>OZ018325.1:13884618-14492118 GCA_963969495.1 Ceratothoa steindachneri
CTGGCGTCATGGGGAGGTCCCCTTCCACCCGGCGTAGGAGCGTGCGACATAGAAAGAAAACAATAAAAAAACAACAATAAAACCGAATTAAATAAATGGAGAAGGCCGGTCTACCCCCAAAAGTCTATTAGTCCACCAGTCAAGGTGCACGCACTCGTCCCGAATACAAGGGACAGGCGGTAGCGACCCCGCCTATCCCGGTACCGAGACAGGTAACGTGCGAAAAGATCACGCAGAATTGGACATTCGACAAGAATTTGGCGAACAGTCTGGGGGACGATGCATTCGTCATAATAGGGTGCAGGCGAGGAAACCATCAAATAGCGATACGTCACATGAGTATGTCCGATTCGGAGACGACAGAAAGCGACCTGAAGCCGTCGCGGCATTGGGGAAAGGTCCATGGGAACAGACGCGGCGCAATGGCACGCAACTTTAAGTTCCCTTCGACCATCTCCCATCTTCTTTTCCAAGCAGTCAGAAGAGCTGCCCGTATTCCTGCCATATAGTCGGTATGAGGAAGAGCAAAACGCTGGTCCGGTCGCAAAATCCTCGCGGACTCTTTGGCGCCCTCATCGGCGCCCTCATTCCCCGCAATTCCTACATGTCCAGCAACCCAGCAGAAGATAATCTCGACATCCTTGGGCTTACTAAAACCGTGGCCTCAAGGATATCGCGAACCAGGGGATCGGAGATTCCAATGGCCCGAGAGCACTCGGCTCGCTTTGTGAGTGGCTATAGATCACAATCCGGTCTCCGAGCAGGGCACGTCGCATAATCTCTCGTACCGAGTGGTGTATTGCCACCAGCTCGGTCGTGAAGACAGACGCAGCGCCTGGCAGAGCCCCGATGACTTCAAACAGAGGAGATACGGCGTGGAAGTAGACCTCCTCTTGGCAATTGGAGCCATCCATATACAATGCACAGTTCCAGCGTGACACGAGGTGTGCTCTAAAAATGTCGAACGCAATACGCCCGGCGCCTTACAAACTTTGAGAGCAGAGGCGTGGCGACCAATAGCCAAATGTGGTACCCTCCAGGGTGGCTTCCTGGGCAAAACCGGTGGAGCCACCGGCCAAAGAGCTATATCTAGCTCTCGAAGGAGTTTTCTGTCCCTAAACCCAAAGGGCTTAAGGTATGACTGGCGTCTCTCAGTGGCATAGGCACCGTTGAGATTAGCTGCGGATGCAGTGAGAGTTGTTGGCGAATGAGGGAGGCGCCTGGCTCAAGCATACAGGCGGGTGATGCACTGCACGCGGCGCAGAGCAAGAGGCATTTTCCCAGCATCGACCAAAAGTCTCTGAATGGGGGAGGTGAGGAAGGCACCGTTCGCAAGGCGAAGGCCGGTGTGGTGCATCGATTCCACCTTCGGCAATAAAGGTTCAGCTGCGGAGGCACAAAAATCCCGCCTCGGCGGGATACTCCGCATTCGCCAGAAGGCTTCCCTCTGAGAAACGGGTCACCTACAGCTCTCTACCAATTGCAAAAGCTAATCCTCTCCTCTGATGGAGCTTGTTGCCCTTGGCCATCATGCTGCCATCAGTGGAGCGAATAGCGAGGAAGCGTTTAAAGCCAGCGGGCTCGAAAACGGCAGGTAACCTCTGAATGAGGGGCGTAGATGTTATCCAGGCACTTTGTTGTTAACCATAGGTACGGGCTTCGCATACGTAAGAACAGAGGGGCCAGATGTCCCTATCTTAGCTTGGTCGCATGCCAAAGTGCCTGCAGACCCATCCGTCCACGCAGCCCCCGCGGATGGAGAGGAGCCCCGAGTCTTCTTAAGTTTTCTTTTTGCCTTTGGAAAGGAGGTCGGGGAATGAACATGCTTCTCACCTCCGCTGGCAGAATACCCCATGCCAGATGGGCCGGCCTCAGCAAGGTCCCTCTCCGAAATGGAGAAGCTCCTGGTAGTCGTAGGGGCACCTGTCGGAGGAGATCCCTTCCCTCCTTGTACTGCCTCGGAGCCATCAGCCGTTTGAGGAGGACCTTGCATAGGGGCGGATTCGGGTTCGGTGCTTGGCGCCGAGCCCGGATTTCCCACCCCCCATGGCAGACCCTACCGTCTAAGGCTGGGTCTCCTCAAGGACCATGTCTATTACAGGAGGAGCTTCCAGTTGGCTATCCCCTCTTAGGATATCGCAGGCCCACTTGGCAGCGTCAAGAGTCTTTTGTGGGGAGGCACAGGCCTTAACCCCAGCAAAGTTTAATATCCTTGCCAGCAGGTCTTTTGAGGGAAGCGACCAAAGAAGCCTGGCTTCCCTCTGCCCCCTAAGGGGGTTTGCCCTACCAAGCCGCTTCAATGAGGAGCGGCTGGCTAACGGCTGCCTGCTGGGTTTCTTGGCAGTCCCCTTGGAAAGAAAAGAGGGGACTGCTGCTGGAAAAAGGGAGGTGCCCGAAAGCACCTCCAGAGAAGGGGGGTGAGGGGGAGTCCCCTGCACCCTTTGGCGAAGGAGAGGAGTAGGCCTCCTCTCCGGTTAGAGAAATAGGGAGGGTTCCTCTTCGGAAGCACAGGGGGGACCTCCATTTTTTTTGCTAGAGCTGCCCGAGGGCGGCTCCGTAGTTGTACAAGGGGGAATGGGGAGAGATTTGTTTTTGTTTATTTTCATCCATGGGCATGGTGACCCTATTTGTGCCACGGGACGCAATAGCTTATCACCTCTTGCAGTTCTTGCACTGCAAGGTGCTCACAGGCCTGGCAGAGCCATGCGCCGCCATTTCGAACCACCCCTCCCGCCTGGTGGCCTGGCAGTCCATCGTCATGGCGGCTCCACCTTGAACGTGGCGTAAAAGGATAGATTCCGAATAGGAGAGGAAACGAGATGTGAAGAAGGTATGGGTGGGGATGAAGCAGGTTGTTAAAAAGCCTCCATCCCGAACCGAAGCTCAGGGGTTAGGAAACATTGTCTCTTCCTTCTCAGCCCTGATCTGATACGGTTGGCTTGAGAAGAAGGTCAGCATCTACCCTTTGAAATTAGTGGCTGATCAGAGAAAGTTAAGGGAGAGGTTGTATGAAAAGCGACGAGGTAGGGAAGAAATACAGGCTATCTGAAGGAAGGAAGAGAGGCTAAGCTGGGGCTGGACGGAGCGCTGGATTCCGTCAGCACGGCCGCCAGGATGGCAAATCGCCGCGCCCCTTACGGGGCGTTGTGTTGGAAGAAGATGGGCGGATTGTAATTTAACAATCCATAGGTGTCTGATAGGAAAACTGTTTTGGTGGGTTGTTCTTCATTATTCCCTGCCTCGAATTTAGATTTTGTTTTGCCGCTTAAAACTATGTACCTTCTGCAATTTACACTTCTAGTAACATCAAAATCTTGTTATAAAATCTCTAAAACCCTTTTGGTTCCCGGTTTCACCTATAGTTGTTAATTATATTTGAAATAAAATAGGCATTTTGAAATTTTAATGGTCTAGAAATTTCCTTTTATCTCGATTTATTGTCACATTCTTTCCAATTTTAACTAGGTCTTAAATAGCCTTCGTTCAATAATGAAGACATGTTGAGCAAATACTCACCTTTAATGTTTTCCTTAAAAAAAATTGATTGAACATAAATACATGGAATTTAGTCTCTATATATTCGGGAAACTCTTTTCTTAGTGTAAAATTTAAATTTATTTATTATTTAACACTGCTCTTGACGTACTAACCATCTACAAACCTACTTATGTTACAAATCTACGAACATCAAAATACACATTCTACTTTGAACAACAACAACATAAAAGTCCCCTTCATATAACATATAAAACTTCAATTGAATCTTGATCAAATAAGCTTTTGCTGATAGGACGAAATTTTTACTCCCTTCGAAAAATCTTTCAAAACCAGTTTATAGACACATTGAAGGGGGCATGAAACTGGAAAATGTTATTGAATAGCAGGATGAAAGAAACCCCTTTTACCTGCGAGTACTATCAAATGATGAATAGGGTAACTAAAGAAAAAATAGTCTCTCTGTATTGGAAAGCATAATTGTTCTGATGAACCAAGATTATCTTTATATTTTCAGAAATTAGAATGATAGGAATCTGGTCAATATTACATTGAGATTCAGATAAGAACAGTATGCAACCAAGAGTAAAACGAGTCGTAAGAATTGCAATATTAATTGCAAACTGAATTCACTAAGGCTTTGTAACATTATGTGAAGTGAGTAGCACCCATTAAGGGTCAATGTATCAATAGCAATTAGATGGTTTTACGATTTCATTATGACGGATGAAATGAGGAGCAAAGAAGTGAAGTCAACTTTTGCCTTAAAACTATCAATTTGAGTAAAAAATCTTAAGAATATGTTCATGAAGCATTTAATGATTAAACTATTATCCAAAGTATAGCCTTTTCTGCACATCATTGCAACGAAGATAAAACTTGGGGCAAAACCGAGAATCAATCTTGACAACCGTTATGGAGCCAAAAATAACAAAAAGTGAAAGACGTCTGCAAGCTTTCTTTGCAGATCATAGACGAAAGTTTATTTTTACAGAATATAGGCTTAAACTTTCGCCGAATTATCGTTTATCTACAAACTGAAATTCCAGGTTACCGCGCGTCGCTTTGACATGAATGAAATCCTCCGAGAATATTTATTACTAAGAGCATCTCATTTAAAGTGTGCTTAGGATATTAGGAATAGGGAAAAATGATGAAATCGCTGTATACATGCCCAAGTGGCCTACTGAATTCTTTTAGTAACTCCTATTAAGTATGTGGGGGAATTCCACGTGGAATTTCTTTTCCAGCACGGAAGTTCCATGCGCTGAAGAAGGTTCTGTTAGACCTAAATTGGTAAGCCTCCCCCCTCCTTTCCACAAGCGGTAGCCTCGAACCGCGTCCACCAGGGACCACCTTTACACGGGTTAGAATCGCCTCGGTAAGAAGATTCGAGGTCATTCGAGAGTAGTGCTATTTCCCCCACCCACCCCAGCAGGGAGATCCTCGGACATATATAGTACTCGTCCTCCATAAGGCAGAGACAGAGTTGAGAATTCTCGCCCGGACCCAAGAAGATTCCCCAAGTTCCAAGTCAGGTGCTAAAAACAAAGCAAAGTGACGGCTGAACTATTTGTGTGTTGGAATTAGCCCCAGCCAGTTAGGTAATTCCATTTAACGATCACTACCGAGCGATTTTTCCGACTTCACTTATGAACTCTTGTCGAAGCGCTCTTCGTTCGCCTATCGTTTTCGGGTGGCCGAAATACTCTCCCCTGGACCGGACGTTACCGCCCCACCTCTCTTTTTGGAGAACCGTCATCACTTTAACATCCCGCTCAGAAGCTCCGAGCGCCCTCGCCTTACGTGCAGAAGACATCTGTAAAGCCTTACCCCGACGTCTCACCCGGAATCCTCCGTAAGCCAACCCCTCTCCCCCTTCAGCAACCCAATTGAGTTAATCCTCCCCATTTGAATAGTCTCCTTCTGTAATACATTAAATTTTAACTTCAGAGTCTGATGTATAACTACAATTTCCCCCTTCGTTTACCGATGTAATTTTGCTAATTAATTCTTTTATTTTTATGCAAATAAAATTATATTTTTGTAATGCCTCTTTAAATAACCGAGAGCTTCGCCATTGAACAAATTTTACCTGACCTCTTTGCACTCTTTCTCACAGTTCCGCGCGTCGAAACTCGTGGCGTTCCGTCCTTCTCGGCTCGCCTTTAAGTTATTGGTCCCTCCCCAATAGATATAATATGGTATTGATATAATGTAATGTTATATCACGACAATTATATTTTCAGAACTGGTTAAATAATTAATATACGTTCAAACTCCGGTTAATAGGAGATATAACATTACATTAGAAAACATAAATTTTCTACTTGAAAAGGACGTATGCTAATATTGTTCGCAATTTTGTTGCCATTGTTTGCAAGGAAAGAATGTAGTGACTCTTAGTGAAAAAAATAATGAAAATATTTACAAACTTAAATAAGCACACCTTCGTAATCTGATAGCACAAATTATTATAGCTACCTTAGAGTCAACGAAATATAAAAAAAATAATCCGTAATTTAAAAAATAAATATTCTTTCTCTTAATAAATTTCCTATAGAAATTTTTTTTTTAGGGGTGTCTCTTTCTAAAATGTGACTGAGAATCTGAAAGGCTAGAAAATATAAATTCAAGATATTCACTTGATATGTAAAAGAATGAGTGTTTTGGGGAGTATTTGATATCTTTTTAAACGAGCCAAAGAAGCGTAACTAACGACTAGTTACACGAGTAAGTGTATGTCAGTTGCAAAATGTGCATCCTTGCTACTGGTCATATCTGAAAGATTGTGTGGACTCCAAGCTCCTAACACTAGCAGTTTGTCTTCTCTCCCGAAATGGCTGCAGAATGATCTGCATATACAGTGTCATCTGAATGGCCCATTTATCTTTGAGAGAAATGTAACAGGCGATGTTTATCTGGAAAGGCATCAGAAATGGCTAATATGTGAGCACATTAAAAGTAACATGAAGATTTCATTTAATCAATAGTCGAGGTTTACATGACTCGAAACTTACTGTGATGGCTTATCTCAATAAGAATATGCCAAAGAGATGGACTCGGGGAGCTGGTGATGAGAACAATTTGCTAGTGAATTGGTCTACACGTTTGGTTGACTTGACAACCGTAAAGAACACTAAAAATAAGTTAGAAAGATCATCTTTAAAAATCAGAAAAAAGTGGAAAAAAATACCACAAAATCGCTAAAAAAATTCCGAAAGATAAGAAAGGGTTTCTTTCAACATTAGTGGGAGGCAAATTACTGAAATCATGATATCTCTAATATATATATATATATATATATATATATATATATATATATATATATATATATTTAAGTGAAAGAACTCAATAGCGAGCTATGGTATATGATAGTGATGAGGGTATGGTAAACTGCATAACAAAACTAGTCTCGTAAATAAATTCTAAGCTCTTATACATTGGTTACACTATCATATATATATATATATATATATATATATATATATATATATATATATATATAAATATATATATATCAGATTTGTAAGGATGACACTGTCTTGACATCATGAACAAAACGTGGTAGTTCATAATCTAGGAAAGACTTCAGGTTAACTGACAGCGCTCGTCCAACCATAACAAGGATTATGGCTAAACAATGCCAAAAAACTGCAGAAAAACTGACAGCATGTTTCAATGCCATTGGAAAAAACTGGTCGATAAGAACTGTGCGCCTGGAATCTCACAAACCAAACATTTATTTATGGAAGTGTAGAAATTCTGAAACAGGTGGTAACAGAAACCAACACCAAATCTTTAAAGAAATACTGTCAAGTTGATAAAACTTGTTTTAGGGGCCGATGTGTCATCATTTACATTATATTGCACAGATGGCGGTTTTATCTATAGAGAAACGCAAAGAAACTATAAATCTAACTACCTACCTACAACCTTGAGAAATAGGCATTTACATATTTTGGGAAAAGGCTGGTTCCAACAGTAACATCAATCGCAAGGTTACTCACAATAAATATGTTATCCTTCTTAATGATGAAGTTTTTAATATGATTAAGACACTCTTTTCAGACACTGCTTTATTCAAGATTATAATAGGCTCATTTATAGCCCAAAAGGTTCAGTCTTTGGTTGGGGATCTTTGTAATGTAATTAAAAGGCTTCCATTGCCAGTACACTAACCTAATCTAAACAACATCGAACCTCTATGGCCAGTTTTGGAGTGGAGAGTGGTAAGCAGATTTCTACCTTCATCGTAACCGAATCAATTGCAAAAGAGTTTGTTTGAATAATGGAACAATATTCCGCTGGAAACCATACCTAAAATGTATAATTCTATTTTATGAAGGATTGCAGCTGGCTGTAATTATTGATAAACAAATATAGTGTTTCAGTCGTGTTCACATTAGGTTGATCAACTACTCTCTCTCTCTCTCTCTCTCTCTCTCTCTCTCTCTCTCTCTCTCTATATATATATATATATATATATATATATATATATATATATATATACATATATATATATATATATATATATATACATACATACATACATACATACATACATACATACATACATACATACATATATATATATATATATATATATATATATATATATATATATATAAATATTTACATTGATTGCATCTAAACTACTTAAGTTTAATATTCAGCATAAAATTGACAGCCATGGGAGAAATCATTTTATTTTTATTTCTTTATTCTCTAACTTTATTTCTAAAGTGAAAAGTTATAAATTTATCAAACAAAAGAATAGATTTATGAAAAACTTACGCCAATCTTAGAGAGACAAAGGTTAGAATATATAGTACTATTAAAAGTATAAAACTCATATTTAAAGATAAAATTATTGCATAACTTTGGAATAAAAATGTAGATTAACTTAAATGCAAATGAAATAGACGTTCAAAAGCAAGTTTCGAGGGACATTACTTTTTAAAATATTTCTTCAACATTTAAACTCAATTAATTTAACTAAGTATAATTTTTTCTTGGCTATTTTGAATGAAGTTATTAGTTGCAAGAGTTATTTAAATGTTATTATTAAATGTTCTAATGGCCGAATGTTCCTTTCTCTTAGAATGTTTTGGTTATAAGACTAAATTATAATTGAGAGCATATCTGTTAGAGACAAAGGGTTATCCCGCTCTCCTAAAACCCAATGTCTACCCGTGGCGCCTAAGAAAAGATGCACCTGCACGCCCAGACAGCACCAAGGGAGCAGTGAGAATTTCGTGCGGTCAGATGACCCAGGCACTCTTATCAAGAATGTTCGGGCCAGTTGAACCTAAGGAGCCGCCTTGAGAATGTCGAGCGCCTGATCGGCGCTAGACCTACGGCGTCAAGGAGTTCGCTCGAGCCTGTGATGCTCACCGAGAATAACCCTTCCCTCTTGGCGCGCCCAGCCTAATGAGATTCCCGTCCGCCTTTAGAGAGCCTCTGGCAACCTGTTTCCATCAAGTAAATATAAATACTTAGGGAAAAACTTTGAGAAATTAGTACAATACAACCCCATCTTGGTTAGCAGCCACGTACAGTCTCGTACACCCAGCTTCTCCTCCCATCGGCTTCCAGCTACGAACGTGACGCGTCAACTCTCTACCCGGCCTCGCTCGTACCTAAGGCCAGAGTTCCCGTCGATAGACGATAGACACGGTCAGGTATCTATCACTCGGCTATCAACTTCGTTCTCGTCTGCAGTACTCCCTCGTTAATTTCTCAATGAGGTTAAAAATGAAGGAATTTTGCTAGTGGAACTTTGCAGCGCCCGGCTTCCTTGTCGTCTTAAAAGCGTCAGGTCATTTAGGCTTTACGTGAGCCGCTGCGTTATTTGCACTCTCCCCCTTTCCCTGGGAAGCAATCACCGAACATCCTCTCTCGGACTCTCGTCCCTGTCGAGTCATTTGTATTGCCCCCCCCCCCCCCGTTTGGTACCCTGGGTCATATCTAATTTATTGTCATTTATTTACTGTTGCTATAATATTTTCTCTGTGCATAGTATATAGTAAAGTTATTTATCTCCAATCAGTTTCTCTAGACTCAGAACCTCTAAGAATTGATTATTTAGGCCAACCGTACTCGTACCTTTAAACTACTTTCTATTGAGTTGTTTTCAAAGAAAGACTATTTCAAACTGCACCATCTAATATTTTTTAGAATGCCATAAGATATTTTGCTAATCATATTGATAAGTACATAGAGTCCGGGGGTGGTCAATTTAAATGTTAAATATTTCAAATATTGTCCTTTGTAAAGATATATATTTCTTCCTTCAAGCTGTAATGGCTAAAACTTACAGCATTATAAAAGAGGAAACTTTTAGATGTCCCTCGGTATATTCAGTTATATATTTGTTTCTGTATAATTCTTAAAACTTTGAGAAGGCGATGTTCATCTATGTAAGAAAATATTTATGGTGTATGCTTTTATATTCAAGATTCCAAAAGTGTAAGAAACAGTTGTTTGGCTTATAGGTCATTATGATCTGAAGGAAGTTTATTTTTTATGTCTCAATATTTACTTGAGGCGTTAATTATCAAAAGGGTAAATAACCAACCGACTAACATAAATGCAAATTAATTAATGAAATTTCCCTTTCAAGCTCAATTTAAGTGGCTGAGAGATAAAGTAAACACGCAAAATAATCCTAGGTACATAGCCAAATAGAAGGGCTTTGGCGAACTTTTAAAATCTTGTATGGCGGCTTAGAGATTCATTTATTTTGCCTGGCTCATTCAAAGGTTTCATATATTTCAAACAAATGAGAACCACTTATTATAGAACTTGCTCACCTTTCTCTAAGCTATGATTTCTTCTTTTCATTTTTACTCGGCATATATTTCAATCTATCTCGTCCCAGTTAAAATATAACATATCAAACACGAGAGGAATGAAAGTGACGATAATCTATTTATGTCAGGCCTTAAGGCTTTTTTGTAGATTTTTATCCCATTTTCCGGTGAAAGAAAACAAAGGGAAATAATTGCGAAATGGAAGCCTGGATAAGACGACACTCTCATTTAAAATTAAGAAAACTGTCAATTAGGGAACAATACAAAAAAAGACAAAAAGCTACTTAGATGAGAACATTACTTAATCAAACAGGTGAAAATAATTATATCATGTAGGGGTGGGGAATGAAAACCTAATAAGAGTATTAGTAATCATACAGAAAGAGATAGAGAGAGAGAAAGAGAGAGAGAGAGAGAGAGAGAGAGAGAGAGAGAGAGAGAGAGAGAGAGAGTGGAAGATAGGTTAAGCCTCGCCCTTCAATAGAGAGAGATAAAACACACCTGGGCGACGCTTTTTGCCGGCGCTAAATGAGGGGCCAAATTTTAAGACACCATGAGACGCCGCGATGACCTGAAAGGCCACCATCACAGGAAGCTGCGACAAGTTTGAAAGCTGCGAAGGTCCCATCTGAAGTGAGACAAAGTTCGCCTCACCAGCTTAAGAAGATTCTGGTTTTCGCGCTAAGAGGCCGAGTCTATTCTTGTCTGCCGAAGCTTCCGACCATAGGACCTTCCCATTCGAACGATGGGGGAAACCCCATTCAAACCCTATAAATCCTCCGGTGCCAGAGTTGGAAAGGAGTATCCAACGTCCTCCCTGCCCCGTAAGTATCCACTGTCCTACCCCAGTGGTACCAGCTAAACGCGTCCCATTGGACTTCGCGCAATTCTCGCAGAATCCCTCAAGCTCCCAATATTCTCGTTAAATCACGTGAGTCTACCTCGACTCGCTTCCCCCGCTCCTCGGACGCAGCGCGCTCAATCTCGATTCGTGTTACTTGAAATCAAGATTTAAGTTAACACCCCGTAATAGTGATTACTTTGCAAAATTATTGATGATCAAGCCCCTTTTACCACTTCATTTCACCCCAGTGGGAATGGGATGCCCGAAAGGCTAAATAGAAGCCTCAAGGCCATTCTCAGGAAGCTGTGTGCAGATCAGCCCACTGAATGGCACCGCTTCCTTACGGTAGCATTTTGTCTACCGTGACATTCTACATCGTATTTTAGGTTTCACCCCCTTTGAATTTTTATATGGTAGAAACGTCAGAGGACCCCCCGAGTATCCTAAAGGAACTTCATTCCAATCAGAAATTGGTTTAAGAAAGAAGATGGAAAAGTGCGCCAAAATTGCGTTACAGATCGCCTACGTCAATTTTGACACGTACTTCGATTGCTAATCCAAAGAAAGGAAATTAAACTCCAGAGAATAAAATTTGCTTCTCCTCTCCATGGACAACAACAAATTGTCGAGCCAGTGGAAGGACCCTTATCGTATAGTCGAGAAGCGTGGACCCGTCGATCTCCTTATTGAAACCTCTTCAAGAAAAAGGCTCTTCAAAATTAATATATTCAAGCGGTACCACCACCGCGCGAGCATTGACCAGGTAATTACAATAGAAGAAGACTCTCCCATGGAATCTGACTATACCCTGGAGCCCTTTCGCGTAATCTAATTCACCCACGTGTGGCAAGGCAAAGAATACCCGTTGCATGTATAGCCCGACTTTAATAATTCCCTGCCTTCAGAAATTATGATGTGCGACTTGTAAGCATCTCGTCAAAAGGACCAACTAAAAGCGCTCCTGAGTCGTTTTGATGAGGTCATCAACGAGATCCCCGGTTGTGCTACCTACTTTGAATACAATATACAGCTAACCCCCTGGAACCAATCAGTTTCAAACCATACCCCCTGCCTCTACACCTACAGGAAGCATTTAATAATTAAGTGGATAAAATTCTCAGGTTGCAGATCATCGAACCTTCGGAGTTGAGATACTGTTCGCCAGTGTTTATGGTAAAGAAGCCCGATGGTTCTTATCGAATGTGCATCGCTTTTAGAAAGCTTAATTTGGTTACAGTATTTGATTCCGAAACAACCTCCACCGTAGATCAGAACCTCCACCATTTTGAGAAGGCCAAGTTCATCTCCGAGTTTGATTTATTAAAGGTCTATTATCAGATCTCCTTTCGAGAGGAAGTGAATAAATTTACTGCTTTCTCCACTAAGAAAGGCGCTATGCAGTTCAAAGACATCCATTTGTTCTGGCAATGGCTTGCAGCAATTTTAGCGGATGATGATGAGAATTTTAGAATGCCTATCCAACCTCACCTTTCATTTTGAAAATATTTATGTGGCCTCCGGAGATTGGGATCAACACAATAACCCTTCAAGCCCTTTTGTATAAACTCCAGGAAGACAACTTAAAAATTAGTCTCGGTAAGTGTCACTCTGCTTTTGGCACTATCGATTACCTTGGCTTCCATAATGGAAATAATCGATTAGCCCCAGCAAAAAAAGATCCGAGCCATCGTGGACATGCCGCTACCCTCTACTAAAAAGCAGCTGCGATCCTTCATAGGTTTGCATCGTTCTATCGTCGCTTTATACCCAACTCTGTGACTGTTTCCACCCCCTATGCAAGCTATTATAACAGCAGGCCATCGACCAACTCGAGCTGACGCCACTTTTAACTCAAAGCTTCAGCAAACTCAAAGAGAAGTTGGCATCCGCCCTTATCCTCCACCTCCATAACTCTGCCAAACTGTTTGGCATTTGCACCGACGCGAGTAATGACGATATAGAATATGTCCTCCTCCAATATGAGGTTAACGGTAAAAGCTTCCCTATCACTTAAGCAAGCACAAAATTACTCACGCGTGAAAAAAATTACGCTGCAATTGAGAAAGAGGCACTCTCTATCATTTTGGCCGAATTTGTAAATTTAGAATGTATTAATTAGGCAAAGAATTTGTAGTGAAAACGGACTACAAACCCCTATCATACCTATGTAACGTCAACAACAATAACGGTCGCTTGATGGGCTGGAGCTTGTTACTCCATGAATTCCAACTCCGCATTTTGTAGGTAAAAGACACCTATAAAATTATGGCTGATAGTTTAAGTAGTAACCCGTTAGATCCTTCTCCAAACTTATTCCGAGTCATTTCCTTTTTTTAATCCACGTATTAATTTTGGTCATGAAATAAATTTGTAATTTGACCATATGATAAGAAAACGCGTATCCTTTATGTGTCTATATATATGTTGTTTGTTTATATGTGTACAATCACTTCCCTCTATATCCTTAACCTTTTGGGGGTTTTGTTTTGTATAATCGTAAGATAACCGACACTCTGGCCGTTGAGCTCAGCTTAACTGTATCAGAGAAAAATAGCCTTTGGCAACCTTTACGTGGTATTGTATAACCTTGTGTATGTGTATGGTATACCCCCCCCCCCCCTAGCTCCACTACAAATTCTTTGCCTAATAAATACATTCTAAATTTACAACTTCTCCAAATGATAGCACGGACATTTCTCTCAATTGCCGCGTAATTTTTCTCACGCGTGAGAAATTTTATGCTTGCGTAAGCAATGGGGAAGCTTTTACCGTTAACCTCATTTTGGAGGAAGACACATTCTATACCGTCATTACTCGCATTGTTGTGAATTCCAAACAGTTTGTCCGAGTTATGGAGGCGGAGGATTAAGGAGGATACCAACTTCTCTGAGTTTGCAGAAGCTGTGAGTTGAAAGTGGCGTTCGTTGGAAGTGCTCGGTGGTCTGCTTTTTAAATCGCTTGCAGAGAGGGGCGGAAACAGTCGCAAAGTTGGGTATGGAGCGACGATAGAACAATACGGATCTTTTCCTGCTGGGGTCTAATCGATTATTTTCAATATGGAAGCCGAGGTAATGTATAGTGCGAAAAGCGAAGTGACACTTGCCGGGATAAATTGTTAAGTTATCTTCCTGGAGTTTATACAGAAGGGCTTGAAGGGTGGTTAAGTGTTGAGCCCAACCTCCCGAGGCTAGATAAACATTATCGAAATGAAAGATGACGTTAGAAAGGCCTTCTAAAAACTTTATCTGCTATTGTCATGCGACTTTAAGTTATATTATTCCCTCACTAGTCAACCTCGAATGTTATTTCTTTGCCTGAAGTTCTATCTAAAGATGGAGGAGTGTCCGATACCAAAGAGAAAGATAGGAAGATACGCACCGCCTCGCCCTTCAATAAAGAGAGACAACAGCCACCTAGGCGCCCCTTTTTTTCGGCGTTAATGGAGAGGCGGAATTTTAAGACGCCGTGAGACGCCGCGATGACCCAAAATGCCGCAATCACAAGAAGCTGTGAAAAGTTTGAGACCCCAGAAGGTCCCATCTAAAGTCAGACAAATTCACCTCGCCGGCTTAAGAACCTTCTCGTTCTCGGACTAAAAGGTTGAATCTATTCTCTTCTGCTGATGCGTCTCACCCTAGAACCTTCCTCTTCGGACGGAGGGGGGAAAACCCAATTCAACCGCAATAAATCCTCCAGTGCCAGAGTTGGAAGGGAGTATCTGCTGTACTCCATGCCTTGTCAGTATCCTCTGTTCGCCACCGTCGGTACCCGCTATTCGCGTCTAGTCAGAGTCTGCAAATTCTCGCAGAATTCCTCAAGCTTCTGGTATACTCGTTAATTGTGGTAAGCCTACCTCGACCCGCTTTTCCCAATTCTCGAACGCAGCGCGCTCAATCTAAATACGTGTTACTTGAAATCAAAATTTGAGTTCACCCCCTGTAATAGTCATTATCGTGAGACTATTTTTTGAACTTTGCGCCAAGGCAAGGATTACGTCCTTGACCCAAATCTTCAAGGTAACAAGGCGCAACTCTCTCATCGTCGGCTCAGTTTACGCTCAAGGTCATTCGAGCGTCCCTCGGTCACTATTGTCCGTTTGTGTGTACGGTGGCCGTCCTTACTACATCTCTCCTCCCGCCCACTAAGCTGCTGAAGACTCGTGTATATCTAGTATGTGTATAACTCATTCTAAAGCTCCTTTTAACCTTGTAAAATAATATTCATTTGCATATTAGTAAAGTTATTTTTGTACCCGTTTTTCTGTTATCTCGGAACTCCAAGATAGTAGACTATTATTGGTCAACCTACTGAAAGTAGGTTGACCAATAATAGTCTTCTGTAAACGAAGGTAGCGTTTACAGGTGTTCAACGGAAAGTCGGTGCAGTGAATGTTTTCTTTAAATGAAAGTATGTATTTAGGGGTAGGTGGTCAACTTCTAATTTTTTCCGTTCAGCCAAGTTGAGGAGGTAGTCGATACTGTAAACGATTACATACTAGTATTTATTAGAGAAGACCTACAGCTTCTTAAGCTGTAGGTCGGCGGTTTCAGAGAGACATCTCTCTGAAACCGCTGACCTACAGCCTAAGAAATAACGTCTTCACCATAAAAGTGAATAAAATGAGTAGAAAATTTGCGCTTTTTTTCTAAATTACAGTAAAGAAACCTATTTTGAGACATTTTAATACAAAACGAGGTTAGCTTTATCTAACATAGTTGGGGGAACAAATAAGTAGAATTTTAAAATATTGATTCTCAAAGGTATATTTTGCATTGAGAAGAAGTGTTGAGTGAATTACTCTTAACAACACTATGCCTACAGTAAAGTAGGATAAAGGTAGTGTAATAGTTTCCGGCTCTTTTGCTGGCAAGTAAGTGGGATCTATTTTCTGATTAGTAAATTATTTCGTCAGTAAAATCCCTTTTAATCAATTCTAACCATCTTTTCGTATCTGTAATGTTATCAAAGTTTTTTTACGCCCCTGAATATTCAAGCATTGATCATATTGCACCTAAAAGTTTTCTGTTAGATACATAATATTCTTTCGGTGCATGTTTACCTTGTTTTCGCAAACATTGCTCACCTATATGGTCTTAAGTCTCAGATTCACTCCTGTACAAAGTGGTTTTTAAAAGGCTCTATATATTAGACACCGCCAATTCTTTTATCAGCAGCGCTTCTCTCTATATAGTTCGCATATCTTGTAAAACTCGTCGCATGGATTGATAGAGTGAACAAATTATTTATGGATGCAAACGCTGAGAGTTGTTAATTAATGTATAAAGCTCGTCTATAGTAAACATTCCCTGCACCTACTTTTGTGTCAGTACCTGTAAACGCTACCTTGCGTTTCTAAGCTTTCTTCTGATTTGATGTTACTTTATCGGAGCATCTAGGACATTTTATATAAATATATATTAATTATTACGTATGTCATAAATTGTGTCTCTAATAAATACTAGTATGTAATCGTTCACAGTATCGACTACCTCCTCAACTTGGCTCAACGGAAAAAAATAGAAGTTGACCACCTACCCCTTAATACATACTTTCATTTAAAGAAAACATTCGCTGCACCTACTTCCCGTTGAACACCTGTAAACGCTACCTTCTTTTACAGGTAGCGTTGACCACCTACACATAAATACCTTCATTTAGAGAATGGTCCTTCAAATGCTTTTTCGAGGATCTTAATCAGCTAAATTTGTGAATCCTCGGTTATCCTCGCGATTACCTGCATGTCTGTATTCTGTCGTCACCTGTATGTCTCAATATCTCGTTCACGCTCTACATTTTACCCACCTCTTGAAGTAGCACCAGATCCACTAGTGTGCATTTACAAATGCACTCCCAAATCTATAACTGAGTATAAAGAGTGGTTTGGACATGTTAAAATCAAATCAGAGAGTTCATCATATAATGTAATGGGCACAATTTGGGGGCCTGAGGGTGATATTGACAATCATTCTTCATAGTAAAAGTAGCCGTCTTAAGAAGAATCAAAGAACAGTCGTTGAAAAACAAGCGTAGAAGTTGCAACAGAGAATCCTGATTCACCAAGGAAATGCCCCTTCTCAATCCTTTACCTAGCCAGCAAGGGATATTTTGCGAGAATTTCAATGGAAAGTTTAACCACAATTAACCTATTTCCATTATGACTTTCTTTTGTTTCTAAAAATTACAGAAAAACAGAAATTACCCCGAATTTACAACATAAATGACGATAAAACCGCTGTCACAGATAAGTTTCAAACGAGGAAAAGGGCTCTCTAGAGAGGAAGTAAATCGATCTAAACATCGTCGGGTCTTTATTTTATAGGTGATTTATTGAAATTTTTGGCGAGCATTTTTTATCTTAGTGGGAGATGAGATGAAGTGAACGAGTAATGTTTAGAAATATCAAAAGGGTTAAGATTAGCGGGGCTAGCCGGTAAGGTGTTAAATTTTATCGAAAGAAGTAAGATCTTAAACTGATTATAGAGGTGCTTTTCCAGAAAATCACCGAGCTTATCAAACAATCGCTCCTTTGAATCGCTTTGGGACGATGAAGGATAATATTTCTAAGAATTGGTCTCAGATGCTAGGTTCCTAGCAGCGCTTCAAAAGTGTTCGGGGATTCGATTTAAAAGAAAGAGGGATGGGAATACGAGGCAGTAATTAAAAATATCTTATATCCCTTAAGATAAAGTAACAGAAGTCATTATTTTCCTTCAGCTAAACACGCATCTGTTAAGCTAAAAAGGTAAGCAACTCAAACTGATAAGGGCAAAGATGAAGTTTACTTTCTCCAACTTCAACCAACCCTAATTTAAAAATAAAACGATAGGATGTGGGGAATATTTAGGAATGGGGAGCATTCTTTTAAAAAATATGTTAAAGTTTTTCATTTAGCAATCTCTTCATCTCCAAAGAGATCAACAAGGCATTTCCATAAGAGAGAAACAATGATGAGTCTGGTGGAGGATTTAATATACCTAAATGCTACATTTAATGATAACTTGTTATATGACAATGTTTAATGTTATATTCAAATAATAATATAGATTTTCAAAACTAAGCTCGAAAACTAAATGTCCCGCAGTGGAATTTTCCTTATTCGTCTGCTTTCGGAGAGAAACAAGAAAAACGGGTTTATGATGGGATGCAAGAATTGACAAGGTAGTGCGCTTAAACACGTGGTGTGAGGGAACCCCACGGGGACTCTCTTGAGCAGAACGAGACTTCAATGCACTGCCGAAGGCCTGGTTAAGCCTAAATTGGTAAGCCTAACCCCTCACCCCTTATAAAAGCGGTAGCCTCGAACCGTGTCCACCACGATTCACTTTTACACGCGCAAGAAGATTCGAGGACCTTAGAGAGTAGAGCTGTTTTCCGCTCACCGCTTCCCCCAAACCCAAGGAGAGCCTCGGACATAATTAGCGCTCGACTCTCATAAAGAGAGAGAGAGAGTTAAGAAGTCTTGCCCTGACCCCATAAGATTCCCCATAGTTCCAAGTCAGGTGCTAACAACAAAGCGAAGTGACAGCTGAACTATTTTGTGTATTTGGAATTAGCCCCAGCCAGTGAGGTAATTCCACTTAACGATTGCCACCGAGTGATTTTCGGGACTTCTCTCATCAACACCTGTCGAAGCCTCCCTTCGTTTGCCCCCTTTTTCGGGTAGCCGAAATACTCTCCCCTAGACCGGAAGTTACCGCTCCCTCTCCTGTTTTTGGAGAACCGTCCTCACTTCAAGTTCCCTCTAGGAAGTTCCGAGCGGCCTCTCCTCACGTGCAGAAGACATCCGTAAGCCACTGTCTCTCCCCCCTTAAGTAACCCAATTGAGTTAATTCCCTCCCACAATTTGAATAGTCTCCTGTAATACCTTTCGTTCTAACATCATAGTATGATTTATAACTACAATTTCCCCTTTATTTACTAATGTGATTTTGCTTGTTAATTCTCTGAGGTAATTTAACCCATCAATTCTCTCATTATTTTTTGTGTAAATAAAATTATATTTTTGTACATGCCTCTTTAAACGACCCAAAGCTTTGCCATTGTCCACAATTTACCTGACCTCGTTGCACTCTCACGCAACTCAGCCCGTCGAAATTAGTGGCGTTCCGTCCCTTTTTCGGTTCGCTTGTACGTTATCGGTCCCTTCCCCATAGATATAATATGGTATTGATGTAATATAAATACCACGACACACGGAAAAAAAGAGTTCTTTAACTAAAAAACTTAGCAAATATACATAGTGATCGCAAAAATGGAAAATATATTTAAAAACCATATATTCTTATATTTCTTTCCTAAAAACAATACATCAATCAAAAAGAGTAGAGTTAAAAAGCTTATTATCTGTATTTTTTTTAAAAGTGATTCCTTTTTAAATGAGCTTTATTATTTTTTTCAAACATTCTAGTGTTTTTACATCAAAGTATTGCATCACTACATCAAGAGTATTCAGCACCATGGTTTGTATCTCCTTGGGATGGCGGCTATTTTTACTTTTGAAGGGTTAGTCGATACCAGTCTATAAACCTAAAACCAATTTCTTCTAATTATTTGTATCATTTTATAAAAGTCATAATTTAAGGGTTAGATGAAAGAGTGATTTAAATTAGAATATGCAAAACACTTCTTAGCGGAACCGCATCTAGTAGGATAGGAAACAATTTCGCTACCTCATAAGATAAGCACACGGCTTGCTTAAAACTGAAATCACCAATAACTAAGGTATGCTTTCGGAACAAGGATAACCAATAAGAAAACCTATAAGGTAAAATTGGAAGCTATCACATTTTTGGAAAAATACATTATAAAACAATAATAAATGAATCACCTCAACCCTCAAAATATCTCTTCAGACCGACAAATAATCTTGTTAACAGGCAAATCTTAATAAGTAAAATACGATTTGGAGAGAGAAAAAGTATTTAATGAGCGAACTCTTCTTGGTTTCAAGCTTCACAAAAGGTATGGCGAAATATACAATAGTGTGTCGGGAAGGCATGGATCCATAGCGAGAAAAGAACAAAGGAACATCAAAAAATAAAGGATAAGAAATAAAAGCAAGGTATAAAATCCGATAAGATAGGCAATAAAAATCTAATAAGACTTAACTGCGCAAGGCAGGTATGGTTGCTTAAAATCTCTTGGAACAAATTCGTACCAATAACATGAGTAATAACTAGTATGGCTGTATTAAATATGGTCAAATGAATTTAAGCAAGAAGAAAATAAACGTGTAAAAGAAGGTTCCATAGATGTATTGAAACAATAATAAAAGTGAATATAATTAAAAAGCCATTGAACCTCTGCATTTTTTTTTCTTTTAAGGGGCTATCTGGCGACTGCCCACTTGGGCATAAGTCGCCGAAAAAAAACAGGCTAGTTATAGGCTACTTTAAAATAAAAATTTGAAAAAAAGAGGTAAAACGGGAAGATGACAATTAGGAAGCAAGCTCCAGGGTCGGGGGAGGTCTCCCTCCACCCGGCGCAGGAGCGTGCAACCTACAAAGAAAACTAATAACCCAAAAAACAAAACCTAATTAAATAAAAGCGAGAAGGCCAGCCTCCCCCAATAAGTCAACAAATCCACCAATCAATGTGCACGCACTCGTCCCGAGTACAAGAGACAGGCGGTAGCGACCCCGCCAATCTCGGTACTGAGACAGGTAACGTGCGCGAATATCACCCAGACTGGGACATTCGACAAGAATGTGCCGAGCAGTCTGGGGGACAACGCAGTTGTCACAAGAGGGCGCAGGCGAGCGCTCTTTCAAATAGCGATGCATCACACGATTTTATTTTTTTAAGGCGATATCTGGCAAGTGTGCACTTAGGCATAAGTCGCCGTAAACAAACAGTTCAGTTCTAGGCTATTTTAAAAATTTTAAAAGAAAACAACAATAAAAAGAAATAACAATTATGAAGCAATAACAATAACAAAACAATAACAAAAAGAACAACTAAACCTAGTGAAATGAAAGGGAGAAGGCCGGCCTCCCCCCAAAAGTCAACAAGTCCACCAGTCAATGTGCACGCACTCGTCCCAAGTACAAAGGACAGGCGGTAGCGACCCCGCCTATCCCGGTACCCGGACAGGTAACGTGCGCGAAGAACACCAAGAGTGAAACATTCGACAAGAATGTGCCAAACAGTCTGGGGGGCGACGCAGTCGTCGCCATAAGGCGCAGGCAGGCGCTCCATCAAATAGCGATGCGTCACACGACTGTGTCCGATTCGGTGACGATGGAAAGCGACCTGAAGACGTCACGGCATTGTGGGATAGGTCTATGGGAACAGTCGCGGCGCAATGGCACGCAACTTTAAGTTCCCTTCGAGCGTCTCCAATCTTCTTTTCCGAGCAGTCCGAAGAGTTGCCCGTTGTTCTGCTATATAGTCGGTGTGAGGAAGAGCGAAATGCTGATCCGGTCGCAGAGTCCTCACGGACTCTTTGGCGCCCTCATCGGTGCGCTCATTCTTCGCACTCCTTCATGTTCAGGAACCCAGCAGAAGATAATCTCGACAACTGCCCGGCTCGCCAAAACCGTGGCAATGCATCACACGAGTGTGTCCGATTCGGAGACGACAGAAAACGACCTGAAGCCGTCGCTGCATTGGGGAATAGGTCTATAGGAACAGTGGTGGCGCAATGGAACTCAACTTTAAGTTCCCTTCGATCGTCTCCAATTTTCTTTGCCAAGCAGTGCGAAGAGTTGCCCGTATTCCTGCCATGTAGTCGGTGTGAGGAAGAGCGAAACGCTGGTCCGGTCGCAGAGTCCTCGCGGACTCTTCGGCGCGCTTATTCCCCGCACTCCTTCATGTCCAGCAACCCAGCAGAAGATAATCTCGACATCAGCCAGGCTCGCTAAAACCGTGGCGTCACGGATACTCGCATCCGTAGTCGAGCTTCGAACGAACAAATGATCGATAAAAAAGAAGGGAAGTAGCCCTATCACCGCCCCAAGCACAGAACGGAGAATATCTATGGCGTGGGTACAAGAGGCCCTAAGGCTGCGACTATGAGCCTCCCAGGTGGGGCGTCGGTCAAATACAAGCCTAAGGAAACCGTGCGATTCAACCACTTCCAGGCGCACCCCATTAAGAAATAAATCTGGGTCGGGGTGGAGCTGTGGATGGCGGAAGAAGTGCACAACCTTAGTCTTGGCCAAAGAAAACCGAATTCGTTGCGCTTCGGCATAACGAGAGACAGGGTTCAATATCTGTTGGAAATGACGCTCCAAAGTTATGATCTGGGCCACGCCAAAAGAGATAGAAAGGTCGTCAACGTAAAGCGTAGCGAGAACATCTTCCGGCAGCGCCGAGGTGATGCCGTTGATACTTAGGGCAAAGAGTGCGACATTGAGGACAATTGCCTGCGGAATACCCTCTTCCTGCTCCTTTGGGCCGGAGATAGGACCTACCAACCGTACGCAGAATCGACGATCTCGCAAAAATTCAGATATAAACATTGGGAGGCGTCCCCTCGCCCCTATCATGTGCAGAGTCTCCGTGATACCGTTTTGCTATGCGGTATCATAGGCCTTCTCCTGATCGGAAAACACCGTAACGTAGTGTTGTCTACGAAAGAAGGCCTCGCAGACGGCATTTTTCATTCGGAGAAGAGCATCTGACGTGGAGTGGAACTTGCGGAAGCCGCAATGTGCAGAACACAGATGGTCTCCGCTGTCCAGGAAAGAGGCTAATCTAACATTTACCCATTTCTTTATCAACGTGCACACGCAAAAGGTTAGATAGATTGGGGGGAAACCGACTGAGTAGAGTGATCTCTCCCCAGTTTGCGAAAGGCGAGCACACTAGCGATTCATCAGGAATCTGGGAAGAGACCCTCCACCCAGACCCTGGTGAACAAATCTAAAAGAAAGGGCATGCCTCGCTCACCCAGGTGTCGAAGCATGGCGTAAGGGACATTCTCTGGACCATGGGTGGTGTCCGCGCACGAAGCCAGAGCGAAGCGCAACACATCTACAGTAAACCTATCGTTGAAGGGTTCTCCGTCCTTCGAGGTAAAGTCTAGCTGGTGGCCTTTCGCGACATCACGACGTGCATTGAATGCTGGCGGAGCAGCATCCTCGCTAGAGAATTCGAAGAAAGCGGTCGCGAAGGATTCCGCCACGGACGCAAAGTCCGAGATTGCGGTCCCATTCTCCTGTAGAACGGGAGGGGGGTCTTTCGATAACTTGACCCGAATCCTTTTGATTCGCGTCCACACTTCTGGTAGAGGGGGCTTCTCGTTAAGTGAAGACACGTATGCCTGCCAAGAAGAGCGGCGGACGTGCTTCCAAATATACCGGAACCTACGCCTAGCCCGACAAAATTCACCGAGAGTGAAATTGTTCTGGCGGCGATTATAGCGCATGTAGGCATAACGTTTCTGTTTGAGGCCCGTCTCCCACTCGGCCCACCAACATGGGAGTGGTCGGCGTGCCAAACGGCCAGACGTTCAGGAAATAGAAGTCAGGCACGCGGGGATAAGGTTGCCGCAGAAGAATCTAACGGCTTCATCTACCGACCTAAACGCTTCGACTGCGATAGAGAATCCCGTCCTTTCTTGAATTCCAGGCACCACGCCCGATCCAAGCACCACCGAGGTGGACTCTCAGGGCGGCAGTTGCCCTGAAAATGATATTTGAACTGGAAATTGTTCACTACCATGGAGGTCCTCAACCACCCTCCAATGAAAATCAGGCTTTGCATGCGAAGAGCACAAAGATAGTTCAAGGCAAGAAAATGAAGCGGTTATCGGGCAGTGATACGTAAACTTATCCACATTTATGCCACCTATCTCAAGCTCTTTTATCAGATCGGCAAGGACTTGTCCCCTGGGATTTATTGAGTAATCTCCCCTGAGAGGATGCCTGCCGTTCAGATCTCCAAGTAAGGGAACTGGCCTCGGCAACCACGCAATGACGCGGCGAAAGTTCCCCACATGAAAGTCAGCTGACGGTAAAATGTACGCAGAAATGATAGTATACCTCCTATCCAGGTGAACTGCACAGCCAATGCCTGAAAGGAGCTAACTAAAGTGAAAGGAAGAACGGAGACATCATGTCGGGTGTAAACCGTGCATCCCCCAGTACTGTTATTTCATAGTGATGGGGTCGCAAGGCCCTTGAACCCAGGGAGGGCGGGCAGGGGGCAGTTGCCTAACGGGAAACGGGACCAGACGAGCTTCTGCAGCTCCTCCCAGTTGGCCCGAAGTTCACGACAATTTCATTGAAGGAATATTCCCTCCAGGCGTAGCTCGAAGGAGACGCGAGGGCCTTTTTCGAACATAAGACCTTCAGGGAATGGCCGTACGCTTTCCGGAGGCAGAACCTCGGGTGCTGTTGGCCGGACAAAGTGCTGAAGGCGCTGTCGACTTCGAGGACTTTTTGGGTGTGGTTGGGCAAGCCATGCGACTCTTTTTCTCCTTCCACCTCGAAACCTTAGGCACACGTTGCAGCTTCGGAGGTGGGGGCCCCTCTTTTCAAGGAACCACCGTCTCGGAGGTACTCAGCCAACAGCGAGGCGTGGGCAAAGGAGCCGAAGCTCCTTTGTTGCTGTTTTCATTTCGAGGGACAGCTTTAGGAACCCCGGAAGATGGCCTGGCGACCAACTTCAGGGGTTTTTTCTCCTGTGAGTCTAACGACTCTGTGGAGGCGCGTGGCCGTTTCACCTTACGGAAAACGGTCACGTTGGGGAAAGTGGGGAGCCCTGGTTTTAGCTGCGGCTAAGTCTGAGCATTTTTTGCCGCTAGCTTTACAAGGGAAGCGACCGGGTTTGGTAGAACCCACAGAAGGGTTGCGAATGGGTGCGGAAACAACCGTGATCATTGGCCTGGATGGGCCAGGAGTAGAGATTGCCTTTCTAACTACTGAGGCATAAGACGTCCCAGGCAGAGCCGGGTGCACCAGGACCAAGTCCTTAGCCTCGCGGAATGAGAGTCGATCCTGGGTCTGAACGGTCAGGATTTCTTTCCCAAAGAGATATGCACTACATTGCTTTGAAGAAGTGGGGTGCGGCTCTCAGCAATTGACACTTGGCCACACACGATAAGACTTATCGTGTGCGCCCTCGGAGCAATTTACACAGACTTCGGGTGATCCCGAATTTGCACGTGGATCCGTGGATCGAATAACTATGAAGCGTTTGTAGCCAGCGGGCTTGAAAACGCCAGATAACCTCTGAATGCGTTGCCCCGATGTTATCTAGGCTCCACCCTGTGCACTTTGGCCTTAGTCATAGTCAGGAGCTCCACACCCAGGGAGGTAAAGAGGTTGGATGTGCCGATCTTGGCTTGGTCATTTACCAAATTGGCAGCAGACCCATCCGTCCCCGCAGCCTCCGCGGATGGAGCGGAGCCCCGAGTCTTTTTAGTCTTTTGTTTTTGTCTTTTTTAGAGAGGAGGGCGGGGAATGAACCCGCTTCTTACCTTCGCCGGTAGGAGCCCCCTGGCTAGATGAACTGGCCTCAGTCAGGTTCTTCTCCGAAATGGAGAAGGTCCTCGCAGTCGTATGGGCACCGGTCGGAGGAGATCTCTCCCCTCTTTTACTGCTTCGGAAACCCTAGCCTTTTGAGGAGGACCTTGCATAGAGGCGGATTCTGGTTCGATGCTTAACGCCGACCCCGAATTCGCTCCCATGGAAGTTCCTACCGTCTGAGGCTGGGTTGCCACTATGCCCGTGTTTATCTCACGGGGGTCTATTAGTTGGCCATTCCACCCAAGACATCACAGGTCCCGTTGGCATTATTGTCACTAGTCAGGTGCGGGGAGGCACAGGCTTTGACACCGGCAAGGTTTAATCTTCTTGCCATCAGGTCTTTTGAGGGAAGCGACTGAATGGGCCTGGCTTCCCTCTCCCCTCAAAGGGGGTTAGCCCTACTGAGCCGCTTAAATGCGGAGCGGTCAGCTATGGGCTGCCTGCTGGCTTTCTTGGCAGTCCGCTTGGAAAGAAAAGGAGGGACTGCGTCTGGAAGCAGGGGGGTCCCCGCAAGCACCTCTAGAGAAGGCATGGAGTGGGAGTCCCCTACACCCATAGGCGTATGAGAGGAGCAAGCCTCCTCTCCGGTCGAAAAAATTTCGAGGGTCCCCTGTGCAAGCACAGTGGGGTACCTCCATTTTTTTCTGTATTTTATACGGGAAGCAATAGCTCATCACCCCTCGCAGTAGCCCGCACTGCAAGTGGTACGTACAGGCCTGGCAGAGCCAGGTGCCGCCATTCGGGAACACCCCTCTCGCCTGGTGGCGTGGTAGTTCATCTACATGGCGGCTCTACCTTAGACACGGCGTAAAATTGATACTATGTGAAGAGGAAAGGAAAAGGGATGTGAGGAAGGTATGGGTGGGGATGAAGCAGATTGTTAAAATCTCCCATGCCGACAGGAGCTCAGGGGTGAGGGAACATTGCCCCCTTCCCCTCAGCCTCGATCCGGGACGGTTAGCTTAGAACAAGTTCAGCATCTGCCCTGTGAAATAAAAGGCCGACCAGAGAATGTAGTGAGAGAGGTTGTATGAAAAGCGACGAAATAGGGGAGAAATACACGCTGTCTGATATAAGCAGAAGAGGCTAAGATAGGTGGGACGGGGTGCCTATTTCCGTCAGCACGGCGGCCAGGATGGCAAATCGCTGCGCCCCTTACCTAGTTGAACCTCTACAATCCTGAATACTAAAACACAGTGTAAATAGAATAAGGTTTGTGAATTGTTAGAACAAAGGAACTCCGAAGTCAAAAGCACATTTAGACAGCAGTAAAAGGCTATTTGAGTTATCAAATCAGATGGACACTATAAAAATTATCCCTTTATATGACTACTACCAGCGGAAGTAAATAGGTTAAAATAAGGCTCAGAAATATTTTTAAAATATAATTTATAAACGCAAAGAAATTCATGCCATAAACATTGACTGAATTTACGATCTAACATCAGATACAAAATGAAGTAAGTTAGAACTATAATTTAAAATCTGCCGTGGTCAAATGAAATAAAAAAGATAACGAACCAAAAATAAAACGGATACAATATACATTAAATAACTTTCAGAGCATCAGCATGCAGACAAATATATAAATATTAAATAATATGGATTATACTCAGCTCATCTTAAAACTAAATCACAATAGTTAGGAGTTCACGAGAGATTTCCTCTTTCGGACACCACAATGTCGGTAGTAATCACAACTCTCATAACACGGGTACAGTTCTAAATCATGAAAGATTATAGACGAAGGCATTGAGACATTGAGTTCTGGAGGACTAAACAATTTCAAGAGAAATGTTCATAAAAGGTTGGAAAAGAATGATGCTTCGTTTCACAATATTTTTGCTTAATTAGCAACAAAATTGTTCTGAAAAAGGTAAAATTCTAGGCGCAAGGGCAATTATCAGTAAATCTACGTGCAAATCTCGTATCTTCATTATCATGCATTAAGAACACGACCTGATTACTGCCATGTATTTAAAGGGAGGGAAGAGTACAAAGCGGACCAGTCGCTCAGCCTCTGCAGATATCCTGGTGATATCGACATCCACCCAATTCGCATCACTCATGGCGTTCAGGATACTGCGAAATAAGGATGTGCATATTACAATGGTTCAAGTCAGTTAGCATACTCTGTGATAGGTTATGAAATAAAAATCGGCCTCAGAACCTGGTATGTAACGTAAAACTACTTATCGAGCGGTGTATTGCAAACAACTCATACATGAAAGTAGATCCACTGCAACAAGGAGCAACACCCCATTAAAATAGGGAGGGAAATCATGGAATCTATCCTCATTTTTCGATTCCAGAACCATCCGTTTGCATTGGCACCTCTTATTATGGCAGGATATATGCTCCCACCAATAAAAACTCATTATTTCCCTTACTGTTACCTTCTTCGCAAAGGATGGAAGGAAGATTATTCAAAAGTGATGGTATCCGATAGGGTGGCCTATTAGGCAGAAACATTGGCGTTATCGAGCTGAATATTAAAATATACTTTTATTTAAGTTAGCTATCACTAAATCCGTAGGGCTTTGAATATGATTGGCGTCTTTCATCCACATAGGTACCGTCAAACTTGGTCCAGTAATAAATGAAATACCACGAGTGAGATTATGCGCTTCCCAAGGTAGGCTTCCTTCGAGAACAAGACCAAACAAACGATGTTATTCTATGGCCTGCAAGTAAGCCTAATTAAAGGATAACTAAATTGGATGGAGCTCTGCATTTCAGCAGAAGTGCGCCACTTATGTCTAGTCAAATGAAATTAAAAACCTGGGCACCTTAAGAGAGCCTGTTATTATCGGCGCTCCAAGGTAAGCATCTATTTTGCATAAAGAGACATCGAATATTTGCTTTAGTATAGCATGGTGAGAACGTGTAACAGAGGCACTGAGATGATACCATTAATACTCACCGCTAAGAGAGTAACACACATGATATTAGAATCAGACTCGCGTTCCTATCTACCTGGAGAATTATTGGGGGCTGTCCAGACTCGTACATGGAATCAAGGATCTTTTAGGAACTTAGACAAAAAACTTACGTCCCGTTCACTGGCTCTAAGGGTCTAAAGAATATTCATGATTTCCTATTATCATGTGTTTTCATATCCATTTTCCAGGAAGAGCAGTCCATCCAACGTGGAGTGAAACTTAGCAAATCTGACATCTTTATAAAACCCGTGACCACCATTGTCCATGAAATAAGCTAACATAATACTCGTAGTTACCATTTTATCAATCAACATGTATTCTAGTTTAGGGAATTTTAGCGAAAGACACTAGGAAGAAGATACCCCTCTCATCTTATGTAAGCGAGGACAAAGACCATAATCCAGGAATCTCGAAAGATACTTGGCCATCCATAAGGATGCCATACAGATTATCATCTTGACCAAGGATAAAGTAACCACACAAGAAGCGAAAGTAGAACGCAGCTCACTTAACCAAACAAGTTGGATTGAATTTTCGTCCTCTAAAGAAGCCCACTTTGGTACCCTCATCAATAGGGTAGCTTGGTAGAAGGTTGATAGAGCAGCATCGAATTTCGAGAATGCACAGAAGGCATTCAAAGCACAGAGGTTCCGAAATTACGGCCACACTTTCCTAAATGATTGAAGGGAAAGGGTTGCTCTTTTTTAAATATTTGCTGAATTAATTCACAAACCTTCACAACTGAGCATTCAAAGTTCACCCATTAATTCAAGAAAAGTGTTCTCGAAAAGGAGAGATGCAAAGGCACATAGAAATGAAAAGAATTCTGGGCTACTTTCAAGTGGTTCACATAGAGTGAACCTGTACTAACAGTGATTATAGGGCTTTAAGACGTAGTGTTTCTTTAAGACGGCCTTTACATCCTCAGCTGACCACCAAAAAACTAGGGAAAATGGCCGCGAAGTAGGCAACATTGAGGGTGCCGAAGGAAAAACTCTACGTCATTATCTCTCGAACAATACTTATCGACATTTGATTGACACATCGTTAATTTCCTCAAATGATGCCACTCTTAACGATTCAAGCTACGCCTCAGTAACCTATCAGGTGTTATCGGCACAACTGGATATATTTAAATAGGAAAGTGACTACGATGAAAGCATCGCCTGCCTGCTAACTTTGGAAAGTCTACTTCTGCGTCGGAGAATGAGCGGAACAGATCGAAGAAGGCAAAAGGGTTTTTTGATTATTGGTACGTAATTATGTATTGGTCATTTCGACCAGAACTTGCTCCGAATTTAGGGCGACAGTCCACTAATCACTCTTGATTCAGATCCCGTTCTAAACTGTGGTAAGGAAAGCTTCAAGTAGAAAATATATTTATGTATAACTCTAATAATACCCTACTAAAACACACACAATTAGCAGTCGGTAATGCTCTAAATGTAGTAACCTTTAACCCTTTTAAATTGGTACTTCTTTATAAACAACAAAAGGTATCAAATGTTGGTTTCCATTAAGTGGATTTATTTTGGAGTGCATATATCTTTTTTCATATGTCATTTTGAATTTATTATTCTTTCAAGTTTAGATATTGTTCCTTTTCGCAAAACTCTACTTTCTTAGATAGCTTCATTATAATTAAGTTTACAAATCCTTAAAGTGATATTTAGAATACTTTTCCAAAATTTCCTAAAATAAATATATATATATCTCACGTGTTTACTACATGGAATCAAACGGAAACAAAATTAAAAACCTCTCAGGTAGAAAAGAATAAATATAAAATCATACAATTTCTAAAAAGCAAATTGTCTCGACCACTTTTCTCTAATTCAACTAGGGCAGAATATAAATAGGACGACATATAGAAAGAATCTTACAAAGGTTGCGTAAAAGGCGAATTAACCAGAAACTAGCTGCAAATTTAAATTTATGTCTCGGCAAGATAATCATTTAAGACTATTATTTTATGATGGATACTTATATAAAGTTATGTTATTGATTAGCAACGAAGAAACCTAATTTTAAAAGATTCTCCATTAGAGCAATTTAACTTATATTAGAACTAAAACAGGAAGAAACACCGACTTGTTGATGAAGTTCGGGTAGAAGAAGAGTGGACAAAATTATGTTTTAGTACGTTGTCTATTAATAATTTCCCTAAAACCTCTACCCATCTACTCTTTTGCTACCACAACTTCAAAATGAATTCGATGTTTGTCATTGGTTTCATAGGAAAGGATGTCGTCGTACTCAAGTAATAGCGATTTTTAAATTTTAAGTTTTTTCCTTTGAATTCCATCAAAGGATTTTATGCTTGTAGACATCTTAATATTTTCATAGGACTTTAGCTTAGCGAGGATAAAATTAACTTTAAAGGAGAAGTACTGTTGAATTCGCCTTTTCCCCAAATCTTATGAACGCTCTATTGAAAGAACTAGAAACCATCAAAGAAAATAATTATGGATCTTTTCTTTAAAAATGCTGAAAATTGTGCTTGAGAGAAAGAAACATTAAAACAATAAAAGTGAAACTTCAAAAAGCCTACGCCGTGTATTTTTGTAGTAAAAACAGTACTAATGGTGCAATTAGGCATTCTAGTCGTCATTTACGGCTTCACTTAGGCGCGGAAAGCACTACTTTTTCATATACTAGCACTCTGAATATGACTCTATTTGCAATGATACTATCTTTAAAATAACTGCTTTCGGCGCAAAAACGAAGCCGTAAATGATGACTAAAATGCACAGAAACACCATTAGTGTTGTTTTTAAGTACTTATTATGGTGATACTTCAGATTCGGGGCACACGATACATGGTGCTGTTAGTTGGCTACAATTTTGGGCTAGAGCATATCTCTTATGACGTCAGACGGTAGCGTCAGATGTGACCAATCACGGTGTTATATTTTTTTGTTGTTTTGGGGATTTGTAGCTTTTAGTCTATTATTTACTAAATATCTGCGCTCTTCTCGTTTATAGTTTTTCCTAAGTTAGGTAAGGTTTCTTGATGTCTTTTATTGTTTCTTGTTTTGTTTTCGTATTTTTTGTTTGCTACGAACGATAACAGCTTCTTACTGGCAACATCGTAGCTTATAAATAGGACCCGTTTTGCAAATATTTTTCTTACGTTATTGTGTTTTCGTGCTTCCATGTGCTTCTTTGTTATTCGAATTCGGGTTTATTTTGCATGATCGCGAAAACCTTTAGATTATCTAGAGGCGCATAAACTAATCAAGAAACCTATAAAAGTAAGAATTATTTGTTATTAGGTTAGGTTTTTCTGCCAGTAAAAAGCTGTTGGGAGGAAACCCCCCTCCAGTAAATTCAAGGGGACTGCTCGTGAGGGAGATATCACTGCAGGAAGACTACCCTGCGATGATCCTGAGTTTCAATCAATTGGTGGGGTCAGGGGGGGGGGCGCAGCCCCCTAGTATATACTCATATACAAAAAAAATATAACACCGTGATTGTCCATTTTTGACGCTACGGTCTGACGTCATAAGAGGTATATTGTAGCCCAAAATTGTAGCCGACTAACAGCGCCATCTACCGTGCGCCCCCAATCTGAAGTGTTACCCTTATTATTTATTTTTAGATTATTCATATAAGCGTTTGGTTGCTGGAAGCGCCTCCCCCCCCCCCCCACCCACATCCCTGCGACTAACTCCGCTCGTGCCTCAGAAACTAGCAAGTAGTACAACTAAACCTTATCAATGACACAGAGTAGTATTAAAAATTGAAAGCCTAGCATTAGGTTCAAATCCAAAGACAATACAAACTTACTTTTAGTGTTGGGGATATTATAATTAAGTGGCACTTGTCGCAACGTTTTGCTTTTAAAATGAGGCTATAATTTCAACAAAAGCCTATTATTTTAACGAAGAATTAGGAGAAGTCTTATTAAAGATTAAATTTTATATTCGCAAAAAACTCAAGACTATTATGAACGTAAGCACAAGGGTTTGGGCGCAAAATTCGAAAGCAGGGCTCTTATAAAAACTTATATCCAGGTTGCCAATATGCGAATTAAATGTTGCTAGTGTGTGAAAATAATGGTTTATTTCCACATTAAGAGAACGCAAAGCCTACGTATGTATTTAAAAGTAAAGTTTTACCCCATCAAGATGGAGTATCTTAAAATATTTATTTTTCGCGCCAAACTAAAACCAGAAACTGACGTCTGGAATGCCTTAAAAGATAATTAGTACTTTTTTAACACTAAAAATAGGCGTAGGTTTTTTTAAGTTTGACCAAAATAAAAGACCGAATAGAATTGAGTAAATATGAAAGAGGGAATATAAATATTAAAAATTTTGAGCTAAACTTTCAACCTGAGATTCGTCATAACAATCAATAAAAAGGAATAATAAATTATATTAGTGATCAATGAAGTTAACCTCAAAAGCGTTATTATGATAGTATGCTTTACAATAAATTCCTTAAACCTCTGATTCCATGTTAAGAATTTTTTTAAGGGGAAGGTGGAGAAGTCAAAATTAGTTCAATCCACACTAGATTTGTAATTATCCAAAGGGGGAGGAAACTAAAACGCTAGGAGAGAGGAAGAAAGATAACCTCTTACTTTTTTTCTCCTTCCTAGGGAAGGGCCTACTTTAAAGCAATTAAGATGCACAGTAGTTATCGAAAGAGGGCAATATTTAGCCAAATTTAATAAAAATATCTAATATAGTTTAAAATCCATTCACCCCCAAAATGGGACCTTTCATTTGAGAAAACCCAGATATAATATACGAGGCAGAGGTCTTTCAAAGTCATCAAGTTGTCTACGCAGCCAATATTGGCTATCAACTTTCATATTTTCCTTTCCCTACACTACATAACTTTCTTTACGAACCTCTTATCAATAAATTCATTTATGTATTAAGCTCAAAGGAAACGATCCAACCTAACGCGGAACTAATTTTTTCAGTATATAAATGAGTTCATTTCAATATTTATCATCACTTCCACAGTTTTCTTATTCCTGCTCATTCTATTCTTTACAAAAATTCTCTTCGGTCCCAAGAAATTGTGGCAGTCTCCTTCAGTTACGTTGAAACCCTCCTCGCTTATTTTATTAGTTCATTTCTCATTTTTTAAATTAACAACCTCATATGGCGAAATCTCCCCAAATAATAAATAAAATTTCTACACTTCATGACTACAATTTTGATTGACATATGAGGCTCGAAAAGGGTAATACTTCAGTTTATGGACCAACGGTAGGGGGGGCTGTTTCTGGGCTACGAGTTAGCCCTTATTATTTCAGATGGTGGCTTCAGATGTGACCAATCCCGGCGTTGTATTTTTCGCTATTCTGTTTCTAACCTTTATTATTTAGTAAATACCTAAACTAACTAATGTATTATATTTGTTATGTTTCATTTACCTATTTTTATGAAACTAAAACATTGTTTTTCACACACTGGCAATTTTTAATTTAACCTTATTTCAAACATTGGCAACCCTAGACGCAAGCAGTTAAAAGAGCCTGATTTTTGCTGACTCGGTTGGTAGAACTTAATCCACTTTTTGCAACATGAGTGAGAAAGGAGCACTGCTCGATTATAATAGTGAAACAGGGAGATGGGTTAAATTTTGTCCCGAATGATTAATTATTAGGTAATTTAACACAACGAAAGTGCCACCGACATTTAGCATTCACCTTTCGAATTCAAAACTGTTGTTAACCTTTTGAATTAGCAATATTACGAGTTTTTTTAGGTTGTTGGGAGTGTGAGCTTTGCCTTATGCCGCCATAAGGCCAAAAAGTAGCCCAGAAGCAGCGCCCCCTACTGCGCACCCCAAAACTGAAGTATTACCTCGAAACATTTCCTTAATTTTTCGTTTGCCCCTAAGATACTCGTGATTACTGAACCTCAGCTAAGAAGAAATAATCATGGAAACTTGAAGCAAGATGGGTTGTTCGAGACCATTTCAGATTACTTTATCCCCCCAAAATAAACAAGAAAACAAACTAATCGAAAATTAACAAATTAGTTAATGTCCATTATGGACCTTGGTGTATTTCTAAGATTTGATTAAGTTAACGGGGCAAATATATAAACCTAAACACATACGATCGTAAATTATTTACCAGAGTCATTTTTACTAATAAATGGGGCTTTATTCAAATTGATAAGATTAAGGAAAGAAAGCAAATGACAATTCGTGCAAAAAAGCAGAGGTGGATTTGACAAAATAAATTTCACTAATTCTAAAATTTATAATTCTGTTTTAGTCATTGAAGATGGTCACGTAATAGATATTCAAGCTCTTAATAAATATGATGTCATAATAGAATATAAACCTCCAAAATACTTAATTTAAACTTCAGTATTTGAATCTAATACCCTCTCAGAACATAAGCGTTGAACTTCGTACCTCTGAGTAGTTAGTCTCTATATGAGCATCTTCCTACATGTTTGTAGCCCGCCGTCTCTGTGTTCTAGTGACTAGATTAAAATAAAAACGATCAGAGAATTTTCTGCAACCTTACACTAAACGTCCTTCCATATATTAATATATATATATATATATATATATATATATATATATATATATATATATATATATATATATTAGGAATATGAAGACACATGTCATAATTTTAAACATCTAATTTCCGAACTTTTCGGGCATAAACAATGACCCTCTTCAGCGAATTGAACTCTAATAGGAATACAAGGAATATTTTAAGAATTACATGACAAAATTGCAAAATAAAGTTGAAACAATTTAATATTACTTATAATATAAAAAATAAGTCAAATTCAACAAGACAGGATTCGAAAACGAAACCAGAAAGAAAAGCAAGCAGTTATATATAAGTTAATTTACGGATATATGTTAATGAAAAATTATAAGTAAAAAAAAAACAGTTTAATACAAAGGGTAAAGCGATCGATAAATAGGAGTCTGACCAAGAAACGAAAATTGAACACACGACCGCATTTTGCCCATTTAGATGGGCGCATTAAATGCATTTTTCGTTTATTATAAATTGTTCTTGTTCCTTTAAATACTTTTTTCTAGGACTACAGGCTCATAGAAAATGTTGAATATTCATCTGGCAACATCAACTATCGAATGAATTGGTAAACATACTATTTATCGTGAAGTAAATTTACCAGTTTTGCTGAACACTAGGAAAATGTCTACCGGAAGGTAAGTTCCATGTTATAATTATTATTATGATGAATAATTTACTGCTATTTAAGGTTAATACTGTGGATAAGTTATTAATTAATGATATATACGCCTAAATACTGCAAGTAGTTTTTTTAATATAATTTTTTGCTGAATGAATGTAGCTATCTATTTAAATGGACACAATGGAGACAACATTTCAGTTTTTACCAGGTAGTCTCATTTTCACAGTACCTTTTTTTCCATTGTATGTGTTAATTAGTATTATTTTATATATTATATATAAACTTTCTTTATTGTTAAATTATCAATACAATATTTTTCGGTAGGCTTAGGAGAATGTAGGAGATGCTATTGCCTATTTGCACACATTGTCTGATGATAATGATAATAAGTCGACAGGCATTGATGTAGCCTTGGAAACTCCTGATGATGACATGGACTTGGATGTCGATGACCCAGCCGAAGTGCATGTCGATATTAGGCCAAGAAAATATAAAGCTTTTGGGAGCAAATGTTTTGGCAAAGCGTCCGCATATTCAATTTAACAATCAAAATACTCGTAGAGAGACTTATTGATCATAGAGCTCTCCAATTATTTTTGGTGACTGAATTTCAGCCCAGTTAGAAGTTAAATTTTGTACTGTAGTACAACTGTAATTAATATACAATTGTATTTTGTGGTTAATAATTGTATGCATAATGATATGTAGGCCCCTATATACTGTATAATTAGAGAGTAAATATTGATGCTTTTGTTTTATTTTTTTTTAATAAGGGAAACGTTTGAAGACATGGAATGGAGGGAAATCCAAAGAGAGATGCAACCTCCAGACAAATAAATGAAGTCTATAAAAGTCTACTTACACATGGCACACCTCCAATTTGGAAAAAATATATGCAAGTCCAGTATCAACACGAGTTCCACATAATCCATTCATTTTGAATAAATGGTCTAATGAAGGACTTTTATCTATCGATGTCTTCAAACTGTTTTGGAACAATGAGCTAATGGATCTTATTAAATCAGTGACCAACCAATATCACCAACAAAAATTTGTAAAAGACTTGGCAGTTTATGTTAAGGAACTCTATAAAGTCTTAGGTATTCTACTGTTATCTGGATATAATATGGTGAACACATTTTCCAATGCATAATAATGACTTAGCTGTTTGGCAATTATTTTTTTATATTGAAATATTGCTTATAGCAATTTGTATTTACAGGTACCAAACCGCCAGCTCTTCTAGTCGAGACGGCAGATACAAGAAAACTTTTTTATTCAATGTGGAATGAGTGTGATTAGATTTTATGAAATTATTCGAAGCCTACATTTTTTGAATAATACTAAACAACCAGTAAGAGATACATTTTTAAAGTTAGAACATTATTTGAGCACTTTAAAAAAGTTTGTTAGAGGTTTTTCACCCTCTTCCGATGTCATTAGCAATTGCTAAAGCAATGGAGCCTTATTATGGACGCCACGGGCGAAAACAGTTTATTTAAGGAAAGTCTGTAATGTTTGGATATAAGATATGGTGCATCTGTTCTAATGAGGGATTTCTTGTAAAATTTAAGCTATATGAAGGAAAAGATACTGGTCGCGAAACAGGTATGCGTTTTGGTGAATCTGTAGTCAAAACATTGGCATTGGAACTAGTTCCAAAAGGGAGTCATGGGTACATAGATAATGTTTTTACCACCCTGCCTCTTCTTAGATTATTACGGGAAGAAGATATAGATCTCACAGGTACGATTCTTAGGGATAGGATTAGAGGTGTCCCTCTTTCTGATATAAAATATAAAAAAGCAGAGAGAGGTGAAGCAGAAGTGATAATTGATCAAAAGAAAAACATCGTAGTTCACCATTGGCACAACAATAGTGATGTATCTCTTGCTACAAATAGAAAGAATGCCATTTGTCTTAGTATGGTTAAATACAAGCGATTCTCCTAAATATCAAGGGAAGTAGTAGTTCTGACACAATCAATGATAATACAACAGGACAATCAAGTTATGGGAGATGATTTCTAACCACACATTATATTGTATCAAAGAAAGAAGTCTTCGCATTTCTTTGTGAGCTATAGTTGGAGATTCAACTGCAGTGAAAGGTAGATGGCAGGCAGGGGATGTAGTGACTTATTTCAAGAAAATACTTCTAAGAAAACTTTGATGGATTGTATGTGATGTATGTAAAATCAGCTCGAGAAAAGCCGCGCTGAATGTTTTATGTTTTTCCTTGCATTTCTCCAGCAGCTTACGGCAAATATACACCATGTCCAGGGTACTCCTGTCGTCTCTATAACCGCATTGCGATTCTGGGAGAATATTTTATTCACTACGTGTTGAAAAAGTCTAGAGAAAAGCAATTTGCCCAGAATTTTCCAGGGAAGTCCACAATGACACTTCCCGGCTGTTCCCACAGAGAGCCCTGTCTCCTTTATTTTTGAATATTTTGACGATACTGGCGTTACCAATATTGGAAGGGATTTTACCCCTTGACCAGCATGCTGAAAAGAAATCATGTAAAATATATATTAGGTTTTTACCTCCGTCTTTATATATTTCAGGAGGGACGCCATCTGTCCCTGCCGATTCAAGATTTTTCAGTTGCCTTATTGCTTTTATCACTTTATTCCGTCTAAGTGTTGCATCGAGTTAAGCTATCTGCGACGATTCATTCAACTCTTTAAGTATAAAACATCTGTGCATTGACCGTGTTCAGTAGATTGCTAAAGTACTCCCCTCATCTTTTCAAAATTCTCTGTTTGTTTTATATAAGAGTAGTGCCTTCATTAGATCTAAATGAAATTATTGTATTTTTTGATAGTCTGTGTGTACACATTATGGCATCATAAAAGTCGTGTATTTTGTTGTCATCAGCAAATCTTTGTATTTTCCTAGCACGAGTCTGCCACCGTGTAATTTTTAATTTTCTGAGACTCCTTTGTACCTTTAGGCCTTTTGGTCTTTCCATTTATTCTTAAGGTTGGAAGATGTAGGGCTAGACAGATAAGCATCATGAGCTTTATACTTTTCTTTCCGAATTTCTAGACTGACTACATTGGATTCCTCAACCAATCTCTTTTGCGTTTTATGTCCGTTCTAAGACAGTCCAGCACACTTTGGTTTATTTTTTTAATGAGTTGTTTCCATTTATCATTAATTATTTCATTTGTAATTGGTCTAGGACAACTTCAAATGGTCTGCCTGAAATTCGTCTTATTTACGTTGGTTATTTAGTGCTGGACAACAGCAACCAATGGTCTGTCCAACACTCAGCCCCTTTCATGGCCCTGGTTATGTGTATCTCCTTTAGTTCCCTCTGTCTCAATATTACGTGGCCAATCTGATGGGAATGCCAAGATCTTGGGTGCATTCACGTACCTTTATACTTTTTTCCTTTGAAAACTAGAGTTCGTAAAGGTTAGGCTGTTTTCTGCAAAGAACGAAAGAAGACGGAGTCCGTTTAGGGACATTTCGCCTATGCCATGCTTTCCCAAAATTCAAGGTCAGAGGTCATTATCAGTTCCATCTCGGGCATTAAGCTCACCTAGTAAAATATGTTTGACATTGTAGGGGACTCTCTGAGTGATTATGTGAAGGTCATCTTAAAATTATCCTTCCTTTCTTTCTCTGAATCACGAGTTAGCCCATAAACTCTGACTACTGTTGCAAAGACACATTTAGCTATGACAATTCGCACGATCATTAACTTTTCATTGTAACCAACAGGCATTTCAGTGAGCCTCTTGAGAAGTTTATTCTTGATTGCAGACCTTACTCTGAATATACTTGGGTTTCTTGTTTTACACTCTTGCATAAAAATGTATAACAAGCATATTCTCCGTTTATGGAAATCTCAAGAGGTAATCTTGTTTCGGAGAGAGCAGCAACATCTACTCTGTAACGTTTTAATTCTGCCAAAATCAGTGCAGTTCTACTGAGAGGACTTTCAGTTACGTTTGAGTACATTAAAGTTCACACATTCCAGGATGAAAACGTTATCTGATTAGTTGTCTCATTTCCACTGCCTTTAAGAGTATCTGACTGGTCACAGTAGTCAAGGCAAGATTAGAGGTGAAACAAGCAATTTTGGGGACATATTTTCTAGGATGTTCCTCCACTGGAGGTAGGAAGTGATCCCATAAAAACGGCTCCCTAGGTACGCAGGTAGGATTGAAGAGAGTGCTGTTCCCATAGTCGACTGCCAAAGACCATTTTGGCTGCGACGTCCAACGTGTAAATTTCTGCCAGGCAACTTTCTGTCTACAAACATGCTCCTGTTAGCAGTTATAAGTCGCCGCAAGTCTTTCTGCTTGTTCTGGAGGCTATGATGAGAGAAACCTGCACAGTGAATTGTTTAAAGTGATGCTGAGGACGTGCAATCCTTAACCGCTTAGTCTTAGCCCACGGATGTTTGCACGAGTGGCAAGAGAGAGACTCAAGATGACCGAAATCAGAGGTGACTTGCAGTGTGCTAAAAGATCTATCACTGAAACTAAGTCATAGCGTATCTACCTGACTTTTATCCCACAAGTAGCCCCTTCCACTCACCTTTTCCCATTTGTCAAAAGGGTGTACTGAGGTGTGGCACTTAGAGCCATGGAGACAGAGTTGAGGAGCCAGTGGCGCTTAGTGCTGCCAGAGCCATCTTGAAGGATGCGAATGCTTTGACAGCAAAGGTACTACGCCTCCTGACTCCCCCATACACCCCACTATCACCGACTCCCTCAGTTGTGAGGGGATATTGAGAGCCTTTAACTCTCTTGTATTCTTTCTCTGGAGGTTAATTGCTAATTAGCTTATTAAGGCTCCGAAAGGGCGATGTTGTTAGTGCTAACCTAGGTAGTTTTTTCCTTTTCTCTAGTAATAAAAAACATATTGCTGATGTTCGATTAATTGCTGAGATTCTTCTTGTCTGTACCGTGTAAATGCAATTTGTTTTACGCCTTACAGAGTTAATGATGCAATAGTAGTTGGGTGGATCTACTTATCTTTCACTAGTCATCAGCCCTCATTTCATTCTTGGCAACCTTGCGATACCTATGTGGCCAAGAATGCTAATTATACAGTAAAACCTCTGGTTCAAGTCCAAAAACCTCTACACCAAACTCGGAATTTTTTAGACCAGAGCGCACCGATATTTTTTTCTAAGACGCATCCTTGTAGTATACACGTAGCATCATGAACGATTGTCGCAGCCGTAAATTAACGCCAGCACGAGGAAACTTGTGTTTTAACCTCATGAATAATGCATCTTCTAAAAATTATTTCGTGCCGATCTAGACAGAAGACTTCAGCTACGAAGGGAGGATGGTTTTGTGCAGTGTAGGTCAAAGTATTGTTACCCTGAATTTCTTTCTCAAAGTATAAGTAAAATAGCCCAACCTAAATGTACTTAATTTAAATTAATAAAGTATCTTATTCAAGCAGTATTCAAGTAGCGAAGGTAAAAAGTAATCGGTAAATAGTAAAGCACTCAACACCTCAGACACCTTTCAGTATACTGTACATTATGACCTTTTATGCCTGCTGTACTGACCCTTATATATTGGAATTCAGTAAAACTGGACTTAACTATCAAGATGTAAATATCACAGTATTGTTCAAAAAGTCTAGTTAATAAGAAAAATAAAATTAACTCTACAAAATTATCCAATTTAACAGAATTCCAGTATATAATAGTCTGGTCACCTAAAATAATTATTAGGTGAAAAATATGTAAAGGAATTAATTATTGATATATTTTGTATTCAGCTTCACAAGAAACTGATTTTCAAAGTTCTTGCTCTATAACCACGACATTTCTCGGGCGAAAATTAATTCTACAGAGCTAAACAGGCGATTTCAAGCAGCAGATGCAGGTAGTGAAGTATTTTCCTTAAGTGAAATATACCACAATGAAGGAAAGTTGCTAAGGATTTTTATATCACTCTCTGGACATGACAAGCCTGCCAATTTCGTATGTAACTCTGGCTGTGATTTTATTTTTATCAAGAAAAGGAGTTTCATCATCTGAGCTACTATTACCGGCATCAAATACGTCTTCAGTGCCCCAAGATTTCTTTTCCAGACACAGTTTGATGTATCCCAAACCTGAAAAGGTAGGAAATAAATTAAGAACCAAAACAACATTGTGAATAAAAATTGGTTTACTTATAGAAAGATTTCAATCAAGCAAGGCTCGAAACATTAACAGAGAAAACTGAAACAAACAGTGATTAGTTGTTCCTCAAACTTATTACTTAAAATCTTAATTGAACCCGAAATATTTTCTTTGCAGATGATATTGCCATCGTTTTTTTCCAAATGTTCTTAAATATTTGCAATAAAATAGCAGCAACACTAAGTTCAGAATCCTCTAGCATCTCATCGAACCAATGTCTTATTGCTGATAGAAGGCCGGTGATAAGAGGAAGGCTCAGGTCAGCTTAGTAACAACTGGTACAGAGTTGGAAGAGGCATTCGTATATGTTACTCTTCTCGGCCTGAAGGATATCCATTGATTTAGCTACTGGCTTAACGCTTGTTTAGTAATCCTTCAGTGCTTCAGTAATGGCGTGGCAGCATGATTGGAGTCTAGGAAAATGAGGAATAATTCAAAATAAACTGAAGACCTCTCAGGCGGGAAAACTGTAGTGTAAAATAAATTGTCCATCGGATATGAAAGAATGTATTTGATTGGTCAAAACATGAATTAGCGCTTATGATTGGTTCAAACCAGAGTACACCCTTGTAATTGGTTATCGTCTGAATTTTGATTCTATGTACGTGATTCACAAAAATTAACTGAGAAGTAACGAATGCTTCTATGCTTTTCAAATATAATGAAGTAAAATTAACATATAAAATAATTACGCAAGTAGAATTGAAAGTCCACAACTTTGAATTTACTTCCTAGAAAGTTAAAGGTATAAAAAAACTACTTGAGTTCAGTACTTAAGTAATTGTACCTCATTGCTACCAAATCATGGTTTGAATCTGCTGTTTAGCTTAAGTGCGCTGCACCTAGTTCATGGGCAAGATAGTTGGAATCAACCACATGCGACAAAAGCTTACGTGCCGTGCACGAATAGAGACTGCTTTCTAATCTATATCATTTAATAGACCGCGCAAAATGCCTTTGAAGCATTAGAATTTCCAGATCCCATGGTTCACAGCATGCTTGATGCTATGAGACTATAAGCCTTCGAGAGTGTCTAATTATTGGTTCCTCGCTATGTATATTTTGCGTTATCGAGTGCCCTGATGGCAGGGTTTGGCCATTTTCCTCCCTCATATCCTAAATAATTGACGAAGATGATTTTAATCTTTCGGAATACATAGTAAAATATGAAAACAGCCCTCAAGTATTTCAATTTGCGTGCTATTGAGCCTCATACATTCCATTGGTATGTCACAGAAGGCAAATACCTTATCATAGTAGAAACATACATTAGCCGGTGGGCGAGGTTGTCGCGGATGATCTACAGGGGCTAATCTAGCAGCTCTGCGGCCTTTTATGTGTGGCTGCTTTCGATTTACTTTAAACGTTTCAACTCCGCTCTTTAGCTTCCATTTACATGCGATTCTGTGTTGAGCTTCTGCTTTCCACGCTTTGTAATCTATTTTACATACTATTGGATTATCTTGAGAGTCTTAATACCTTATCTTTTGTCTACCCTTCTTTTTATATCTTAATCTGAGTTTGAGTAAAATATCTGGTTCAAGAGACGTTCGTTCGACATCCTGTTCACATGGCCAGACCATCTCAACAAGTTTTTCATCATAATGGATTCAAAATGTTTACAGTTTGCTTCGTCCAGTACATGCAATTTAGGGCGACGGTCCTCCCAGATTAATTTCAATATGCTGCGTAAGAAACGTTGGGAAAGTCTTTCCGGTCCTTTGATTTTCCAACGGTAAGTAGTCCAGGTTTTTGATCCATACACATACTAGTCGAGGCAAAACTATGGCCTTGCAAACTTTAATTTTAATTTCTAGACCTAGGTCTCGGTGTAAAAAAAGCGCTTTCGCAAGTTTTCAAACGCAGAGTTGGCGCAACGTACCCTATATTGAATTTCATTATCAATACTTGCGTCCGCTGAGAAGTGGATACCCAAATAGGCAAATCTTTCATCAAATTCAGAAGTTTTCCCATTAATTTCAATATTAGTGGCTGATCACGGAGTATTGCCTAGATTATTTGGTGCTGATGGTAATTGTAAATTATTTGGGTTTATTAGTACTGGCTGATGCGAGCCTTGAGTTTTCCGAACATTAATTGACAAACTTAACCTAAACTAGCTGTAAAAGAACAACCTCTGGACCCCCCCCCCTCCCTAATTTATCGAAGACCACGTGCTATGGTATCACACTATGAAAGACGTCATTTCCTGTTCGAACATTCTTGAATTTTCGACTCTTGAGCACGTTAGGAAAATATTTTCCAAGCCTCCTCCATCCCCCCTTCCTGGTGACAGGGCAGGGGGAAGAGCCGCTCCGTCTCGCCTTTGCTGCTAAATGATGAATCGACTTCACCTCCGGATTAAGATATCTGGAGCTTATGATTACTTTCTCCAAACTCCCCTTTTCCCTCTAGAATCGGGCATATAAATACTCGGGTTATTCTGTGGTGCGAAATGTCCAGCCTGCACCTCAAGGCCGTCCTTATCGTTTGATCCCTTGAGCGTTCGTTAGAGCACAGCCTTCTTCAGCCGTGATTCTACCCAAGTCATTTGGTAGCTTCTTTGGTAGTCTCTCTTTCTTTAATCGAGCCGAGGGAAATCTCTATCGATTAACTTTGAGGAAAAGAAAATGCCTCTTTCAGTGGAATTACAAGAATTCCCACATTCCCCGTTGAACGTCATCTTTGAAGATTGGTTATCTTCATCGGTAGGTTGATTCAGATCGTGCCCCACCTGCCTCATTAAGGTTCACATTGCAGTAGGTGATTAAGTCAACACCCCACGTAATATAGGAATAATGTATGGTATAGAGTGGTTGAACCACGAGGGTACCTATGCGCAAACGCATATATGATTGTTTGTAGATCCTCTGCATTAAAAGCACGGACTGCATTATTATCTATATATTCAATTTCGAGAATCGAAGCAGCTTCTGATTAAGGCCTATCTTTAAGAGGGCTAAGATTAAAAAACTCTGTGTTAAAGCTGTAGGCGATGGAGACACCTGGAGGAAAGTCGTCTTGGATAAACAACATAACGGTTCCAGATGGTAGCTCGGCCCAGTTGACTAAAGATCTGGTTTTAATTGCGAAATGGCTACGTTGTTTTTGGAGACCTTCGGCATAAATATTCCAGAAAAGGGTATAACCTCCTCCCTGGTCGCACCATTGTCCCTCGCCAGAGTTTCTTGTCTCGGATAGAACACCAACATTTAAGTCTAATTTATCAATTTTCCTAGCGACCATAAAGGTTCTACGTTCGAATATATCAGGGTTTTCGTCTAATAATGAACTTACCCTACATGTACCTATTTTATGATTTCATTATTTATACTGCAAGATTATTGAGCCCCCTGGGCACTGTGTTCCCGGAAGGCAAATGCAAGGACAGAATATAATTATGGCAACTTTAATATCCCCTTCCCCATACGGATTCAGCAGAGCGGATCCTAAAGAGGGCTCCTCAGAGATGTATGCCAATACCGAAAGGTTCTCCTTACCATTTCCAAGAACTTAGCGACTGAACTAAACATTCACTGCAGAAAATGCTGGTCGAGAGTAGGAACTTTCAGATTCCACTATCCTGACCAACCGCTTCTAGCAGTCTCGGACCGGGTCCTCTCAACAGTTGTAACCTCTCATCTGCCATTGCAGACATTTGAATCCAGAATGCGTCATCTCATCTGCTTGCTTAGCCGTTCAAGGTTTTGAGTCAAATGGTCGTTCTTGGTCTGGCTCCTCACCCTCAACCAGGTGTTCAAGTTCACCGAGACTGCTCTTAGGCTCTTTAGGACACGCGAGCTTCTCTACGGTGACAAGGTGACCATCGAGGATAAGTAAATCGCATTAGCGGAAAAGTAAACGAGGGCAGTTTATCTTTAGTATGCTGATTATACACTGGCTGCTCTATGCAAGCTAATTTACGTTCTAAAAATGTTAACCTATTGAGTGGTTATAAAAACTTGCATATTTGATGTAGACGAAATTAAGGATTAACTCAAAATATTTTGGGGGGATAGACATTCTAAAATTATAGATCACCAAACTCCTTTAGAGATTAAAAAAACACATTTTTGTTGAAGATCTTCTCCTACTATGAAATTGAGGATGATATTGAACCAATATTAAAACGCATTTCAAGAGTAATCAAACATGCGAAAGTGATTTCTTTTCCTCTCTTCAGAAATATATGCGGAGAAGAGAGAAAGATTAATTTATTTTTCACGTTTTCTGCTATGATTGCTTGCTCAATATCCTATAACAATTCAATTAAATTTCTTAATTTTTTTTTCATAGTAATAGCCTCTTTTTATCTAATTGGGGTGGAGGGGCTTGTTTGCTTAGAAATATGCTCTCTTCCTAAATATATTTTTTCTGTATTGTCTATAAATCGATAACTATCTGTATGGCTTAACTTTACTAGTTTAGAATGAGGTACTTAACCCAGATCTGCTAAACGTCTTATATGTAGGCCTCTTGAAAAGGTTTTTTAAATTTCGTCACCAAAAGTGATATCTGGGAACTTTTTCCTTTATTTTTCACCTAGAGCTACCAGAAAGGGACCATTAAACCTATAAATCCATCAGGGCGTGATTTTGTTAAGAAACATTTCAGCCAAAATTTGAAATGAGCAAACGTCCGTCACCTACAACAGTAACGTAAGTATGTATATAAGCGTAACTTTATTTCAGTATAAATTTATTATTACATATTTTAATTTGTTTTCGTCAAAGTTAAATGTGTGATTAAGAGAATATTCTTATCCTTTTTGTGTCTAATTTTATGTTTAGTTCTCGAAAGAATGATGTTGGTTTGCACGTGGCTCATTCAAAAAGTTTTCTGAAAAATTTAATAAAATGAAAAGTTGAAAGTGTACAAATTTTATTTTTCTACATAATGACCATCAGTATCCCAGCCCTTTTGGAGTCTGTGCCTTTAGCTTTCTAAATTTTGCCAGTAGAATGGAGCATCATTTGAATGAGCACAGGTTGTTGTTCGTTTTTTGACCTTTTCTAATGAAAAAAAACGAATCTCCTTCTTGTGTTTCTTTAAATTAGGCAATAGTAAAAGTCAGGAAAAGCTAAGTTTAGACTGTAAGAGGGTGAGAGAGCAATTCTCACTTCAAATCTCAGTTTTGCCCTTATAAGTCGAGAAGAAGGAGCCGGGGCGTTATCGCGATGGATTAAAACTCTGTCATGAAGTTTCCCTTGTTTATTTTTACTTAATTGATTGATTTAATTTATCCAGAAGTCGGTTATAATAAATTGCATTTACAGTTATTTTCCCTTGTAGCTAATCTATTATCAAAACTTCTTCAGAATCCCACAAATTTGTTGCCATAATCTTTGCAACATATCTTTCAGCTTTTCCTTTGATGGGTCGATTTAACCCCCTCAGCAACCATTGCTTAGATTGCTGTTTTACTTTGGGATCATACTGGTACAACTAAGTTTCATCTCCCGTCGATAGTCTTTGCATAAATCCTCTAGATTAGCATCCCACTTGTTAAAAGTTTGAATTGACAGAGTGGCCCTCATTTCAAACTGATGATCGTGCAACAATTTTTTGCACATATCATTCACAAAGGTTACTCAAGTGTAAATGGTCTTTTAGAATTGAATGAGTCAATCCCACCCTATGTTCGATTCCCTCCAGGCCATTTAAAAAACGATTTATTTATGGGTATAATGTTGTCTTCTTGGGAGCGGTTTATCCATAAACTTTTTTAATACTTTGAACAATATCACTTTTCTTCCAAGCCAGTTTCACTAAAATTAGATATTGCATCAGAATTCAATTTTCTCCTTTTCATCTTGCTTACGAGGGTGTATAATGGCAAATGATATAACTTTAACAAGTTTTGCTTTTAAATGCTCGTTTCTACAGAATGCTGCAAGAATGTTTCTGAATGAAAATGTTTATTTATTTCCGTGTTTTTTCACATGGATTGGAAATATTTTCCTCGAACCATTGAGGGCTCTGGTATATATATATATATATATATATATATATATATATATATATATATATATATATATAATTAAAAACCTACACTTCGTTATTCAAAAGGATTCTTGAATCAAATCAACCTTTTGGGGGGTTGAGGATGGTAGCTCTCGCAATGAGCGTCTTGGTCATATAAGCGATGAGCTCTTGATGACACAGGTTCCAATCCAACTTCTTTATTTATTACAATATAACGGTTAAAATAGTTTGCCTTATCTCTCCGTTCTCTACCTTTCCCATTTTTCTTCTTAATCTTTCTTCGGTACATGTAATATTCTCCTTAGCGTTTTTCTGGGTTGTTTTAGTAATTTTCCTTTGGCCTGTAAAAAAAAATATATATATATATATATATATACGTTTATATTGTACTGCAATACTCTGATGCAAAAGGATGGATGTTTTACAATATATTTTGTAGCATTCTAAAATATTTATAACATACAAATTGTGCAATTTCTGCTCTTCATTTTCCTAACGTCCTATATTTACCACACCAATACTTTTAGAATCTATGGAAAAAATTATTTTTACCCACTTCAGTGTTTTACTAGGTCCCATTTTACATAAAATATTGGGTCAGTTCTTAAAAGTAAAGATAACATAAATCCGGAATATCTTGGTAAACTTTCCAACATCCAGTGGTTTTTCTAGTTGGGCCACGACAAACAAAGTTTTCCTTTACAAAATAATAAAAACAGCAAAGCGGACAAAAACGAGAGTAATATTCTGAAGCCCCAAGTGTTTTGAAGAAATTATTAGGGCAAGGAAAAGAGATTTAAATTATCATAACAAACTCGTGAATCACTTTATCAACACTAAATATCTTTCTACCTTGTAAGTAAGAAAGATGGCAATTTTTACTTGTGACTTTTCAGTTGGGTAGAGTAGTTATTCTAGTTGGGACACCACACATACACTTATTAACAAAATAATGAGATTCTAGAAAGTTTTTAAAGTGAGGCTTTAAATGACTTATGGGTCAAATAAATAAGGATAGTGACAACAAACCTCAGGTAATTAAATTCGGTCTAACTTGATTAGTAAAAAGAAGTGGGATTGTGCAATCAAGCTTTAACACCTGTTGACCAATTTTTCTTTAGAGAGAGTTATTGTGCCTTAGTCTCAAAATGCCCCTACAAAAATGATTATACAATAATTTAAACGCAAACTTTATTATTAAAATTCAAAGGGTAAGATTGTATTAGATGAAGGTATTTTTCTAAAGTGACCGTCCTTTTTTTTGATAAACTTGACAAAACTCTTCAAAGAAAATCACTCTCCTTTAAATGAACCGACACGCACATTCGGTGTTTATCTAATTTTAATACTAAATCAGCTACCAATAGTAAAAAAGAACATTGCTATTGTATTTAGTTATGCTTAAATAAGTCCTATTTATTTAAATAGATGTACAGAAAATTTTACCGGTTTCTATATGTATAATACTCGTCGTAATAATGTTGTTACCTCAAATTTCTAAGCGCTGTGCTCAAGAAGCTAAAACAAAATATGAACTAAACATATACCAAACAAAATGATATATACTATGAAAATAATCAAATATAAACTGTAGTAGCTAGCCATCATGGATATAAAGCATCACGACAGAATTATAAAATAAAGAAGTGCCCATATGCTAAAATACTTATTAGGGCTGTTATCATAGATTTGCAAACTTATTGAAGCCTTCTATTTCTCATTTGTCACATACCTTTCAACGTGGACTCAAAATCAGATATTTCTAGAGCCTATGGTTCCTCTTGCAATGTTCACCCGAGATGGAACATATTACGGTAACTAGAGCATTCTTCTCGTTAACCTTGATCAAATAAGAAGAAGTGTTTCTACTCTCTTTCCATACTATTATATTCTGTATACTAGTATTAGACTAAATGATAGTCGACGGTGACCTTTTTTGCATTTATCTTATAGCTAATGAGGAACTACGGCCGAAATCACAGTGAAACGCAGCAACTTAAACGGGGCTTGGTAATTCATAGTCCATCCTAAAGCACAAGCTCTTAGTCCTTATTACGGTAACTAGAGCATTCTTCTCGTTAACCTTGATCAAATAAGAAGAAGTGTTTCTACTCTCTTTCCATACTATTATATTCTGTATACTAGTATTAGACTGAATGATAGTCGACGGTGACCTTTTTTGCATTTATCTTATAGCTAATGAGGAACTACGGCCGAAATCACAGTGAAACGCAGCAACTTAAACGGGGCTTGGTAATTCATAGTCCATCCTAAAGCACAAGCTCTTAGTCCTTATTTCAATTAAAATATGCTCAACTTAAAATATTATGAAGAATCTTTAATAGATCGAATTTATGTAAAGAAATTTTAATTTTTCCTCTGCTTTCATACAAATTGGAATCAAATTATTTAAACTCTTAATACGCTTTTATATAAAATGAAATCAAAATATTTGAATAAGATGACTTGATTTTTCTGGGTAAATTACTTGCCAGGTTTCTTTTCAATTTGACAATAGGAGGTCTTTTACCATCAGGAAGTACATCTAAGCAATATGGAATGTGAAGAAAACGAAACAGATGGTTGACGGGAGCTCATTAAAAATATGTTCGTAAATCATGTATGAGGGTGGACGAAATAAAAATGCAAGAAATTAACATAAGAATATGGTGTAGCCTAGGGAGTAATACTCCTGAAATATAAATACTCTTTTTATGATGTTTCAAATGTAAGACTCAGGCAAGTCACAAATAATTTCAACCAAATAAAATTAGTAAATGACAATAGTGATCTAGAAAGGGAAAATTCACAAACAATGACAATGCAAGGGAAACTGGTTGGATTTATCCAATGCATATTCATTCACCAGTAAGAAAATAATACTATAGAACGGCAATATAGAAATTTGACGACATAAAGTAGAATAAATCTAATGAAAAAGGTCATGTATGATAAGGGATAGATTATAAAAACTTAGCTGTAATAGTTCTGGTTCTTTAAATTAGAGGAGAAGCGTCAAAGTAAGAATTTATGGAAGACCTAGCCTTTCAAAGAATTAATGAGAATCTTGTAGTATAGTAATAGTTGTCTATGACTCACAGGATTCTAAATACAACAATTTTTTTTTAGGGGCTATCTGGCGACTGCCCACTTAAGCATAAGTCACCGAAAACAAACAGCCTATTTATAGGCTACTTTAAAAAATTTGAACAGAAAACAACAATAAAGAGAAATAACAATTAGGAAGCAATAACAATAACAATAACAAAACAATAATAGAAACAACAACTAAACCTAGTAAAATGAAAGGGAGAAAGCCGGCCTCTCCCTAAAGTAAACAAGTCCAACAGTCAATGTGCACGCACTCGTCCCGAGTACAAAGGAGAGGCAGTAGCGACCCCGCCCACCCCGGTACCGGGACAGATAACGTGCGCGAAGATCACCCAGACTGGGACATTCAACAAGAATGTGCCAAATAGTCTGGGGGACGACGCAGTCGTCACAATAGGGCACAGGTGAGCGCTTCATCAAATAGCGATGCGTCACACGAGTGTGTCCGATTCGGAGACGACAGAAAGCGACCTGAAGCCATCGCGGTATTGGGAGATAGGTCCGTGGAAACAGTCGCAGCGCAATGGCACGCAACTTTAAGTTCCCTTTGACAGTCTCCTATCTTATTTGCAAAGCAGTCCAAAAAACTGCCCGTATTCCTGCCATGGAGTCAGTGTGAGGAAGAGCGAAACGCTGATCCGGTTGCAGAGTCCTTGCGGACTCATTGGCGCCCACATCGGCGCTCATTCCCTACAATTCCTACATGTCCAGGAACCCAACAGAAGATAATCTCGACATCTGCCCGGCTCGCCAAAACGATGGCGCTACGAAAATCGCGAACCAAGGGATGCGGAGATTCCAATGCTCCGAGAGCACTCAAGGCTCTTTGTGAGTCGCTATGGTTGACAATCTGGTCTGCAAACCGAGGTGTGATCCAAAAAGTTCGAACGCAATAATCCCTGTGCCGTAAAAGCTTTAGGAGCAGAGGTGTGGCAACAAATAGCCAAATGTGGTACCCCCCAGGGTGGCTCGAAGGAGTTTCCTGGCCCTAAACCCAAAGAACTTAGGGTATGACTGGCGTCTCTCGGTGGTATAGGTACTGTCGAGATCAGCTGTGGATGCAGTTAAAGCCCATGGCGACTGAGGGAGGTGCCGGGATCGCGCGTACAGGCGAGTGATGCACTGCACGCTGCGCAGAGCGAGTAGCATCTCACCACCATCGACCAACAGGCTCTCAATGGGGGAAGTGCGGAAGACCTCGGTCGCAAAGCGAAGGCCAGTGTGGTGGATCGAATCCACCTTTCGCAATAAACGATTGGCTGCGAATGCATAAAACTTGCATCCGTAGTCGATTTGGAACAAACAAAGGATGGATAAAAAAGTAGGGCAGTAGCCTTATTAGCGACCCAAGCGCTGAACGTCACGGAACGGAGAATATGGATGGCGCGGGTACGAGAGAACCTATGGCTGCAAATATAAGTCTCCCAGGTGAGGCGTCAGTCGAATACAAAACCAATCAAACGGTGCGGCTTAACCAAATCCAGGCGCACCGGATTGACGACTAAATCTGGGTCGAGGTGCAGCCATCGATGGCGGCAGAAGTGCACCACCTTAGTCTTGACGAAAGAAAACCGAAACCTGTGCGCTTCGGCCTAACGAGAGACGCGGTTCAATGCCTGTTGGAGTCGACGCTCCAGAGTTGGCATCTGGACCGCGCAAAAAGAGATCGAAAGATCGTCCATGTAGAGCGTAGCGAGAACATCTTACAGCAGCAACGAGGTGATGCCGTTGATGATTCGGGCAAAGTGTGTGACACTGAGGACACTTCCCTGTCGTACAATCTCTTCCTGCTCCTTTAGGCCAGAGAAAGCTCCTCCCACCCGTACGCGTAAACGACGATGGGGGCGTCCCCTCTCGCCCATCGTTTGGAGAGTCTGCATGATACCGTATCTCCATGCGGTATCATAGGCCTTCTCCAGATCGAAAAAAACCGTGGCGTAGTGCTCTCTACGAAAAAAAGCCTCGCAGATGGAATTTTCCAGTCGGAGCAGAGCATTTGACGTGGACTGGAACTTGCGGAAGCTGCACTGTGCAGAAGACAGATGGCCTCCGCTGTCCAGAAGAAAGGCTAGTCTAACATTTACCAATTTCTCTATCAACTTGCACACGCAAGAGGTTAGAGAGATTGAGTGAAAACCGGTCGGAGTAGAGTGATCTCTCCCCGACTTGCTAAAGGTGAGCACAGTAGCGATTCGCCATGAATCTGAGAGAAGACCTTCCACCCAGATCCTGATGAACAAATCTAACAGAAAGGCCATGTCTCGCTCACCCATGTGTAGAAGCATGGCGTACGGGACATCGTCTGGACCATGGGCGGTTTTCACGAACGAAGCGAGAGCGGAGCGCAACTCACTAACACTAAACTCGTCTTTGAAGTATTCTCTGCCTCTGGAAGTAAAGTCCAGCCGGCGGCAATTCGCGACATGACGACGTGCAGTGAATGCATCTGGGCTAGAGAATGCGGAAAAAGCCGTTGCGAAGTATTCCGCCACGGACGTGGGGTCCGAGATTGTGGTCCCATTCGCCTGGAGAACGGGAGGGAAGTCCTGGGAGAAATTGCCCCAAATCCTTTTGACTCGCTTTCACACCTCTGTTAAAGGGCTCTTCCCGTTAAGTGAAGACACATATGCCTGCCAAGAAGAGCGGCAAGCGTGCTTCGAATATACTGGAACCTAGCCGTAGTCCGACGAAATTCAGCGACAGTGAAATCGTTTGTGCGGCGCTTATAGCGCCTGAAGGCATAACGCTTCTGTTTGAGGGCCGTCTTACACTCGGCCGACGACCATTGGAGTGGTCAGCGTGCAAAATGGTCAGACGTTCTAGGAATAGTAGTCAGGCCCACAACGATGAGGTTACCGGAGAAGAAATCAACGACCTAATCTACCGAACTAAACTCCTCAACTGTAATAGATAATTCAGTCATTTCATGAAATGCAGGCTAAGGTGCCCACGCTAAGCACCCCTAAGGTGGGCTCTCAGGCAGCAGTTGCCCAGAAAATGATATTTGAATGGAAAAGTGATCACTACCAAGGAGGGTATCGACCACCCCCGAATCAAAACCAGGCTGTGCCTCCACAGAGCACAAAGATAGGTCAAGGCAAGAAAATGAAGTGGTTCTTGGAAAGTGATGCGTAAACTTATCCACGTTTAGGATACCTATCTCAAGCTCTTCGATAAGATTGGCAAGGACTTGTCGACTGGGATATATTGAGTTATCTCCCCAGAGAGGATGCCTTTCTGTTTAGATCTCCAAGCAAGAGAAAAGGACTCGCCAACCGTGCCACGACGGGGCGGAAGTCCCCCGCCTTGAAGTCAGCTGACGGTGGAATGTACGCAGAAATGATTGTATACCTCCTATCCAGGGGCAGCTGCACAGCCAATGACTAAAAGGAGCTATCTAAAGAGAAAGAAAGAACGAAGTCATCATGCCGGGTGTAAACCGTGCATCCCCTAGCCCGGCCATCCAGTGGTAGTTGGGTCGCAAGACCCTTATACCCCGGCAGCGAGGGCAGGGGGCACGCGCCTAGCATGGTCTCCTGGAAAAATATAGCTAACGTGGAACGGGACGAGACGAGCCTCCGCAGCTCCTCCCAGTTACCCCGGAGTCCACGGCAATTCCATTGAAGGAATATGCCCTCCAGGCCTAGCTCGGAGGAGACGCGGGGGCCCTCCTCGAACTGAAGACCCTCACGGGAATGGCCGTACGCTTTCCGGAGGCAGAACCCCGGACACTGTTGGCCGGACAAAGCGCTGAAGCCACTGTTGCCTTCGAGGACTTATTGGGGAAGGTTGGGCTTACCATGCGAGTCTTTTCCTCCCTCCGCTTCGAAACTTTAGGTGGGCGTTGCGGCTTCGGATGCGGGGGGACCCTCTTTTTGAGGAACCACCGTATCCGAGACACTCGCACCACCTCTAGGCGTCCTCCTTTCGGAGGACTGCTTAAGGCACCCCAGGCGAGGGACTGGCGACCAGCGTAAGTGGTGTTGCCCCCCGTGAGTCTAAAAACTCGGTGAAGGCGCGTGGTCGTTTCGCCTTACGGTAAACGGTCACGCTGGGGGGAGAGGCGGGAGCCCTGGTTTTAGCCGAGGCTGGGTAGGAACCCTTTTTAACGCTGGCTTTACCAGTGGAGCGCCTGGGTTGAGTAGGGCGCGCAGAAGGGCTCCGAATAGGCACGGAAACAACCGCGCTCGTTGGCCTGGATGGGCCAGAAGCAGAGGGTGCCTTTCTAACTATTGAGCCATATGACGTTCCAAGCAGAGCTGGGCGCGCCAGGACAAAGTCCTTACCCTCACGGAATGAGATTCCATCCTGGGCCTGAACGGCCAGGATTTCTTTCTCGAGGAGATATACACCACATTGCCTTGATGAATCGGGGTGCGGCTCTACGCAATTGAGACACTTGGCCACACATTATTTAGACTTCTCGTGTGCGGCCTTGCAGCAATTTACACGAGTAAAATTTCGGCGACCTAGCGTCTCCTCTTACTTCATATTCTCTTGGGAGCGGAGATTTGCATTAAATTGTATAAGTTAGACGAACCGCTTTTACGAGAAAGATTTTAACTTCTGCATCAAAATTCAAACAGTTGAAACGGAGGCTAAAGGAAATAAGAAGGATGAATATAAACCGGTACGAAGAGAAAATATATGATGGGTAATCCAATGGATTATGGGTTTTTATGTAAAAATAGAAACAAAGAACTACGATAATATTTTCTCCATAGAGCTCTTGGAATGTAATTACTTGATAATGTGGTTAAGCAAAATAAAAATATACTTAAGGTGAGTTAAGTAATATGAAAAATCAAAATTACTCACCAAGGAAAGAAAGAAGTTCTTTCAGAGCTTCGAGTGCCAAATGCATACGAAGATTAGAGAAAGTCCAAAGATAATATTATTTTTCCTTCTTAGCGACGATTAAGCATAATTTGGACGGATAAATTAGATTAAGTTTCAAGCCAAACTACGAATTGATTTCAGTTATACGCAACTTAACCAAACATATAATAAATTGACGTAGAGTAACAACTATTCGAAGCCTGATCGGATACAAACAAATCTTTACCATACCTAATAATAAAAACAATATTTTCAACAAAGTGACCACTTAAGGGAAGTATGACGAAGTAAAATAAATGTTAATATCGATTAGAGGATTGTAAAATATGATCTGTATAAATTCTTGGGCAAATATGCCAAATTGCAGTAATACCTATTTTAAAAGGGCTTTAAAGTAAGCTAATAAAGTCTGGCATGCGCTCCCCTCAGTTTATAGGTTTAACCTGTAGCTTAATGCAATCATTGCAAACTAATAATATACAAACCCATATATATGTATCTAATAATATACCCATCAAGCATTCAAACGTTATATACATATAATACCAATATTAAAGTACAGAGTGAGGCAAGATGTAAATAGGAATGAAGTTAATTTCTGAAATATCTTTATTTGTAAATTCAAATAATACAATAATTTATAACAATAAATGGTCATTATTAATAGTCGGTGCACTTCTCATTATAGGCATGTAGCGAATAGACGATATTGAAAGACATTCAAATCTGAAAAAAAGGTTGAACTAAAATAAGGAAAGCTGTATGGATTCAATGCAGAAAATAAAACAATTGATTTACAAGGGTCTTCTCTTAACCAAATATCCCAACCACTCGGTTCTACGTTATTCTTAACACTATGCAGAAAATTAAGTGCAAGAAGCTTAAAATATCTGGACCCTAGATATAATAAAACTTTTTATTTAATTAGAATAACAGAGAATTAATCTCCGACCTCATACATATATAAGCACGCTAGTTAGCATGGTTTTCGAGCAACACACATTACAATCACACGATTATAGTTAAGGTATAGACAAAATAATAGTCCATGAGACAAATATAACCAAATTATATAACAGTATAATTGAAATCGACATATTATTATAAGAGTGGAAAAATGGAGATATGTAGAGGATGGTGAAACCATAAATGCCAAGATTTAGTGCCAAAACATAAAATTTTATTAATTAACAACTGGCTATATATTATAGGGCGGCTTATGGATGAGCAAATTAACAAACTTACATTGATAAAATTTGGCAAGGACATGTATATAGTGGTAATTTTTATAAAGAATGGAAGAACAGATATTATCACATCATTATAGATTTAGGTAAAGAATGTGGTGGGCAGACAACAGATATACGAGAGATAATGATAACCCTACGCATGAAGGACAAGTGAATTGGAGTGTCCTACCCTCATTAAAAGATTTTAAAGAACATAGCTGAACGAACACATAGACATCACGATTCTTGCGACTTGGGTCATTTGCCCAAACCACAATAGATAAATGTACAGAAAGTATAGGAAGCGTCACTAAGACTGATAAGAGTCAATGATACATTTTAATAACATTGTTTTGAATAAACTGAAAGTTCCTTGTTACCTACTCCTGAGGGGCAGCGAGTTACATATATGCAGTAGGAGCAGCATAGTTCAGCGATCGCCGTGTCATCAACAATCGCTGAAAACCCGGCGTCTTATTATGCATTTTTCGAGTTTTATATTTATCTACGTTTTGCTGAAAGGCATCGCAGACATACATCTCGTAAGCATGGATAGCCAACAAATATAAATACAGATCCGAGACTTTGAATATATTGATTGGTCTTGTGACATAGTGGGTCAGTGTGGGTAAGACTGGTTGCATATAATTCGTATAATTTTCTTTTACAGAAAAGTAACAAATGAGAAAAATAAATTGATAAGTACCACGCAAAATAATATTAAAATCGATTAAATAAGGATACACGAGACAATAATAAAATTAGTCCGAATAATTTCAGGAACGCGCGATCGTAGTTTATAAAATATCCCGATCGTTTTCGAGATTTTTGAAAAGATGTACGAAACATGTTTACCAAACCAAAGGTGAGTATCGATTTGAATCTCAAGAAACATACAACTTTTCTCCACATTAACAATTTTTACAGCAAATATTACATTATCGTTATCTACGTTAAGCAATCTATTACTAAACACTATCATGAAAGTTTTGTCAATATTTAATAAAATCCAAGTTTTTTCTAACCAGTTTTGAATTTCTGGGAGTTCTGTGTTAACATTCCCAATTAACGTGCCGTAGGTATGATGAGATAAGGATAACGTTGTATGCTTGTGTCATCAGCAAACTAGATAAGCACCCACTAAGAATGGAAACTTCGGGCACCCCTATATTTGAAATACTCTGGGAGGAAGTTTTATTATTAATTTGGCGGTCTGCGCTTGGTTGGACAAATATTCATCGAGCCATATAAATGATATGGCCCTGAACCCATAGTGATATAATTTAGCTAAGAGAACTTTGTGGTTTACATTGTCGAGGGGTTTTCTTAACTTAACTAAACTACTAATGGAGTGGTGTTTATTCCCATCCAGAGAATTTTTCCATATACGAACCATCGAGGAAGGATTACTATGTGAATTGGAAGTCTGTAAATGGGTGAGTTTGGTCATAACCGAAAGGAAATAAAACGCTTGTAAATTTCGAATGAAAGTATAAACTGTGGAGGATATTTTATTAAGAAGCTTAATATTGAAATCACCTACCAAAATTACTTTAGGACTGGCTAAACATCGGTCTTGAAGATTATTGTCTAGCATACATGGCAAACAAGAAAGAACATGAATAATAATTAGGTTTAAAAGAACAAAAAAGAAAGTATTATAGGATGCAATACTTAAATTCCCAGGTAGAACATCCTAAGGAAAATCAAGTAATTATATTATTAACACTAAGGTTATAAAAATATTCATTTATATTGGAAAAGCTTAGGAAACTAGTGCTAGCAGTGTTTCAGAAATGTTTACCTTTTTACGCTAAGAACCTCTATACAGAACTATACCGCTTCTCATTTGTGTTGATTGGTAACCGTGCGTTCCTTGAGTGCGGCGCGCTGGGGTTTGGCGGTTTGATTAATTCAAACACATTACACTCTATGCTGTTAAATCCTGATACTTGATTTGGGTACTGACGTTTGTGATTCATCAGTAATAGTGTTGCTGGCAGGGTTTAAGGCCATCAGTGATGTATAATTTTTTAGGTTTTAGTTGACAACAGGCGTATATGACAAATCTTCACGATCATAGCCTTGCGCTCGTGGCCCTTGGTTGCAGATCTCTTACCAAGACGGTGGGCAACTGAGACCACTGCTGTAGTTACGTTTAGCTTCAACCTTTCCTTTCTCACACTACATATGATCTCTGAACACTCCCGAGCCCCTATTGATCAGATTAAATCTGTCTACCAGCAAACAACTGGATGTCGTAACATTCACAAACTTCGGCTTCAGCGAAGACGGACTCAAGTTTGGCAACCGTGCTCTCCAAAATGTGTACCTTTCGCTCCACCATCTCAATTTGCTTGTCTCTTTCACACAGTTCGTTCTTCAGTTCCTCTAATCGAAAAATCTAATCAGAAAGGCGTTGAAAGTTTTATATGCTTCCTCCAGTGAGGTCCACCTTCTCGCATATTAGGATTTCGTCGAGAGGGTTAACGGGGGTTTATGTTGTTTCTTAGGAGCCATTTCAAATAGAACGAGTACCAACAAGTCACTGAATTATAAATTTAGGTATAGTTAGACAGAATGGTCTAAAATAATCACCGAAGGGGATGAAAGGTACATACGTATAGAGGCAATACTTCATGAAACAGAGTCAACAAACCACCGCCATATTGGTTTTGATTTCGTAGGTGTTGCTAGAGTTTTTACTAATATTTAGTTTAAAAATGCATATTCTCACACAAAATTCGATAAAAAATGCACATTTTAGATTGTAAGCTGTCACATCAGTAGACACATAACGTTAGTCTATAATTAAAAGTGACTAGAATGTTTTTTTACGGAGGAGCTTCAGAGTAAAAGGTGTGCTCTTTACTCGCATTTAAAATTACGTGGTCTGATATTATTATAATTAAGAATTGCCTTACACGATCTCATAATTATTACAATATCCTATTGACCTTGCTTCAACTCTTTAAATCCATTATATTCTTCTCAGCAGTTTACTTGATCAGAAAGTTTGAGCTCGCTTTAGCATTGAAATACATTAGTATATGAAAATAATAATTCAACGACATATCTGATATCGAGAAAGCAAAATCGAATTTCATAATAGACGAAAATAATAGGAGACAGTGTACTTGATGGTGTTATTTTTCGAATGATTTCTAATATTTTATCTGTAATATTAAACCAGTAATATACATTGAGACTTTACTTGTTATGGCTGTTACAATATTTACCACGCCACCACTGATTTCGCTATAAAAGCTAACTAGTATTTTATTATTGTTCTTACAGTGCTGATTTATCTCATAAATATTTTGAATTAAAAACCTCATCCATATTTAATTTTTTTTTTACTTTTATAGGTCTAGCCGGACCAAAGTGTTGCTTTATGTTGAAAAACACCATATGAAAAATTAATTGAGATATATTAACATTCAGAGGTGTTCCAATGGATCCAAAGTTCCTTTTAGATGAGGTATACGATATACATACAAATACATTGCAGGCGCCTATATACTGTGTATAGTTGGTAAAACTGAGTGCAGTTTGAAACAATGAATCCAGCCACTAGCTCTGAATCGATGCAGCATCAGTTGGCTACGAGAGCAGCATCGTAAATCCACCTAAAAAACATCACTGATAAGTTTGACCAACAGTTGCCACTCATTTTGCACTAGGATGGGAAGCTTATCCTAGATCTCACTGACACTGGGACTGTGGACAGATTGCCTGTGGTACTGAGAGGTAATGGCTGATCACACCTTCCTGTAATCTAAAAGCTACCATTGAGGAGCAGAGAAGCGCAAGCTAAGATTATCCTTTTGTTCTAAAAGACTGGAATTTAGAGGTAAAAGTCCATAAAATGTGCATAGATTAAACCAGCTCTAATACTAGTCGGTACAAAGGCACGTGTATCATTTTGAAGCAGCTTCTTGGTCGTGACTTCGGCACATTGGTTGTCGCCAACATATCTTAGAGTTCATTGATGGAGCAGCATTTTATGAAGTCTTTTCTGATGATCTCTCTTAAGCGCCATAAAACAAGATGTAAATATATTGACAAGACCACATATGAAGACTCAACTAATGATTACACGACCAACGCTGTAGCTGTCTTCAAAGATGAAATAGTGCAGATCTTTGAGACGGCCGTTAAAGTCACTCAGCCCAGATAGGACTACAGAGAGCTCTTGGAGCTGGCTATCATTTTTGTTTGAGATTTTCCTCCTCAAGGCATCCACTTTGAAGCTCCAGCAGTAATACATGAAACCCGATGGATGGCAAAAGTGATCTAAACCTTCAAAGTCTTAATGTTTCGCTCGCAATTTGGGCTAACAGCACAAGAGCATCATGAATCACGAGAACTTTGCCTCTTATTTTCACTTATTTATGTTGAGGTGTGGGTAATACCCAGCCAGCATTTCTGTGAATGACCCGAGATATGACCTGAAGTTACTGAAGCAATGTCGGATGTATCACACGATTAATATCGACATATCCAATGCTACAGAGAAGAATATGACAGGCTAACTGTGGTAACTTTCTGAGGATTTGGTTGCTTTGGTATTGTTTGAAGGTGATTTGTAGAATAGCAGCAAGAACAAGATAGTTTAAACTATCTACGTGAAACAAATTCAAGAGAAGACTTTAGATGACTTTAGGACCAATAAATAAAGACTTCTTTCAGACAACTTACCTCTTCCATATGATTTCCTAGAATATACGGCAGCTCAGTGGTAGCATCAGCCTAGCTTCAGTGCTGAAAACGGATTTCTCTGGCAGTCTCACAAAGGATGAGGAACAATTACAATTTGTTCCGAGTTTTGTTGCTGAACACCACAAAAAGTTCCCTGACACTCGCAAGCGGACCTTACTGAGCAACACTAAGTGATAATAGTTATTACAACACTCCTGCAAATGAGCAGCTAATACCAACTGTAGAAGATCGAAAGGTAGGACCCAAGCTTGTGAATGTTGTGAAGAAACCAATCTTGTGAAATGACTGCGTTCTATATCTCATCTGGAAAGAAATCGGATCCATTGAGCCACCTCTAATTATTAATACATATCATAAAACTTTGCAGTGGATGTTTTTCAACCAGAAGGAACACGTTGGCGGGGTGATACCAGTGAAAATGAATTTTTTTTTTAAATAAAGACCACCCTAATGCATATTAGCTGTAGCCTTAACAATCAATTCCTATGACCCTCTTGTACTTTTCATAAGAAATGAATAGCAGACACATTTAAGAAATTTCCTTCTCCATCTTAATTATGTTTCATTCCAGTTAACTCTAATCATGTGTGGCTTTGCTTATTGCACCTGGATAATCAACCTTACTTCAATTATGTCTCACTTTATTATATCAATGAACGAATTAAAAACAATAAATCTTTATCGCCAGTGATAAATGACTTAGTAATTCCCACGAATTATACATTCACCATAGATAATATCCCCCTTCAAGTTCACAAAACCACTGTTTACTTCTCAGCAAACAAGGACAACTTCGACTTTTCAAAAACATCAAAAATCGAAGCATCTACCAAAAATTATTATTTTTGTTTTATTCTACAAACGATGTCTTGTTCAACACAACCAGGAGGCAAACATGTACACCAACCCCAAAAACAATATAATTATCTCCAAAAAAGATCTAGCAAATTAAAAAGTGAAAAGCTGAGAGCACTACATATCGAAGGAATAATCTTTATCGAATATCCACTCGATCAGATACAAACCGATCAGATCCTCTCTTGCCTGCGAGCATAATGTAATAGCTAACCTATTGAGATTTTTAGCACAGAAATTTACCCCTAAAATCTGTACTCCCTTACTCACATTCTCAATTTGATACAATACCTAATGCAAATACCTCAAAATATTTTGAGCTTACCACCTATAACTTTTGTCCTTTAAGAAAATGAGATGAACTATTTGGAAATTTAGCTAAAATTGATATGCATCTTAAAATAATTTTTCTAACTGAAAATTGGCTTAAAAAAAGTTATTCACGCACTATTCATGATTATACCTCTTTCAATACTTTCAGGGTGAGGTGAGGAGGAAGCGTTTCTGTTGAACTCAGATTAATTTACTAATCTCGTATGGAGCTTCTTTACTAACTAAGTGATCATTTATTTATGATATAATTTAACAATCTACTGTTCAAATTACTGGGAACTCTAGCTTTTATCTATACTCCCTACCACTCTGCTTATATTATCTACTTTTATCATACCCACGCAACCTGTATTAATCATATCTGGTGCAATTATATTTTCAATACATTTTCCGTAATAATTGAGAACGAAAAAACTCACCAGAGTTTGTCTCTCTGATCAATATCTTCTATTATCACATCTGTTGGACCGTTTTGGCACAAGAGATATAGGACAAAAGATACCTACTGCAATTCTTATGCACTAGATTAATTCACAAGTTAAATTAGGAGACGAAATTCTTTTTTTATACTTTCGATAATGTATACAATTCACACACACTCTTGCCGTGTTCGTTTCAAGTTTCTGGTAAAAGGCCCTTTCGTATAAAACACTTTCCTTTAAAGAGCATTTGTTTAGGCAACACTATAGCTTAAAGATTTTTAGTTTATAAGCACTTCAGTCCAAAAATTAATCTCGTCTAAAAGCACTTTCGTCTGAAATTATTTTGGTCTCAAACACTTTATTTTAAGAATCTACAAAAAATGTCTGATAGATACGAAAGAAAGCAGACCAACATCAGATATTTGATATTACTAACACTCCATAAGAACTATCTAATTATGTGCATTAAAAATAAACATACTGGCCGTTACTACTACAATACATATAATAAATACAAAAACATTATTAATTTTCATATTACGACTTGGTAAATTAAATTAATTACCTCTTACAAAAACAAACACCTATGTCGTGCCCAATCCTTTCGTGTAGTCAGAAAGTGAGATAAAAAATAAATTGAAATTCATGTCTATTTTTAAGTTTCTTTCGCGCTATAAATTTCAATTTTATTAGGACATTTTAAATAACCTCTTGTTTAACATGCTCATCATCAAATTTGATTTTACTCATTGTGTAGCTTCGTTTAATAAGGAAATTTACGTTCCCACTGGCTCTGATAACATTAGATTATGTCGCTTTTGTTCTTTAAACTAGGCAGTCGAGGTAAAATAAGGAAACACGATAAATGAAATTAGATTAGAAGCAAGTTCTGTAGTGAGAGACGTAGTTGCAACGAACAATAACAAAAAAAGTAGGGGAGAGATTGGTCAATTTCATTCAGGATTATTTATTATCCGAAAAGTAGAGGAAACGACGCGTGATAAAAATACACTTGATTTAAATGTAACAACAGAAGAGAATTTAAGTAAAAACGTTTGTGTGGGTGAGCATTTGGCGAAGAGTGTCCATAATGTAATTAGGTTGAAATTAATACAAGGGTTGAGGTAGAAGAGAGTTTACAACTAATCCCAAAATTTGGGAGCTGCAATTTTCAAACCATTCATGAGCGGATAGGAAGAAAAAACTGGGAATGTTGTTTTTATAATAGGACAGTAAAGGCCATCTACTCTGAGCTCTAACACAGTGTTCTCACTGTGGATTCCGAGTTAATTAAGTACGTACGCAGAAAGAATGAGAAATCAAAGAGCGCACCATGAATTAGCCCTTTAATAATAAACTTAATTCCTAAGCGTAATAAAGATTATCAAAGTTTAAAGAAAACGAAATGATATCAAATCGGAAAAATGCGTACACTCTCGAAGGCTAGTAGAGCGTGCCGTTAGGGGGGCTAAGCAGAAATATGAAAAAGATCTTGCCTTAAATTCAAAGCGCGAACTGAAACAGTTTAAAGACGTTGCAAAATTAGCAAGACTAAGCAAGAAAATATATCCTGGAAGACAAAATAACCTATCCACTATAATACAAAATGAAGGGGCAATTATCAAATAAATTAATAAAATGTAACAGTCGGAGGCAACCGAACACGATGGGGCGTACCAAACTCATCTTAAAGAACTGAAAAATCAATTAGCACGACCAATATGAACGATTTTCATTCGATAATATCCAAGAATGCTTAGTTCCAATAGAGTTCAAATGTGTGCAAATGTTACACCGATATTTAAAAAGTAGAAGAAATTTGAGCCTAGTAATTTCCGTTTTATCAACCTAAGTTCTGTAAGTGGAAAGCTCTTGGAATCGATAAATAGAGATAGATTGTGAGTCATCTTGGATTATGAAAGAAGTTGAGTATATTGGTTAGCATTGATTGAGCCGAGGGCGATCGTGCCTAAGCAATGTACTCAAATATTTCATAATATGGTTTGCATCTACGATGAAACTAAGGTGGTGGATATAATTTTCCTTGAATTTAAAAAAGTTTTGATACAATTCCACCCGAAAGGCTATAGATGAAAATTAGAGCAATTGGAATGAGGTGATTGATACTCAAATGAATTAAAAACTAGCTCTTAAATTGTTTACTGCAGGTTATTTTAAATTGGATGTGGTTAGAGTTGTCCCCTGTTACTAGTGGGGTTCCACTGCTATCAGACTTAGGCCCATTATTATTTCATCTTCTTCATCTTAGGAAAGTCCATCTAGGTCGAGGATGACGGATGTCCTCAGGGCCGTCTCTGACCTTAATCAGGGTCGGTTTGCTAAAGACATCAAACCTTCACTAGATTTAAACGAGTAAGAAGACGTGCTCACTTCAGACCCGTATCTTGACCAAGGAGAGAAGATTCCTGGTGGCAGAAGAGGACTAAAGACGACCAGGCTTCATTTTCGGCTGCAGGGGGCTGCCGAGACACTAGTCTCCTGGTGCTCGCCTATAGTCGCCACCAGTCCTGGTTTTATTATAGAGGTTACCCCTTCCTCTAGTCTTTACCTAAAGAGGTAGCGCTACAAGGCAGCAGGAGGGTTAAGATTATTTATTATTTATTATTCATATTAACGACCTGGATAATGGACTAAGTAGTAGGTTCTCAAAATTTGCTGATGTCAGGAAGCTAGGAAGCCGAGCCCTTTCTAGAACTGATGTTGAATAAATGCAAAGAGACTTTCATAAAATTATAAAATGGGCGGACGAAGGACCTAACTTAAAAGTAGAATATCATATGAAAGGCGAAATCCTTTACTCTGCTCACCTCGAAAGAGACCTGGGTATTTTAATCTCAGAAGACATTAAAGTATCGAAACAATGCGCAGAAGCTTTCAAGAAAGCAAACCGGATTCGAGGATATGTCGCTTGAAATTTCCCTTTTAAATCGAAAGATTTAATCCTGCCACTATAAATAGCATCTTAGCACCTACATATCGAATATGCAGTTCAATTTTAGGCTTCTTACCTAAACAAGGACATAGCCCAGTTAGCAAGAGTGCAACGTAGAGCTAATAAACTAGTTCCTAGAGTTCAAAACAAACCCCGATAGGCTGGCTTACAATGTATATGGGAGAAGGCTATGGGGTACGGAAATTTGCATGTCATTGTACCGCGACTGTCCCATGGACCTACGAACCCACCTACGAGCTCCTACCGATCCCGCTTAACCTGTAGGCCATTTTCTTTCCTCGTCAAATTAGGCACATTCGCGATATTCACCGCCATGTAATTGAGCGCTTTACTGCACCTTAATCTGACGACTTTGCTGTCCTCAAAAACGTTCTGCATTTTCTTGTTGAATATTCCACTCTGAGGGATCTTTGCGCATGTTACCTTTAACTGTACCGAACGGAGGGGAGAGGGTTCGCTACACCTTTTTCTTTGTACTTAAGACGGATTCAAGCAAACAGAATTGTCGAATCTATAATTTCTTGGTGGATGTTGGTCCCCACCATTTTATTTTATTCTCTTTGTTGGTGGTGGTAAGTCCCCGCACTGGTGGATGGCGAACCTCTCAGTGACGCTGAAAAGTGCTTTCTTCTTCTTCTTCACTTTATTCTCTTACTTTTTCGTTATTTGTTTATTGATTATTTTTATTTTGTTTTCTTTGTTATATTTTATTCTGATTATTTTACTTTTTGTGATATATGCATAAGGTGAGACTACTGTATCTATAACGCAAAACAGCAATAAGATTGCACTAAACCAATGTTTGCAATAATTTCATTACCAAGATCTCCTTAGTCACAAACAATCGATGATTCAGAACATTAATTCAATTTAAAGAGGCGTAATTTATCTTTAGTCCTATTTCTAGCGATCTAATTTGTGAATCAGGATGTCGTAGAATCTCTAAAGAACTCACCTTGCAACAGAATTTAGGAATATAATCGACAGAAAATTGAACTTTATCGAGACATAATTGCGCCAAATGTGTTTAATACACAAATATAGGATTTGTGCATTTCTATACTGAGCAAACTTCCGATGGAAAAGATCGAATTTTATATTTATTTTGTGATTCAATTTTAAAGGAAAAATCAGCAAGAGTATCTGAAGATGAAAGGTTGGAAAAGGTTCGTAGAAAAAGCTGTGAAATAAATGAAAAGTAAGGGAAAAAGATAAAACCACGATCAAAGTTCAAATTAGAGAGGAAACTTTACGGCTACCCATTCCTTCTGTACCTACCCTTTTCCATATCAAAATTGGGTTCTCGGTTTGACAGAAGAAGAACAAGGTGTCACTGAGATACTGGGCCTTACTGGCGTTTAAAATGAGAAAAATAAACAAAGCTAAAAAGATGTCGCATTAAAGATGTTACGACCTGCTGCAGAAAACAGAAGCTGAGAAATAAGAAATATTTTGGTAGTTCTTAAAGACAGGAATTTGAGGAAATAAATAAGACTTAGAATCTTAATGTAATCAGGAAGCATCCATTTAAAACTAATAATTGATGAAGCATATACTGTAGATAAATAAGGGACACAAACCAATGACTAAATAAAATATTTTCAACGTGTAAGCAAATGTAAGTACAGAAGTTTTATTATTTTATTAAACTTGTATTTTTTCCGATGGTTTGTTATTTTATGTCTATGGAATTTTCTTTTTTTATATAACTCTATGAGTAGGCCAGGCATACCATACTTATAGCGCATATCCTTATCAACCTTCAGACAACATTATTTTCTCTTTTCACTCATTTCATTTTCCATTTATCGGCCAACCTTCGTTTTTCATCCTTAATAATCATATTAATAAACTCCCACGAATATTTATGTGGTCTTAAAAAATAAAACTGAAGAAATTAAATGGAAATAGAGCGGCAAAATTTTGTTCCCCTACTGTTAAAGCATTTTCGATCTTCACGTCATAGTTAATTACCCTGCCCCCTCCCCCCTTCCAAAAATATTATGGTTCCCTAGATATTTCAACGAATTTTCAAGTGATTTTGCCTACTAAATTCAGTAATAACTTCATTTTTTTTCTAGGAATTCTAGTTGTCTCTCTCTCTCTCTCTCCCTTCATCTTCATTTTGGCTCTATTTGACACTAAAAATGCGCCTAAAAATGTTTCCAATAATGTAAATAAGTAGAAATTAGTGATTTTTATTGAACTTAAACATAATTGTTTATTTACAAAGTATTTTATTCAAACAAGAGGCAAAAAATAGGAGGTAAATGAGTGAGTGCATAGCACATAAACAAAAATAGTACGAATAAAAATTCAATATTGAAAATGCAAATTGACAAAGAGTTTTAGCAGAAAATTCATTGAATAAATTTTATGCTTATTTACGCGCTGTGAATTTTGAGCAAAAGTGTGCTATCATCACAGCGTTGCAACGTCTTTGGTACCGAGTTCGATCTACTTGATACGCTGATGGAATCTTTCGCCTTGTTCGTCGCTAACAACTCCGATATTTTCTGGAAAACGATCAAGATTACTACAAGAAAAATACATTTTGATGTTCATATTCTGCGCAAATTTCACGAGAAGGAGATATTAAGTTGGTCATAAAATTTTTATACTTTATACAACTGTGTTTCTAAAGGAAACTTTGCAATGTAAATATATCTTCAAAGGCTTGCGCAAGCTGAGCTTCATTTTTGGTCATCGTTTTCATGAAATTTAAGGCATCAACAAGGGATTACAGATCTGTGGTCCATCAAAATTCATTGCTTTACAATTTTTTCAATCTTCCTGCCTGGAAATACGCTGCAGATATACTTTAAGTACTCTCCATTCTTGTAAAGACATTTGACGAATTTCTTGTTCAATCGGAGTTTAATTAGTAAAGGATGAAAAATAGCTTTTCTTGCTCGAACAAAAGGTGAAGTTTACTTGGTGTCTAATGTCTATTGTCTCACATGCAAAGAAAGCAAGGGCATTTTTTATAACTAGATTTATTCCCATGAAAATTTCACCATCTTGTAATTCAACCCAGATGACCCATTTATAATCATGAAAGAGTATCTTCTCTAAACAAGCTTAATTTATTTAATATTTTCCTTAAGAGTGGTTGAGTGGATGAATGTGACAGAGCCATACAAATTTCCGTTGTACAAGAATGCAGTTTTTAAGCTACGCTTAGGAACTCTCTATGAAAAGACGCCGTTACTCTGCTTTGTAATCCTCAATGCCAAGTTTATCAATATGCCCACTCAAATCTTTGTAATAAACCATCTCTTTATCCTGTGTCAAAATTACATGGAACTATTTATTCCGGCTGCAATAAATGATTATACGGACACCATTCACTAATTACAAACTAGACTATATGTGTCAAAATAAAGGTTATTTTTCGATTCATGAGACCGATTTCATATAAAAATTATGTCTATTTCCTAAACACGAAAAACCTTTAGACCAGTCTTAATAAATTTTTACTAAGCTTATTCTCTACAAGTTTTCCGGTAGTTGGGCCGATTTTCAAGACTTTATTGTGAACACTATATTAGATTTTTTTAATCTATTTTTGAGAAGGGATGAAATATTAAATAAGTAAACATTTATTCATAGAAGTTAAGAAAAGTAGTCATGGACCTAAAGTACCACCATTTTATCAATAGAATTTACAAATTTAAAATTATCTACCTTTTGAAGCGAAACAATGTAATTGGGAATAATAAACGTACTGAGTTTATGAGAAAATTTTGCTACACACTTTTTTATGTTTCGAGAGGTTTATATGTGTGATACAAAACGTAGCGTAAAACAAACTTAAAATTCTACACTTCCACCACGTGTTAATAAATCGTCTTTTCAATTGTTTGCAGGTGAGTCGTGATGGAAAGGATATGAATCGAGATATTTGCTCTTCCCGCGGGCGAGTCCCAACAAGTATGAAATTTTCAAGCGCGTCAACTTCAGTGGAATGACTCTCCAAAGAGTCAAGGGTGGCTCTAGAACGGAGAAGAGCTCATAATTCGACCTCGTTTAGCCATACCCAAAGATGGCAAATGTTTAGCTGTGAGAAAAGCCTTCGAAAGTGATATGAAGATCAAAATGATTACTCACGCAAAGAAAAAGAACATCTCAATGGCTACAGTGTCCAGAGTCGTCAAGCATAAACTGGAAAGAGTTTTAGTTACGTGAAACGGCCTTTGCTCATTTACTATATGCGAAACACCGTCTAGAGCGCTCTCCTCCGATTCCCATTGATTTAAAGAGTCATGGAAATCAAATTTTCATTTTTTCTGATGAGAAAAACCATCAAGTTCGATTCTTTTATCAAAATACACAATGAGTACGTAGTACGCTTGAACCAGGAGGTTTCTTATGTCCACTACGTGTCCACGAGGAAGCACCTGGTCTACTTGATGATGCGCGGTGTCCTGGCTTCGAATAGCGAGACGATATCGCCCGTGTGTAAAAAAAATGATGTGTGGTCCCATGTCATAGAAGGGTTAGGAAGGATGGATAATTTTATAGCTTTGACGCACACCGACCCAAATTCTTTGAAAGCTTGTAGAAGTTATGACCAAAACGCATTTGAGAAAAAGAGGAAAAGCCTAGGACCAAGAAGATCATATTCCGAATGATAGCTTAGTAACGCATGGAGTTTTGACAGTTGTGGTTAGTGCATTCTGCCTATGGCTTTGAGACTTTAAATTGGCCAGGAAATCTGATGGATGGTATTATGCTTGATATGATTTAGTAGTTTTAATGGGCTCGAAGCTCCTCACCTCATTTTTGGGAGGAAAGAGGTTATAGATGAGTTTACAATAAGTCATTTGATTTGACATATATGAACTATCTCTTGCTCCTAATTTATCATTAATGTTATGAAGAGGAAATATCTTATTTTAATGGATGTATATAGTAAAACTTAAAATTTTCGTGTTATTTTCATTATTTTTATTTAATGCCCACCAACTTGTGTATCTTCCACAGAAATTAGTTGGTTTATAAATGTAAAGAAAGCGATGCTTTTTTAAGTGAACATGCGCTTAAGAAATATGTCTGTATATACTCAGGCAGGTATTCGAGCCAGGAGGGAATATATTGTCACCTTTTCAGCGGAGTGCAACAAATTGATCCCTTTTTCGCGCGGTGAGCTTTATACATGTCTTATATTATGGTTGATTTATGAAAGATTACGCGTAGGTCTGACGATACGCCTCCGTTATTCTTACAAAGCCGAGGGTCACTTTTCATACCCCCCGTCCTTCTGAGGCACCAATGGGGTATAACTCTGAGTATTATGATTGTATTATCCCAAAAAATTGAGGGTACAGAATTCTATAATACTTCCAGTGTCTCAAAATTCGTTGCAACTCATGTGAAGACGGAAGGAATTTCTCGGGTACGACAAGCATATTTTGACTACCATGACCAAGTCACACGAATCTATTCTCGTATAGTTATTATAGAAGTCTACTTTGAATTCATTAGGGTAGTCCTGGGGAAAAAATAATTATAGGTTATTTTTATTCAAACAAATTGTGTATGCACATTGTCTACGGCAGTGAAGGTGTTGCTACCATTATTACATTTAAATTTATTTACTCTGGTTTAAAATTTTCTCTTAGAGGTTGTATGTAGTCTATAGCAGCGGTCGCCAACCTTTAGAACTTAATGGACCACTAAATGTATAAATTTATATTTGGCGGACCACTAATATGAATTTATATTGGAAGGTACTGTAAATATATTTATACAATATTAATCATAAAGTTTTATTTTTTTAATACGAAATACACACATTAAAGGTAAAATGTTATATAGTAATTATTCCAAAAAATCACCTGAAGTTTAGTTGAATATTACCCATTTTTAGTGTGATGGTTGTTGCTGTTTATTTCACATCAGTATTTGGAGATTTGGCTCCAATGACGTCACTGCAAGACGGAGAGCTATGTCTATTTCAAGCCGAGAGCGGTACCAAGTTTTAATTAGTGTGACTGGTGAAAATGTCTTTTCGCATGAATATGTTGTTGAAAATTGAATCAAAATATTCATTGCTTCCTCACTCAGTGATGGGTATTCATTTTTTACAGAGAGCCAGAAATGAGGTCTTGATAAAGATGACTGGAATTTTGCTTTGAGACTGTCATCGCAAGATAAATCGATGAGGCTTTCGTTTTCATTCATGCTTAATTTGCTTTCTTCGATGTTAGCTACAAATAGATCTATTATCCACATATTTCCAGCCCTAGGATCTTATTCACTTGGGTAATAAAAATAAAAATATTCTGTCAGTGACTGTAAGTGCTGAGTGAGAACATAACGCGCAATCATGGCTTCAAACTTGAACTGAAGCGTTACAACCGCAATCTGGTGGGAATTTTTTCGCCAAAACAATTAAGCAGCTATGTGCTCGCTCGATTGCTAGTCCAAAGGTACCCTCTTTGAAAGGACCGTAAGGTCTCCTGGGGTACTTTCTTTCCTTGTAACTCTCTCTCTCTCTCTCTCTCAAAATGACAGGCAAAAAAGGACCCGTTCGTCTCAAACACAACTGTGCAATATGCCAGTTAGAAAAGTGGTGCGTTGACTTTCCGGAGGGCTGCTATTCAAAATACAGCCCTGAAAGTATCTGCACTACTTGCATATTGACGCGAGAGGTAGAAAAATTAAAAGACCTCTATAGAGCCTCAGAGGAGAGAGCTAAGGTCCTTGAGGGGAAGTTGGAGAAGCTCGAAGCCCTTAACGTAGCTCAGGTTCGATGCCTAGAAGAGGCGCCGCAGACTGACGTGTCGGAATCCCCTAGTAATGAAGCGGACATTCCGGCATCATCTGAGGCTAAGCCAGTGGAGGCGAGAGAAACGGAGAAAAAGAAGAAAGGAGAAACGAATAAAAAAAGAAAAAGAAGATAGTTGAAACAAAAGTAGAACCCCAAATAGAAGAAAAACAGATAAAGAAGAAGAAAAAGAAAGATAAGAATGTGGAGAGTAAAGAGGAAAAGGGGAGGCCTCTTCCACAAGGCAAGACCCCGTCTTCAGAGACCAAGTGTCCGAAGGTCACCCTCATTGGTGACTCGCGAACACGGGATCTGCAGCCGCTGCTAGCGGCCCGCTTTCGCACTAGCGTGAAGGTAAGCTGCCTGTCAAGACGGGGTAACCACACCATCAGAGTAGAGGCAGAGAAAGCTCAGATTTCTGAGAATTCTGTTGTTGCTCTGATGGTGAGCGGCAACGACCTCTACCTCAGAGGGGGTAAGGTTGGCCTCAGTGGTAAGATAATTCAAACAGTGATGGGAGCCGTGGACGACATAGGGCTTAAAACCCGCAAACGTGTGGTGGTTGGGATGCTTGGGAGAAGAGGTCCATCTCGAACCGCTCACGAAAGAAACGTCGCAGTGAACAAAAGGTTGGCGGATCTCTGCACGGCAGAAGGAGTCTTCTTCGTGGACCCCTATCGTACCTTTATCGGTAGAGACGACCTCTACCAAAGGGACAGGGAACACCTGTCCTTTAAAGGGAAGGCCTTTCTCGCCAATCTAATTCAAGATGTCGTGGAACGCACCCAAAAGAGCGTTCGAAACAGAGCGAAAGCGGATGTGCGCCAGCATGCCCGTGTCACTGCTAGAACGACCTTCTCGGAGGTCGTCAAAAAGGGTGTGACCACGAAAACAGAGAAGCCGGGAAACGCAAGAGCGTAAGGAGTCCTACACTAGGGGACTCCCTCAAAGTTCTTCTGTTTAATGCGAGGTCAATCAGGAATAAGTTTCTTGAGCTCCGTGGCCTCGTAGTAACAGAGGAACCTGAGATGGTGGCCATAACGGTGTCGTGGATAAAAACCTCAAGCCGAGATTTTGAAGGTGAATTCACGATTCCCGGTTACCAGCTCTTCCAGAAAGATAGGCCAGACAGAGAGGGTGGCGGTGTGATGTTGCATGTCAAGGATACTCTCAACTCGACGGATTGCAACATCATATCCGACCATGAACTACTAGGTGTTGACCTAGAGATAGGTCCTGCCAAATACAGGACCCTGGTGCTTTATAGACCTTCTACCCAACTGGTTAAAAAGGACAGAGATCTGTACCAGCTGCTAGGAGAACTTGTCGAAGACAGAGTGTGTATCGTCAAGGGTGATTTCAACACACAAGTTGACTGGGAAACCAGAGAACCCTGTGGCGAGAACGAACTACTCCTGGAGTTCACGAACAACGAGTTCCTCACTCAGTGGGTGAGAGAGCCAACGAGAGGAGACAATATCCTCGACTTGGTTTTCACCTCTGAGGATGACATCGTTGAGGACCTCTCTGTTGGCAAAGAGCTCGGTGGCAGTGACCACCGACTAATTAGATTTGTAGTCAAAGTCCCGAAGGCAGAGCCTGCAACTAGTAAATCAAGGAAACTCGATTTGAGAAGAGCAGACTTTGCAGGTCTACGCGCGGGACTGACCGACGCGAGGCTAGAAGAGTGCGATGCTGTTGAAGACTCTTGGAACAGTTTCAAAACCACATTCATGAGTCTTCAATCGCGTTTTATCCCTCTGAAATGCCCCCGTGGTCCTTTGTTCAACCAAAGTGGTTTAATCGAGAAATCGGCCAACTGCTTAGGGAGAAGAGAAATGTGAACCGGCAATCGAAGATCTCGGGTGACTTTGACGAATACCGGAGGCTAGCCAGGAGAGTGAAGTCCAGTATAAGGGCAGCTAAGCGGTCTGAGGAACTCCGAGTGGTGAGACTCTGTAAAGAGAATCACAAGGAGTTTTTTGGATATGTGAACAGCCGTAAACCAATCCGTCGAACGATTGGCCCTTTGAGGAATGAGGAGGGGACATTAAGGCATTCAGATGCAGAAAATGCTAACCTCCTCAACGACTACTTCTCTTCAGTGTTTACTGAAGAGTGTGGTCCCATTCCCCAGCCGACGGATTCCTACTCGGGGGAAAAGCTGGAGGCAATGGACTTCACCGAAGGAGAAATAAAGAAAAAGATCGCTGACCTAAAGACGAATAAGTCCCCTGGACCGGACGGGTTTCTACCTAAAGTGTTGAAGGAAGTGTGCGATGAAGTATCACGACATCTGTGCGCTATCTTCTACATGTCAATCCGGACCAAATGCGTTCCTAGAGACTGGCGTGAGGCGAAGGTGACTCATATCTTCAAGAAAGAAGACCGTAACCAACCGTCGAACTATCGACCTATCAGTCTGACTTCGATAGTCGGTAAACTCATGGAAAGCATCATGGTGGACAAAGTGACGTCGTATTTAGAGTCAAACCTGCTACTAAAGAGTTCCCAGCACGGCTTCCGAAGGCAACGGTCATGCCTGACGAACCTTGTGGAATTCTTCCACTTCGTTTTCAGTGAGCACGATCGGGACAAGGCGGTGGATGTGGTCTACCTAGACTTTCAGAAAGCCTTTGATAAGGTACCACACCGCCGCCTTCTCCGGAAAGTGCAAGCGCTTGGCATAGACGGAAAGGTAGCCGGCTGGATCGAGAACTGGCTAAGTGGCAGACGGCAACGGGTGGTGGTGAATGGACAGTCTTCTGAGTGGGTGCCCGTTACTAGCGGGGTGCCTCAAGGTTCTGTCCTGGGACCACTACTATTCATCATCTACGTCAACGACATGGACGGTGACATGGTTGCCAAGATTTCCAAATTTTCCGACGATACCAATCTTGGTATGAACGTTGCAAAGGATGGAAATACTGCCCGCCTGCAGGAAGATCTTTGAAAGATTGGGGAGTGGTCGGACACGTGGCAGATGCCTTTTAACGTGGGCAAATGCAAAGTGATGCATATCGGCCACAGAAACCTCCAATCTCAGTATATCCTTAAGGGCACTGCTCTTGAATCGAGTGACACTGAGAAGGACTTGGCTGTAACTATCACTAACGACCTCAAGTTCTCGAAACAGTGCATCGAGGCAGATAAGAAAGCCCAAAAGATGGTAGGCTACATAAAGCGCCAGTTTGGATACCGTAACAAGGAGATAGTACTTTGTCTCTACAACTCCCTCGTTCGGCCGCACCTAGAGTATGCCGTACAATTTTGGAGTCCTTCATTGCGAAAGGACATCGCGAGATTGGAACGCGTATAAGCCAGGGCAACCAAGCTGATTTCCTCTATCCGACATAAAAGTTATGAGGATAGACTAAGGGAATTAGATCTGTTCTCGCTGGAAACCCGTAGACTGCGTGGTCAGCTCATCGAAGTTTTCAAAATACTTCGAGGGTTCGACAATGTTGACTACCGGGATATGTTCACACAGAGTGAGAACAGAACGCGCAATCACGGCTTCAAACTTGAACTGAAGCGTTACAACCGCAATCTGTGTGGAAATTTTTTCACTTACAGTATCTGCGGTATGTGGAACGCACTTCCAGTGGAAGTTGTCAACAGTGAATCTGTTGACCAGTTTAAGTCAAGACTAGACAAAGTCTTGAAAAGTGGCCGTTTAGGGACGCAAAACAATTCAAACATCCTTGTGCCCGCTCAATTGCTATTCCAAAGGTACCCTCTTTGAATAGACCGTAAGGTCTCCTAGGGTACCTTTCTTTTCTTGTTGTTACTTCTTGTTGTTACTTCCCTCTTTTTCTCTCTCTCTCTCTCTCTTTTTCTCTTTCTCTCTTTCCCTTTCTCTCTCTCCACAACACCATGCTTCACAAACTGGTTAAAGAATATGGATTACAATATTATTCTTTAGATTTTAAAAAAAATCAACAGGGCTAGTTTGCTTTAGATTTAGTTTGTATCAGTAGGGGTTCTTTTGTTAATAAGGGTATTTCTTTTTAAACTTGGAATGTAATTTAGAATGCGCTTCGACCCAGGCAGTCACTTTCAAGTCCACCTGAATCTAGGCCTATCGATTGATACAAGTGATTTGAAAACCGTAGCTCAGGTTTTCATTCCAATAGAAGAGGTCTCTTTATTATAATTATGATTAGGCATTTTTGTGAAACTACCGCTTATTGCAAGACTCCCAGGACCTTCCTTACGGCTTCCTCAGCAAAGGAGACCACGATATGCGTCTCGCTTTTGTAATCAATAGGATTGAGGTCGAGAAATTGCGGCGCAAAAAAATTCCTTCGCCTAGAAGTTCCTGTTCGACCCCAACCACTCCTTTAAGTACTTGGCGTGAGGGCAGGGGGGCCGTTCTTTTGACAGACTAAGTCCCCTGTCTTGGTGCTACGTCTGACCAAAGGCCGGACATTTGTGCACAAGATATCGATGTAATCGGTCACGAACCACACGGGTGATATCGTTTCGCCATTGGAAGCCAGTATCTCGCGCATCATCAAGTAGACAAGGTGCTTCCTAGTGGACACGTATTAGAAATAAGAAACCTCCTGGTTCAAGCGTACTACGTACTCATTCTGTATTTTGATAAAAAATCGAACTTGGTGGTTTTTCTCATCAGAAAAAATTAGAATTCAAATTTAGGGGAGCAACGGCCGTTTCACGTAACTAAGATTCTTTCCAGCTTATGCTTGACAACTCTAAAAAATCAGCCCAACTACCGGAAAACTTGTAGAGAATCAGCTTAGTAAAAATTTATTAAGACTGGTCTAAAGGTTTTTCGTGTTTAGGAAATAGACATAATTTCTATATGAAATCGGTCTCATGAATTGAAAAATAACCTTTATTTTTAGACATATAGTCTAGTTTGTAATTAGTGAATGGTGTCCGTATAATCATTTATTGCAGCCGGAATGAATAGTTCCATGTAATTTTGACACAGGATAAAGAGATGGTTTATTACAAAGATTTGAGTGGGCATATTGATAAACTTGGCATTGAGGATTACAAAGCAGAGTAACGGCGTCTTTTCATAGAGAGTTCCTAAGCGTAGCTTAAAAACTGCATTCTTGTACAACGGAAATTTGTATAGCTCTGTCACATTCATCCACTCAACCACTCTTAAGGAAAATATTAAATAAATTAAGCTTGTTTAGAGAAGATACTCTTTCATGATTATAAATGGGTCATCTGGGTTGAATTACAAGATGGTAAAATTTTCATGGGAATAAATCTAGTTATAAAAAATGCCCTTGCTTTCTTTGCATGTGAGACAATAGACATTAGATACCAAGTAAACTTCAACCTTTGTTCGAGCGAGAAAAGCTATTTTTCATCCTTTACTAATTAAACTCCGATTGAACAAGAAATTCGTCAAATGTCTTTAAAAGAATGGAGAGTACTTAAGGTATATCTGCAGTGTATTTCCAGGCAGCAAGATTAAAAAATTGTAAAGCAATGAATTTTGATGGACCACTGATCTGTAAACCCTTGTTGATGCACTAAATTTCATGAAAACGATGACCAAAAATGAAGCTCAGCTTGCGCAAGCCTTTGAAGATATATTTATATTGCAAAGTTTCCTTTAGAAACACAGTTGTGTAAAGTATAAAAATTTTATGACTAACTTAATATCTCCTTCTCGTGAAATTTGCGCAGAATATGAACATCAAAATGTATTTTTCTTGTAGTAATCTTGATCGTTTTCCAGAAAATATCGGAGTTGTTAGCGACGAAAAAGGCGAAAGATTCCATCAGCGTATCAAGTAGATCGAACTCGGTACCAAAGACGTTGCAACGCTGTGATGATAGCACACTTTTGCTCAAAATTCACAGCGCGTAAATAAGCATAAAATTTATTCAATGAATTTTCTGCTAAAACTCTTTGTCAATTTGCATTTTCAATATTGAATTTTTATTCGTACTATTTTTGTTTATGTGCTATGCACTCACTCATTTACCTCCTATTTTTTGCCTCTTGTTTGAATAAAATACTTTGTAAATATACAATTATGTTTAAGTTCAATAAAACCACTAATTTCTACTTATTTACATTATTGGAAACATTTTTATGCGCATTTTTAGTGTCAAATAGAGCCAAAATGAAGATGAAGGGAGAGAGAGAGAGAGACAACTAGAATTCCTACAAAAAAAATGAAGTTATTACTGAATTTAGTAGGCAAAATTACTTAAAAATTCGTTGAAATATTTACGGAACCATAATATTTTTTCGGGGGGAAGGGGACAGGGTAATTAACTATGACGTGAAGATCGAAAAAGGTTTAACAGTAGGGGAACAAAACTTTGCCGCTCTATTTCCATTTAATTTCTTCAGTTTTATTTTTTACGACCACATAAATATTCGTGGGAGTTTATTAATATGATTATTAAGGATGAAAAACAAAGGTTGGCCGATAAATGGAGAAAGAAATGAGTGAAAAGAGAAAATGATGTTGTCTGAAGGTTGATAAGGATAGACGCTATAAGTATGGTATGCCTGGCCTACTCATAGAGTTATATAAAAAAGAAAATTCCATAGACATAAAATAACAAATCATCGGGAAAAATAAATGTTTGATAAAATAATAAAACTTCTGTACTTACATTTGCTAACACGTTGAAATTATTTTATGTATTCATTGGTTTGTGTCCCTTATTTATCTACCGTATGTGCTTCATCAATTATTAGTTTTAAATGGATGCTTCCTGATTACATTAAGATTCTAAGTCTTATTTATTTCCTTAAATTCCTGTCTTTAAGAACTACAAAAATATTTCTTATGTCTCAGCTTCTGTTTTCTGCAGCAGGTCGTAACATCTTTAATGCGACATCTTTTTAGCTTTGTTAATTTTTCTCATTTTAATCGCCGTTAAGGCCTAGTAGGTACAGAAGAATTGGGTAGCCGTAAAGGTTCCTCTCTAATTTGAACTTTGATCGTGGTTTTAACTTTTTCCCTCACTTTTCATTTATTTCACAGCTTTTTCTACGAACATTTTTTAACCTTTTATCCTCAGATACCCTTACCGATTTTCCCCTTAAAATTAAATCACAAAATAAATATAAAATTTGATCTTTTCCATCCGAAAACTCCACCGTTCTTCACTTATTACATCCCTATTTTCCCAAGGCCTTCTTTGTTTCTCCTCTAGATTTGATATATAGCGTCCTCTTGGGGCTTTGGAAGACAATATAATTAAAAAAGGCCATGAACAAGTTTCTAATATGCCTTTAATTATAACTAATTTCTTATATTTTTGCCCAAAATTGCTACAATTTTAATGCAATTTTCACAAGTTTCCTCAGTATAGAAATGCACAAATCCTATACTTGTGTATTACATACATTTGGCGCAGTTGCGTTTCGATAAAGTTAAATATTCTGTCGATTACAATACTGAATTTTGTTGCAAGGTGATTTCTTTAGAGATTCTACGACATATTGATTCAAAAATTAGATGGCTAGAAATAGGACTAAAGATAAAGTACGCCTCTTTAAATTGAATTAATGTTCTGAATAAACGATTATAAGTGACTAAGGAGATCTTGGTAATGAAATTATTGTAAACATTGGTTTAGTGGTATCTTATTGCTGTTTTTCATTATAGATACAGTAGTCTCACCTTGGGCATAAATCACCAAAAGTAAAATAATCAGAATCAAATAAAACTAATAAAACAAAATAAAAATAATTAATAAACAAAAAACAAAAAAGTAATAGAATAAAGTAAAGAAGAAGAGGGATGCACTTTCTAGCTTCACTGAGAGGTTCTCCTTCCACCGGTGCGGGACTTACCACCACCAAAACAGAGAACAAAATAAAATGGTGGGGGCCAACCTCCGCCAAGAGATTATAGATTCGACAATTATGTTTGCTTGAATCTGTCTTAAGTACAGAGAAAAAGGTGTAGCGAACTCTCTCCGTTCGGTACAGTTAAAGGTAAAATGCGCAAAGATCTCTAAGAGTGGGATATTCAACAAGAAAATGCCGAGCAGTTTTGAGGACAGCAAAGTCGTCAGATTAAAGTTCACAGGAGCTCTCAATAAAATGGCGGTGCATATCGCGAATGGGCCTAATTCAACGAGGAAAGAAAACGGCCTACAAGTTTAGTGCGGTCGGGAGGAGCTCGTAGGTGGGTACTTAGGTCTATGTGACAGACGCGCTACAATGACATGCAAATTTCCGTACCCCATATCCTTCTCGAATATACTTTGTAAGGCAGCCTATCGCGATTTGTTTCGAATTCTAGGAACAAGTTTAGTAGCCCTACGTTTCACTCTTGCTAACTGGGCTATGTCCTTGTTTTGGGTAAAAGCCCCAAATTAAACTGCATATCGAAGATGTAGCACTAAGGTGCTTTTTATAGTGGCAGGATTATATTTTTCGATTTAAAAGAAAAATTTTAAGCGATATATCCTAGAATTCAGTATGCTTTCTTGCAAGTTTCTGCGCATTGTTTCGATACTTTAATGTCTTCTGAGATTAAAATACCCAGGTCTCTTTCTAGGTGAGTAAAGTTAAGGATATAACCTTTCATATGGTATTCTACTTTTAAGTTATGACATTTCTCCGCTTATTTGACCAATTTTTCAACTCTCTTTGCATTTACTCTGCATCAGATCCTAGAAAGGGCTCGGCTTCCTAGCTTCGTTTCATCAGGAAATTTGAGAACCTACTAATTAGTCCATTATCCAGGTCGTTAATGTGAATAATAAATAATACATAATCTTAACCCTCCTGCTGTTTTGTAGGGTTACTTCTTTAGGTAAAGGTTAGATAAAAGGATAACCTCGATAATAAAATCAGGACTGGGGGCGACTATAGGCAAGCACCAGACGGCCAGTGTCTCGGCAGCGCCCTGTAGCCGAAAATGAAGCCTGGTCGTCTTGAGTCCTTTTCTGCCACCAAGTATCTTCTTCCCTTGGTCAAGATACGGGTCTGAAGTAAGCACGCCTTCTTTCTCGTTTAAATCTAGTGGAGGTTTGATGTCCTCAGCAAACCGACCCTGACCAAGGTCGGAGACCGTTCTGAGAACATATGTCATCCTTGACCTTGATGGAATTTCTCATGATGAAGAAGATGAAATAATTATGGGCCCAAGTCTGATCCCTGTGAAACTTCGCTGAAAACAGGGGCCCACTCTAACCACACCCAATTTAATAAAACCTCCAGTAAACAATTTAAGAGCTAGTTTTGAAAGCATTTAAGTATTGATCATCTCACTCCAATTGCTCTCATTTTCATCACTAGCCTTTCGTGTGGAATTGTATCAAAAACTTTTTTAAATTCAAGGAAAATTATATCCACCACTTTAGTTTCATCGTAGATGCAAACCATATTATAAAATATTTGATTACTTAGCTTAGGCATGATCGCCCTCGGCTCAATCCATGCTAACCAATATACTGAACTTCTTTCATAATCCAAGATGACTCACAATCTATCTCTAATTATCGATTTCAAGAGCTTCCCACTTACAAAACTTAGGTTGAAAAAACGGAAATTACTAGGCTCAGATTTCTCCTATTTTTTAAATATCGGTGTTCCATTTGCACACATTTGAACTCTATTGGAACTAAGCCTTCTTCGACTTATCGAATAAAAATCGTGCATATTGGTCGTGCTAATTGATTTTTCAGTTCTTTAAGATGAGTTTGGTATGCCCCATCATGTTCGGTTGACTCCGAACTTTTCATTTTATTAATGTATGTGATTATCACTCCTTCATTTTGCATTATAGTGGATAGGATATTTTGTCTTTCAAGATTTATTTTCTTACCTAGTCTTGCTAATTGTGCAACGTCCTCAAACCCTTTCAGTTCGCGCTTTGAATTTAAGGCAAGATCTTTTTTATATTTCTGCTTAGCGTTCCTAATGGCACGCTCTACTAGCCTTCGAGAGTGTACGCATCTTCCCGATTTGATATCGTTTTGTTTTCTTTAAACTTTGATAATCTTTATTACACTTAGGAATTAAGTTTATTATTAAAGGGCTAATTCACGGTGCCCTCTTTGATTTCTTATTCTTTCTGCGTACGTACTTAATTAACTAGAAATACACAGTGAGAACACTGTCTAAGAGCTCAGAGTAGATGGCGTTTACTGTCCTATTATAAACACAACATTCTCACTTTATCCTCCCTATCTGCTCATGAATGGTTTGAAAATTGCAGCTCCCAAATCGTTAGATTAGTTGTAAACTCTATTCTACCTTAACCCTTGTATTAATTTCAACCTAATTACATTATGGACACTCTTCGCCAAATGCTCACCCACACAAACGTTTTTACTTAAATTCTCTTCTGTTGTGACATTTAAATCAAGTGTATTTTTATCACGCGTCGTTTCCTCTACTTTTCGGATAATAAATTTTCCTGAATGAAATTGACCAATCTCTCCCCTACTTTTTTTGTTATTGTTCGTTGCATCTACGTCTCTCACTACAGAACTTGCTTATAATCTAATTTCATTTATCATGTTTTCTTATTTTACCTCGACTGCCTAGTTTAAAGAACAAAAGCGACATAATCTAATGTTATCAGGGCCAGTGCGAACGTAAATTTCCTTATTAAACGAAGCTACACAATGAGTAAAATCAAATTTGATGATAGGCATGTTAAATAAGAGGTTATTTAAAATGTCTTAATGAAATTGAAATTTATAGCGCGAAAGAAAGGTCAAAATAAACATAAATTTCAATATATTTGTATCTAACTTTATGACTAGACGGAAGGATTGGGCACGACCTAGGTGTTTGTCTCTGTAAGAGGGCTCTATGGCTTGGTTCACAGAGTATTTGATCATAAATTTCTGAGGTAATTAATTTAATTTACTAAGTCATAATATGAAAATTAATAATCTTTTTGTATGTATTATATGCAGTGTAGTAGTAACGGCTAGTATTTTTTATTTCAATGCACATAATTAGATAGTTCTTATGGAGTGTTGATAATATCAAATATCTGATGTTGATCTGCTTTCTTTCGTATCTATCAGACATTTTTTGTAGATTCTTAAAATAAAGTGTTTGAGACAAAATTAATTTCAGACGAAAGTGCTTTTAGACGAGATTAATTTCTGGACTAAAGTGCTTATAAACTAAAAATCTTTAAGCTATAGTGTTGCCTAAACAAATGCTCTTTAAAGGAAAGTGTTTTATACGAAAGGGCCTTTTACCAGAAACTTGAAACGAACACGGCAAGAGTGTGTGTGAATTGTATACATTATCGAAAGTATAGGAAAAGAATTTCGTCTTCTAATTTAACTTGTGAATTAATCTAGTGCATAAGAATTGCTGTAGGTATCTTTTGTCCTATATCTCTTGTGCCAAAACAGTCCAACAGATGTGATAATAGAAGATATTGATCAGAGAGACAAACTCTGGTGAGTTTTTTCGTTCTCAATTATTACGGAAAATGTATTGAAAATATAATTGTACCAGATATGATTAATACAGGTTGCGTAAGTAAGATTAAAGTAGATAATATAAGCAGAGTGGTAGAGAGTATAGATAAAAGCTAGAGTTTACAGTTATTTGAACATTAGATTGTTAAATTATATCATTAATATATGATCACTTAGTTAGTAAAGAAGCTCTATACGAGATTAGTAAATTAATATGAGTTCAACAGAAACGCTTCCTCCTCACCTCACTCTGAAAGTATTGAAAGAGGTATAATCATGAATATCGCGCGAATAACCTACCTTAAGCCAATTTTCATTTAGGAAAATTCTTTTAAGATGCATATCAATTTTAGCAAAATTTCCAATAGTTCATCTCATTTTCTTAACAAGAAAAAGTTATAGGTGGTAAGCTCAAAATAATTTGAGGTATTTGCATTAGGTATTGTATCAAGTTGAGAATGTGAGTAAGGGATTACAGATTTTTGGGGAAAATTTCTATGCTAAAATATCGATAGGTAAGCTGTTACATCACGCTCGCAGCCAAGGAAGGATCTGATCAGTTTATATCTTTTCAAGTGGATATTCGATGAAGATTATTCTTTCGATATGTAGTGCTCTCAGCTTCTCACTTTTTAATTTGCTAATCTTTTTTTGCAGATAATTATATTGTTTTGGGGGTTGGTCTACATGTTGGCATCCTGGTTGTGTTGAACAAGACATCGTTCTTAGAATAAAAGAAAAATACTAATTTTTGGTAGATGCCTCGGTTTTTGATGTTTTTGAAGAGTCGAAGTTGTCCTTGTTTGCTGAGAAGTGAACATTGGTTGTGTGAACTCGAAGGGGGATAATATCTATAGTGAATGTATAAGCCGTATAAGGATTCATATTGTTTTAATTTTTCATTGATATAATTAAGTGAGACATAACTGATTTGGCCTTGATGTAAAGTTGAGTGGATGCAATAAGCAAGCAACACATGCATAGAGTTAACTAGGAGGAAACATAATTGAGATGGCTTATGGAAATTTCTTGAATGTGTCTGCTATTCGTTTCTTATGAAATGTACAAAAGGAGCATGGGGATTAATTGGTAAGGCTACAGCTAATATGCATTAGGGTGGTCCTTATTTAAAAAATATTATTTTCACTGGTATGACCCCGCCAAAGTGTTCCTTCTGGTTGAAAAACACCCACTGCAAAGTTTTATGATATGTATTAATATATAGAGGTGGCCAGATGAGATATAGAACGCAGTCATTTCACTAGATTGGTTTCTTCACAACATTCACAAGCCTGGGTCACACCTCTGTATTTTCTACAGTAGGTATTAGCTGCTGATTGTCAGGAGTGTTGTAATAACCATTATCTCTTAGTGTTGCTCAGTAAGGTCCGCTTGCCAGTGTCAGGGAACTTTTTGCGGTGTTCAGAAACCAAACTCGGAACAAACTGTAATTGTTCCTCATCCTTTGTGAGACTGCCAGAGAAATCTGTTTGCAGCACTGAAGCTAGGCTGATGCTTCCACTGAGCTGCTGTTTATTCAGGGAAATCATTTGGAAGAGGTAAGTTCTTAAAAAGAAGTCTTGATTTCTTGGTCGTAAAGTTAACTAAAGTCTTTTTTTATATTCGTTTAACGTCAATAGTTGCAAACTTTAGCGGCTTTTCCTCCCCTTCTTTCTCTTTCATAGATATAACTATCTTGTTCTTGCTGCTATTCTCCAAATCATCATCAAACAATACCAAAGCAACCAACTCCTCAGAAAGTTACCACAGTTAGCCTGTCATCTTCTTCTATGTAGCGTTGGATATGTCAATGTTAATCGTGTGATACATCCAAAATTGCTTCAATAACTTCAGGTCATTTCTCGGGGCATTCACAAAAATGAAGGATGTTGCCCATTATTCAACATCAATGCGTTACGAAGATGCAAAGTTCTCGTAATTCATCATGCTTGCGTGCTGTCAGCCTCAATTGCGAGCTAAACTTTATGACTTTGAAGGTGTAGATCACTTTTGCCATCCATCGGGCTTCATATATTTCTCCTGGAGCTGTAAAGTGGATTCCTTGAGGAGGGACATCTCAAAGAAAGGTAATAGCCAGCTTCAAGAGCTCTCTGTAGTTATATCTGGGCTGAGTGACTTTAACGGTTGTCTCAAAGATCTGCACCATTTCATCTTTGAAGATAGCTACAGCGTGGGTCGTTTAATCATTAGTTGAGTCTTCATATGTGGTCTTGTCAATATATTTACATCTTGTTTTAAAGCGCTTGAAAGAGAGATCATCAAAAAAGACTTTAGAAAAGGCTGCTCCAGCAATGAAATTCAAGATATAAGGGCAAAAACCAATGTGCCAAAGTTCACGACCACGAAGCTGCTCCAAATTAATGCGCGTGCCTTTGTACCGACCAGTATTAGAGCTGGTTCTATATATGCACATTCCATGGACTTTTACCCCTAAATTCCACTCTTTTAGAACAAAAGATGATCTTAGCTTACGCTTCTCCTCTCCTAAATGGTAGCTTTTAGATTACAAGAAGATGTAATTGGCCATTACCTCTCAGTAGAACAGGAAATCTGTCCACATCATAGTGCAAAAATGAGTGGCACCTGTGGCTGAAAATATCATTGATGTTTTTTAGGTGGATTTACGATGCTGCTGTTGTTGCCATCTGATGCTGGCTCGATTCAAGGCTAGTGGCTGCATTTATTGTCTCAAACTGCACACAGTTTCACCAACTATACACAATATACGGGCGCCTGCGGTGTATTTGTATGTATATCGTATACCTCATCTAAAAGGAACTTTGGATCCATTGGAACACCTCTGAATGTTAATATATCTCAATTAATTTTCCATATGGTGTTTTTCAACATAAAGCAACACTTTGGTCCGGCTAGACCTATAAAAGTAAAAAAAAAATTAAATATGGATGAGGTTTTTAATTCAAAATATTTATGAGATAAATCAGCACTGTAAGAACAATTATAAAATACTAGTTATCTTTTATAGCGAAATCAGTGGTGGCGTGGTAAATATTGTAACAGCCATAACAAGTAAAGTCTTAATGTATATTACTGGTTTAATATTACAGATAAAATATTAGAAATCATTCGAAAAATAACACCATCAAGTACACTGTCTCCTATTATTTTCGTCTATTATGAAATTCGATTTTGCTTTCTCGATATCAGATATGTCGTTGAATTATTATTTTCATATACTAATGTATTTCAATGCTAAAGCGAGCTCAAACTTTCTGATCAAGTAAACTGCTGAGAAGAATATAATGGATTTAAAGAGTTGAAGCAAGGTCAATAGGATATTGTAATAATTATGAGATCGTGTAAGGCAATTCTTAATTATAATAATATCAGACCACGTAATTTTAAATGCGAGTAAAGAGCACACCTTTTACTCTGAAGCTCCTCCGTAAAAAAACATTCTAGTCACTTTTAATTATAGACTAACGTTATGTGTCTACTGATGTGACAGCTTACAATCTAAAATGTGCATTTTTTATCGAATTTTGTGTGAGAATATGCATTTTTAAACTAAATATTAGTAAAAACTCTAGCAACACCTACGAAATCAAAACCAATATGGCGGTGGTTTGTTGACTCTGTTTCATGAAGTATTGCCTCTATACGTATGTACCTTTCATCCCCTTCGGTGATTATTTTAGACCATTCTGTCTAACTATACCTAAATTTATAATTCAGTGACTTGTTGGTACTCGTTCTATTTGAAATGGCTCCTAAGAAACAACATAAACCCCCGTTAACCCTCTCGACGAAATCCTAATATGCGAGAAGGTGGACCTCACTGGAGGAAGCATATAAAACTTTCAACGCCTTTCTGATTAGATTTTTCGATTAAAGGAACTAAAGAACGAACTGTGTGATAGAAACAAGCAAATTGAGACGGTGGAGCGAGAGGTACACATTTTGGAGAGCACGGTTGCCAAACTTGAGTCGTGCAGCGCTGAAGCCGATGTTTGTGAATGTCAGGACATCCAGTTATTCGCTGGTGGACAGATTTCACCTGATTAATAGGGGGTGGTGGAGTGTTCAGAGATCATTTTCAGTGTGAGAAATAAAAAGTTGAAGCTTAACTTAACTCCAGCAGTGGTCTCAGTTGCCCACCGTCTTGGTAAAAGACCTGCAACCAAGGGCTACGAGCGCAAGGCTATCATTATGAAGCTCTGTCATATACGTCTGTAGTTAACTAAAACCTAACAACTTATACATCACTGATGGCTTTAACCCTGCCAGGAACACCATTATATATATATACTGATGAATGAGAATGCCAGTATCTAAATCAAGTATTAGGATTTAACAGCATAGAAGGTAAGGTGTTTGTATTGATCAAACCGCCAAACCCCAGCGCGCCGCACCCAAGGAACGCACGGTTACCAATCAACACAAATGAGAAGCGGTACAGTTCTGTATGGAGGTTCTAAGCGTGGAAATGTAAACATTTCTGAAACACTGCTAGCACTAGTTTCCTAACCTGTTCAAATATATATGAATATTTAATAACCTTTGTTAATAATAAAATTGCCTGATTTTTCTCATAACGGGCTACCTAGGAATTTAAGCATTTCATCCTATAATACTTCCTTTTTGTTGGTTCTAACCTACAAGACAATAATCTCTAAGACCACTGTTCAGCCAGTCTTAAAATAGTTTTCGTAAGTGATGTGAATATTAATCTTCTTAATAAAAAATTCTCCAAAGTTTATACTTTCGTTCAAAACTTACAAGCGTTTCATTTCCTTTCGGTTATGACCAAACTCACCGATTTTCTGACTTCCAATTCACATAGTAATTCTTCTTCGATGGATCATATATGAAAAAATTCTCTGGATGTGTATAATAGAGATATAATCACAACCGATATTACAGATCACTGTACAGTACATCATTCATATTCCTCGTTTTACCAATTAAATAATCTTATACAAATATACCTGTAATTTGGGGGCAAGTTTTTTAGTGAAAATTTGAAAATTATCCCTGTTACTGATTTAAATTCCAAAACTTTTATCATTATTAACCGCATTAATTCTATTTATTGCGAATGTTTTCCATTTTAAACAAAATATTTATATATTAAACGAATACAGTAGCTATAGTTAACATTTATTTTACTAAGATCCTTACAAACTGAATCAAAATATTTTAAATTACATAAACTTGGCTTGATTACAAGTCAAGTCAATAAACACTACAAAAATATGTGGATAATATTCCTTGTAAGACATTTACATTTTTTAAATTTTCAACGACATAAACTTTCTTAATTCTTACAATGATGTTCACCGATGTTATCTTTACCTTCCGGAACTTATTAATTTTGCGAAAATATGTTATTACTTTTGTAAATGTGAATCTTTATGCGCCCTGGTCCTATTTCCATCAACCTTTGGCCTGACTAGATAGCCTGCTATGTTATATTTACAGGTGATCTGCGCTAGCGTCTTCTGGCTGCTCAGCCAATGCAATGATTCGTTATATTCATATAATAATGTTCATAAACCATTAACTCTTTATTAATTAATAGTGTTGAAATTACCGATGTAGAGTAGATTGCAAACCATTTAACTAACTTTATTTTAACCTTGGCAATAGATCTCGAACATAAAATACCAGCGTGTTGTAATTCTCCTTTGGACAACTTGGAACCTTCTAGGAATAATTAATTTTTTGTAGGCCACTAGACATGCGATTAATGCGTATAAGTGAACTGTAGGCTAAAAAAAACACATCATATGGGCGTGGTAAATGCCTTGTAAAATTGTTTAAAGATGTGAAAAAGGGGTTGGCTCCTCTTATAGCTGAATTGGTCAACATGTCTCTGGAAACTGGTAAATTCTCAGATTGTTTAAAGAAAGCGTGTATTACACACATTAATAAGGGTGTATTTAGCCCAAATCTATCAAGCAATGGACATATGTCTGTCCTACCACTCCTGAGTAAAATATTTAAACGATGCATAGCTAACAGGATGGATTGATTCATGCCTAAATTTATATTAATATCAAGTAGACAATTAAGTTTTAAATAACTAAAAAAAAAACCTCGAAGCTTTAATTTATTTAACAGATTCTATATGTAGGGGAATCGTCACTCCCCCCCCCCCTCGTTAACTCGTGGTAGAGTCACAAAGCGGTTACCGCAAAGACATCCGGCCCAGGCCCTGAGCGGGTCAAACGTGTAACCGCAGCGCTGCACCACACGGCACTATGAAAGACCAATGCAAGATCTCCCCCAGGAGAATGAGATTCAATTTCACGTCAAACAAGAAATTGGAGACGTGTTTCTCCCAAGCTCGAAGGCTAACGAGGAGCCGATGTAAGACTTGGTAGGAAAACCGTTTGGCAAAAAAAAACATCCTGGGGGCCGTCCTCAAGCCCCTTCCCCCATTACCACTCCACCAGTGGAGTGACAAGGTATAAATCAGGAACACTGAGGAAAATCTGGGTAGTATACGTCAGTCTCTAGGTGACGAAGTCCCCGAATTAAGATCGGGCTACCGAGACTTGAGAGGTAGAATACTTAGCTCGCCAGACCAAGAAGTAACCTGCAAGAGAGGCAGGGCTACCTACCTTAAGGGGCTAAGAAGCATCTCATTCTCGAGCTAGTCCCTGGTTATCAAACCGAACGCTGTTAACTTTGTTAAGTTCAACTTACTCTCGCCAGAGAGACTCCTCATTTCCTGGTGCACCTTAAACACCAGAGATATTCCTCGTCTTGAGGAATTAAAAAAAGAAGAAGGAAAAGGCTCTATCTCGAGCGCGTTATTCGGTGCCCACACCAAACTCCTAAGTTAACTTGGTGAGGAACCAAGTTTAACTTAGTCTCGTCAGAGAAATCCCCCTCCGTTATACTCGCCCTTTGAAGAAGACCCTCCCCGAGTTCAGTCCTCGTCCATGAGGAATTAAGTAACGAAGGAGAAAAGCTTCCCCTCGAGCTTGTTACTCGGTGGTCACACCCCACTTTAAGTTAACTTGGTTTAAGAACCAAGTTCGACTCACTCTCGCCAGAGAGACCACGACTGCCTTGGTGCCGCATAAAGCACCGTAATTGTTCTCGTCCTTGAAGAACCCTCCCCGGAATACTGTGTGGACCCCTAAGCTGCTACCCTCGCCAAAACGACCTCGTGATCTTGCCTACCTACATCTGGCCAAGCGGCACGCGTCGTGAGACAATAACATTCCTGAGGCATTTGAACTCCAGTTGAGTCCGTAAGCCTAAATCTTATATTATTGTTGTGTGTAGAGAAATTAACCCATTTTTGAGGGTCAAACTAATTTAATTAATTCTTGTTTATGATAATATTCTGAGTATCGCTGTGCTCAATTTTAAAGGTTGTGTATTCAATTGTTAGAGTTAAAATATAAGTTTATTTCGGGATTTATTGTGCGTTTCTCTATATCCTTACGTGTTTCCATTGGCTCTCTTCTTTATGATATCATTAAGATATCAATATATTAGAAACTTAGCACTCTTAGAACAAAAAGGGGGAGGCATTCTACGACACTATTATAAAAGTGGTGTCAGGTTTGTTGGTTGTATATTTGAAAGAACCCTGCAGTGTCTAATTAGGGAAGAGCCAACACGTAAAGGAATATCAGGAATAAGAGAATTATTGACGAGAGGAAAATTGGTAGAGTTAGGGGGTTAACAATCTAAAGGAAATTGGTAGTCCAAGTGGTAAATTTGTTGTCGGAGTGGTATTTTAATCAGCATAGTAGTGGGATTAAAGATAAGTCATGCTGAGCGCAACCTGGTTAGTGGTGGCATAATTACCTGAGAATACAGAAAGGAAAATTCGACGGACCAACACAAAATGGATCCGGTCGAAAGATTCAACCTACAAGCCCAAATTCTGGGATTGGAAGGCGAGGATATGGATGCCTACATCCTTGAAGAATTAAGAATACAAAGAGAAGAAGTAGAAGAAATAATAGAGTTTGATAGAAAAATGAAAAATATAAAAAGAGAAGGGAAAAGAGAATGCGAAGCAATCAAATTACTGAGAGACATAAATTTAGAGAAAGACAGAATACAGGGGAAAATAGAAAGAGAGGAAAAAAGAATGCTGAGAGGAGGTAAAACAAGCGAAAGAATAATACTGTTGAAAAGAGAAGCAAAAGAATTCGGAATAAGGATAGAAAGGGAAAATGAGGAAAGGAGAATAAAGATAAAACGAGAAGATGATAGAAGAAAAATAAAGATAAACTTGGAAGATGAAGAAAGAAGAACCCGACGGGAAAATGGAATAGCGAAAGCAGAAAAAAAAGCCAAGGAAAGGAGAATGAAGAGGGAAAAAGAACGTGCTTAAGCTGATAGAGAAGAGAGAGAAGAAAAGGAAAGATTGCTCGCACTCGAAAGAGCACCCATCGAGAATCTGATAGAGGCTAAGGAAGTTGGAGCTCAGCCTGGACCTAAGAAAGGACCATCGAGGGAAACGATGGAAGAAGTAGAAAGTAGGGATGAGGTACCAGCGGGAGTACCTAAGGGAAAACCTACGAGCAGACCCCAGACAAATGGGGTTATTAGGGAAGAAGTAGAAGGTAAAGTCGAGGTACGAGCAAGTGTACCTGAGGAACTACCTGCGAAGAGAATCGAGTCAAATGAGTTTGAAAGGAAGGAGGAAAGAGGTGCTATTGCGATACACCCAGGTAAGTCTAGTCAAATGGTAGACGCGGATGAGTATCCCCTACCCCTAGTAGTCTCCTCCCCGAACGGAACATCCACGGAGTTACCGCTAATACGCCAAGTCGTAGTAAGCACCACGCTTATTAACGACCTCGCAGTGAAAAGTTTTTTGATCCCCAAAAATCGAACCCAGACACGATCTTCCCGTGTACCTGGTTAAAGGAGAATTATGGGACCCACGCTCCCATTAATTATGCCCCACTACAACAGGCCGTTCTAGCCATAATCTTCAGTTTAAAGGTAGTCAAGTACCATAAGAAGGGTAATTCAAGTAGGTTGAAATACCGCTACCATTTATTAAGATACTTGGGTAGACTTAATAACCTGAACGGCCGACTCAGGCGCGGTAAAGTATTGGTATTAGAGCACCATTTTAGCATTAGCTACCACAAAGGAGCCGATAAAGTACCGCTGCTCTATAGGCGGAGACGAAATACCATTGAGGGTTATTTCAGTACCTAATAAGCGTGAAACCATGTTTTCATTTGTTTTACTTGTTAATAGTTATCAGTAGGAGTTAAGTTCTCAAAAGCTTAAAAATGTAAGGAAGTGGCTTGTGTTGTTGGTTTTTTTTTATGTGAGCAATCGACGAATTAAGGGTTTGTTATTTTCATGTAAAATTGTATTGCGAGTAGGTCTAGTTTGACCCATTGCCTGTGTAAACGCACGTGAGGCGCTCATGTGTAAGGAAACTTAATGTAAAAGAGGGCTCAAAGGAATACAACTGTGCTAATCTCGACTAGGCTGAGTAAGTTGTTTTGAGTTCCCGGGAGCCCCCCCCCCCCCATTAATTTCTTCGATGGGAGGTGTGTAGGGGAATCGTCACTTCCCCCTCCCATCCCGTTCACTCGTGGTAGAGTCACAAAGCGGTTACCGCAAAGACATCCGGCCCAGGCATCGGCGAGTCAAAGGCGTAACCGCAGCGCTGCACCACACGGCGCTATGAAAGACCAAAGCAAGATCTCCCCCAGGGGAGTGAGATTCAATTTCACGTCAAACAAGAAATTGGAGACGTGTTTCTCTCAAGCTCGAAGGCTAACGAGGAGCCGATGTTAGACTTGTTGGGAAAAACTGTTTGGCATAAGAACCCTCCTGGGGCCGTTCCCAAGCCCCTCTCCCCCTCACCACTCCCCCAGTGTGGTGACAAGGTATAAATGAGGAACACTGAGGAAAATCTGGGTAGTATACGTCAGTCTCTAGGTGACGAAGTCCCCGAATTGAGATCGGGCTACCGAGACTGGAGAGGTAGATTACTTAGCTCGCCAGACCAAGAAGCACCCTGCAAAAGAGGCAGGGTTACCTACCTTAAGGGGCTAAGAAGCAGCTCATCCTCAAGTTAGTCCCTGGTTATCAAACCGAACGCTGTTATCTTTGTTAAGTTCAACTTACTCTCGCCAGAGAGACTCCTCATACCCTGGTGCATCTTAAACACCAGGGATATTCCTCGTCCTTGAGGAATTAAAAAAAGAAAAAGGAAAAGGCTCCCCCTCGAGCCCGTTATTCGGTGGCCACACTAAACTCCAAGTTCAACTTATTCTCGTCAGAGAAATCCCCCTCCGTTATACTCCCCCTTTGAAGAAGACCCTCCCCGAGTTCAGTCCTCGTCCATGAGAATTAAGTAACGAAGGAGAAAAGCTCCCCCTCGAGCTCGTTACTCGGTGTTCACACGGCACTCCAAGTTAACTTGATTTAAGACCCAAGTTCGACTCACTCTTGCCAGGGAGACCACGACTACCTTGGTGCCGCATAAAGCACCGTAATTGTTCTCGTCCTTGAAGAACGCTCCCCGGAATACCGTGTGGACCCCCCAGCTGCTACCCTCGTCAAAATGACCTCGTGATCTCGCCTACCTACATCTGGCCAGGCGGCACGCGTCGTGAGACAATAACATTCCTGAGGCATTTGAACTCCAGTTGAGTCCGTAAGCCTAAATCTTATATTATTGTTGTGTGTAAAGAAATTAACCAATTTTTGAGGGTCTAAATAATTTAATTATTTCTTGTTTATGATAATACTCCGAGTATCGCTGTGGCTAATGTTTAAAGGTTGTGTATTCAATTGTTAGAGTTAAAATATAAGTTTATTTTGGGAGTTATTGTGCGTTTCTCTATATCCTTACGTGTTTCCATTGGCTCCCTTCTTTATGATATTATTATAATATTAATTTATTAGCACTCTTAGCACTCTTAGAACAAAAAGGGGTGGGCATTCTACAACACTATATAATTGCCTTAATGATAAACACCACTCTATTAGTAGTTTCGTTAAGTTAAGAAAAGCCTTCAGCAATGTAAGCTACAAAATTCTCTTGGCTAAATTATATCATTATGAGATTATGGCCATATCATTTATATGGCTTGAATAATATTTTTCTAACCGAGCTCAGACCGTCGAATTAATAATAAAACTTCTTCACAGAGTATTTCAAATATAGGGGTGCCACAAGTTTCCATTCTAGTGGGTGCTTATCTAGTTTGCTGATGATACAACCATACAACGTTATCCTTATCACATCATACGTACGTCACGTTAATTAAGAATGTTAACACAGAACTGCCAGAAATTCAAAACTGGTTACAAAAAAATTGGATTTTATTAAATATTGACAAAACTTTCATGATAGTGTCCAGTAATAGATTGCTTAACGTAGATAACGATAATATAACATTTGCTGTAAAAATTGTTAATGTGGAGAAAAATGGTATGTTTCTTGAGATTCAATTCGATACTCACCTTAGGTTTGGTAAACATATTTCGTACATCTGTTCAAACAATCTCGAAAACGATCGGGATATTTTAAAAAATACGATCATGCGTTCCTGAAATTATTCTGAATAAATTTATTATTGTCCCGTGTATCCTTATTTAATCGATTTTAATATTATTTTGGGTGGTATTTACCATATTTATTTTTTTGAGTTGTTTCTTTTACAAAAGAAAATTATACAAATTATAAGCAACCAGTCTTAGCCCACATTGAGCCACTATCTCACAGGACCAATCAAAATATTCAAAGTTTTGGATCTGCATTAGTTTTGTTGGCTATCCACGCTTACGAGATGTATGTCCTCGATGCCTTTCAACAAAACGTAGATAAATATAAAACTCGAAATATGCATAATAGGACGCCGGGTTTTCAGCGATTGTTGATGACACAGCGATCGATGAATTATGCTGTTCCTACTGCATATATGTAACTCGCTGCCCCCGTCGAGTAGGTATAAAAGAACTCTCAGTTCATTTGACATAATGTTAATAAAATTTATCATAGACTCTTATCAGTCTTAGTGACGTTTCCTATACTTTCTGTAAATTTTTATATTGTGGTTTAGGCAATTGACCCAAGTTGCATTAATCGTGATGTCTATGTGTCCGTTTAGCTATTTTCTTTAAAAATCTTTACTGAGGGTAGGACACTCCATTTCACTTGTACTTTATGGGTAGGGTTATCATTATCTCTCGTATATCTGTTTTCTGCCCACCACATTTTTCACCTAAGACTATAATGATGTGATTATATCTGCTTTTCCATCCTTTATTAAAATTGCCACTATATACATGTCATTGCCAAATATTATCAATGTAAGTTTGTTAATTTGCTCATCCATAAGCCGTCCTATAATATATAGCCAGTTGTTAATTAATAGAATTTTATGTTTTGGCACTAAATCTTGGCCTTTATGGTTTCACCATCCTCTACATATCTCCATTTTGCCACTCTCATAATAAGATGTCGATTTCAATTATACTATTAGATAATTACGTTATATTTGTGTCTTGTACCATTATTTTGTATATAACTTAACTATAAACGTGTGATTGTAATATTTATTGCTCGGAAACCATTCTAACTAGCGTGCTTATATATGTATGAGGTCGGAGATAAATTGTCTGTTATTCTACTTAAATAAAAAGTTTTTATTATATCTAGGGTCGAGATATTTGGACCTTCTTGCACTTAATTTTATGAATAGTGTTGAGAATAACGTAGAACCGAGTGGTTGGGCTATTTGGTTAAAAGGAGACCCTTGTAAATCAATTGTTTTATTTTCTTCATTTAATCCATACAGCTTTCCTTATTTTAGGTTAACCTTTTTTTCGATTTGAATGTCTTTCAATATCGTCTAGAAGCATTCTTCTCTACCCAAGCAGCTCTATTCGCTACATGCCTATAATGAGAAGGCACCGACTATAAATAATGACCATTTATTGTTATAAATTATCGTATTATTTGAATTTACAAATAAAGATATTTCAGCAATTAACTTCATTCCTATTTAAATCTTGCATGACTCTGTACTTCAATATTGGTCTTATATGTATATAACGTTTAAATGCTTGATGGGTCTATTATTAGATACATATATATGAGTTTGTATATTATTAGTTTGCAATGATTGCATATAGCTACAGGTTGAACCTATAAACTGAGCGGAGTGCATGCCCCACTTTATTAGCTTACTTTAAAGCCCTTTTAAAATAGGTATTACTGCAATTTTGCATATTTGCCCAAGAATTTATACAGATTATATTTTATACTCCTTTAATTGATATCAACATTTATTTAACTTCATCATACTGTCCTTAAGCGGTCACTTTGTTGCAAATATTGTTTTTATTATTAAGTCTGTTGACGGTTTGTTTGTATCTGATCAGGCTTCGAATAGTGATCTCGAATGAAATAATATTAGTCTCCATCTAACGGTTGTAGATTAAGTTGTTACTCTACGTCAATTTTTTTATGTTTGGTTAAGTTGCGTATAACTGAAATCAATTCGTAGTTCGGCTTGAAACTTAATCTAATTTATCCGACCAAATTATGCTCACTCGTCGCTAAGAAGAAAAAATAATAATATCTTTGGACTTTCTATAATCTTCTTATGCATTTGGCACTCGAAGCTCTGAAAAAACTTCTTTCTTTCCTTGGTGAGTAATTTTGATTTATTCAGATTACTTAACTCACCTTAAGTATATTTTTATTTTAGCTTAACCACATTATCAAGTAATTACATTCGAAGAGCTCTATGGAGAAAATATTATCGTAGTTCTTTGCTTCTTTTTTTTACATAAAAACCGATAATCCATTGGATTACCCATCATATATTTTCTCTTTCACACCGGTTAATATTCATCCTTCTGATTTCTTTTAGCGCCTGTTTCAAATGTTTAAAGTTTGATGCAGAAGTTGAAATCTTTCTCGTCAAAGCGGTTCGTCTAACTTATACAATTTAATGCAAATCTCCGCTCCCGAGAGAATATGAAGTAAGTGGAGACGCTATGTCGCCGAAATTGTACCTTTATAAACAAGTAATATGCGCCATTGTTGCAAGGGGATCATGTTAGAATAATAAAAATTTTCTCAACCTTTAAATCAATAATCCCGGGTATTTGTGACTATGCACTATATTCTAATAAATTTTCTATAATTCTTATTGCGAAGTTTTATGAAATATTTTTATATAAGTATGTTATCGATAGTCAAACTGCTAGATTCTTTTTTTCTAAGCCATTCTTCATGTCTGATAGATTTTACTGCATTTATTGTTTTATTTAATCGATATCCATTCTGGCTATGTCTTAATACAATAAAGGAGGTGTTTAATTACAACAAAATATCTGCTTATGTAGTGCAGACAAATTTCCTCATGATTGATACTACTCTTGTCTTTGTTATTAACGGTTTTAATTGCCAAATCTAATTTTTGTCATCTCGATTTTGGTACATCTAATATAAAGCGAAATTCACGTTTATTTTCTTTAGAAATGCAAGACACCAAATTTAAAAAAATAATTTACCAATAAAGTTGGAACGTTCGTCAGCTCCGTGCACTGATAAATAGCTTTACCAAAATCCGCAAATAAGTGGGTAAATTAAATCTAGACCAAGATCTTTATTTGTAGGAAATAAAAGAATGTAAAATATTAAATATACCAAATATGCGAGCCATAAAAAACAACTAATAAGTAAATGAGTTGAATTTGCTTTGAAATGGTTCCGCATGAAATGTGGTTTAAATATGTGATTCGGCTTGTGGAAATAAGCTAGACTAAATATTGGATAGTAAACATAAATTGCTCTCAGGTACCTCGGGACTACTTATCTTCAACTTTGAATTTCCGCACAATTTCACGAATTTATCTACTCAATTTATTTATAAGCAAGTTTTAAAATTCTGGCGTTTTTACGATCACATTGGCATTTTGAGGTGCAATTTTTGAGTTGCAAGTTCTTGACAAGATCTTTTTTCAATATTCGAACTTTTATTTCTGCTTCGGATGAAGAAACGGAGTTTGTTTTCTTTATGCCCTATATCACATCCTACTAAGGAGCATGTGAATTGTAAATCCAATCTATTTTATTTTCCTATTTAATAATTAAGTCTTAGCAAATGGTGTAGAGGTATCCCCTCAAAAAAATATGATTTCCTCAATCCCCCCCCCCTTCTGATCGCGAGCTTACTTTGTAGGTTCATCCTGAACAGCTTTTATGGCTCCAGCCGCGGGTCGTCCCTCTGGCTCGCTAATCCCAGCCGTTGCCACTTCCCCATAAGGAGACGCTCGGTTTGTCACGCCCGATAACGAGGGTTTGAGAAGACCTCGCTCTCTCCCTGTTTTCCTGGAGACCTCCGGGTATTTATACACCCTCTCCAGGATTACAGACAGATTTGGTTAGACAAGACTTCCCTGAAAGCAGTGCAATTAAACGAGCTCTCTCTCAAGAAGTGTGAGTGACAGTCGCAAGCCACGGAAGTGCTGGACATCATAACGGTATCTTCAAGTCAGAGAAAAGAGTTTCGTAGGGCAACGTCAGCCTTTCTTAACCGCCTTTGGATCAAAGACTGTAGAAGCCGTCCTCCGAAGTTCTTCTGGTCACCTCTTGGGGACAAGAGACCCGTCAGCTCGCTCAATCCGAGTGTGGAGAGGCCATCCCCCCCCCCTTCGTAGTTCGTCTAGTGATCCCTTGAGGACAAACGGCCCGATAGCTTGCTCACCCCCAGTTAAGAGAAGTCATCTCCTCCCCCTTCAAAGTTCGTCCGGTGACCTCTTGAGGACAAAGGTCCGCATCTCGCAAAACACATGTCTGAGAAAGTCACCCAACCCGCTGCTGGTTTTGGGGATACTCCCGTTAGTAATCAAGGTCACCAAGACCTCCCCTAGCTTTTTCCGCTTTACTCTTGAGGGTCAAAGGAACTAAATCAGTCACTACCTTAAATCTCCCATTATAATCATTCCCTAAACACGGTTATCTATTTAGTATTCAGAACTTAATTCCTTCTCTATAAACCTATATTTATTCTGTGCCTTTTATTTAGTGTTTATTCAAATCTATTTGTTTCGTTGTGTTTCGTATATTCCTTTGTCACACAGCTGCCGCTATCTATTCAAATTGCACTCTTATAACAATAACAGTTGTCGCCTTGCCTAGCCTACCTTTAAGCCAGTGTGCGCATATTCCCGTACACTTGGCCATACCTCGACAAAAGGTATACGTACAAATACATACGTAAAGTCCATTAATTTTTAACCTTAAATTGAAAAAGTTTCTGGTATTCTGTCACCAACCAACCATAATAAAGTCATATTTTTTACTACCAGTAGTTTTTGTACAAGTATTTCTTGTAAGATTTGGTCACCGATCACCACACAAACATTCTGCTTTTTCATATTTTGTTGATATTTGCATTTACTTCCTTTTCATTCTCTCTTTTCTGTTCATCTCGGATTCTCCTTTCTTTATATCCAACCCCAATACTTTTCTCAGTTAGAATATGCTGCTACGTTGGCCTAGATCACTCTTTAATCCCTTTTTCAGCCCACCCCTAAAAAATAAATTAAACATGCTTGTTTTTACATTCTAATTTTTGAATTTTTAAGGATGCGTATTTCTGGCGTTACTTCACATCGAATTTATCGAAGACTTCATTGTCACACTTCGTATCAGTCATATGCATTATATGTATTTCCATTCCTTTGTCAATCATCTAGCATTGCGAGAAGAAAATCCTTCAGGTAGTGAAGGGTTATTCATTTGTGCGGGTTATTTAATTTGTTGTATTAAGAATCTTGTAAGTCATGAACAACTATTACTATACTGAAAGATTCACATTAATTCTTGGAAAGAGTGGGTCTTCCATAAATTCTTCCCTTGACGCTTCTCGTGTGATTTAAAGAACCATGACTAGAAGTTAAAGCTAGGTTTTTATAATCTATCCCTTATCATACATGACCTCTTTCATTAGATTTATTCTACTTTATATCGTCAAATTTCTAAATTGCCGTTCTCTAGTATTGTTTTCTTACTGGTGAGTGAATAAGCCTTGGTTAAATGCAACCAGTTTCCCTTGCATTGTCATTGTTTGCGAAATTTTTCCTTTCTAGATCACTATTGTCATTTACTAATTTAATTTGGATGAAATTATTTATGACTTGCCTGAGTCTTACATTCGAAACATCATAAATAGAGTATTTATTTTTCAGGAGTATTACTCCCTAGGCTATACCATATACATATGTTAATTTCTTGCATTGATTTCTTTTTCTCTTTCTTCTCTTAACTTTTCTCTTTCCGTTCTTTGTTTCTCTTGAACGTACTCAATTAGTTCTTTTCGGGAAAGTCCCAAGGACTCTCCTTGCGCTTTAAAAATTTCGAACTGAGTCATCTTTGCACTTGGGAGCGCAATAGTCAACCAACTAAAATTCCTTGCAACAATAATTATGCCTCTATAGAATTAGCCTACCTAAATATGGGCACTGACCTATTCATACTTGGTTTCTCGATCTAAATAACCACTGACTAAAATCACACACAAAAAAACACAAACAAATTATTATAACAGTTCTTTGAGCTACTCCAGCTTCTTAAGTTTAAAAAAAGGGAATAGCAATCGTTAAAACAAAAGGGAACTACTGTACTCTATTATTATAACGAATAACACTATGCTTTACTCGACTGAGACCAGTGTTTGCAAAGATATAGCGTTAAACCTTACACACTTGATACCAAATTTAAATATTATATATATATATATATATATATATATATATATATATATATATATATGTCGTAGAATGGACTCTCGACGATATAACATATATAACTATTCGTTGAGGGACCTTCTTTAATTATTTTAGAGTGCGTGGATGTCTAGGCTGGCCGATTTTATGTATCTTCGATATGCTTAAGAAGTGGAACTGAGCCCAAGGATAATAATATTGCTATCATTAATAAAATAGAGTTTTATTAATAATAACTATCAACAACACACAAAACGGAAAATATTGACATAAACAGAGAATGGAAAGGGTCGTGGGGAATCGAGCTAATCCGAGGATTAAAAGATTTAAAAAGGTTAAGCAAATACAGAGTTAAAGGGAGGGGATGGTTCGTTAAACCATTTAAAGCACAGGATAGAGTTGACAAAAGGGTTAAATACTCAAAGGTAACGTTCGGCTTACGTAATTATACTTGTTGTGCAGAGGAAGGCGACGTGAAGGAATTTTCGGTCCGCTGGCGAGTTCCAGCCGAAGGGGAGGGAATTAAATGATCTTGACGTGGCGTCTTGGAATGAGAACCGTTTCTTGACGAACGGCTTGAAGAACAATGGCTACGTTGTTCTCTTCTGAACAACAGGGAGGGGGGTAAGAACCGTCTCTTGTCTTCGGGCTCGAGAACAATGGCTGTTCTAATGTTGTTCTCTTCTGAACAACAAGGGTGAAGGGTGAGAACCATTTCTTGGTGAACGGACTCAAACGAACAATGGCTGTTCTACGTTGTTCTCTTCTGGACAACAGGGAAGGGCGGGTGAGAACCATTTCTTGTTAACGGGCTCGAACGAACAATGGCCTGTTCTAACGTTGTTCTCTTTCTGAACAACAAGAGAATGGTGAGAACCGTTTCTTGATGAACGGGCTCAAACGAACATTTGCTGTTCTACGTTGTTCTCTTCTGAACAACAGGGGGGAGGATGAGAACCGTTTCTTGTCAACGGACTCAAACGAACAATGGCTGTTCTAACGTTGTTTTCTTTCTGAACAACAAGGGATGGGTGAGAACCGTTTCTTGGCGAACGGTCTCAAACGAACAATGGCTGTTCTACGTTGTTCTCTTCTGGACAACAGGGAAGGGGGGGGTTGAAAACTGATTCCTGTTAACGGGCTCGAACGAACAATGGCTGTTCTAACGTTGTTCTCTTTCTGAACAACAAGGGAATGGTGAGAACCGTTTCTTGATGAACGGGCTCAAACGAACATTTGCTGTTCTACGTTGTTCTCTTCTGAACAACAGGGGGGGAGGATGAGAACCGTTTCTTGTCAACGGGCTCGAACGAACAATGGTTGTTCTAACGTTGTTCTCTTTCTGAACAACAAGGAAAGGGTGAGAACCGTTTCTTGGCGAACGAGCTCAAACGAACAATGGCTGTTCTACGTTGTTCTCTTCTGAACAACAGGGGGGGGGGGCGAAAACCGTTTCTTGTCAACGAGCTCAAAAGAACAATGGCTGTTCTAATGTTGTTCTCTTTCTGAACAACATGGGAAGCCTTTTGGACTTGGCGTCATGAAAGGCTCGAACCTTGGCCTGCAAGGGATATTGTCCTCCTTCTGGACAAGTGATGGTGAATCTCGAGGTCGAGGTCCCTTGGCGCACAAGGTGAGAGTGGGTCGTAGTGATGTTTCGCGACGAAAATGTGGATCTCCAATCTGAATCTTAGTGGTTAAGTTCCCATATAAATAGCCAGGACATCTCCTTGGCCTGGGGGACAATAGATTGGAAGCTTTGAGGGAATGCACAGCCGAGCCTGCGAACAATGCCTTATCCGCCCATAAGCATAACTTAATCTCGCGAGGTCGACGCATGGGGCAAACGGGGGGAAGATAAACCTCCTTGTTTAAACATTGACTCAGGTGGCTGCGATAAGGCGCCCAGCTTCAAAGCGAAGATGCACGTGGGGAGCATCGTGGTTTTATATATCATGTAATAGTGGTTGAAATTACGCGGCCTTAACCCGTTCTATCACACGTATTAAGAATTTAAATAATTTGATTCCAATTTGTATGAAAGCAGAGGAAAATCTCTTTACATAAATTTGATCTATTAAAGATTCTTAATATTTTTTAAGTTGAGCTTATTCTAAATGAAATAAGGACTAAGAGCTTGTGCTTCAGGATGGACTATGAATTACCAAGCCCCGTTTAAGTTGCTGCGTTTTACTGTTATTTTGCCCGTAGTTCCTCATTAGCTATATGAAAAATGCAAAAAAGGTCACCGTCGAGTATCATTTAGTCTAATACTAGTATACAGAATATAGTGGTATGAAAAGAGAGCAGAAACACTTTTTCTCATTTGATCGAAGTTAACTAGAAGAATGACTCTAGTTACAGAAACGAGGTCCATTTCGGGTGAACATTGCAAGGGGAACCATAGGCTCTAGAAATATTTGATTTTGAGTCCACGTCGAAAGGTATATGACAAATAAGAAATATAAGGCTTCAATAAGTTTGCAAATCTATGATAACAGCCCTACTAAGTATTTGAGCATATGGGCACTTCTTTATTTTATAATTCTGTTTTGATGCTTTATATCCATGATGGCTACTACAGTTTATATTCAATTATTTTCATAGTATATATCATTTTGTTTGGTATATGTTTAGTCCATATTTTTTTTTAGCTTCTTGAGCACAGTGCTTAGAAATTTGAGGTAACATTATTACGACGAGTATTATACATATAGAAACCGGTAAAATTTTCTGTACATCTATTTAAAAAAAAAGTACTCTTATAAGCATAACTAAATACAATAGCAATGTTCCTTTTCACTATTGGTTGCTAATTTAGTATTAAAATTAGGGAAACACCGAATGTGCGTGTCGATTCATTTAAAGGAGAGTGATTTTCTTTGAAGAGTTTTGTCAAGTTTATCCAAAAAAAAGACGGTCACTTTAGAAAAATACCTTCATCTAATATAATCTTACTTTTTAAATTCTAATAATGAAGTCTGCGTTTAATTTATTGTATAATCCTTTTTGTAGGGGCATTTTGAGACTAAGGCACAATAACTCTCTATAAAGAAAAATTGGTCAACAAGTGTTAAAGCTTCATTGCATAACTCTCATTTCTTTTTACTAATCATGTTAGACCGAATTTAATTACCTGAGGTTTGTTGTCACTATCCTTATTTATTTGACCCATAAGTCATTTAAAGCCTCAACTTAAAAACTTCCTAGAATCTCAATATTTTGTTAATAAGTGTATTTGTGGTGTCCCAACTAGAATAACTACTCTACCCAACTGAAAAGTCACAAGTAAAAATTGACATCTTTCTCACTTACAAGGGAGAAAAATATTTATTGTTGATTAAATGATTCACGAGTTTGTTATGATAATTTAAATCTCTTTTTTCTTTGCCCTAATAATTTCTTCGAAACACTTGGGGCTTCAGGATATTACTCTCGTTTTTTTCCGCTTTGCTGTTTCCATTATTTTTTTGGGGAGAACTTTGTTTGTCGTGGCCCAACTAGAAAAAACACTGGATGTTGGAATGTTATTCATGATATCCCGGATTTATTTTTTATTAACTCTTAAGAACTGACCAAATATTTTATGTAAAATGGGTCCTAGTCAAACACTGGTGGGTAAAAATAATTTTTATTTCATAGATTCTAAAAGAATCGGTGTCGCAAATATAGGACGTTAGGAAAATGAAAGAGCTAAAATCGCACAATTTGTATGTTATAAATATTTTAGAATGCTACAAAATATATTGTAAAACATCCATCTTTTTGCATCAGAGTATTACAGTACAATATACACGTATATATATATATATATTTTTTTTTTATAGGCCCAAGGAAAATTACTAAAACAACCCAGAAAAACGCTAAGGAGAATATTACATGTACCGAAGAAAGATTAAGAAGGAAAATAGGAGAAGCAGAGAACCGAGAGATAGGGCAAACTATTTAAACCGTTATATGAAAATAAATAAAGAAGTTGGATTTGAACCTGTGTCATCAAGAGCTCATCGCTTATATGACCAAGACGCTCATTGCGAGAGCTACCATCCTCAACCCCCAAAAAGGTTGATTCGATTCAAGAAGCCTTTTGAATTACGAAGTGTAGGTTTTTGATTATATATATATATATATATATATATATATATATATATATATATATATATATATATATATATATATATATACTAGGGCCTTCAAAAGGTTCGAGAAAAATATTTCCCATCCATTTGCAAAGACACGAAATAATTCGTGATTAAACATGTTCATTCAGAAACATTCTTGCAGCATTCTGTAGACACGAGCATTTAAAAGCAAAACTTGTTAAAGTTACATCATTTGCAATTATACACCCTCGTAGGCAAGATGACAAGGAGAAAATTGAATTCTGATGCAATATCTAATTTTTAGTGAAACTGGATTTAAAGAAAAGTGATATCTGTGTAAGTATAAGAAAATTTTATGGAGAAACTGCTCCCAAGAAGACAACCTTATACCAATGAATAAATTGTTTTTGAAATGGCCTGGAGGGAATCAAACATTGGGTGGGATTGACTCTTCCAATTTTAAAAGACCATCTACACTTGAGTATCCTTTCTGAAGATATTTGCAAAAATTGTTGCACGATCATCAGCTTGAAATGAGTACCACTCTTTCAATTCCAACTTTTAACAAGTGGGATGCTAATCTAGAGGATTTATGCAAAGAATATCGACGGGAGATGAAACGTAGTTGTACCAGTATGATCCCAAAGTAAAACAGCAATCTAAGCAATGGTTGCTGAGGGCGTCAAATCGACCCATCAAAGGAAAAGCTAAAAGATATGTCGCAAAGATTATGGCAACAAATTTGTAGGATTCTGAAGATGTTTTGATAATAGATCAGCTGCAAGGAAAAAGAATTCTAAATGCAATTTATTATGAACGACTTCTAGACAAATTACATCAGTCAATTAAGGAAAAATAAACAAGGAAACCTTCATGGCAGTTTCATTCCATCCCGATAACGCCCTGGCTCCTTCATCTCGACTTATAAGGGAAAAACTGAGATTTGAAGTGAGAATTGCTCTCTCCCCCTCCTTACAGTCCAAATTTAGCTTTTTTTGACTTTTTTCTATTTGCTAATTTAAAGAAACACATGAAGGAGATTCGTTTTTTTCATTAGTAAAGGTCAAAAAACGAACAACAACCTGTGCTCATTCAAATGATGCTCTATTCTAATGGAATCGTTTAGAAGGCTGAAGTCACACACTCCAAAAGGGCTGAGATACTCATGGTCATTATGTAGAAAAATAAAATTTGTACACTTTCAACTTTTCTTTTTATTCAATTTTTCAGTGAACTTTTTGAATGAACCACGTGCAAACCCACATCTTACTTTTGAGAACTAAACATAGAATTAAACATTAAAAGGATAAGAATATTCTCTTACTCACGCATTTAAATTTGACTCAAACAGATTAAAATATGTAATAATAAATTTATACTGAATCAAAGTTACGCTTATTTATGTCCTAACGCTTTTGTTGTAGGTGACGAACGTTTGCTCATTGTAAATTTGGGGTGAAATGTTTCTTAACAAAATCACGCCCTGATGGATTTATAGGGTTAACTGTCCCTTTCTGGAAGCTCTGGATGAAAAATAAAGGAAAAAGTTTCAAGATATCGGCCTACAAATAAAACGTTTGGCATATCTGGGCTTAGGACCTCATTTTAAACTAGTTAGGTTAAGCCATACAGATAGTTATCGATTTATAGACAATAAAGAAAAAATAAATTTATGAGGCAAACAAACCCCCCTCCAATTAGAAAAAAAGGGGCTATTACTATGAAATCAATATTTTTTAGGAAATTAAATTGTTATAGGATATTGAGCAAGCAATCATAGCAGAAAACGTGAAAAATAAATTAATCATTCTCTCTCTCCGCATATATTTCTGAAGAGAGGAAAAGAAATCACTTTCAGATGTTTGATTACTCTTGAAATGCGCTTTAATATTGGTTTAATATCATCCTCAATTTCATAGTACGAGAAGATCTTCAACAAAAATGTGTTTTTTTAATCTTTCCAGGAGTTTGGTGATCTATAATTTTAGCATGTCTAAATTTTGGATGTCTTTCCAACCCTAGAGCTCACCATAGCCGTGTAACAGCCTGTAACTAATTGAGATTTACAAGTCTCAGCCAATACCAAGATTTAAAGTAGCATCTATTGGACTAGTTCTTCCTTACGAGGATCGGACCTCATATCTGGACCTCGGCTTACCCAAAGTTATTAGAAGGAAACCCCCGCGCACTCTAAAATCAAATATAATAGATGTATGTACGGTATAAGTATGGTGATCTATAATTTTAATAATTTTAGAATATCTATCCCCCTAAAAATATTTTAAGTTAATCCTTAATTTCGTTTACATTAAATATGCAATTTTTTACCCCTCAATAGGTAAACAGTTTAGGAACCAAAATTGGCTTGCATAAAGCAGCAAGTGTATAAACAGCATACTAAAGATAAACTGCCCTCGTTTACTTTTCCACTAATGCGATTTACTTATCCTCGATGGTCACCTTGTCATCGTAGAGAAGCTCGCGTGTTCCAAAGAGCCTTAGAGCAGTCTCGGTGAATTTGTACACCTGGTTGAGGGTGAGGAGCCAGACCAAGAACGACCATATAACTCAAAACCTTGAACGGCTAAGCAGGCAGATGAGATGACGCATTCTGGATTCAAATGTCTGCAATGGCAGATAAGACGTTACAACTGTTGAGAGGACTCGGTCCGTGACTGCTAAAAGCGGTTGGGACAGGATAGCAGAATCTGAAAGTTCCTACTTTCGACCAGCATTTTCTGCAGTGAATGTTTAGTTCAGTCACTAAGTTCTTGGAATGGACAGGAGAACCTTTCGGCAGTGGCATCCATCTTTGAGAAGCCCTCTTTAGGATCCGCTCTGCTCAATCAGTATGGGAAACGGGCTAGAAAACGTGCCATAAATATAGTCTGTCTTCGCATTTGCCTTCCGGGAAAACAGTGCCCAGGGGGCCCAATAACCTTGTAGTATAAATACTGAAATCATAAAATAGGTGAGTATAACGTAAGTACATTATTTGACGAAAACCCTGATCTATTCGAACGTAGAACCTTTATGGTCGCTAGAGAAATTAATAAATTAGATTTAGATGTCGCTGTTCTCTCCGAGACAAGAATCTCTGGTGAGGGACAATGGTGCGACCAGGGAGGAGGTTATACCCCTTTCAGGAATAGTTATGCCGCAGGTCTTCAAAAACAACGTAGCTGGTTTCGCAATTAAAACCAGATTTCTAGTCAACTGTGCCTAGCTACCATCTGGAACTGTCCTGTTGTTTATTCAAGACAACCTTTCTCCGGGTGTCTCCATCACCTACAGCTTTAACAGATAGAGTTTTAATCTTAGCCATCTTAAAGATAGGCTTTAAACAGAAGCTGCTTCGATTCTCGAAATTCAATATATAGATAATAATGCAGTCCGTGCTCTAAATGCAGAGGATCTACAAACAATCTTTTATGCGTTTGCGCATAGTTACTGTCGTGGTTCAACCACTCTATACCATACATTATTCCTATATTAAGTGGGGTGTTGACTTAATCACCTACTGCAATGGAACTTAATGAGGCAGGTGGGGTACGATCTGAACCAACTTTCCGATGAAGATAGCCAATCTTCAAAAATGACGTTCTACGGGGAATGTGGGAATTCTGTTAATTCCAAGGAAAGAGAAATTTTATTTTGCTCAGAGGTAATCGATGGAGATTTTCCTCGGTTTGATTAAACAAAGAGAGACTGAATTTAAATATATAATGGTCAGTACAGCGGGCATAAAAGGTCATAATGTTCAGTATACTGAAAGGTGTCTGAGGTGTTGGGTACATTACTATTTGCTGATTACTTTTTACATTCGCTACTTGAATACTGCTTGAATAAGATACTTTATTAATTTAACTTAAGTACATTTAGTTTGGCTATTTAACTTATACTTTGAGAAAGAAATTCAGGGTAACAATACTTTTGCTTAAGTATCAAAGCAAGGTAATTTTTACCTACACTGCACAAAATCATCCTCCCTTCGTACCTGAAGTTTTCTGTCTAGATCGGCACAAAATAATTTTTATAAAATGCATTATTCACGAGGTTAAAACACAAGTTTCCTCGTGCTGGTAGAACTGCGAACAAGAGCAGGTTTGTAGACAGGAAGCTGCTTCGCATAACTTTACATGTTGGGCGTCGCAGCCAAGATGGTCGTTAGGGGTTGACCATGGGAACAGCACTCTCTTTAATCCTACCTGCTTTGCTATGCAGCCTTTTTTATGGAAGCACTGCCTACCTTCAGTGGAGGAACTGCCTAGAAATATGCCCCCAAAATTGCTTGTTCCACCGCTAATCTTGCTTGGACTACTGTGACCAGTCAAGATACTTTTTAAGGCAGTAAAAATAAGACAAATAAACAGATAACGTTTTCATCCTGAAATCTGTGAACTTTAATGTACTCGAACGTAACCGAAAGACCTCACCGTAGAACTGCACTGATTTTGGCAGAATTAAACGTTACAGAGTAAATGTTGCTGCTCTTTCGGAAACAAGATTACATCTTGAGATTTCCATAAACTAGGAATATGCTGGTTATTCATTTTTCTGCAAGAGTGTAAAACAAGAAACCCAAGTATATTCAGAGTAAAGTCTGCAATCAAGAATAAACTTCTCAAGAGGCTTACTGAAATGCCTGTTTGTTACAATGAAAAGTTAATGATCGTGCGAATTGTCATAGCTAAATGTGTCTTTGCAACAGTAGTCAGTGTTTATGGGCTAACTCGTGATTCAGAGGAAGAAAGGAAGGATAATTTTACGATGACCTTCACATAATCACTCAGAGAGTCCCCTACAATGTCAAACATATTTTACTAGGTGAGCTTAATGCCCGAGATGGAACTGATAATGACCTCTGACCTTGAATTTTGGGAAAGCATGGCATAGGCGAAATGTACCTAAACGGACTCCGTCTTCTTTCGTTCTCTGCAGAAAACAGCCTAACCTTTACGAACTCTAGTTTTCAAAGGAAAAAAGTATAAAGGTACGTGGATGCACCCAAGATCTTGGCATTGCCATCAGATCCGCCAAGTAATATTGAGACAGAGGGAACTAAAGGAGGTACACATAACCAGGGCCATGAAAGGGGCTGAGTGTTGGACAGACCATTGGCTGCTGTTGTCCAGCACTAAATAACCAACGTAAATAAGACGAATTTCAGGCAGACCATTTGAAGTTGTCCTAGATCAATTACAAATGAAATAATTAATGATAAATGGAAACAACTCATTAAAAAAATAAACCAAAGTGTGCTGGACTGTCTTAGAACGGACAGAAAACGCAAAAGAGATTGGTTGAGGAATCCAATGTAGTCAGTCTAGATATTCGGAAAGAAAAGTATAAAGCTCATGATGCTTATCTGTCTAGCCCTACATCTTCCAACCTTAAGAATAAATGGAAAGACCAAAAGGCAAAGGTACAAAGGAGTCTCAGAAAATTAAAAATTACACGGTGGCAGACTCGTGCTAGGAAAATACAAAGATTTGCTGATGACAACAAAATACACGACTTTTATGATGCCATAATGTGTACACACAGACTATCAAAAAATACAATAATTTCATTTAGATCTAATGAAGGCACTACTCTAATATAAAACAAACAGAGAATCTTGAATAGATGAGGGGAGTACTTTAGCAATCTACTAAACACTGTCAATGTCACAGATGTCTCTATACTTGAAGAGTTGCATGAATTCCCGCAGATAGCTTAACTCGATGCACCACCTAGACAGGATAAAGTGGGAAAAGCAATAAGACAACTAAAAAATCCTTAATCGGCAGGGACAGATGGCGTCCCTCCTGAAATATATAAAGACGGAGGTGAAAACCTAATATATATTTTACACGATTTCCTCGCAGCAGGCTGGTCAAGGGGTAAAATCCCTTCCCAATTTTCGTAACGCCAGTATCGTCAAAATATTCAAAAATAAAGGAGACAGGGAAGTCTGTGGGAACAGCCGGGGAGTGTCATTGTGGACCTCCCTGGAAAAATCCTGGGCAAATTGCTTTTGTCTAGACTTTGTTCACACGGAGTTGATAATATTCTCCCAGAATCGCAATGCAACCAGTTATAGAGCCAACAGGAGTACCCTGGACATGGTGTATATTTGCCGTAAGCTGCTGGAGAAATGCAAGGAAAAACATCAAACATTCAGCGCGGCTTTTCTCGAGCTGACTTTACATACATCACATACAATCCATCAAAGTTTTCATAGAAGTATTTTCTCAAAATACGTCACTACATCCCCTGCCTGCCATTTACTGTTCACTGCAGTTGAATCTTCAACTATAGCTCACAAAGAAATGTCAAGACTTCTTTCTTAGAGACAATATTATGTTTGGTTAGAAATCATCTTCCATAACCTGATTGTACTGTTGTATTATCATTGATTGTGGTGGAACTACAAAGTACCTTGATATTTGGAAGAATCGCTTGTATTTATCCATACTAAGACAAATCGCATCCTTTCTATTTGTAGCAAGAGATACATCACTATTGTTGTGCCAATGGCGAACTACGATGTTTTTCTTTTGATCAATTATCACTTCTGCTTCACCTCTCTCTGCTTTTTTTATATCAGAAAGAGGGACACCTCTAATCCTATCCCTAAGAATCGTACCTGTGAGATTTATATCTTCGTCCCGTAATAATTCAAGCAGAGGCAGGGTGGTAAAAACATTATCTATGTACCTATGCCTACCTCTTGGAACTAGTTCCAATGCCAATGTTTTGACTACAGATTTCCTAAAAGTCATACCTCTTTATCGACCTGTATCTTTTCCTTCATATAGCTTAAATTTTACAAGAAATCCCTCATAAGAACAGATGCACCATATCTTATATCCAAACATTACAGACTTTCCTCAAATAAACTGTTTTCGCCCGTGTCGTCAATAATAAGGCTCCATTGCTTTAGCTATTGCTTATGACAGCGGAAGAGGGTGAAAAACCTCTAAAAAACTTTGTTGAAGTGCTCAAATAATGGTCTAACTGTAAACATGTATCTCCTACTGGTTATTTAGTATTATCCACAAAATGTAGGCTTCGAATAATTTCCTCGAATCTAATCACACTCATTCCACATTGAATAACCAAAGGTTTCGCGTATCGGTCGTCTTGCCTAGAAGAGCTGGGGGTTTGGTACCTGTTAATACAAATTGCTACAAGCAATATTTCAATATAAAAAAATAATTGTCAAACAGCTAAGTCATTATTATGCATTGAAAAATGTGCTCACCATATTATATCCAGATAACAGTAGAATATCTAAGATTTATAGAGTTCCTCAACATAAACTCGAAGTCTTTTACAAATTTCTGTTGGTGATATTGGTTGGTCGCTGATTTAATCAGATCCATTAGCTCATTGTTCCAAAACACTTTGAAGACATCAATAGGTAGGAGTCCTTCATTAGACCATTTATTCAAAATAACTGGATTATGTGGAACTGGGTTTGATACCGGACTTGCATATATTTTTTCCAAATTTGAGGTGTGCCATGTGTAAGTAGACTATATAGACTTAATTTATTTGATTGGAGGTTGCATCTCTCTTTCGCTTTCTCTACATTGCATCTCTTCAAACGTTTTCCTTATTCAAAAAAAGAAAACAAAAACATAAATATTTACTCTCTAATTATACAGTATATAGGGGCCTACATATCATTATGCATAAAATTATCAACCACAAAATACAATTGTACATTAATTACGGTTGTACTTCAGTACGAACTTTAACTTCTAACTGGGCTAGAATTCATTAAACAAAAATAATTGGAGAACTCCATGATAAAGATTGCTCTCCACGAGTATTTCGATAATTAAATTCAATATGTAGGACGCTTTGCCAAAACATTTGCTCCCAAAAGCTTTATATTTTCTTTGCCTAATATCGACAAGGCCTTCGGCTGGGTCATTGACATCCGAGTCCATGTCATCATCAGAAGGTTCCAAGGCTACATCAATGCCTGTCGACTTATCATCATGATCATCAGACAATGTGTGCAGATAGGCAACAGCATCTTCTACATTCACAATAAGCTACCGAAAAATATTGTATTGATAATTTAACAATAAAGAAAGTTTATATATAAAATAAAACTATATATCTACCCTAGCATAACATTTCTGAGTATTAGGCCTAATTAACACATATAATATAACATAAGGTACTGTAAAAATAAGACTACCTGGTATAAATTGAATTATTGTCCTAATGGTGCCCCTTTAAATGGACAGCTACATTCATTCAGAAAAAAATTATATTATTAAAACTACAAGCAGTGTTTAGGTGTTTATATCATTAATTAATAACTTACCCACAGTATTAACCATAAATAGTAGTAAATTATTCATCATAATAATAGTTATAACATGGAACTTAACTTCCAGTAGACATTTTTTAAGTGTTCAGCAAAACTAGTAAATTTACTTCACGATAAATAGTATGTTAACATATGAATTCGATAGTTGATGTTGCCAGATGAATATTTAACATTTTCTATGAGCCTGTAGTGCTAGAAAAAGTATTTAAAGGAACAAGAACAATTTACAACAAACAAAAAATGCATTTAATGCGACCATCTAAATGGGCAAAATGCGCTCGTGTGTTCAATTTTCTTTTCTTGGTTTCGTTTCCGAATCCTGTCTTGTTGAATTTGACTTATTTTTTTCTATTATAACTGATATTAAATTGTTTCAACAGTATTTTTCAATTTTGTCGTGTAATTCTTAAAATATTTTTGGTATTCCTATTAGAGTTCAATTTGCTGAAGAGAGTCATTGTTTATGCCCGAAAAGTTCGGAAATTAGATGTTTAGAATTATGACATGTGACTTCATATTCCTAATATATATATATATATATATATATATATATATATATATATATATATATATATATATATATATATATATGGAACGACGTTAAGTGTAAGGTTGCAGAAAATTCTATGATCGTTTTTCTTATAATCTAGTCACTAGAACACAGACGGCGGGCTACAAACAGGTAGGAAGATGCTCATATAGAGATTAACTACTTAGAGGTACGAAGTTCAACGGGTACGTTCTGAGGGGGTATTAGATTCAAGTACTGAAGTTTAAATTAGGTATTTTGGAGGTTTATCTTCTATTATGACATCATATTTATTTAGAGCTTGAATATCTATTACGTGACCATCTTCAATGACCAAAACAGAATTATAAATTTTACAATTAGTGCAATTTATTTTGTCCAATCCACCTCTGCTTCCTTTGTACGAATTGTCATTTGCTTTCTTTCCTTAATCTTATCAATTTGAATAAAGCCCCATTTATGAGTAAAAATGCCTCTGGTAAATAATTTACGATCGTATGTGTTTAGGTTTATATATTTGCCCCGTTAACTTAATCAAATCTTGTGTAAACCAAGGTCCATAATGGACATTATCTAATTTGTTTATTTTCGATTAGTTTTGTCTTCTTGTTTATTTTTGGGGGATGAAGTAATCTGAAATGTTCTCGAACAACCCATCTTGCTTCAAGTCTCCATGATTATTTCTTCTTAGCTGAGATTCAGTAATCACGATTATCCAAGGGAGAAAACGAAAAATTAGGAAATGTTTCGATGTAATACTTCAGTTTCTGGGCTACAATTTTGGCCTTATGACGTCATAATGCGATGCCCACACTCCCAACATCTTTTAAAAAACATCGTAATATTCCTAATTCGAAAGGTTAACAACAGATTTGACTGCGAAAGGCGAATGTTAAATGTCAGTGGCACTATTGTCGTCATAAATTACCTAATAATTAATCATTCGAGGCAAAATTTAAACCATTTCTCCGTTTCACTATTATAATCGAGCAGCGCTTCTTTTCCACTCTTGTCGCAAAAAGCGTATTAATGCCCTACAAAGCGAAACTGCAAGATTCAGGCTCTTTTAACTGCTTGTATCCAGGGTTGCCAATGTTTGAAATAAGGTTAAATTAAAAGTTTCCAGTGTGTGAAAATAATGTTTTAGTAACACCAAAATAGGCAAATGGAACATAACAAATATAATACATTAGTAAACATAAAAAGTCCATGCATTATTAAAAAATATAATTGAGTAAACGTTTAGGGAATTAATAAATAATAAAGGTTAGAAAAAGTGTAGCAAAAATATAACGCCGTGATTGGTCACATCTGAAGCCACCGTCTGAAGTAATAAGGGCTAACTTGTAGCCCAGAAACAGCCCCTTCCTACTGTGGGTCCATAAACTAAAGTACTACCCTTTTCGAGCCTCATATGTGAATCAAAATTGTAGTCGTGAAGTGTAGAAATTTTATTTATTATTTGGCGAGATTTCGCCATATGAGGTTGTTACTTTAAAAAATGAGAAATGAACAAATAAAAAAGCGAGGGGGGTTTCAACATAGCTCAACAAGACTGCTACAATTTTGGGTGACCTAAGAGAATTTTTGTAAAGAATAGAATAAGCAGAAATAAGAAAACTGCGCAAGTGCTGATAAATATTGAAAATACTGAACCATTGAATTTAATACATAAATGAATTTATTGATAAGAGGTTCGTAAATAAAGTTATGGAGTGAAGGGAAAGAAAAATATAAAAGTTGATAGCCAATATTGGCTGCGTAGACAACTTGATAAGTTGAGAGACCTCTGCTACGTTATGAAAGGTCCCATTTTGGTGTTTAATTGATTTTAAACTATATGAGATATTTTTATTAAATTTGGATAAATATTGCCCTCTTTCGATAACTACTGTGCATCTTAATTGCTTTAAAGTAGGCCTTCCTTTGCGGAAGGGGGGAAAAAATGAAGAAGTTATCTTTCATCCTTTCTCCTAGCGTTTTAGTTTCCTCCCCCTTTGGATAATTACAAATCTAGTGTGGATTTAACTAATTTTGACTTCTTCGCCTTCCCCTAAAAAAAATTCTTAGCATGGTATCAGAGGTTTAAGGAATTTATTGCAAAGCATACTATCATAATAACGCTTTTAAAGTTAACTTCATTGATCACTTATATAATTTATTATTCCTTTTTATTGATTGTTATAATGAATCTCAATTCTATTCGGTCTTTTATTTTGGTCAAACTTCCAAAACCTAGGCAGTATTTTTAGTGTTAGAAATGTACTAATTATTTTTTCAGGCATTCCAGACGTCAGTTTATGGTTTCGATTTGGCGCGAAAAATACATATTTCAAGATACTCCATCTTGATGGGGTAAAACTTTACCTTTAAATACGTCAGCCTTGCTCTCTCTTAATGTGGAAATAAACCATTATTTTCACACACTAGCAACATTTAATTCGCATATTGGCAACCTGGATATAAGTTTTAATAAGAGCCCCGCTTTCTAATTTTGCCCCCAAACCGTTGTGCTTAACGTTCATAATAGTCTTGAGTTTTTGTGGTAATTCTTCGTTAAAATAATAAGATTTTGTTGAAATTATAGCCTCATTTTAAAAGCAAAACGTTGCGACAAGTGCCATTTAATTATAATATCCCCAACACTAAAAGTAAGTTTGTATTGTCTTTGGATTTGAACCTAATTCTAGGCTTTCAAATTTGTAATACTACTCTGTGTCATTGATAGGGTTTCGTTGTGTACTTGCTAGTTTCTAAGGCACGAGCGGAGTGAGTGGCGGGGATGTGAGGGGGAAGGTGAGTTCCAGTAACTAAACGCTTATATGAATAATCTAAAAGTAAATAATAAGTACGGCTTCGTTTTCGCGCAGAAAGCTGTTATTTTTAAGATAGTATCACTGCAAATAGTCCTATTTAGAGTGCTAGTATATGAAAAATTAGTACTTTGCGCGCTTAAGTAAAGCCGTAAAAGACGACTAGAATGCCTAAAAACACCTTCTGTACTGTTTTTACTACAAAAATACACGGCGTAGGCTTTTTGAAATTTCACATTTATTGTTTTAATGTTTTTTCTCTCAATTTTCAGCATTTTACAGAAAAGCTCCATAATTATTTTCGGTAATACTTCAGATTCGGGGCGCACGGTAGATGGCGCTGTTAGTTGGCTACAATTTTGGGCTACAGCCTATCTCTTATGACGTCAGACGGTAGCGTCAGATGTGACCAATCACTGGGTTATATTTTTTTGTTGTTTTGGGGATTTGTAACTTTGAGTCTATTATTTACTAAATATTAGCACTCTGCTCGTTTATAGTTTTTTTCTAAGTTAGGTAAGATTTTTTGATGTCTTTTATTGTTTTTTGTTTTGTTTTCGTATTTTTTTGTTTACTGCGAACGATAACAGCTTCTGACTGGCAACATCGTACCTTATAAATAGGACCCGTTTTTCAAATGTCTTTCTTCCGTTATTGTGTTTTCGTGCTCTCCATGTGCTTCTTTGTTATTCGAATTCGGCTCTACTTTGTATGATCGCGAAAAACTTTTAGATTATTTAGAGGCTAATAAACTAATCAAGAAACCTATAAAAGTAAGAATTGTTTGTTATTAGGTTAGGTTTTTCTGCCAGTAAAAGCGGTTGGGGAGAAACCCCCCCCAGTAAATTCAAGGGGACTTCTCGTGGGGGAGATATCACTGCGGAAAGACCACCATGCGATGATCCTGAGTTTCAATCAATCGGGGGGAGGTCTGGGGGGCGCAGCTCCCAGTATATACTCATATACAAACAAATATTTCGCCAATATTGTTCACATCTGACGCTACCGTCTGACGTCATAAGAGATATGTTGTAGCCCAAAATTGTAGCCGACTAACAGCGCCATCTACCCTACGCTCCGAATCTGAAGTGTTCCCTTATTTTCTTCGATGGTTTCTAGATCCTTCAATTGAGCGTTCATAAGATTTAGGGAAAAGGCGAATTCAACAGTACTTCTCTTTAAATTTAATTTTATCCTCGCTAAGCTAAAGTCCTATGAAAATATTAAGATGTCTGCAAGCATAAAATCCTTTGATGGAATTCCAAGGAAAAAACTAATTTTAAAAATCGCTATTACTTGAGTACGACGACATCTTTTCCTATGAAACCAATGACACACATCGAATTCATTTTGAAGTTGTGGTAGAAAAAAAGTAGTTGGGTGGAGGTTTTAGGGAAATTATAAAGGGACAACGTACTGAAACATCATTTTTGTCCACTTCTTCTTCCCGACCTTAATCAACAAGGCGGCGTTTCTTCCTGTTTTAGTTCAAATATAACTTATATTGCTCTAATGGAGAATCTTTTAAAATTAGGTTTCTTCGTTGCTAATCAATACCATCAATTTATATAAGTATCCATCATAAAATAATAGTCTTAAATGATTATCTTGCCGAGACATAAATTTAAATTTGCAGCTAGTTTCTGGTTAATTCGCCTTTTATGCAACCTTTTAGATTTTTCTATATGTGGTCCTATTTATATTCTGCCCTACTTGAATTAGAGGGAAGTGGTCGAGACAATTTGCTTTTTAGAAATTGTATGATCTTATATATATTCTTTTCTACCCGAGAGGTTTTCTAATTTTGTTTCCGTTTTATGCCATGTAGTAAGCACGTGAGATATATATATTTTTTTTTAGGAAATTTTGGAAAAAGAATTCTAAATATTACAGTATATAGCATAAAATATCAATTTTAACTTTGGGGATTTGTAAACTTTATTATAATGAAGTCATCTGGGAAAGTAGAGTTTTGCGAAAAGGAACAATATCTAAACTTAGAAGAATAATAAATTCAAAATGACATATGAAAAAAGATATATGGACTCTAAAATAAATCCACTTAATGGAAAACAACATTTGATACCTTTTGTTGTCTAGAAAGAAGTGCCAATTTAAAAGGAGCAAAGGTGAGTACATTTATAGCATTACTGATTGCTAATTGTGTGCGTTTTATTAGGGTATTATTAGCGTTATACATAAATATATTTTCTACTTGAAGCTTTCTTTACCACAGCTTAGCAAGGGATCTGAACCAAGAGTGATTACGGTGTATCACAGACCCTGAACTGTCGTTCTAAATTCGGAGGAAGTTCTGGTCGAACTGATCGATACATAATTACGTACCAATAATCAAAACACCGTTTATTCCTTCTTCGATCTGTTCCGCGCATTCTCCGACGTAGAAGCAGACTTTCCAAAGTGGGCAGGCAGGCGATGCCTTCATCGTAGTCACTTTCCTTTTTAAATATATCTAGTTGGGCGGCTAACACCTTATAGGTTACTGAGGCACCGCTTGAATCGCTAAGAGTGGCATCATTTGAGGAAATTATTGATGTGTCAATCAAATGTCGATAAGTATTGTTCCGGAGATAAAGATGTAGAGTTTTTCCTCCGGCACCCTCATTGTTGCTGACTTTGCCTCCCTTCTCCCATGTTTTCTGGTTGTCAGCTGTGAGTGTAAAGGCCCTCTTAAAGAAACACTACGCCTTTAAGCCCTATAATCACTATTAGTCCAGGTTCACTCTAAGTGAACCACTTGGAAGTAGCCCAAAATTCTTTTCATTTCCATGTGCCTTTGCATCTCTACTTTCCGATAACACTTTTCTTGAATTGATGAGTGAACTTGGAATGCTCAGTTGTGAAAGTTTGTGAATTAATTCAGCAAATATTTAAAAAGGAGCAACCTTTCCCCTTCAATCTTTTAGGAAAGTGTGGCCGTAATTTCTGAACCTCTGTGCGTTGAATGCCTTCTTTGCATTTTCGAAATTCGATGCTGCTCTATCAACCTCCTACCAAGCTACCCTATTGATGAGGGTACCGAAATATCCTTTTTTAGAAAACGAGAATCCAATCCAACTTGGTTGGTTAAGTGAGCTGCGTTCTACTTTCGCTTCTTTTGTGGTTACTTCATCCCTGGTCAAGATGATAATCTGTATGGCATCCTTATGGATGGCCAAGTATCTTCCGAGATTCCTGGATTATCGTCTTTGTCCTCGCTTACATAAGATGAGAGGGATTTCTTCTTTCTAGTGTCTTTCGCTCAAATTCCTTAAACTAGAATACAAGTTGATTGATAAAATGGTAACTACGAGTATTATGTTAGCTTATTTCATGGACAATGGTGGTCACGGGTTTTATAAAGATGTCAGATTTGCTAAGTTCCACTCCACGTTGGATAGACTGCTCTTCCTGGAAAATGGATATGAAACCACATGATGATAGGGAATCATGAATATTCCTTATACCCTTAGAGCAAGTGAACGAGACGTAAGTTTTTTGTCTAAGTTCCTAAAAGATCCTTGATTCCACGTACGAGTCGGGACAACCCTCAATAATTTTCCAGGTAGAAAGGATCGTGAGTCTGATTCTAATATCATATGTGTTACTCTCTTAGCGGTGAGTATCAATGGTATCATCTTAGTGTCTCTGGTACACGTTCTCACCATGCTATACTTAAGCAAATATTCGATGTCTCTTGATGAAAAATAGATGCTTACCTTGGAGCGCCGATAATAACAGGCTCTGAAACATGTCTATCCTTATGTTAAGGTGCCCAGGTTTTTAAATTCATTTGCGAAGACATAAGTGGCGCACTTTTGCTGAAATGCAGAGCTCCAACCAATGGAGTTATCCTTTACTTAGGCTTACATGCAGGCCATAGAATGACATCAATTGTTTGGTCTTATTCTCGAAGGAAGCCTACCTTGGGAAGCGCATAATCTCACTCGTGGTATTTCATTTATAAATAGACCAAGTTTGACGGTACTTATGTCGATGAAAGACGCTAATAATATTCAAACACTATGGATTTAGTGAAAGGCAACTTAAATAAGAGTATATTTTAATACTCAGCTCGATAACGCCAATGTTTCTGCCTAAGAGGCGACCCTATCGGTTACCACCACTTTTGAATATTCTTCCTTTCCTCCTTTGGGAAAAAGGCAACAGTAAGGGTAATAATGAGCTTTTATTGGGGGGAGCATATATCCCGTCATACTAGAGCCGTGCCAATGTAAACGGATGGTTCTAGAATTGAAAAATGGTGATAGATTCCATGATTTTCCTCCCTGTTGCAGTGGATCTACTTTAATGTATGAGTTGTTTGCAATACACCGCTCGATAAGTAGTTTTACGTTACATGCCAGTTTCTGAGGCCGATTTTTATTTCATGACCCATCACTGAGAGCGCTAACTGACTTGAACCATTGTAATATGCACATCCTTATTTCACAGTATCCTGAACGCCATGAGTGCTGCAAACTGAGTAGATGTCAATATTGCCCGTATATCTGCAGAGGCTTAGCGGCCGGACCGCTTTGTGCTCTTCCCTCCCTTTAAATACATGGCAGTAATCAGGTCGTGTTCTTAATGCATGAGAATGAAGATAGGAGATTTGCACGTAGATTTACTGTTATTTGCCCTTGCGCCTAGAATTTTACCTTTTTCAGAACAATTTTGTTGCTAATTAAGCGAAAATATTGTGAAACGAAGCATCATTCTATTACAACCTTTTATGAACATTTCTCTTAAAATTGTTTACTTCTCTAGAACTCTATGCCTTAATGTCTTCGTCTATAATCTTCTATGATTTGGAACTGTACCTGTGTTGTGAGAGTTGTGATTGCTACCGACATTTTGGTGTCCGTAAAAGGAAATCCTCGTGAACTTCTAACTATTGTGATTTAGTTTTAAGATGGGCTGAGTGTAATCCATATTATTTAATATTTATATATTTGTGTGCATGCTGATGCGCTGAGAGTTATTTAGTGTCTATTGTATCCGTTTTATTTTTGGTTCGTTATCTTTTTTATTCTATTTGACCACGGCCGATTTTCAATTATATTCTAACATACTTTATTTTGTATCTGTTGTTAGATCGTAAGTTTAGTCAATATTTATGGCAGGAATTTCTTTGCGTTTATAAATTATATTCAGAAATATTTCTGTGCCTTTTTTTGACTTAGTTTCTTCCGCTGTTAGTAGTAAAATAAGGCGTTAATTTTCATAGTGTCCGTCTGATTACTTAACTCAAATAGCCTTTTACTGCTGTCTGAATGTGCTTTTGACCTCGGAGTTCCTTTGTTCGAACAATTCACAAACCTTATTATATATACACTTTGTTTCGTATTCAGGATTGTAGAGGAACGCGGCAAATTGCCATCCACGTGGCCGTGCTGACAAGACTCAGCAACCCGTCCGACCCAAGCCTAGCCTCTTCTCCTTCTTTCAGACAGCTTGTATTTCTCCCCTACTCCGTCGCTTTTTATACAACCTCGACCAAAACTTTCTCTGGTCGGCCTCTAAATTCACAGGGTTAATGCTGACCTACTTCTCAGCTAACCGTCCCAGATCGGGGCTGAGGGGTGAGAGGAGAATGTTCCCTAACTTCTGAGCTATGTTCCGGGATAGGTGTTTTTAACAACCTGCTTCATCCCCACCCATACGTTCCTCACATCCCTTTTCCTTTCCTCTTCACACGCTATCAATTTTACAGCGTGTCTAAGGTTGAGCCGCCATGCCGATGGACTGCAAGTCCACCAGGTCGGAGCTGGGTCCTGAATGGCGGCACGTGGCTCTTCCAGCCCTCTACGCAACCCTTGCAGTGTGGCCTACTGCGAGGGGCGGTCAAGGTCAAACGTGCGATAAAGAAAACAGGGAATGGCCTCGAGACCTACCCCTACAGTCTTCGTCACGTTCGAGTCTGACAAGCTCCCTGAGTCGCTGCGTGCTGGTTGGTACCGCTACCACGTAAAGGCATTCGTGCCACTTCCGTCGCGGGGCTATTACTGTACTGCCTTAGCCATACGAATCGTTCTTCTAGACGTGGAAAGTCAGGGTCACCTGAAGTTTGTGTAAATTGTTCCAAGGCCTCACACAATAAGTCATAATCGTGGGGGCCAAGTGTGTCAATTGCGGAGAGCCACACCCTGCTTCTTCGAAGCAATGTGGTGCATATCTTCTTGAGAAAGAAAACCTGGCCGTTCAGGCGCAGGATCTACTCTCATTCCGCGAGGCTGAGGACATGGTCCTGGCTCGCCCGGCTTTGCCTGGGACGTCATATTCATAAATAATTATAAATGCACCCTCTGCTCCTGGCCCATCCAGGCCAACGAGCATGGTTGTTTCAGCGCCCATTTGGATCCCTTCCGCTGGTTCTACTCGACCCAGGTGCTCCCTTAGTAAAGTTGGCGGCAAAAAGGGCTAACACCAAGCCCTGGATAAAACCAGGGCTTCCCCCTCTTCCCCCCAGGGTGACTATTTCACGTAAGGCGAAACGGCCGCGCGCCTCCACCGAGTCGTTAGACTCACAGGTGGAAACACCCTTGAAGATGGTCCCCAGGCCATCTTGCGGGGTTCCTAAAACTGCTCCTTCGCCCACGCTTAGTGGTGGAGCGAGTGGCTCGGAGACAATGGTTCCTCGAAATGAGGGTCCCCGCCTCCGAACCCGCAACGCCCGCTTAAGGTTTCGAGGCTGGGGGAGGAAAAGACTTGCATGGCGAGCTCAACCTCCCCCAATAAGTCTTCCAAGGCGACAGCGCCTTCAGCGCTTTGTCCGGCCAACAGCGCCCAGGGCTCTGCCTCCATGAAGCGTACGGCCATTCCCGTGAGGGTCTTCTATTCGAGAAGAGGCCCCCGCGTCTTATCCGAGCTAGGCCTGAATGGCATATTCCTTCAATGGAATTGCCGTGGACTCCGGGCCAACTGGGAGGAGCTATCACTTGATCCGCAGCTGATTTCCACGGTGTCTATGCCGCCAAGCGACGCTAGTCATACCCTAAGCCCTTTGGGTTTAGGGCCATGGAACTCCTTCGAGAGCTAGGTATAGCTCTCGAGCCGGTGGCGCTTCTGGTCCTACCTAGGACGCCACACTAAAGGATACCACCTTAGGCTATTTGTCGCCACTCCTCTGCTCCCAAAGCTTGTACAGTGCTGGGGGTATTGAGTTCGACCTTTTTGGAGCACACTTCGTGTCACCCTTGAACCGTGCCAGTGTATACGGATGGCTCCAAGTCCTGAAAGGAGGTCAGCTTCCACGCCGTATCCCCTCTGTTTGAAGTCAGCGGCCTCTGCCAGGCGCTGCATCTGTCTTCACGGCCGAGCTGGTTGCAATAGACCACTCGGTATGGAAGATTACGCGACGTGCCCGGTTTGGAGACCGGATTGTGATCTATATCGACTCACAAAGTGCCCTGAGTGGTCTTGGGGCATTGGAATCTTCGCATCCCCTGGTTCACGATATCCGTGACGCCACGGTTTTGGTGAGCCGGGAAGATGTAGAGATTATCTTCTGCTTGGTTCCTGAACATGTAGGAATTGCGGGGAATGAGCGCGCCGATGAGGGTGCCAAAGAGTCCGCTAAGACTCTGCAACCGGACCAGTGTTTCGCTCTTCCTCACACTGACTAAATAGCAGGAATATTGGCAGCTCTACGAACTGCTTGGCAAAGAAGATGGGAGACGGTCGAAGGCAACTTAAAGTTGCGTGCCATTCTGCCGCGAATGTTACCATGGACCTATCTCCCAATGCCGCAATGGCTTCAGGTCCCTTTCTGTCCTTCCCGAATCGGACATACTCGTGTGACGCATCGCTATTTGATGGAACGCTCGCCTGCGCCCTATTGTGAAGACTGCGTCGTCCCCCAGACTGTTCGGCACATCCTTCTCGAATGTCCCAGTCTAGGTGATTTGGCGCACGTTTCCTGTCCTGGTACTGGGATGGGCGGGGTCGCCTTTCCCTGTCCCTTGTACTCGGAACGAGTGCATGCACATTGACTAGTAGACTTGTTGACTTTTTCGAGGAGGCTGGACTTCTCCATATTATTTAAGTAGGGTTTTTAGGGGGGGTTTGGGGGTTTTTTTTGTTTTTTTTTTCCTTAAGGTTGCACGCTGCTGTGCAAGTGGGTCCTCCCCCCGGCCCATAGCTTGCTTTCTTTCCCCCTTTTTGGGGTGTTTTTTTCCATTTAATTTTATTTTTAAGTAGCCTATCTTATTGTGTGAATAGGAGGCGAGATATTATCTATAGTGAAGACCTGTAAGCGGTAGATATTAATAAATCACTTAGCACTAGAAATAAAGATTAATATGTTTTAATTTGTTCATAGACATAATAAAGAGGGATATAATTGTTTTGTCTCTGTGATAAAGTTGATTGGCTGCAATCAGCAAACACATATTTGCATGTACCTAACATGTAGGACGAAACTTATTTGAGATGGCTATGGAAAAGTTTTTGTATGTGTCTGAGACTCATTTCTGATGAATATGAAAAGATTAGCATTGAAATCCATGACCACCCGTACAGTTAATATTCTTTTAGTTGAGTTTAGAATATATGATAATTATGAGAAAAGAATCGGCGCTGTAAGAAGAAATAAAAAATAACATTTGATTTATAGGGTAATCATTTGTAGTGTGATCAAATGTATAACATCGGTAACAAGTCTGAAGATAATTTTTTATTACTGGTTTAATAATAAAGAGAGTAATATTGAAGGCATAAAGAAAAATATTGCTATTCAATACACTTGCGTCACATAACCTGGCAGTGAAACGAAAGTTTCAAGGAATTCTTTCTAGCAAAACAGACGTCCTCAATCATGAAATTTAATTTTACTCTCTTGAAATGGGTAATGTTTTCATATAATACATAATTAATATTTTCAAATAATAATGTATCACAATGGCAAAGGAAGCTCAAACGTTGAGTTAAATAAGCTGGAAACATGGAATAATGGATTCAATGAGTTTAAACATGGTTAATAGGAAATTGTATTAATTTTTAGATCAGTGAAGCAATGACAAAATCCTCCTTAAATTATATGATAATAATGCACTTATTTTCGCAAGTGCCAGTGACTTTTTTATTTTCAGGGACGAGCTTTTTTGAGTTTCTCGCACTTGAATAGGGGTTTAATTTTGATATAACGGGCCTTTGCCTCTCTAAAGTTTTTGGGTTGAGGGCAACTCATGGTTCTTTACCAAAATGCAAAAATTTAAAAAAAGAGTAAGGGCTAAACCGAACCCCCAAAATTATATTTCTAATGAATACTTGATACGACTTTACTGAAATAGAAAGAAAACATAAACATGGTCATAATAGTTGAATAACATAATCCATGCATGGTCAGAAATCTTTGTCTAGGCGACATTTTGCTCTTTGTCACTAAGGAGAAGCGCATCAAATATTAATAATGATTATTCATTGTTAACAATTTATTTAATTATTTAAATTTACAAATAAAGATATTTCACCACTTTCCTTCATTTCTATTGATATCTTGCACGACTATACGTCAAAATTGGTCTTAAATATAGATATCATGTGTCTATTAGCAGATAAATATTAGCTTGTATATTAATGAGTTGCAATGATTGCAGAAAAAGACAGGTTAAATTTAAAAACTAATGGGGACAATTCCCACCTTCTTACTTTAATATAAAGCCCTTGAAATATAGTTATCACAGCAAGTTTGTACATTTGCTATACAACTTATACAAAGTATATTTTATGGTCCTCTAATCGCTATAAAAATTTTCTTTCTCTCTTTGTCTTATTTCTCTTTACTTGATCACATTTTTGATAGGATTGTTTCACTAGTGGGTGCTGAGACGGACTGTCTTTATATTAGCAAGTCTCGCATAGTGATCTCTAATATAACAATATCACTCATGATTCAATAATTCGTAGTTATGTTTTATACTTAATGTTATTCATCAGACCTAAGTAAGCTCACTCGCCACCAAGAGGAAAAATATGATCTCTGAACTGTCATTAATCTTCGTATGAATTTGGAATCGATAAAATCAATAACTTTTGCTTTCCTTGGAAAGTAATGGCGATTTTGTCACATTAATTTAAGCAATCCAACTAGTTTCTTATCTTAGCTTTAAAATATTATCTAATAATCACATTAATTTAGAAAATATTCTCTTACGTGTTTGCTTTTTTTATTATAACAATAAATATTCTTTTGGATTACGCATCACTTATGTTCTCATTTCAATTATTAAAATTCGATCCCTGGCAGTCATTTTGCATAAGTGGAAATCTTTCTTGTCAAAGTGGTTCGTCTAACTTATATGTACAATTTAATGCAAATCTTGGTTCCTAGACAATACGAGGTAAGTGGAGATGCTAAGTCTCCGAAATTTTGTCTCTATAAGCCTGTACTTAGCTCTATTTATCCGAATGGATTGTATTAGAATATTGACGGTTTTTGGAAACGTTAAAATCAATAATCCCAAGTTTGAACAGGGTGTAGTTACTACTATTTCTCTTATTGCCAACTTTTAAACATAAATAATTGACTGTGTTTAATTTGATATTATAATCTATTTTACTAATTAACACTATATTTATTATATTATTTTTTATATAAGTATGGAAATAGTTTGTGTTAGTCGTAGTCGAAGTGCTAAATTCTTATTGCAGTTAAGAAAAATATTTCTTAAAATGGTTTCTGGAGGAAATTTATCGATTGCATGGTTTTAACTGCCATTTTCTCTGCCTGCTCCTCTTGTCCTCTTAACCTAGCAGTAATGCCCAATTTATCAGATCTTTAGCATTCCTGAGCATAAATTTAATTTAGTAATGCACACATTATTATTTATTCTGTCATTTTGATTCTGTTTTCTAGACTCCAAGTATTTAGTTACCTAAGCCTAATGAGCCGGATGGGAAAGATAATTTTGGTAGTACTAAGAAACAGACTAAAGAAACAGGTAGAGGAAAATGCAACACATCAACAGTTTGGATTTAAGGCAGAAAAGGGTACAAGTAATGGAATTTTCTACCTAAGAACCATTCATGAGAGAGCGATAGAAAGGCAGAAAGAGGTATATTTGTGTTTTGTCGACTTTCAAAAGTCTCTTGACACAGTAAAATATAAAGACCTGGTAAGAATACTTAAAGAACTTGGAATGGGTGTTAAGGATATCACTTTAATTGCAAATATGTATTAGAACAAGAAAACAGCGATGAAAATAAAAGAAAGGAAGTCAAAATAGATAGAGATAAGGAGGGGAGTGAGGCAGGGGTCTGTACTGTCCCCAGAACTTTCCTCGATGTATGGACAAAAATGGATGGAAAATCTGGAAGGACGAAATGTGAACAACATAAATACGTTACGCTGATGATACGGTTCTTTTTACACACTCATAAAGAGAAGTTGCAAAGACTTGTGGATTAACTGAGAGACGCTGATGAAGAAAGGGGTTTGAGGATATATTAAGAAAACCAAGCTCTTATCTATAACAAAACGAAGAGAGAGTTTAAGAGTAAGAGTAGATATTTGTGGGAGACAAATCGAACAAGTTAAGGTATTCAATTACTTAAAAAGTATTGTATCAGAAGAGGCAGACTGTGAGAAAGAAATAAGGAGAATAATAATATGGGAAAAAAATGCCTTTATGAAAATGAGAAACAAATAACGAATCTGAGCTTGCGAATGACATTCAGAATTAGGTTATTAAAGTTTTATGTTTGGTCAGTTTTAACATACGAATGTGAGTCATGGACGATTAAATAATATAAGGAAAATAAATTAGAAGCGACAGAAATGTCGTTGCTTCTGTGACAGATCTAGTCCGGAAGGCAGAAGGTAGAGAAGAATGGCGCTCCATTAGAGCTAACGTTACAGGACAGGCACTTCATAAGGTAATTTAAATGGGGTTTTAGTTGTTCTCGTTTATCAAAATCTATTTGGGCTATGTATGGAGACAATAAAGGAGAGGCTTAATCTTAGGTATATAGAAGTTGTTTAATTTTAATATAGTATCAGCTTATCCAGTTGAGACAAAATTCCTGATAATTTATGCTACTTTTATTGCTTTGTATTCAACAGTAATTATATTGTTAGTATTTATTAGCTGTTTTAATTGACAAATCTATTTTTTTATTATATCAAGTATGGTAAATCTGAAAAAATATTCAAATCCAGGTTTATATTCTTCTGAAAAGTAAAACACAAAATTTTAAAAAAATAATTTACATTAAAAAAACAATGGGAGGCTCAAATGGTTAACAACCCCTAACCCTAATAATTAGCATTATCAGAATTTCCAAATAAGCAGTAATTAAATTTAGACATCGATTTCTAATTGTTCGAAATAAAAGAAATTAAACAATTTAATATAACAACAAGCAAAAATAATATGACAAAATTATAGATATATTAAAACAACTAATAATTAAATAAGTTTAACTTAAGCGGCAATTGTTCCGCCTGAAATTTCTTACAAACTTCTTTCTCTCTTAAACTAACTTAACATCGAATTATTCTGCTTGTACAAACAAGTTCTTGAGCTTAAGAGAAAAGAAAATCGCCTTTATACTTGATGAAGTCAGAAAAAGTAGCAGAAGGAACATCAAAATTCATCCAAGAGCAAAAAAGAAGGAAAACCGAAAACTGCAAAACATACCTATAAAAGACTGGATAGACTACGATAATAATCATCGAATAATGAGAAAAGAAATACGCCTTTAAACTATACGAGTCCCGAATATGGACAATACAGGAATAAAACACATGAAATAAGACAACCATAGGAGAAATGAGAAGCAAACAAACAACCAATGATGGAATTAATAGAAAAGAAATATATAACAAAAGTAGGATATCAAAGCATATAAAATGCATCCAAAAGCATCATAAACATTAAACATAGATTATAAGAACACACAACAACAAATAGGAGCTAAAGATAAGTTAGATCTCCCGATAGCAATAAACTAAAGTAACTTTGGGACACATAGTTTGAAAAAGGATGGAGGAATGATAAGTAATTGAAATATAGTGGTTTGGAATCCCTATTAATTAACAGGAATCCCTGGTCCTTTAGGATATTGTATTTCTTATTCACCAATGTCTACTGAGGCTGCTTAGTCTGCCATATGACTCAAATTATCTCTTTTATTTTTATTTTCTACAATACACCCAAACAAAGCCTTGTTCTGGACTTCCTACCATGCTCTTCACCTCGGCTCACTTGAGCTGAGGTTCAGAAGTGTGCAAAGTTTCTCCAGTAGGAAGACGGCGGCAAACCTACTCCTCTTTCCCTTTCATTTGTTGGAGGCGAACATGACAGAAAGTAAGAAGCACTGCCAGCCGTTTACCCCCACTTAAACAAAGTTGAATAAACCCGTGAATAAATTGCAGAAAATGTGTTAAAATGGAAACCTCCCGAGTTAATAAAGCCTAGGTCTCCTCAATCTAGCTTAATACTGATTGGGACAATTTGGCCGGCAAGTGGTACCCCTCTTTTAGGGATCAGATAAACCTTGCACCGATATATGGATGCAAGATAGTCAATCGAGTCAATAACAATAGTAAGAAATCATCAGATCAACATTTGAATAGAATATGAATGAAGATTCGGATTGGAACATGAATTTATTTAGGAATGCAGGAAAAATAAAAAGAATAAACATAAACATCAATGATAAGAAGGGTAGGGGACTAGGAGTATTGAGAGAATTGCAAAAGTGAATAAGGAAATGGAGGCGAGATTGATAATTAATGCTGACTGATGAATTATATGTATGTGTGTAATAATTGAAAATCACGTACGCGTGATATATAGATGTATTTAAAGACCCAATTAAAATGTAAATTGGTAACACAACCCGGAACAACGCTAAGGAGAATATTACATTTACCAATAAAAGCTTAAGAAGGAAAATGTGAGATGTAGAGAACGGAAAGATAGGGCAAACTATTTTAACCGTTATATAAAAATAAATAAAGAAGTTGGATTTGAATCTGTGTCAACAAGCGTTCATCTCTTATATGATAAAGACGCTCATCGCCAGAGCTACCATGAGCAGTGGCCAATCTGAAAGGCATACGCCATAACTCCATCAAACCTAGATGAGTAGAAAAAAAATAGTTAAGCCCTTTGCCTTTTCAGAAAGGGTTACATGTTAATAAGCTTTGCGGAGGTCAAGTTCACTGAAGAGTTTTGCGTCTGAGACTTCATGAAGATCTTTCTCCATGCTACAAGTAGGTTTGGCATGGAACACGTTAACAGAATTAAGTTGGCGATAGTGAATAGCCATTCTTTAGGAACCATCAGTCTTCCTTACCATAATGAGGGGTGAACAATAAGAGGAGGAGGAACGTCTGATAATCCCTTGCTGGAATAAGGTCTCGTCCTCCGTCTTGAAGCCAGGCTTAAGGTGAATAGGCAGTGGATATCTCTTCGTCTGTACCCGATCGGTAGTTGTTAAGGTAATGTCATGGACAAGGTTGGAGATACATCCGGATTCATTAGAGAGAACACCCTGAGTGTTCCGACCTCAGAGCTGTCAGTTGAAGGAGGGTTTAGCATACCATCTTGTGTCAAGAGCAGCAGCAAACCATCGGTATCTTCTTCCTTAACAACGACAATCATTTTCTCTTCTACAAGAGAGGTAAGTTCATCCAGGGTAAAGGTTTCATCCAATACTTCAACGTGCTGTAGATGGGCCCTGCGGTAATACGTTTTTAACAGATTAGCATGATCAAGGCTGGGTCCCTGAGGAACGTTAATGAGATAACCTACCTTACGATGCCTCTCCAGTACCTTATAGGGTTCATTGCAGAAAATGAGCAATTTATTGGTTTTATTAGGTAGGAGTACCAGCACTTCATCTACTGGATTTAATTGACGGTGGAAGTAAGTCTTGTACTAGGAATAGCTAATGTCAGCATATTGAACAGCAATCTGGCCAGCTTATCAGGAAGTTCGATGACGTACTGGAAGCTAGGCCTTTCGTCTTCCTGGAGGCAACGATCTTACCACAGATCTCTCAGAATGGAAAGTGGACCTCTGTCTGAACCACCATATAGTAGTTCAAAGGCCAAACATCCAATCAAATCGCTCGGAAGTTGTCTGCGGGCGCACAAGTTGGAATGAGATACCTATGCCACTTATGAGGCTTCTCGGTACATAACCTATTGCGGATAGCCTTCAGAGGTGGATGTCGCCTCTCCATCCTACTATTTCCAGTAGGTTGTAAAGGAGTTATAGTGATCAGTTTCACGCCTAGCAGCTTATAATATTCATTCATCAATTTTGATGTAAATTGTGTCCCACGGTCTTATATTACTTTTCGCGCTAGCGAAAAAGAGCGTTTCACAAGTATTCTGAAGGCGACTGAAGTCATGAAGCGTCACGGAGAGGGGCTGGAGAGCAGGCAGAGCAAGGGTGCAAATGCGCTTCATTTGACCCGCTGTGGTCTGAATTTTAAACCTTGTCGGGGTCAAGGACTGTGCCTACCACACAGACTGGTGACACTGCCAAGGGGACCTGCGATGTCCTGGGAGGGGATGGCCGACTGGAGTCCCCTCCTGTGATAGACATGGTCTTTGAGAAAACCCAGCATACACGGTAGGGCATTCCATGGGGTGGATTCCAGGCTTATGACAAACACTGAACCCAAATCCGCCCCTATGCAAGGTCCTCCTCAAACGGTTAGGGTTTCTGTGGCAGTACAAGGAGGGGAGGGATCTCTTCCAACCGCTGCCCCTGCGACCACAAGGAACTTCTCCATTCCGGAGAAGGACCTGGCTGAGGCCGGTCGATCTGGCTTAGGGGCTTGTGCCAGCGGAGGTGAGAAGCGTGTTTATTCCCCGCCCTTGTTTCCAAAAAAGGAAAAGACTAAGACAAAGAAGACTCGGGGCTCCTCTCCATACGTGGGGGCTGCGGGGACGGATGGGTCTGCTGCCACTTTGGCAAGCGATCAAGCCAAGATCCGTACATCCGGCCCCTCTGTCCCCCTGGTGCAGAGATCTCAAATATGACAACGACCAAAAGTGTGCAGGGCGGAGCCTCGATAACATCGGAGCGCTTTCAAGCCTACTGGCTTTAAACGCTTCCTCGTCATTCGCTCCACTAATGGCAGTATGTTAGCCAAGGGCAAAATAATCCATCAGAGGAGAGGATTAGCTAGTGTAATTGGTAGAGAGCCAAAGGTGACCCGTTTCTCGGACGGAAGCCTTTTGGCGAATGCTGAGAATCCCGCCTAGGTGGCTCTTCGGACACTTCATAGTACCCTGGTGAGTGTGATGCCGCACTCTACCATGAACAGGAGTAGTTTATGCCAGGGAACTCGTTGACTACTCCATAGAGGACATCCCCTCAGAGCTGGCCGGCCATTGGGCGGTCAAGGTGGAACGTGTGATGAGAAAAGAGAAAGGGGCCTCGAGACCCACCCCTACACTCTTCGTCATGTTCGACTGTGAAAAGCTCCCGGAGTCGCTGTGTGCCGGTTGGTACCGCTACCGCGTGAAGGCATTCGTGCCACTGCCGCGCCGGTGCTATTACTTTCACCGCTTCGGCCATACAAATCGTTCTTGTACACGTGCAAAGTCGGGGTCACCCAAAGTCTGTGTTAATTGCTCCAAGACCGCACACGTTAAGTCTAAATCATGTGTAGCCAAGTATGTCAATTGCGGAGAGCCTCAACGTGCTTCTTCGAAGCAATGTGGTGCATATCTCGTTAAGAAAGAAAGCCTGGCCGGTCAGGCCCAGTATCGACTCTCATTCCGCTTGGCTAAGGACTGGGTCCTGGCGCGCCTAATCTGCCTGGCACGTCATATGCCTTAATAGTTAGAAAGGCATCCTCTGCCCCTGCCCCATCCAGACCAACCAGCACGGATGTTTCTGCGCACATTCGGATCCCTTCTGCGGGCTCTACTCAACCCAAGTGCTCCCCTGGTAAAACTAGCGGCAAAAAGGGTTCACACGAAGACCCGAAAAAAACCAGGGCTTCCCCCTCTTTTCCCAGCGTGACCGTTCTTGTAAGGCGAAACGGTCCGAGTCGTTAGACTCACAGGGGGCAAAACCCCTGAAGTTGGTCGCTAGGCCATCTTACGGGGTTCCTTAGGCTGTGCCCCGAAAGGAGGACAGCAACAAAGGAGCTTCAGGCCCTTCGCCCACTCCAAGAGGTGGAGCGAGTGGCTCGGAGACGGTGGTTCCCCTAAAAGACGGCCCCCCGCCTCCGAAGACGCAACGCCTGCCTAAGGTTTCAAGGAGGAGGGAGGAAAAGACTCGCATGGTGAGCTTAACCTCCCCCAATAACTTCTCGAAGGCGACAGCGCCTTCAGCGCTTTGTCCGTCATCAGCGCCGGGGTTCTGCCTCCGGGAAGCGTACGGCCATTCCCGTGAGGGTCTTCTGTGCGAGGAGAAACCCGCGTCTCCTCCGAAACTAGGCCTGGAGCACATATTCCTTTGATGAAATTGCCGTGGACTCCGGGCAAACTGGAAGGAGCTGCGGAGGCTCGTATCGTCCCGTTCCCCATTAGCTATCTTTTTGCAGGAGACCATGCTAGGCGCGTGCACCCTGCCCACCCTTCCGGGGTCTAAGGGTCTTGCGACCCCACCACTATGGGATGGCCAAGAAGGGGAGGCGCGGTTTACGCCCGGCACGATGTCTCCGTTCTTTCTTTCTCTTTAGATACCTCCTTTTAGGCAGTGTTTTTGCAGCTGCACCTGTACAGGAGGTATACTATCATTTCTGCGTACATTTGACCGTCATCAGACTTTGAGATCTGAACGGCAGGCAACCTCTTTAGCGAGAATATTCAATAACCCCAGGGGAGAGGTCCTTGCCGATCTGATCTTAGAGCTTTAGATAAGTGTCCTAAACGTGGATGAGTTTAAGCATCACTGTCCAAGAACAACTTCATTTTCTTGCCTTGATCCATCTTTGTGCTCTTTGGATGCACATCCTGATTTTCATTAGGGTGTGGTCAATGAACTCTATGGTAGTGATCACTTTCCATTCAAATATAATTTTCAGGGCAACAACCACCTGATAACGCACCTCGGTGGTGCGCGGCGCCGACGCGGTCGCCTGCATTTCAGGAAATGACTGAATTCTCTATCTCAGTCGAGGAGTTTAGGTCGGTAGATGAGGCCGTTGAGTTCTTCTCCGGCAACCTTATCTCCGTGGCCTGACTACTATTTCTCGGACGTCTGGCCGTTTTGCACCCCGAACACTCCCATGGTAGTCGTCCGAGAGTGAGAAGTCTCTCAAACAGAAGCGTAATGCCTACATGCGCTATAAGCACCGCCCGAACGATTTCAGTGTCGCTGAATTTCGTCTGGCTAGAACTAGGTACCGGTATATTTCGAAGCACGCCCGCCGCTCTTCTTGGCGGGCATACGTGTCTTCACTCAACGAGAAGACCCCTTTAGCAGAGGTGCGGAATTGATTCATAAGGATTTGGGGCAAGTTCTCGCTGGAGCCTTCTTCCGTTCTCCAGGAGAATGGGACCGCAATCTCGGACCCCACGTCTATGACGGAATCCTTAGCGACCGCCTTTTCCGCCTTCTCTAGCCGGGATGCGGCTCCATCAGCATTCACTGCACGTCGTCATGTTGTGGAAGGCCGCCGGCTGGACTTTACCTCCAGAGGCGAAGAACCCTTCAACGACAAGTTTACTGTGAGTGAGTTGTGCTCGGCTCTCGCTTCGTGCGCGGACACCGCCCATGGTCCCGAGAATTTCCCGTCCACCATGCTTCGACACCTGGGTTAGTGAGGCATGGCCTTTCTGTTAGATTTGTTCAACAGGATCTGGGTAGAGGGTCTTCTTCCAGACTCCTAACAAATCGCTACTGTGCTCGCTTTTAGCAAACCGGGGAGAGATCACTCTACTCCGACCGGTTTTCGCCAAATATCTCTAACATCTTGCGTGTGCAAGTTGATAGAGAAATTGATAAATGTTAGATTAGCCTTTTTCCTGGGCAGCGGAGGCCATCTGTCTTCTGCACAGTGTGGCTTCTGCAAGTTCCACTCCACGTCGGATGCTCTGCTCTGACTGGAGAATGCCATCTTAGAGGCTTTTCTTCGTAGACAGCACTACGCCACGGTGTTTTTCGATCTGAAGAAGGCCTGTGATGCCGCATGGCGATACGGTATCATGGAGACTTTCCACACGATAAGAGCAAAGGGACACCTCCCAATGTTTAAATCTGAATTTTGGCAAGATAATCGATTTCGCGTACTTGTGATCATCAACGGCATCACCTCGGTGCTGCCGGAAGATCATTTCGCTACGCTCTACGTGGACGACGTTTCGATCTCTTTTGGCGCAGGCCAGATGCTAACTCTGGAGTGTCGACTCCAACAGGCATTGACTTGCGTACCTCGCTATGCTGAAGTGCACAGGTTTCGGTTTTCTTTGGCCAAGACTAAGGTGGTGCACTTCTGCCGCCATCCACGCCTGGATGTGGTGGAATCGCACAGTTTCCTTGGTCTTATATTCAACCGACGCCTCACCTGGGAGGATTATATTCGCAACCTTATGGTCTCTTGTTCCTTTGCCATGGATATTCTCCGTTCCGTGGAGTTCAGCGCTTGGAGCGCTGATAGGGCTACTGCCCTACTTTTTCATCGATCCTTTGTTCGTTCGACCTCGACTACGGATGTGAGTTTTATGCATCCGCAGCCGAGCGTTTATTGCGGAAGTTGGATTCGATCCACCACACTAGCCTTCGCCTTGCAAACGATGCCTTCCGCACTTCCCTCATTGAGAGCCTGATGGTCAATGCTGGGAAGATGCCACTCGCTCTCCGCCGCGTGTAGTGCTTCACTCGCCTGTACGCACGAGCCCGGCGCCTCCCTCAGTCGCTAAAAGCTCTCATTGCATCCGCAGATCATCTCGATGGTTTTTATGCCGCCGAGAGACTCCAGTCATACCCTAAGCTCTTTGAGTTTAGGGCCAGGAGACTCCTTCGAGAGCTAGATATAGCTCTCTGGCCGGTGGCGCCCCTGGTTCTGCCAAGGACGCCACCCGGGAGGCTACCAAATTTGGCTATTTGTTGCAATGCCTCTGCTCCCAAAGCCGGTATGGCGCTGGGAGTATTGCGGGCGACCTTTTTGGAGCACACCTGGTGTCACGCTGGAACCATGCCAGTGTATACGGATGGCTCCGAGTCCCAAGAGGGGGTCGGGTTACACGCCGTATCCCCTCTGTTTGAAGTCAGCGGGGATCTACTAGGCGCTGCGTCTGTCTTCACGGCCGAGCTAGTGGCAATACACCACTCGGTACGGAAGATTACGCGACGTACCCGGTACGGACACCAGATTGTGATCTATAGCGACTCACAAAGTGCCCTGAGTGCTCTCGGGGCATTGGAATCTCCGCATGCTCTGGTTCGCGATATCCGTGACGCCACGGTTTTGGCAAGCCGGGCAGATGTCCAGATTATCTTTTGCTGGGTTTCTGGACATGTAGGAATTGCGGGGAATGAGCACACCGATGAGGGCGCCAAAGAGTCCGCAAGGACTCTGTGACCGGACCAGCGTTTCACTCTTCCTCACACTGACTACATGGCAGGAATACGGACAGCTCTTCGGAATGCTTGGCGAAGAATATGAGAGACGGTCGAAGGGAACTTAAAGTTGCGTGCCATTGTGCCGCGACTGTTTCCATGGACCTATCCTCTACTGCCGCGACGGCTTCAGGTCGCTTTCCGTCGTCTCCAAATCGGACATACTCGTGTGACGCATCGCTATCTGATGCTGCGCTTGCCAGCGTCCTATTGCAACGAATGCGTCGTCCCATATACTGTTCGCCACATTCTTGTCGAATATCCCAGTCTGGGTGATCTTAGTGCACGATACCGGTCCCGGTTTCGGGATGGGCGGGGTCGCTACCGCCTGTCCCTTGTGCTCGGGACGAGTTCGTGCACATTGACTTGTGGACTTGTTGACTTTTGGGGGGTATGCCGGGCTTCTCCTCTTTATTTAAAAGAATACTTTTGGTTGTTTTTTTGTTTGTTATTGTTTGTTTTTTTTAAGTTGCACGCTCCTGCACCGGGGTGAGGGGGACCTTCCTCCGCTGCCGGAGATTGCTTCATAATTATTAAGTTTTTCTCATTTTTATTATTAATGTTTTCATTTTTTTATTTTAAAGTAGCTTAGTTCTAGTCTTTGTCGTGTTTCCGGCGACTTATGCCCAAGTGGGCATTTGCCAGATGGGCTCTATAAAAAAAAAAAAATCTTACGAAGTCTTACATCGGCTCCTCGTTATCCTTCGAGCTTGGCAGAAACGCGTCTTCAATTTCTTCTTTGAAGTGAAATTCTATATAGCTCTCTTATGGAAGATCTTGCCTTTTACACCCTTTCGACTTACCATAGCGACGAGTGACGAGGTGCTGAGGTTACGCGCTTGACCCCACGGTGCCGTGACAGGGTGTCTTTGCGGTAATCTCCGTTCTCCACTGAGAGAGAACGGGGAGTGATGATTCTCCTACAAACAGAACTAAATAAAGAACACAAGCAAAGTAAAAAGTTAAATAAATGACGTACTATATATATAGCGGCAAACGTAACTAGTACACCAAAAAATACGGGCAAAACACAGTCAAGTAAACGAAGGCAATCAACGAACCTCAAATGCAATAAATGACACACCCTGCAAAGTTTCAAACATAATTAGTCCACAATAAACACTGGCAATAGCAGAGCCGTGTAAACAGAGGCAATCAACGAACCTTAAAAGCACAAAAGGCTAATAATCCTAAGCAAACTATGAATTTACTTTCGAACCACAAACAGTGAATGCGCACTGAGGGCGACTTATCTGCCCAAGCAGATACTTGCACCAAATCTTGATAGGGTCGCCACTTGTAAAGGCAAAACGATTAATTCAGTTCTATCGGCCCCAAAACAAGAAATAAATAGGTCCACAGGAAAGTCTTTAGATATCTAAGATGCCCCCTTCCCCGTCTTACGTCCTTTATAAATATATATAGGCCTCGACAACGAAAACCTAAGAATGGGACTTAAAATGTAACGAAATATTACAAATACTTCTCCCAGAAGTAATGAGGCAATAAACGGATGGTGGTTGGCCTGGAAACGAGGAGAGTCGTAACGAGCCCAAGCGTATCCCCCCCTTCCTGGGGAGAGTGAGAGACACGAGTCAATCGGGAGCTGCAAACGGTGCAACGACAGAGGAAATGGGGGCAGAGACTGGCAGAGCTCTGTAAGTATCAGCAGGTCCTCGCTGTATGTATTTCTGATCGGCTTTACTTCTAAGAATCAGGGGGTCCCTATTTATACCTGTCACCATGAACACTTACATGACGAAATTCAGCTGATTTTAGTTCGTCGAGCCGCGGGCCAATCGCTATGGCGTAAACTAGGTATTTAGTGATTGAACTGAGCTTCCCAAGTGTTACAACGTAAGTTACAAATGGTATCGTGAAGCGCGTGGTACATTATCCTTACAAAGGTTAAATAGACTCAATAATAACTGGATGAGATTTGTCTGTGATGTGAACAAGATTGTCGCTATCTATGCTGTGATGGAATTAGAAACGTCGAAGGTATGTAGCGGTAAAGAGACGCAATTTACACTTTGTGTGTGGTAGATTAAATAGGGTAAGATCATGTATAGATCAGGTTAGTATTAGTAAACGGGTTTGCCAGCACGTTTCATAGAAGAGTGATATGTTTGGTACATCAAAGTGTGAGTTTAAGAATTGTTTGGTGATGTTTTCGGTAAGGATAAAACTGTCCCTATTTGTAGTATAGAGATTCGCTATGATAGAAGGTGAAGTTGAAATAATGAAGTGCAGAAATGTATTGAGACGTATGTTTGTTTCCCTTTGCAAATGATATCGGTTGATAGTTGTAGAAATCGTGAGTGATCGAAAGGTTTAAAGAGAGATGGACGGCCTAAAAAGCTTTTTTTTTGTACAAACACCGGATGAAGAAAAATCACTCTTTCAGCACAAGGATATGATGCGAGTCTTATATAATATAAAATTTGTAAGAGGTAATGAGTATGGCACTCTCTTACTAAAACAAATGTGCTGCGTACGTATAAATTATTTGTTGCATTAATGAAAACACCCAGAGGAATATAGAAAGGAAAGGTCAAGTAAAAGTGAATTGTTATTGAATCAGATGAGAGAGATATGAAATCATTGTTACATTAAAAGGGAGTAAATAAGTGCAAGCATAGAGACAGAACAAATTTGCCACCAAATAAGGAAGTATTTTGAACCGAAAAGTGTAGGTGTTTTGGGTAGGTTTGCCACAACAAATTAGAAAAAGTAGAATTTCTTAATAATTGTATGAAGATCTTAAACGTGTATTTTCAAACACACGTGTAATAATGCAGATGAGGATGCCAGGGAGATTTGTTTGAATAAATACAAGGAGAAGAAAGTGAGAGTGAGACAAATGATTTAGAATTTGGACGAAACATGAATGATATCATATTGAGACGAGGTAACTATTCTGAAAGTTAGGAAGAATGGTGAGGAACCAGAAGATTGAATCTATTTCGATATCAAGAAGAAGGTACTTGTGAGAAAACAGGTAAAAATTACTATGTAAGCATACTTTAATTAAGTGTTATATATCAAGTGGTAGTGAACATGATGTGAATTTAAATTTGAAGACTTTGTGTGTATGTATACATTAGGTGCTGTATCATGGTAGTATTAAAGAGATGCGCATGCAAGAGGTTGTTATTGCTGCTAGATTGTTAGGTCTGAATAATAGGAAAACAGCTGCCTTAAATGGTATAGTCGCTGAGATGGTAAATGTGCGTGGTGATTGTGTTATAAAATCGGTCTATTGTCTTTGATGTAGGTCGTTGGAAATTAGAAGAATACATTAATGATTCTGTTGTATAGGAAGAGAATTATGAAATAAAGTACAACCTTGGGTAGAGTTCGTTGTAGGTAAAGTGTATTTAAAATTTTGAGAGGAGATGTAAAAGAGGTAACTGAGAATGTGTTAGGTGGGTTATTTAAGGGGATTTCATGTATATAAGAGATGTGAGGATTAAGTATATATATTTAAGTCATGTGTTAAGCTAACTTATACTTTTAATGAGTGGTATGACTTACGTGGGTCTATGCTACTGATCCGGTTTGGTGGGTGAGAGTGAGAAAGATTTAGAAATGTTGATTGAAGATTTGGACAATGTCTGTGAGAAAAGCTCTAAAATTGAATGTAGAAACTAAGGTAATCGGTACTTAGGGATGATTATATCCTTTAATAAGTGAGAAGTTGCAATTATCTAGGAAACTCGAAATTCAAAGAGGTACAGATGGAGCGGATTGTAAACATAAGTTTATAAATGTTATTAATATCTACCGTAGATTAAACCACTAGTTAATTCTGATGGTTTGAGTGTGAACTGTGCCAGGAAGCTACATAATCGTCTGATGGTGCCAATGTGTATATATTAGTAGAGATAATGGTATGGGTGTTTACAGGGGAATGGACTTTAGTGTGATGCTTGGTAAACCTAAGTTGAATTGAGTTAGGAACATTGTAAGAGATATTTAAAATGCGAATAAAGGCATAATGATGAGATCTTTTTTGGTGTACACATGTTAGTTGAATGATTTTAAATAAACTGGCGAAAAAAAATACCAGCCTGAATGTCAGGGTGTGAGAAAAGATAGAATACCACTGAAAAGATGAGGTTGTTTATGTTAATGAGTATTTAAGATAGATGGTAGTAAGATAGGAGGAATTTGCTGCATTATGAATAAGAGGTGAGGTGAGTTATGAAGAGTGCTTGTGACGTGCCGATCTTTAAGCCTTCTCCCTAGGGATGATCCTGAGCGAAAAAGATGATTGAGTACCTATCACAGCCTTACTAAATAATACCTCTATCTATAAAATAATGAACTTGGGCATAAAGGATATACTAAGGGCGGGTAGATTTATTGGCATTGAAGTTAACCAACCTAACTATTTGAAAGCTTGTAAAAGTTATATTTTCCAAACCATTGAAAAAGGGATTAATAATCTAGGACAAGATGATATTGCAAATGATAGGTTAGTAATGCAGGGGTTCGAAGGTTGTGGCTACTGCATTCTGCTTTATGGCTTTGAGACTTAGAATTAATGAGGAAAAATTGATGGCTGAGTTTATACATAATATGATTTGGTTGTTTTAGGTTGTCGATGTTACTCGGCCCATTTTTGGTTGGAAAGTAGTTGTAAAGGACTTTTCACTAAGTCATTTTATTTGTAATATATGAAATATATCATGTTCCTAATTTATATTTGTTTTATGAAGAGGAAATAACTTCTTTTTTTGAATGTATATTGTAAAACATGAAAGTTTTCGTTTGTTATTTGCATTATTTTTATATAGGGAAATTTGTGTATATACACATAAAGTGAAGCTTGTAAAGTGAACATGTGTGGAAGAAATATATTTGTAGATCCTCACGTAAGAACTAGACACAAAACAAAATTTGTTGGAAATCTTTGAGTGGGGTGTCTCCTCGACTATCCATTCCCCGAGGGAATGCGTCCCTGGTCTTACTCCACTATTTAACCTTAAATATTAATTACTCTTCTCATTACGGACATGCATTTTGTACTAGGCTTTGAAAATCAGCAATCTTTTTTTTTAAGGAGCGAGATAAGGATTGCGATCGAAGTCAATTCCATTGATGCTGATTAGGAGTTACTTCGTAATTTGATTTCGGGATAAGGATCTATTTTTTGTCGTAATATTGATTAGTATGGGATGGAACAAGTGTTTTAAGGAAGGTCGTTTAATATTCAAGTTTCTTGCTAAATCATATTTCAATGGGATTTTTAGGATATTGTAGTGATTCAATGAAAACTATTTAGATCCTGTGAAAGATAGAGAATATTCAACACTGGAAGAGGTAAAAGAAGACAACATAACATAAATGAGCACACTGACAAATGAAAAAGGAAATTTTAATGGGTAAAGATAAAAAATAAGGTAAAATATAATCAAAAGTCGAATAAAATAACTTTTATTTGGAAATTTATATAACAGAAAAAATGTCAGCCAACTATAACAGACACACATGAACTCTGATGCTGCAATTTCTAACAAATTTCGCAACAAATCAGCTAAGACAATTATGTAATTAGTTTTCTGTGCATTTTCAGAAAGTTCTCCGCGGACAGAGTTAAAGTCGTGGTTTTGCATATTTTCTCTTAAACTGCATGCATCATTACGTAAATTGCCATCATTAAACTCATACCTGCTACTTTTAATTGATTATTGATAATTTGAGCCAGATTCTATAGGAGATTAGGCTATAAGTTGGTTCCAATACCAAAATGATGGAATCAATTATTTATCATCAAAGGAAAGAAATTTTGCACGTAAGAATAACGAAACCCGGACCCAAAAATATACTAGAGGAGAAAAGGAATAAAAAAATCCAGCAAATTAATAAAGGCAGGATTTTAGAAAAAATAGTTTTGTCTCATTTTTCTCCATCGAGAAAGGGAAATAAACCTATTTGCAATAAGGGTACAGAGCCGTTATTGACGGCTGAATGGTACAATATTTCTTGCTACAGACATATTTTTTATCACCTATACCGTACCGTCAATTATGCTAAATTAATTGGGATAACCTTCGCTGAATTCTATAACATTAAACAATAGCCAACTAAAAATCAAATTACTAGTGTAAAAAAATCTTTAAATAAATCTCTTTGTCCACTTCTAATGGCATTTTTATTATTTTGTCAGCCAAATATCTATGCAGCAGTCATTTATTAAATCATAAATGTAATTAATCCATACTCTTAAGAAGATAACCCATATGCTGGTTTGATGCAATGGATTTGGAGGCCTCAGCTCAATTCTTTCCTTGTCAAACTTCTTTCATTATTCATAATTAATTATATTCTTTCGCTTTAAAACGTATATAATTTTGAATTCTTAAATTCTTTTTGATAAAATGGGGGTTCTTTTGGACCGGGACTACTTCTTTTAAATTCTTTAGTGAATGTTAATTTATTAATATTTCCTCCTTTATTTAAAAAAGTTTGAAATAAATTTAATAAAGTGTTCCACACAGTCTTGAAAATTTTCCTAACTACCGAAAACTATCGAGTGAATCTGAGTCGTCCATCTTGATGCTGTTCCTACGTATTTCAGGTGTTAAAATTCGATTATTATCCACTACGTGAAGAGCGAAACCTGCTGATCATTCGTTGCATACAAATATCCTTCTCTACATATCTCCATTTAATCTCTTCTGATCTATTTTTTGCGACCTGAGAGATTTTGGGGAGTTTTTTCTTATGATTATTCAAAATAGGATACAAAATTTGGTCTGGTATATGCAGAAGTAAAGAATGAAGGGAGAAAATGAAGATGCCGACGGTTAATTTGGAGGGGCGCAATAGATAAGCGCGGTCTGGCCTACTCATCGTTATATAATTGAAAAAATGAACTCCATAGACATAGAGCTCATCATTCAAAGAAAATCTTCCCTTGTTTACAAGCTAAAACTTTGTTTACAATCCTGAAGAGGAGATGACATTATGTAACCCACCAAAGTATCTTTCCTCATCGGTAGATGAGTAAGAAAAAAGTTAAATGAAATTCTGTAAATAAGTAGTGGAACTAGAATAATCTACCCAAATATGTTCAATTAATGGAATAAACGACGGCAGATGACACGAAGAAAAGGCATATGGCCACCAAATATCAACGGAACAAAAATAATAAGGCAAAATAAAATGAATACTTTTCAAGTATTTTTAATGAAAATTATCAAAAGTAAATTAGAAAAAAAGCAAAGGTAAAACGCAAGAGTGTATTTAAGGATGATCGATGATGATAAAGATAAAAATCATTTAACATAGGATGACCTAAATCTGAGACGTAACAAAAGAAAAAACAACAAGCACTATTAAATATGAGAAAAAAAAGATATTTAATTAACAAAAAATGACATGAAATCTGTCAAATGGAAAGTTTGATAAACTTTTAAATTTCAGGGTTAAATTCGCTTTCACGTCGAAAATACTAAGATTAGTCGCCCCTTTAATGTGCCGTAATTATTTGTCTGCTTAATCAAGTAGTAATTTTAAATTGATCATCTCAGATTGCATCAAGGTCTATATTTCCTCTAATTCCTACTATTCAAAAAGGTAAGAATATCTCATACATTAGAACTTCTGTTTTCTGCATCATGTTCTTACATCTTTAGATTTTTTTTTTTTTTTTTTTTATAAAAGCTCATCTGGCGACTGCCTACTTGGGCATTAGTCGCCGTATTAAAACTGGCCTAGTTCTAGGCTACTTTAAAATGAAATTAAAGAGAAAAAAAAAACAACACCCCAAAAGGGGGAAAGGAAGCAAGCTGGTGCGTCGGGGAGAGGTCCCCCCGGCGCAGGAGCGTGCAACTAAAGAAAAAAAAACAAACAAAAAACAAAACAAATGCAAAAAAACAACAAAAAAAAACAAACAAACCTTGCTTAAATAATAGGGAGAAGGCCGGCCTCCCCCAAGAAGTCAACAAGTCCACAAGTCAGTGTGCACGAATCTGTCCCAAGCACAAGGGACAGGCGGTAGCGACCCCGCCCATCCCGGTACTGGGACAGGTATCGTGCGCGAAGATCACCCAGACTGGGAAATTCGACAAGAATGTGCCGAACAGTCTGGGGGACGACGCAGTCGTTGCAATAGGGCGCAGGCGAGCGCTCCATCAGATAGCGATGCGTCACACGAGTGTGTCCGATTCGGAGACGACAGAAAGCAACCTGAAGCCACCGCGGCATTGGGGCATAGGTCCATGGGAACAGTCGCGGCGCAATGGCACGCAACTTTAAGTTCCCTTCGACCGTCTCCCATCTTCTTTGCCAAGCAGTCCGAAGAGCTGCCCGTATTCCTGCCATGTAGTCGGTGTGAGGAAGAGCGAAACGCTGGTCCGGTCGCAGAGTCCTCGCGGACTCTTTGGCGCCCTCATCGGCGCGCTCATTCCCCGCAATTCCTACATGTCCAGGAACCCAGCAGAAGATAATCTCGACATCTGCCCGGCTCGCCAAAACCGTGGCGTCACAGATATCGCGAACCAGGGGATGCGGAGATTCCAATGCCCCGAGAGCACTCAGGGCGCTTTGTGAGTCGCTATAGATCACAATCCAGTCTCCGAACCGGGCACGTCGCGTAATCTCCCGTACCGAGTGGTGTATTGCCACCAGCTCGGCCGTGAAGACAGACGCAGCGCCTGGTAGAGCCCCGCTGACTTCAAACAGAGGGGATACGGCGTGGAAGCCGACCCCCTCTTGGGGCTTGGAGCAATCCGTATACACTGGCACGGTACCAGCGTGACACGATGTGTGCTCCAAAAAGGTCGAACGCAATACTCCCGGCGCAGTACAAGCTTTGGGAGCAGAGGCGTGGCGACAAATAGCCAAATGTGGTACGCTCCAGGGTGGCGTCCTGGGCAGAACCAGGGGCGCCACCGGCCTGAGAGCTATATCTACCTCTCGAAGGAGTTTCCTGGCCCTAAACCCAAAGGGCTTAGGGTATGACTGGCGTCTCTCGGCGGCATAGGCACCATCGAGATCAGCTGCGGATGCAGTGAGAGCTGTTGGCGACTGAGGGAGGCGCCGGGCTCGCGCGTACAGGCGAGTGATGCACTGCACGCGGCGCAGAGCGAGTTGCATCTCCCCAGCATCGACCAACAGGCTCTCAATGGGGGAAGTGCGGAAGGCACCGGTCGCAAGGCGAAGGCCGGTGTGGTGGATCGAATCCACCTTCCGCAATAAACGCTCGGCTGCGGATGCATAAAACTCGCATCCGTAGTCGAGCTTCGAGCGAACAAAGGATCGATAAAAAAGTAAGGCGGTAGCCCTATCAGCGCCCCAAGCGCTGAACGTCACGGAACGGAGAATGTCCATGGCGCGGGTACAAGAGACCCTAAGGCTGCGAATATGAGCCTCCCAGGTGAGGCGTCGGTCGAATACAAGACCAAGGAAACGGTGCGACTCAACCACATCCAGGCGCACCCCATTAAGAAACAAATCTGGGTCGGGGTGAAGCCGTGGATGGCGGCAGAAGTGCACCACCTTAGTCTTGGCCAAAGAAAACCGAAACCTGTGCGCTTCGGCATAGCGAGAGACGCGGTTCAATGCCTGCTGGAGTCGACGCTCCAGAGTTGGCATCTGGGCCGCGCCAAAAGAGATCGAAAGGTCGTCCACGTAGAGCGTAGCGAGAACATCTTCCGGCAGCACCGAGGTGATGCCGTTGATGCTCAGGGCAAAGAGTGTGACACTGAGGACACTTCCCTGCGGGACACCATCTTCCTGCTCCTTTGGGCCGGAGAGGGCTCCCCCCACCCGTACGCGGAATCGACGATCTCGCAAAAATTCAGATATAAAAATTGGGAGGCGTCCCCTCGCCCCCATCGTGTGGAGAGTCTCCATGATACCGTATCGCCATGCGGTATCATAGGCCTTCTCCAGATCAAAAAACACCGTGGCGTAGTGCTGTCTACGAAGGAAAGCCTCGCAGACGGCACTTTCCAGTCGGAGCAGAGCATCCGACGTGGAGTGGAACTTACGGAAGCCGCACTGTGCAGAAGACAGATGGCCTCCGCTGTCCAGGAAATAGGCTAATCTAACATTTACCAATTTCTCCATCAACTTGCACACGCAAGAGGTTAGAGAGATTGGGCGGAAACCGGTCGGAGTAGAGCGATCTCTCCCCGGCTTGCGAAAGGCGAGCACAGTAGCGATTCGCCAGGAGTCTGGGAGAAGACCTTCCACCCAGATCCTGTTGAGTAAATCTAACAGAAAGGCCATGCCTCGCTCACCCAGGTGTCGAAGCATGGCGTACGGGACATCGTCCGGACCATGGGCGGTGTCCGCGCACGAAGCGAGAGCGGAACGCAACTCACTCACAGTAAACTTGTCGTTGAAGGGTTCTCCGCCTCTGGAGGTAAAGTCCAGCCGGCGGCCTTCCGCGACATCACGACGTGCATTGAATGCTGGCGGAGCAGCATCACGGCTAGAGAATGCGGAAAAAGCGGTCGCTAAGGATTCCGCCACGGACGCGGGGTCCGAGATTGCGGTCCCATTCTCCTGGAGAACGGGAGGGGGGTCCTGCGAGAACTTGCCCCGAATCCTTTTGACTCGCTTCCACACCTCAGCTAAAGGGGTCTTCCCGTTAAGTGAAGACACGTATGCCCGCCAAGAAGAGCGGCGGGCGTGCTTCGAAATATACCGGAACCTAGCCCTAGCCCGACGAAATTCAGCGACAGTGAAATCGTTCGGGCGGCGCTTATAGCGCATGTAGGCATAACGCTTCTGTTTGAGGGCCGTCTACACTCGGCCGACCACCATGGGAGTGGTCGGCGTGCAAAACGGCCAGACGTCCTAGGAATAGTAGTCAGGCCTACGGCGATGAGGTTGCCGGAGAAGAACTCAACGGCCTCATCTACCGACCTAAACTCCTCGACTGAGATAGAGAATTCAGTCATTTCCTGAAATGCAGGCCACCGCGCCCGCGCCAAGCACTACCGAGGTGGTCTCTCAGGCGGCAGTTGCCCTGAAAATGATATTTGAATGGGAAAGTGATCACTACCATGGAGGTCATCGACCACCCCCCAATCAAAATCAGGCTGTGCATCCGAAGAGCACAAAGATAGGTCAAGGCCAGAAAATGAAGCGGTTCTCGGACAGTGATGCGTAAACTCATCCACGTTTAGGACACCCATCTCAAGCTCTTCGATCACATCTGCAAGGACTTGTCCCCTGGGATTTATGGAGTAATCTCCCCAGAGAGGATGTCTGCCGTTCAGATCTCCAAGCAAGAGATAGGGCCTCGGCAACCGTGCCACGACGCGGCGGAAGTCCCCCGCGTCGAAGTCAGCTGACGGTGGAATGTACGCAGAAATGTTAGTATACCTCCTATCCAGGTGCAGCTGCACAGCCACTGCCTGAAAGGAGGTATCTAAAGAGAAAGGAAGAACGGAGACATCATGCCGGGTGTAAACCGTCTTTCTTGTCTTTTTCTTCTTTTTAGGAGAGGAGGGCGGGGAATGAACCCGCTTCTCACCCCCGCCGGTAGAAGTCCCCAGGCCAGATGGACCGGCCTCAGCCAGGTCCTTCTCTGAAATGGAGAAGGTCCCGGTGGGCGCAGGGGATTTATCCGGAGGAGATCCCTCCCCTCCTTGTCCTGCCTGAGAATCCACAGCCGTTTGATGAGGACCTTGCATAGGGGCGGATTCGGGTTCGGTGCTTGGCGCCAAGCCCGGATTCCCCCCCATGGAAGGCCCTACCGTCTGAGGCTGATTTTCCTCAAGGACCATGTCTATCACAGGAGGGGCCTCCAGTTGGCCATCCCCTCTCAGGACATCGCAGGTCCCCTTGGCAGCGTCATAAGTCTTTAGTGGGGAGGCACAGGCCTTGACCCCGGCAAGGTTTAATATTTTTGCCAGCAGGTCTTTTGAGGGAAGCGACCGAAGGGGCCTGGCTTCCCTCTCCCCCCTAAGGGGGTTTGCCCTACCGAGCCGCTTGTACGAGGGGCGGTCGGCAATGGGCTGCCTGCTGGCTTTCTTGGCAGTCCCCTTAGAAAGCATAGGAGGGACTGCCGCTGGAGATAGGGAGGTGCCCGAAAGCACCTCCAGAGAAGGGGGTGAAGGGGAGTCCCCTACACCCGTAGGCGTAGGAGAGGAGTAAGCCTCCTCTCCGGTTAAAGAGGTATGGAGGGTCCCCTGCGCAAGCACAGGGGGGGGGACCTCCATCTTTTCTGTGGAGCTGCACGAGGGCGGCTCCGTTGTTGTTATAGGGGGAATTAAGGGGAGATGTTTTTTTGTTTCATCATTGGGCATGGTGACCCTCTTTGTTTTACGGGACGCAATCGCTCACCACCTCTTGCAGTAGCCCGCACTGCAAGAGGTGCTTACAGGCCCGGCAGAGCCAGGCGCCGCCATTTGGGACCACCCCTCCCACCTGGTGGCCTGGCAGTCCTTCGGCATGGCGGCTCCACCTTGAACACGGCGTAAAACGGATAGATTTTGAAGACGAGAGGAAAAGGGATGTGAGGAAGGTATGGGTGGGGATGAAGCAGGTTGTTAAAAGCCAACCACCCCAGACCGGATCTCAGGGGTTAGGGGACATTGTCCCCTCCCCCCTCAGCCCCGATCCGGGACGATTGGCTGAGAAGAAGGTCAGCTTCTACCCTGTGAAATTAGAGGCTGACCAGAGAAAGTTGTGGGAGAGGTTGTATGAAAAGCGACGAGGTAGGATAGGAATACAGGCTATCTGAAGGAAGGAAGAGAGGCTAAGCTGGGGCCGGACGGGGCGCTGGATCCCGTCAGCATGGCGGCCAGGATGGCAAATCGCCGCGCCCCTTACGGGGTACATCTTTAGAGCTTAAGTCATCTTTTTCTTTTAATTTCTGATAAGGCCCATTATCTCAGTTTGGCCTTCGTTTTTTTTCACTCAAACTGAGATCTCACTTTTGATGGGGAACTAGGTAGGTACAGGAAAATGGGATACCCGTCATGTTTCTACTCCACTTTTAACTTTGTTCGAGCAGAGTAACTTCTTCCCTTACCTTTCCTTCATTTCAGAGATATTTATAAGAACATCTGTTCAAAACATTTTCGTCTGAGTTGCTCTTTTGGAGTTTAGCTTTAAAGTTTTATCAAAAAATGTTTTCAATTCTTTCTTTTCTATCGCAACTCTTTAGCTTTACTCCTGCCACAGTTTCCAAAATTATAAGTATATATATATATATATATATATATATATATATTATATATATATATATATATATATATATATATATATATATATATATATATATATATATATATATATATATGTGTGTATCCTACATGAATAGGTACATGCTTACATTCATATTTATATATACATACCATCTTCTTTTCTCCTTCCGAAGTCCTATATGAAGTCCCTTCGGGGCATTTGAAGAGCCGATAATGAAAATCGGCTATGAACGATCTTCTAAAACTTACTAATTTATTTTCTTTTTGCCTAAGTTAGCTAAAAATTTAAGGGTAATTCAATATGTTTGCTCACTCTATCAACTCACGAATCCTATACTCGTTATTCTACACATTTGGTGCCATTAGGTATCGTAAAGTTGAATTTTCGCTTCGATTAAATTACTAAATTCGGTTGCAAGGTGATTTCTTTAGACATTCTACGCTATAATTATTCCAAAATTGGATAGCGAGAAATAGGAAGAACGCTATATTACGCCACTTAAATTTGAATTAATGTTCGATTTTATCGATGGTTAGTGATTAAGGAGAGCTTCGTAATGGAATTGTGCAAACATTGGCTTAGTAGAATCTTATTTCCATGGTAACCAATCCAAAATTTGCAAATGGTAATTTTATAAAATAATACTCACTCTATTGAATTAAACATGAAATGAACTTACAGGATAGTTCAATGACAATTTTGTGCAATTGATAAATGACATAATGTGTTAATACTCGCCAAAATCAACCAAAAATCAGCAGACATCATTTTATATGATTATGACTAAAATACCTTTTAGTAGTGTTTCTAGCAATATAATGATAATAAGAAAAGTAATTATAATAATAAAAATATTGGATAGAACAAAAGATTAAGTTTCGCTAATCTATCAATAAACTTTGTAGAAGAGAAACCGTTGCAATGGTAAACATAAATGTAATTGTGGAAATACCACTCTATTGATTTTGATTAGTTAAAATATAATTTGCTTTTTAAACAAATTTAAATATCATAAATAAATCAATTCGTGTAAACAATAGTAGAGAATGTTAAAAAAAGAATAGACCGACGACACCAAAGAATCTTAAGACGGACATGGAATAAATTTAACGAATGCTGACGTTTAGAGCACATGAGAAGCGAAATGCCTAAGTACGAGGGGAAAAGGACCAACGAAAGCCCTAATAATGATTCTATAATGAATTTTAGATATAAAAACTCAATTGAATAAATAATTTTGCTCTTCGAAGAAAAGATTTGAGAATTTCACTTTAAAGAGACTAGAGTCAGAAATAATATTAAGGGGAGTATTTGCTCGTATTCGTGAAAATTTAGTCACAAGATTAAGTGTTTAGTTGTATTTTAGTATTGGTGGTTAGTTATTAGGTTTACCAAAGTAGAATCTCATATATGTAGTTTTATTGATTTAATAATCAATAAAACTATGTTCGCCTAGTAATTAATGAAAGATGGATGTTGTTCGTCAGAGATTCATTAATATCATCAGTTTATTGTAGGAATTCTATTGAATTGGAAGAAAAGAAGATGATAAGGTAAATACGAATGATTTTTGTTGATTATAACGCCCCTCTTGCGACTCCCTCGAGGGTCACCGAAATTAAAACTTCAGCCTAGTACTAGGACACGTTAAAGTTCTTGGACCAAACCAAACAAAGAAAAGTGAAAACAAAATCAAACCAATCAATAAACGCCAAATTATGAAACATATTAAAGGTTAGAAGAAAAATGAAGCACGTTCCGGCGTCGGAGTAAGGCCTACTATCCCCTGTGCAGAAGCATACTATCAACAATAAGGAGAATAAAATAAAATGGAAGAGGCCTCCATTAAATGTCGGAGCGTCACCATAGTATGCCCAATTCGAAGAATAAAGAATACGATCTGAAGACGTCTTGCTACTTCGGGGTATGTCCATGGTAACAGTTGCTGTGCAATGCCACGCAACTTTAAATTCCCCTCGATCTTCACCCATCTTCTTAGCCAGAAATTCTCTCCTCATATCTGTCATGTAGTTGGTGTAAAAATATACGAGACACTGTTCTGTTCGCCCATTAGTTTTGAGCTTTTTGACACCCTCATCGGCGCGCTCATTCCAAGCAATTCGCACATTTCAGCGAACACAACAGGGGTTAATTTCCACATCCACTTCTCCTCGCGCAACCGAGGTTATCTTGATTTAAATTTCCCGAGACATTAAGGGCACTTTGTGAGTTGCTATAGATCTGCAATTGTTTCTAGAGCTACATCGTGCTCTCAAAAGAGTTTTCTAGCCCTAAATCTAATGTGCTTAGGGTATGACTATCGACTCTCGTAGAAATAGGCACCATCGATATCGGTCGTGGAAGCAGTGAGAGTGTTTTCGACAGAGAGGGGACGGGCTAGCGACTACAATTGCATCATACACTGTGCACGGCGCAGAGTGGGTAGTTTCTCCTCGTTCTCGACAAGTAGGCTATCAATGGTGGACTTGCGAAGGCACCAGCTAAAGGCGGAGACCAGTATGCTGTATTGTGTTAACCTTATGAAAAGAAAGATTGGCATTGAGTGAACCTAAGAGATCCCCAAGTTATTCCATGGCGATATTTGATTAAGATAGAGGGATGCCATAGATCAATATTTGTTTAAATACAACGAAAAATAGAGTTTGAATTTTTCTGTCACGCAAGTATCTCATCGGGGAGATATGAATATCCTGGATGAAATTATTTAATCTTCTAGCAATGGAAGTAAATTAAATGTTAAATGCCTCGGCAACGTCAGAAAGATTATGAAATACTAGACCTTGTAGATAAGCTCAGAGATTGCTCGGTTGGAGGAATGAACCATTAATCTCTCTCTCTCTCTCATAAAGAAAGTAGAGAGAGGTGACGCTCTCCTTGTCGCGGGAAGAGAGCGTGTGCGTACCCTTGACTTTTCGAGCTATGTCGGCGGGGGTACCTATCTTCTGGTACCCCTGGCAGGGTTTCCCTTGTCGATTTGTTCGGAAATTAGGTTCCAGACTAAGTGCGTCTTTGTCTTTTTTTATCCTACTCTATCCTTCCTCTTTCTTTAAAAATTAATCCTATTTCTTCTACCTATACAAAAAGAAAAAACAACAAAACAACAACCCCTATACCTATCATGTCACTCTTACCCTTTTTTCATCTATCTACATATAAGGACCTGGCAGCTACCTCACGCGTCAGAAGAGAGGCTTTGAAACCTCTATAAACAACGCCAATCGACGCTCACTGGTTGTGAGAGACTAAGACTTGAGGGGTCTTTGGCGTTGGGGCACGATGAATGGGATGAGGGTAGTTCCCCGGTAACCCCTTTCCTGGCGCATAATTATTGACCATTCCCAGTGACCGTTGACGGGTGCCTCTGGTTGCATTGGTCCGTGGTGACGGCCCTTTGTTCCCATGTTGGTTGCCAGGCCAACAAAAAGCCTTGGGTCGAGTCTCTTGGTGTGGCGGGATATTCACTGAATGCTGCTCCGAGATCTTGGCCGTCGTGAAGGGAACTAGTAGGAGTTTAGTACGGGGTGTGCTCCGTTGTTCACCTGGTGAGAAATCGATGGCCCCTTCGGAAATCGTCAGTGCTGCTTGGTTGGGAGCCAGGGCACGCCGAGGTTTGACGACTCGGTCGGACGAACAGCAGCACAAGGAGCGTGCCTTCTGAAAAATCCGAAACCTCTCTGATCGATAGGCGGGAGCGACTCACGCGGGGCGAACTCACCACCCCCTTTCTTTTTTATTGAGTGGTCACAAAGTATTCAGAGATATAAAGTGTTCAGCATGACTGGAAAGAAAGGACCTGGTGCGTTAAAGTATACCTGCTTGACATGCCAAAAGGACAAGTGGTGCGTAGATTTTCCGGAGGGGTTTTTCTCAAAATGCCACCCTGGAAGTATCTGCACGGACTGCGTCCTAAGGGCAGAACTTCAGGAGCTTAAGGAACTTTTTAAATCTTCTGAGGAAAAAAAACGACGGCTGGAAGAAAAGGTGAAAATCCTCGAGTCTGAGCATGTGACTCAAATCCGTCATCTCGAAGCCATCATTGCAGAGATTAAAGCCACCAATGGACAGCAAAAGCAACAAGAAACTGCCAACGACGCGGGTGGCTCCTCTGTTGGGCCCTCATGCACCGCCTCGATAGAGATAGGCTCACCATCTTACGTCCCAGAGCCAGCAGCTGCTGGGGTTACTCAGGGCGTCAAAAAAAAGAAAAGGAAGAGTTATAAAAGAAAAACAGAAGAGAAACTAGAAACGGAAGAAAAAACGAACAAGAAAAAGAAGAAAAACCCCAAAAAAGTGGAGAAGAAAGAAGAATCGAAAGAGCCCATACTTAAAGGGAAGCCTCTGTCCTCTAAACCCAAATGCGCGAGGGTCATCGTGATCGGTGACTCCCAATCGCGGGATCTTCAACCCTTGCTAGCGGCCCGCCTTCGCACCAGTGTGAAGGTAAGCTGCCTTCCATGAAAGGGGAACGGAGAAATAAGGGTGGAGGCTGAGAAATCTCAGATCTCTGAGAACTGAGTAGTTGCCCTCATGGCAAGTGGCAACGATCTCTACCTACGAGGAGGCAATGTAGGCGCCAGCGGGAAGATCCTGACCACGGTTATGGGAGGAGTTGACGACTGTGGGCTAAAAACCCGCAGACGTGTCGTGGTCGGGATACTCCCAAGACGAGGTCCATCCCGCAATGCTCACGCGAGGAACGTTTCCATAAACCAACGCCTGGGAGATCTTTGTACGGCGGAAGGAGTCTTTTTTGTATACCCCTACCGCACTTTTTACGGGAGAAATGACCTGTACAAAAGGGACGGAGTGCATCTTTCCTTTAAAGGGAAAGATGCACTCGCAAATATAATCCAGGATGTTGTGGAGCGGACCCAAAGAAGTGTCAGACCCCGAGTAAAGGAGGACGTACGCCAGTACACCCGTGTTAGTCTAGGAACGACCTTTTCTGAAGTCACAAAGAGGGGAGTGATCCCACCACAGAGAAAGAAAGCGGGAAACGGAAGAGCGTAGGGAGTCCTACAGTCGGGGACTCCCTAAAAGTTCTTCTATTTAATGCGAGGTCTATCAGAAACAAGTTTCTAGAACTTCGTGGCCTCGTAGCAACAGAAGAACCGGAGATGGTGGCCATAACGGAGGCGTGGATAAAAACCTAAAGCCGAGATTTTGAAGGTGAATATACGATTCCCGGTTACCTGCTCTTCTGGAAAGATAGGCCAGACAGAGAGGGTGGCGGTGTGATGTTGTATGTCAAGGATACTCTCAACTCGACGGATTGCAACATCGTATCCTACCATGAACTACTAGGTGTTGACCTCGAGATAGGTCCTGCCAAATACAGGACCCTAGTCCTTTATAGACCTCCTGCCCAACTCGGTGAAAAGGACAGAGTTCTGTTCCAGCTACTAGGAGAACTTGTGAAAGACAGAGTGTGTATCGTCAAGAGTGATTTCAACACACAAGTTGACTGGGAAACCAGAGAACCCTGTGGCGAGAACGCCCTACTTCTGGAGTTCACGAACAACGAGTTCCTCACTCAATGGGTGAGAGAGCCAACGTGAGAAGACAATATCCTCGACTTGGTTTTGACCTCTGAGGATGACATCGTTGAGGACCTCTCTGTTGGCGAAGAGCTCGGTGGCAGTGACCACCGACTAATTAGATTTGTAGTCAAAGTCCCCAAGGCAGAGCCTGCAACTAGTAAATCTAGGAAACTGGATTTGAAAAGAGCAGACTTTCCAGGTCTACGCGCTGGACTGACTGACGCGAGGCAAGAAGAGTGCGATGCTGTTGAAGACTCTTGGAACAGTTTCCAAACCACATCTATGAGTCTTCAATCGCGTTTTATCCCTCTGAAATGCCCCCGTCGGTCTTCTGTTCAACCAAAGTGGTTTAATCGAGAAATCGGGCAACTGCTTAGGGAGAAGAGAAATGTGTACCGGCAATCGAAGATCTCAGGTGCCTTTGACGAATACTGGAGAGTGAAGTCCAGCATAAGGGCGGCTAAGCGGTCTGAGGAACTCCGAGTGGCGAGACTCTATAAAGAGAATCCCAAGGAGTTTTTTGGATATGTGAACAGCCGTAAACCAATCCGTCGAACGATTGGCCCTTTGAGGAATAAGGAGGGAACATTAAAGCATTCAAAAGCAGAAAACGCCAACCTCCTCAACCACTACTTCTCTTCAGTGTTTACTGAAGAGTGTGGTCCCATTCCCCAGCCGACGGATTCCTACTCGGGGGAAAAGCTGGAGGCAATGGACTTCACCGAAGGAGAAATAAAGAAAAAGATCGCGGACCTAAAGACGAATAAGTCCCCTGGACCGGACCGGTTTCTACCTAAAGTGTTGAAAGAAGTGTGCGATGAAGTATCACGACATCTGTACGCTATCTTTAACATGCCAATCCGGACCAAATGCGTTCCTAGAGACTGGCGTGAGGCGGAGGTGACTCCTATCTTCAAGAAAGGAGACCGTAACCAACCGTTGAACTACCGACCTATCAGTCTGACTTCGATAGTCGGTAGACTCATGGAAAGCATCATGGTGGACAAAGTGACGTCGTATTTAGAGTCAAAACTGATACTGAGGAGTTCCCAGCACGGCTTCCGAAGGCAACGGTCATGCCTGACGAACCTTGTAGAATTCTTCCACTTTCTTTTTCAGTGAGCACGATCGGGACAAGGCGGTGGATGTGGTCTACCTAGACTTTCAGAAAGCCTTTGATAAGGTACCACACCGACCCCTTCTCCGGAAAGTGCGAGCGCTTGGCATAGACGAAAAGGTAGTCAGCTGGATTGAGAGCTGTCTAAGTGGCAGACGCCAACGAGTGGTGGTAAATGGACAGTCTTCTGAGTGAGTGCCCGTTACTAGCGTGCTGCCTCAAGGTTCTGTCATGGGACCACTACTATTCATCATCTACGTCAACGACATGGACGGTGACATGGTTGCCAAGATTTCCAAATTTGCCGACGATACCAAGCTTTGTATGAACGTTGCAAAGGATGGAAATACTGCCCGCCTGCAGGAAGATCTTGGGAAGATTGGGGAGTGGTCGGACACGTGGCAAATGCCTTTTAACGTGGGCAAATGCAAAGTGATGCATATCGGCCACAGAAACCCCCAATCTTAGTATATCCTTAAGGGCACTACTATTGAATCCAACGACACTGAGAAGGACTTGGGTGTTACTATCACTAGTGACCTCAAGTTCTCGAAACATTGCATTGAGGCGGAGAAAAAGGCCCAAAGGATGCTAGGCTATATTAAGCGCCAGTTTGGTTATCGGAACCAGGAGATTGTACTGTGCCTGTACAACTCACTTGTCCGACTGTACCTGGGGTATGCCGTACAATTTTTGAGTCCTTCATTGCGAAAGGACATCGCGAGATTGGAACGCGTAGAAGCCAGGGCAACCAAGCTGATTCCCTCTATCTGACATAAAAGTAATGAGGATAGACTAAGGGAATTAGATCTGTTCTCGTTAAAAACCCGTAGACAGCGTGGTCAGCTCATCGAGGTTTTCAAAATACTTCGAGGGTTCGACAATGTTGACTACCGGGATATTTTCACACTGAGTGAGAACAAAATGCGCAATCACGGCTTCAAACTTGAACTGAAGCGTTACAACCGCAATCTGTGTAGAAATTTTTTCACTTATAGTATCTGCGGTATGTGGAACGCACTTCCAGTGGAGGTTGTCAACAGTGAATCTGTTGACCAGTTCAAGTCAAGACTAGACAAAGTCTTGAAAAGTGGCCGTTTAGGGACGCAAAACAATTGAGCAGCCTTGTGCCCGCTCGATTGCTAGTCCAAAGGTACCCTCTTTGAATGGACCGTAAGGACTCCTAGGGTACCTTTTTTCCTTGTTGTTACTCCTTGTTGTTGATGTTACTTTCACACATTCCATGTGGCCCTGGCCAAAAGAGCAGTTACACATAAAATTGTGTAATGTTAATAATATTTTGTGATAGAGGTAGTAAAAAGACTATTATCCAGTTTGTAAAGTTTGAAAAGTGTATCATTATTTATTGTTGTTATTATCAAATAACTGAATTTGGTTGACTGATCTTTTTCTTAGGCTATCAGACTGTTTCTTTTTAATGTTTTAAGTAAAGTGAGTAAGACGAAAGTTATCTTAGAAAATACTTTGGAGAGGAATCAAATTTTACACTAAAGTCAATTTAAACTAAATTAGCTTCAGCCTATAGAGTTCTTTAGAATAAGATGCTTTAGATGAAAGTGATTTATCCGGACAGAGAAGGTAGAAAGAAGGGAAAATTAAACGTGAATTATTATTGAATCAGATGGGTGAGTGATATGAGAATAACTGTATTAGCAAAAACAAAATTGTGCAAGCTTGGCGATAGAAATATTTTGGAACAGTTAGGAAGTATGTTGTACTAGATAGTGAAAGGCCTTTGCGTAGGTTTACCATAACAGATAAGAGATAGCAAATTTCAGAATGATTCTATGATGATATAACACGTGTATGGTAAATAAAAAAGAAAGCGTATTGCAATTAGTTAACAGTTTAGATGAAGATGCCAGGGAGATTCATTTTAATGAATATAAGGAAAAGAAATTAAAAGTGAAACAAATAATTAAGCATTTTAGATAAGTAGTAAACTAAGGATTTGGACAAAACATGAATGAGGATGATAATGAGAAAAGGTAGATATTCTGGAAGTTGGTAAAAAGGGTGAAGAACAAAGAGACTTGAATCTATTCGAATATCAAGGAGAAAGTACATGCAAGCGAAGATGTAACACAAAGACTTTAAGAATAGTTCAATTAATTGTATATATAATGTAAGTATTGAAGATGATGGAAATTTATATATGAGGTGCTCTGTGTTTATAAATTAGGTGCTGTATCAAGGTAAAAGCTGCGCATGCAAGAGTTTGTTATTGCTATTCCGATGTTAGGTCTAAAAAATATTAAGGCACGTGTAGTAGATGATATACGGCTGAGATGATAAAAGTTTGTAGTTAGTTTATTAGGAAATGGATCTACTCTATTTTGTGTAAGTTTTTTGTCAGTAGAAGTATCCAGTAGTAGTTCTGTTGTATAAAAATAAAGGTGAGGAACGATGAAATGCACACAACCTAGGAATTTTTCTGATACAGGTGAGAAGATTTTTGTTTAAAATGGAGAAAGTTTAGGAGTTCTTCATGGATTTGAGCAAAGATTTTATCGCGTAGATAGAAAAACATTATGACAAGTGAGGCCTGTGATTTTAAGTTGTGTGTTAGCATGAAATTTAATCGGAGTAAGTGGTATGTCTTACCTGTGAGGGGAAGAAAAGGCAATGTGAACTCTCCTTGGATATTTTCTATATTAAGAATGATGCAAAGGGATAAGAGATTTGTGATAACTGCCAAGCCATTTGTTCTAGGTGAGTGACAGCAGATGTCCTGAGTTGGTGTGAGAGAGAAATAAAGATGTAGCAATTTTGATTGAAGATTTTAACAATGTCGGTGAGTTGAGGTCAAAATGTTATTTACAATAAAATGAGTTAATCGGTATTCAGTATTGATAATAGTGTTGGTGGTATCCGGGGAGGAGTTATCGTCTTTGAAAATCGAAAAAGCGAGAGGTTTGAATAACGAGGAAACATCATAAATCATAGTAGTACAGATGGAGCAGATTGCGAACTCAAACCAGAATGCTATACTGTCTTAAGGGGAAAATGTGCCAGGAAGCTACCTACACGTAGCTGGATGTAGATGTATAACTAGTGTTGGTATAAAGAAAATAAAAATATCTAGAGTTTTTACATTAAAATGGACTTGAGCGTGATGCTTGATGAAACTAAGATACATACTGTGTAAACAAGGGCAAGGTGAAAGTGACTTCTACAGAGTTGACATGTAAGTAGAATGGATTGAAGTAAACCCATGAAGAGAAAATAAGAGTGAGTGCTAGTGTGTTAGAAAATATTGAAGACTTAATAAAAGATGAGTCGATTAGTTTAATGAGCGTTAGAAGATATGGTAGTGAGAGAGGAGGAATTTGCCGGATTGTGGATGAGAGGTAGGTTTAGAGGGGCGGTTGTGAAGGTTCATCCTTATAACCTAGGGATGAATCCTAAGTGGAAAAGATGAGGCAGTATTTAGCCTCCCATCACTACGAAATGCCTCTTATGTATGTAGATAAAATGATGTATGATCCGATGTCATACAGACGGAATGAAGGGCACGTATTTCATCGGCCCTGACATACGCCGTCCTTTCTTTTTGAAAACTTTTATAATTTGAATTTTTAAGCCATTGAGAAAGGAATCAATAACCCAAGGTTGTGGTTAGTGCACTACTCTCATGCTTTGAGACTGTAATTTGGAGTGAAAAAACTGAAGGATGGGATTATTCATAATATGAATGGGTATGTTTAGTGGGTTCAAAGCTCATCGACACACTTTTGGGTGGAAAAAGGCTATAGATTACTCTTTAATAAGTCATTTTATTGGTGATATATATATATATATATATATATATATATATATATATATATATATATATATATATATATATGTATGAAATAGCTCATGTTATTAAAGGGCAAAATATGGCCAAGTGTGCGAGAATATGCACACACAGGCTCTATGGTAGGCCAAGCAAGGCCACAAATTTTATTGTTCTAAGAGTGCTATTTGAATAGATAGCGGCAGCCTCGTGACCAAGGAATATAACAAAGGCATTGACAAAAATATAGATTTTAATACATACTAAATAAAAGTTACGACAATAAATATGGATATATATATATATATATATATATATATATATATATGGGTACATAAATAAAATAGACTTATGCTCCGAATACTAAATTGATAACCGTGGTTAGGGAAAGGTTATAATGAGAGATTGAGGGTAATGAGTGATTTAGTTCCTTGATTACTAACGGGTTGTAGCCACCAACCTGCAGTGAGTGTGGCTACTTTCTCGAACTTTTGTTTGGCGAGATGCGGGTCTCTTGTCCTCATGAGGTCTCTAAACGAAATTCGAAGAGGGTAGGGGAGATGACATCTCCACCTTCGGTTTGAGTGAACTAAGGGGACACTTGTCTTTAAGAGGTCACAAGATGAACTTTGGAGGTTGGCTTTACCAATATTTGATCCGAAAGCGGATGAGAAAGCCTGACGTTGCCTCACGAGACTCTTGTCCCTGACTCGAAAATACAGGTGTGATCTCCTGTTCTTCCGTTGCTTGCGACCGTCACTCACACTTCTTGGGAGAGAGCTCTTTGATTTGCACTTCTTTCGGGGAATTTTCGTCTAACTAAATCTCTTTAATCCTGGAGCAGGTGCATATATACCAGGATTTCTTCAAAACAGGGAGAGAGATTGAGACCTTCTCTAACCTTCGTTTTTGGCCGTAAAAACTCCAGCACCTCCTTGTGGTGAAGTGTCAAAGCAAGGGATCAGCAAGCCAGACGTGCGACCAGCGGTGGGAGCCATAAAAACGGTTCACGGCGAATCCTACAAAGTATTCTCTCAACCCAAGGGGGGTGGAGGTAAGATTGAGACGGCCGGGAGGTACCTTCGGTGTGAATTTCGCTGACACCTGGTGGCCAGTCTAAAAAGGGTAAGGACGGAAAGGGGGGGAGTAACGGCCCGCTTTCTCTCCCGAAGTAATATCTTAGGAGATGGGGAAATAATATTCTTCTAGGGGATATCTCCACACTAAATTATATATACTTTTATGAAGAGTAAATACCTTAGTTTAATAGATGCATATATGTAGTGAAACATGAAAGTTTATGTGTGATATTTGAAATATTTTCATTTAAAGCCAAAATCAAGGTGTCTATCTTCTACATAAAATATTAGGTTTAGAAGGGTAAAGAGTCTTAAGCTCGTAAAGTAAGCATGTGTGGAAAAGTATATCTGTAGATCCTGATTGCAGGCATTCTCACCAGGATGGAATCTTTTAGCACTTTGTAAGCAAACTACCCCATATCAATCTTATTTTCTCTCGGTTATATTTAAATATGTCTGATGATATAGTTGATTTATGCGATGCAATGGTTTTATTATCGTTATACAAGATTTTACTAGGTTCAAGCATAGATGTGATTTTCACCCAATGTTGGGTGCGACTGCTGTGAAGACGGAAGATTATTTTAGCCATAAAAGATACAGGATTCTTCGGTTTGGCAACCATAATTTGATTATGACATGACGATATAACACGAATCTATTCTCGGATATTTCTTATAGAAATCCTGATAGATTTCAAAAGGGAAGTCCTTCACTATAATTCATTAGGGTGACTTTTATCCAAACAAGATAGTGTCTGCACATACCCTACAGCAGTTTACGTGATCTCCTTTTGAGAATTGGCTTAAATCAATATGGCTTCTGTTTTTACCAAGGGTTTGTCTCTTCCATCTTAGTATATAGTTTATCATGGTCTTGGAACCAAAGCAGCCACTCCTTTCATCGATTTATAGCGCCTACTCCCTCCACCTGCAGTCAGGATTAAACGTGCTCAGTCCTAAAGAATTGTGTCCCCAGTTCTGTACATTGCAATGCAACAGGTTTAGGATTGTTGTGAAGCCAACGAGTGTTTCATGCCCTGAATAATCTATATCGTCCTACTCACCATTTACAAACTTGTACTTTTCCCAATGTGTCCACATTTTTGCGTATTGATCAATTTTCAAAGATTCCCTTCAGAAATATCCTGTTTATTTTCTGAGAAAATTAATTTGTTTCTATTCTCGTCAATCTTCTTCACATTATTGTCGCTTAAGCCTTCTTAGTCTTATTTTCTAGGCCCATCCATTAAATATATTTTCTATTGTCTGCTTGACAATTCATTCCCGAGTGAACCCTCTTCTAGCCTTACATATGCTACAATGACCCTTTACAGATCAATCACTCTCTTCATTACTGGCACGCATCCTATATCAGGCTTTGATGATTAGCAATCTTCTGTTTTAACGAGCGAGATGAGAATTTTGATCGAAGTCAATTCAATTGATGCTGAATGGAAGTTAATAGAAAATTTGATTTGGGGATACAGATTTATTTTAGCGTCATATTGATTAGTGTGTGACGGAACAAGTGCTTCCTAAAAAGAGGTCTTCGAATATTCAAGTTTCTTGCAGAATCAAATTTCCATAGCATTTTAAGGATATTGGAAAGATTCATTCTAAAACTATTTAAAACATAACTAATGAAGTAATGAGTTTAAGAGGAAGTAGTGATCCTGTGAGAGATAGAAAAAATTCAAGCGGGAGGAGACGAAAGAATACAACATAACCAAATTTAACCGACTGAGTTAAGAAAAAGGAATTTTTTATGAATCAAGATAAACTAACCTAAGGTAAAAAAAATTCAAAAGGCGAATAAAATAATTTTTATTCGGAAAAAGTTACCGAACAAAAAATAATGTCTGCCACTTGTAAAATACCTTCTTAAAATTCTGTGCTCTAATTTCCAAGGAGTTCTATATAAATCAGTCATAACCATAATTTGATTAGTTTTCAGTCTATTTTCGAAAGTTCTCCGAGGATAGAAGGGTTCACGTGGTGATTTTCTATATTGGCTCTATTACTGCATGCCCCGTTACATAAATTGTTATCATTAAACTTATATATCCTTCTTGTATGTGAATGAGGATAATTTGAACTGGATTATATAATAAGATAGGTTATTAGTTGCTTTCAATTCCAAAAGGTGGAATAATTTTCTTATCATAATAAGAAAGAATTTTTTCAAGAAGTAATAGGGATATAGAAACAGTAAATATATCAGAAGAAAAAACAACAAAAAAAGCCAGCAAACGACGAAAATCATAAATTCCTAATAAGAGCTAAATTTTTGTCTAATTTTTCACCATTAGGAAAAGGAAAAAACCTTTGTGCAAAGAGGATGAAGAGCCGTTAGTGTCACGTCAAGTGTATAATATGTTGTTCTAAAGACGTAGACTTTTTATTACCTTTAATTAACATTAAATTATGCTAAATTATTTTAAAGAACCTTCGCTGAAATCTATCATATAATTCAATATCCAGCCAAAACACATATTACTCATGCAAAATTTTTAGCATAGGGAACAATACTAAATCTCTTTTCCCTCTTCCAATGATATTGACTTTTGGAATACTCGGTAGTTTCAGAAACAAACCTAAGTATGATTGGAATAAAGAGATCGCTTCTATCGGAATGGAGAATTGAGCTGCGGCTATTAAATCCATTGCATCAAAACAGGATATAGGTTACATTCCTACAGATTATAGATATTTATCTGACAAGATACTAACAATATCATTGGAAGAGAGAAAAGAGATTTAGTATTGTTCCCTATGCTAAAAATTTTGCATGAGTAATATGTGTTTTGGCTGGATACTGAATTATATGATAGATTTCAGCGAAGGTTCTTCAAAATAATTTAGCATAATTTAATGTTAATTAAAGGTAATAAAAAGTCTACGTCTTTAGAACAACATATTATACACTTGACGTGACACTAACGGCTCTTCATCCTCTTTGCACAAAGGTTTTTTCCTTTTCCTAATGGTAAAAAATTAGACAAAAATTTAGCTCTTATTAGGAATTTATGATTTTCGTCGTTTGCTAGCTTTTTTTGTTGTTTATTCTTGTGATATATTTACTGTTTCTATATCCCTATTACTTCTTGAAAAATTTCTTTCTTATTATGATAAGAAAATTATTCCCCCTTTTGGAATTGGAAGCAACTAATAACCTATCTTATTATATAATCCAGTTCAAATTATCCTCATTCACATACAAGAAGGATATATAAGTTTAATGATAACAATTTATGTAACGGGGCATGCAGTAAAAGAGCCAATATAGAAAATCACCACTTGAACCCTTCTGTCCTCGGAGAACTTTCGAAAATAGACTGAAAACTAATCAAATTATGGTTATGACTGATTTATATAGAACTCATGGGAAATTAGAGCACAGAATTTCAAGAAGGTATTTTACAATTGGCAGACATTATTTTTGTTCGGTAACTTTTTCTGAATAAAAATTATTTTATTCGCCTTTTGAATATATTTTCCTTCAGGTTAGTTTATCTTGATTTATTTAAAATTCGTTTGTCTTAACTCAGTCGGTTAAATTTGGTTGTGTTCTATTCTTTCGCGTCCTCCCGCTTGAATTTTTCTCTATCTTTCACAGGATCACTACTCCTTTTAAACTCATTATTTCATCGGTTATGTTCTAAATAGTTTTTCATTGAATCATTCCAATATCCTCAAAATGCCATGGAAATTTGATTCTGCAGGAAAGTTAAATATTCGAAGACCTCTTTTTAAGAAGCACTTGTTCCGTCACACACTAATCAATATGACGCCAAAATAAATCTGTATCCCCAATCAAATTTTCTATCAACTTCCATTCAGCATCAATTGAAATGACTTCGATCAAAATTCTAATCTCGTTCGTTAAAAAAGAAGATTGCTAATCATCAAAGCCTGATATAGGATGCGTCCCAGTAATGAAGAGAGTGATTGATCTGTAAGAGGTCATTGTAGCATATGTAAGGCTAGAAGAGGGTTCACTCTGGAATGAATTGTCAAGCAGACAAGAGAAAATATATTTAATGAATGGGCCCAGAAAATAAGACTAAGAAGGCTTTAGCGACAATAATGTAAAGAAGATTGACGAGAATAGAAACAAATTAATTTTCTCAGAAAATAAACAGGATATTTCTGAAGGGAATCTTTGAAAATTGATCAATACGCAAAAATGTGGACACATTGGGGAAAGTAAAAGTTTGTGAATGGTGAGTAGGACGATATAGATTATTCAGAGCATTAAACACTCGTTGGCTGCACAACAATCGTAAACTTGTTGCCCTGCAACTTACGGAATTGGGGACACAATTCTTTAGAACTGAGCACGTTTTATCCTGACTGCAGGTGGAGGAAGTAGGCGCTATAAATCGATGAAAGACAGATTTGGTTAGACGAAACTTCTCCGCAAGGAGTGCAAATCAACGTGCTCTCTACCAAGAAGTGTGAGTGACGGTCGCAAGCAATGGAAAAGCAGGAGATCATACCTTTATTTCGAGTCAGGGACAAATCTTGTGAGGCAACGTTAGCCTTTCTCATCCGCCTTCAGATCAAGAATTGGAAAAGCCTTCCTCCGAACTTGTTCTTGTGAACTCTTAAGGACAAATGTCCCGTTTGCTCCCTCAAGCCGAAGGTGGAGAATTAATCTCCCCTACCCCCTTCGAATTTTGTTTAGTGACACCCGGAGGACAAGAGACCCGCATCTCGCGAAACACAAGTTCGAGAAAGTAGCCACACCCACTGCAGGTTTGTAGCTACCACCCGTGAGTAATCAAGGAACTAAATCACTCATTACCCTCAATCTCCCATTATAACCATTCTCTAACGACGGTTATCAAATTAGTATTCCGAGCTAAAGTACGTCTTATTTATGTACTCATATATATATATATATATATATATATATATATATATATATATATATATATATATATATATCCATATTTATTGTTGTAACTTTTATTTAGTATGTATTAAAATCTATATTTTTGTCAATGCCTTTGTTATATTCCTTGGTCACGAGCTGCCGTTATCTATTCAAATAGCACTCTTAGAACAATAAAAGTGTGGCCTTGCTTGGCCTACCACAGAGCCTGCGTGCGCATATTCTCGCACACTTGGCCATATTTTAACATTAAGGAACATGAGATATTTTATAAATATATATATCACCAATAAAATGACTTATTAAAAACTAATCTATAACCCTTTTTACACAAAAATGCCTCGATGAGCATCGAACCCACTAGACCTACCCATTCATATCAAGAATAATCTTATCCTTCAGTTTTTTTCACGTCAAATTACAGTCTCAAAGCATGAGAGCAGTGCACTAACCACAACCTTGGGTTATTGATTCCTTTCTCAATGGCTTGAAAATTTAAATTATAAATGCTTTCAAATAAGTAGGGACGGCGTATGTCAAGGCCGATAAAATACGTGCCCTTCATTTCGCCTTTATGCCATTAAATCATACATCATTTCATCTGCATACATAAGAGGTATTTCGTAGTGATGGGGGCTGAATACTGCCTCATCTTTTCCACTCAGGATTCATCAGTAGGTTATAAGTACGCTACCTCGCAACCACCCCTCTAAACTCACCTCTCATCTACAATCTGGCAAATTCCTCCTCTCTCACTACCTAACGGTCATTAAACTAATCAACCCATCTTTTAGAAAGTCTTCAATATTTTCGAACACACTCGCACTCACTCTCTTATTTTCTCGTCATGGGTTTATTTCAATCCATTTCACTTACATGTCAACTCCTTCGAATTCATTTTCATCTTGCCCTTGTTTACACACTATGTATCTTAGTTTCACCAAACATCACGCTTAAGTCCATTTTAATCTAAAAACTCTAGATATTTTTATTTCCTTCCACACTAACACTTCTTATACATCTACATCCAGCTACGTGTAGGTAGCTTCCTGGCACATTCTTCCCTCAAAACAGTATAGCATTCTGGTTTGAGTTCGTAATCTGCTCCATCTGTACTACTATGATTTATAATGTTTCCTCGATAATTCCAAACTCTCGCTTTTTCGCTTTTTAAAGACGATAACTCCACCCCGGATACCACCAACACTATTATCAATACTGAATACCGATTACCTCATTTTATTGTGGATAACATTTTGACCTCCACTAACTGACATTGTCAAAATCTTTAGTCAAAATTGTCACATCTTTTTTTCTCTCTCACATTAACTTCGGACATCTGCTGTCACTCACCTAGAACAAATCGCTTGGCATTTATCATCAATCTCTTATCCCTTTGCATCATTCTTAATATAGTAAATATCCAAGGAGAGTTCACATTGCCTTTTCTTCCCCTCACAGGTAAGACATACCACTTACTCCGATTAAATTTCACGCTAACACACAACTTAATACCACAGGCCTCACTCTTCATAATGTTTTTTCTATCTACACGATGCAATCTTTGCCCAAGTCCATGAAAAACTCCTAAACTTTCCCCTTTTTAAACAAAGATCTTCTCACTTGTATCAGAAAAATACCTAGGTTGTGTTTATTTCATCCTTCCTCACCTATATTTTTATACAACAGAACTACTACTGGATACTTCTACTCACAAAAAACTTACACAAAATAGAGTAGATCCATTTCCTAATAAACTAACCACGAACTTCTAACATCTCAGCCCTATATCATCTACTACACGTGCCTTAATATTCTTCAGACCTAACATCGGAATAGCAATAACAAACCCTTGCATGCGCAGCTTTTACCTTGATACAGCACCTAATTTATAAACACAGAGCACCTCATATATAAATTTCCATCATCTTCAATACTTACATTATATATACAATTAATTGAACTATTCTTAAAGTCTTTGTGTTACATCTTCGCTTGCAAGTACTTTCTCCTTGATATTCGAATAGATTCAAGTCTCTTTGTTCTTCACCCTTTTTACCAACTTGCAGAATATCTACCTTTTCTCATTATCATCCTCATTCATGTTTTGTCCAAATGCTTAGTTTACTACTTATCTAAAATGCTTAATTATTTGTTTCACTTTTAATTTCTTTTCCTTATATTCATTAAAATGAATCTCCCTGGCATCTTCATCTAAACTGTTAACTAATTGCAATACTCTTTCTTTTTTATTTACCATACACGTGTTATATCATCATAGAATCCTTCTGAAATTTGCTATCTCTTATCTGTTATGGTAAACCTACGCAAAGGCCTTTCACTATCTAGTACAACATACTTCCTAACTGTTCCAAAATATTTCTATCGCCAAGCTTGCACAATTTTGTTTTTGCTAATACAGTTATTCTCATATCACTCACCCATCTGATTCAAAAATAATTCACGTTTAATTTTCCCTTCTTTCTACCTTCTCTGTCCGGATAAATCACTTTCATCTAAAGCATGTTATTCTAAAGAACTCTATCGGCTGAAGCTAATTTAGTTTAAATTGACTTTAGTGTAAAATTTGATTCCTCTCCAAAGTATTTTCTAAGATAACTTTCGTCTTACTCACTTTATTTAAAACATTAAAAAGAAACAGCCTGATAGCCTAAGAAAAAGATCAGTCAACCAAATTCAGTTATTTGATAATAACAACAATAAATAATGATACACTTTTCAAACTGTACAAACTGGATAATAGTCTTTTACTACCTCTAACACAAAACATTATTAACATTTATTTTAGAACTGGCTAAAATAAATTTATTCCATCATAAATTCATGTGTAACTGCTCTGTTGGCCAGGCCACATGGAATATATGAAAGTACTATAATTAATGGTTCATTCCTCCCTCCGAAAAATCTCTGAGCTTATCTAGAGGGTTTAGTATTCATAATCTTTCTGACATTGCCGAGGCATTTAACATTTAATTTACTTCCATTGCTAGAAGATTAAATAATTTCATCCAGGATATTCATATCTCCCCGATGAGATACTTGCGTGACAGAAAAATTCATTCTTTATTTTTCGTTGTTTTTAAACAAATATTGTTCTATGGCATCCTCCTATCTCAATCAAATATCCCCATGGAATGACTTGGGGATCTCTTGGGTTCCCTCAATGTCAATCTATCTTTTTATAAGTTAAACAACACAGCATACTGTTCTCCGCCTTTAACTCGTGCCTTTGCAAGTCCACCATTGATATCCTACTTGTCGAGGACGAGGAGATACTACCCACTCTGCGCCGTGCACAGTGCATGTTGCAATTGTAGTCGCTAGCCCGGCCCCTCTCTCAGTCGAAAACGCTCTCACTGCTTCAACGACCGATATCGATGGTGACGTTTTCTAAGAGAGTCGACAGTCATACCCTAAGCACATTAGGTTTAGGGCTAGAAAACTCTTTTGAGAGCATGATGTAGCTCTAGGAAAAATTTAAGATCTATAGCAACTTACAAACGCCATAAGTGTCTCGGGAAATTGAAATCTAGATAACCTCGGTTGTGCGAGGAGAAGCGGATGTGGAAATTACCTCCTGTTATGTTCGTGGAAATGTGCAAATTGCTTGGAATGAGCGCGCCGATGAGGGTGTCAAAGAGCTCCCAACAACTGGCCAAACAGAACAGCGTCTCGTTCATTTTTACACCAACTACATAACAGATATCAGCAAAGAATTTCTGGCCAAGAAGATGAGGGACGATCGAGGGGAACCTAAAGTTGCGTGGCATTGCACAGCAACTGTTACCATGGACATCCCCCGAAGTAGCAAGACGTCTTCAGATCGTATTCTTTATTCTTCGAATTGGGCATGCTATGGTGACGCTTGGACATTTAATGGAGGCCTCTTCCATTTTATTTTATTCTCCTTATTGTTGATAGTATGCTTCTGCACAGGGGAGGGTAGACCTTACTCCGACGCCGGAACGTGCTTCATTTTTCTTCTTACCTTTAATATGTTTCATAATTTGGCGTTTATTGATTGGTTTGATTTTGTTTTCGCTTTTCTTTGTTTGGTTTTGTCTAAGAACTTTAACGTGCCCTAGTACTAGGCTGAAGTTTTAATTTCGGTGACCCTCGAGGGAGTCGCAACAGGGGCGTTATAATCAACAAAAATCATTCGTATTTACCTTATCATCTTCTTTTCTTCCAATTCAATAGAATTCCTACAATAAACTGATGATATTAATGAATCTTTGACGAAAAACATCCATCTTTCATTAATTACTAAGCGAACATAGTTTTATTGATTATTAAATCAATAAAATTACAAATATAAGATTCTACTTTATTAAACCTAATAACTTACCACCAATACTAAAATACAAATAAACACCTAATCTTATGCCTAAATTTGGCACGAATACGAGCCAATACTCCCCTTAATATTATTTCTGACTCTAGTCTCTTTAAAGTGAAATTCTCAAATCTTTTCTTCGAAGAGCAAAATTATTTATTCAATTGAGTTTTTATATCTAAAATTCATTATAGAATCATTATTAGGGCTTTCGTTGGTCCTTTCCCCCTCGTACTTAGGCATTTCGCTTCTCATGTGCTCTAAACGTCAGCCTTCGTTAAATTTATTCCATCTCCGTCTTAAGATTCTTTGGTGTCGTCGGTCTATTATTTTTTTAACATTCTCTACTATTGCTTACACGAATTGATTCATTTATGATATTAAAATTTGTTTGAAAGCAAATTATATTTTAACTAATCAAAATCAATAGAGTGGTATTTACACAATTACATTTGTGTTTCTCATTGCGACGGCTTCTCTTCTACAAAGTTTATTGATAGATTAGCGAAACTTAATCTTTTATTCTATCTAATATTTTTATTATTATAATTACTTTTCTTATTATCATTATATTGCTAGAAACATTTACTAAAAGGTATTTTAGTCATAATAATAAAAAATGATGTCTGCTGATTTTTGGTTGATCATGGCTAGTATTAACACATTATGTCATTTATCAATTGCACAAAATTGTCATTAAACTATCCTGTAAGCTCATTTCATGTTTAATTGAATAGAGTGATTATTATTATATGATATTACCTTTTGCAAATTTTGGATTGGTTACCATGGAAATAAGATTCTACTAAGCCAATGTTTGCACAATTCCCTTACGAAGCTCTCCTTAATCACAAACCATCGATAAAATTGAACATTAATTCAAATTTAAGTGGCGTAATATAGCGTTCTTCCTATTTCTCGCTATCCAATTTTGGAATAATTATAGCGTAGAATGTCGAAAGAAATCACCTTGCAACCGAATTTAGTAATTTAATCGAAGGGAAAATTCAACTTTACGATACCTAATTGCACCAAATGTGTGGAATAACGAGTATAGGATTCGTGCGTTGATAGAGTGAGCAAACATATTGAATTACCCTTAAATTTTTAGCTAACTTAGGCAAAAATAAAATAAATTAGTAAGTTTTAGAAGATCGTTCATAGCCGATTTTCATTATCGGCTCTTCAAATGCCCCGAAGGGACTTCATATAGGACTTCGGAAGGAGAAAAGAAGATGGTATGTATATATAAATATGAATGTAAGCATGTACCTATTTATGTAGGATACGCATATATATATATATATATATATATATATATATATATATATATATATATATATATATATATATATATATATATATATGTACACTTATAATACTGGAAACTTAAGCATGGGTAAATCTAAAGAGTTACGATATAAAAGAAAGAATTGAAAACATTTTGTGATAAAAAATTAAAGCTAAATTTAAAAAGAGCAGCTCAGACGAAAATGTTTTGAACAGAGATTCTTATAAATATCTCTGAAATGAAGGAAAAGTAAGGGAAGAAGTTACTGTGCTCGAACAAAGTTAAAAGTGGAGTAGAAACATGACGGGTATCCAATTCTCCTGTACCTACCTAGTTCCCCATCAAAAGCGAGATCTCAGTTTGAGTTAAAAAACCGAAGGCCAAACTGAGATAATGGGCCTAATCAGAAAGTAAAAAGAAAAAGATGATTTAAGCTCTAAAGACGTAAGAACATGATGCAGAAACAGAAGTTCTAATGTATGAGATATTCTTATCCTTTTGAATAGTAGGAATTAGAGGAAATATAGTCCTTGATGCAATCTGAGATGATCAATTTAAAATTACTACTTGATTAAACACACAAATAAATAAGGCACATAAAAGGACGACTAATCTTAGTATTTTCTACGTGAAAGCGAATTTAACCCTGAAATTTAAAAGTTTATCAAACTTTCCATTTGACAGATGGCATGTCATTTTATGTTAATTAATAATCTTTTTTTCTCATATTACGCCTCAGATTTAAGTCATCATATATTAAATGATTTTTCTCTTTAACATCCTTGATTATCCTTATATACTTTTTTGCGTTTTACCTTTGCTTTTTGTCCAAATAAACTTTTCATAATTTTCCTTAGAAATACTTGAAATGTATTCATTTTATTTTGCCTTAGTAGTTTTGTTCAGGAGATATTTGGTGGCCATATGCCTTTTTTTCGTGTCATCTGCGCTCGTTTATTCCATTAATTGAAGGTATTGTGGTATATTATTCTAGTTCCACTACTTATTCACAGAATTTCATTTAACTTTATTCTCACTTATCTACTGATGAGGAAAGATACTTTGTTGGGTTACATAATGTCATCTGCTCTTCAGGATTGCAAAGTTTTAGCTTGTAAACACGGGTAGATTTTCTTGGAATTATAAGCTCTATGTCTATGGAGTTCATTTTTCCAATTATATAACGCTGTGTACGCCAGACCACACTTATCTATAGCGCCCCTTCTAATTAACCGTCCGGCATCTTCATTTTCTCTCTTCATTCTTTTCTTCTGCATATACCAGACCAAATTTTGTATCCTATTCTGAATAATCATGAGAAAAACTTACACAAATCTCTCAGGTCGTAAAAAATAGATCAGAAGAGATTAAATGGAAATATTTAGAGAAGGATATTTGTATGCAACGAATGATCAGCAGGTTTCGCTCTTCACGTAGTGGAAAATAATCGAATTTTAACACCTGAAATACGTAGGAACAGCATCAAGATGGACGACTCAGATTTACTCGATAGTTTTCGGTAGTTGGGCCGATTTTCAGGACTTTGCGGAACACTTTATTAAATGTATTTAAAACTTTTTTAAATGAAGGAGGAAATATTAATAAGTTAACATTCACTAAAGAATTTTTTAAAAAGTAGTCCCGGTCCTAAAGAACCCCCATTTTATCTTAAAGAATTTAAGAATTTAAAATTATATACGTTTTAAAGCGAAAGAATATAATTATGAATAATGAAAGAAGTTTGACAAGGAAAGGCGTAAATACGATACGAATAAATAAACCAATTCTATGTTAAAGAATTGAGCTGAGGCCTCCAAATCGATTGCATCAAACCAACATAGGGGTTACCTTCTTAAGAGTATGGATTAATTACATTTATGATTTAAAAAATGACTGCTGCATAGATATTTGGCTGACAAAATAATAAAAATGCCATTGGAAGTGGACAAAGAGATTTATTACGGTTTCCTATAAGTTAAAAAAAAATTTTACACCAGTAATTTGATTTTTGGTTGGCTATTGGTTAATGTGATAGAATTAAGCGAAGGTGTTCCCAATAAATTCAACGTAATTGACGGTGAGGTATAGGCGATAAAAGATATCTGTCTGTAGCAAGAAATGTTGTACCATTCAGCCGTCAATAACGGCTCTGTACCCTTATTGCAAATAGGTATATTTCCCTTTCTCGATGGAGAAAAATAAAACAAAACTATTTTTCTAAATTCCTGCCTTTCTTAATTTGCTAGATTTCTTTTCATTCCCTTTCTCCTCTACTATATACCTTTGGTCTGGGTTTCGTTATTCTTACGTGCAAAATTTCTTTGCTTTGATGATAAATAATTGATTCAATCATTTTGGTATTGGAACCAACTTATAGCCTAATCTTCTATAGAATCTGGCTCAAATTATCAATAATCAATTAAAAGTAGTAGGTATGAGTTTAATGATGGCAATTTACGTAATGATGCATGCAGTTTAAGAGGAAATATGGAAAACCACGACTTCAACTCTGTCCTCGGAGAACTTTCTGAAAACGCACAGAAAACTATTCACATAATTGTCTTGGCTAATTTTTTGAAAAACTTTCAGAAATTGCAGCATCAAGTTCATGTGTGTCTCTTTTAGTTGGCTGATATTTTTTCTGTTTTATAATTTTCCAAATAAAAGATATTTTATTCGACTTTTGCTTATATTTTACCTTATTTTTTATCTTTACCCATTAAAATTTCGTTTTTCATTTGTTAGTCTGTTCATTTATGTTATGTTGTCTTCTTTTATTTCTTCCAGTGTGGATTTTTCTCTATCTTTCACAGGATCTCCTCTTCCTCTATATTTTTTTATTTATCGGTTATGTTCTAAATAGATTTCATTGAATCACTACAATATCCTAAAAATCCCATGCAAATATGATTGCGCAAGAAACTTGAACATTTAAAGACCTCCCTTAAAACACTTGTTCCATCCATATTTATCAATATGACGACAAAACATAAAATCATTATCCCGAAATCAAATTTCCAATTAACTCCTATTCAGCATCAATGGAATTGATTTCGATCGCAATTCTTATCTCACTCCTTAAAAAAGAAGATTGCTGATTATCAAAGCTTAGTACAGGATGCATGTCCATAATGATGAGAGTAATTAATATTTAAGGTTAAATAGTGGAGTAAGACCAGGAAAGCATTCCCTCGGGGGATGGATCTTCGAGGAGACACTCCACTCAAAGATTTCCAACAAATTTTGAACACTCGTTTATAACCACTTCCCATAAAAAAATGGGCCGGGTAACATCGACAACCTAAAACAACCAAATTAACTTATGTATAAACTCGGCCATCAGTTTTTCCTCACTAAATTTAAGTCTAAAAGCCATAAGGCAGAATGCAGTAACCACAACCTTCGAACCCCTGCATTACTAACCTATCATTCGCAATATCATCTTCTTGGTCCTAGATTATTAATCCCATTCTCAATAGTTTTTAAAATATAACTTTTACAAGCTTTCAAATAGTTAAGTTGGTTAACTTCAATGCTAATAAAACTACTCGCCCTTCGTATGTCCTCTATGCCCTAGATAATATTTTCTAGATACAAGCATTTTTTAGTAAGGCTGTGATAGGTACTGAATCATCTTTTAAGCTCAGGATCATCCCTAGGGAGAAGGCTTAAAGATGGCCACGTCAAAAGCACCCTTTCTGACTCACCTCTTATTCATAATCCAGCAAATTCTTACTTTCTGACTACCATCTATCAAATAAACAATAACAAAAAAACATCATCTTTTCAGTGGTATTCTCATCATTTCTCACACCCTGACATTCAGGCTGGTATTTTTTTTCGCAAGTGTATTTAAAACCATTCAACTAACATGTGTACACCAGAGGAGATCTCATCATTATGCCTTTATTCACATTTTAAATATCTCTTACAATGTTCCTAACTCAATTTAACTTAGGTTTACCAAGCATCACGCTCAAGTCCATTGCCCTGCCGCCCCAAACCTATTATCTCAACTCATACGATGGGCGATCAATAAGTTTTGCAATTCGGATATAAGGAAACGAGATATGAGGAAAAGTGTTTTATTATTTTTCAATATAACTACCCTCGACTTCAATGCACTTACGCGACTTGTCCCTGAGGCTTAGAATTTCCAACAACCAGAAACCTCACGACTGCTGTTCAATCCACTCCTCGACGGCGAGCTTGACATCTTCATCGTCCCTGAACCGGCGTCCACGCAGTGCAGCCTTGAGCTGGCGGAATAAAAAGTAGTCGCTAGGGGCCAGATCTGGACTGTAAGGGGGATGGTTAAGCTCCTCGAATCCGCACTCGCGCAGAGCAGCTTGTGCAACTCTGACCTTGTGGACTTTGATGACTTTGAAGTCGATCATGGGGCGTGAGGTTTCTAGGGACCCAATGGGCAGAGACCTTGGTCATGGATGATGTTGATAACACTTCCATGTGATATTTCAAGTTCTCACTCAATTTCTTCGACCTTTACCCGTTGATTCCCGAGGATCATCTTCTCCACACGGGCCACATTATCCTTGTTGGTCACGTCTGACGGGTGTCTTGGACGGGGGTTATCTTCAAGGGACTCACGACCATGGCGAAACTCCCTATTCCAGCCAGTAATTGTTGTATAGGAAGGGGCGGTATTGGTGTACACTGCGACCATGTGTTCATGAATCTCTTTTATATTCTTGCCTTCCTTGGTCAAAAATTTGATCACTGCGTGGTGCTCAACCTTCTCCATTGTTGAAAAATTATGGACTGACGATCTGTGATCAGCTACTGCTTCTTAAATAGACGAGGCAGGAGCATGCGGCTGCAGGTCCTGACTTGTCATAACTTGCATTAATATCCCCAAAAACATCCATCCCCTTCCTCTGTTTTGCCCTACCAATTCGCAAACTTATTGAACGCCCCTCGTATATATACATTGGCACCATCACACGATTATGTAGTGTGATATAACGGTCTGAGGCCGCTTAAATTCAGCCGCTATCACATGTTTAGAAACACATGGCTAACCACGTGCATCTGTGAGATGAAGCAGAGCACGTTATCGCCCAGCTTAGCAAATATTTAATCAAGGAGGTTCATTCCCCCATTTCACCTCCATACGTCGATCTCGCCAGATTGAGTTAGGCTTATGGGCAGATAAAGTATTTTCCAAGGCGCGACCGGAGCATTCCCCCGAAGTCCCCCCACTCAATTATCCCCTACGCAATGGAGACGGCTCCGGGTACTTATACAATAGCATTCCCCAATAAGATCAGATCAGATCCAGATTATCTTCGCGAGGCATCCCGCCGATCCGGTCTCCCTTGTGCACCTCGAGATCAACCATTATTGTCCAGAAGAAGACAATATCCCTTGAGTGCCAAGGTTCGAGCCTTCCAGACGCCAAGTCAACCAGGCCCTTCCTTGTTGTTTAGAAAGAGAACAACGTTAGAACAGCCATTGTTCTTTGAGCCCGTTGACAAGAGACGGTTCTCACCCCCCCTGTTGTCTAGAAAGAGAACAACGTTAGAACAGCCATTGTTCTTCATGCCCGTTCGTCAAGAAACGGTTCTCATTCCCAAGATATCACGTCAGGATAATTTAATTCCCCCCTTTTTAACGTTCTTCAAGAGAACGATTGGTTTCAACGATAACCTCCATTGTTCATCTAGAACATCCCCGATTCGCTGTCACTAGAATCGCTCGTACCTCCAAGCCCCACTTCGCTCTCGCTCTTCAAAGACAGTCCTTTCCCTTCGCTAAGGACAACTCCCCGAAAAACCGTTGTGCTGGTAATCACCAGTGGACCGGAGATTCCTTCGCATCGTCTTCCTCTGCACAACTTTGTAATTACGTAAGCTGACCATTAACTTTAATTATCTAACCTTTTTATCAATGCTATCTGTGCTTTAAATGGTTTAGTGAACTAATCCATCCCTTTAATTTGTATTTGCTTACCTTTTAAATCTCTCTAAATCTTAATTCTCGGATTAGTCAGATATTCCCACGACCCTTTCCATTTTCCGTTTATGTAAACATTTTCTTTTTGTGTGTTGTTGATAGTTTAATTAATAAAACTCTATTTTATTAATGATAGCCATATTAGTATCCTTGAGCTCAGTTCCACTTCTTAAGCATATTGAAGATAAATAAACTCGGTCAATCAGATTATCATGCACTCGAAATATTAGAATAATTCCCTCAACGAATAGTTATATATGGTATATCTTCGAGAGACTATTCTACGACATGTAGCTTCCTGGCAAAGTTCACACTCAAACCATTAGCATTAACTAGTGGTTTAATCTACGGTAGATATTCCTAACATTTATAAACTTATGTTTACTATCTGCTCTATCTGTACCACTATGAATTTCGAGTTTCCTAGATAATTGCAACTTCTCACTCATTAAAGGATATGATTATCCCTAAATATCGATTGCCTTAGTTTTTTTTACATTCAGTTTTAGACCTTGTCTTACAGACATTGTCAAAATCTTCGATCAACATTTAAAATCTTTCTCACTCTCACCCAACAAACCGGATCAGTTGCATAGACCTACGTAACTCGTACCACTCATTAAAAGTAAAATTTAACTTAACACATGACTTAAATAAACACGCTAAATCCATGAACTCGCCGAAAATTTTACTCTTTCTTTTCTCATGATCTCTCAGTTATATATTTAATCCTCACATTCCTTATATACACGAAATCCCCTTAAATAACCCACCTAACACATTATCAGTTACCTTTATTACATCTTCTCTAAAAAATTCCAAAACACTTTACCTACAACGAACTCTACCCAAGGTTGTCCTTTATTTCATATTTCTCGCCCTATACAACGGAATCATTAATGTATTTTTCTAATTTCCAACAACATACAACAAAGACAATACACCAATTTTATAACACAATCACCACGCACATTTACTATCTCAGCAACATACCATCTAGAGCAGCTGTCTTCCTATTATTCAAACCTATCAATCTAAAGGCAATGTCGTAGAAAAGGCTCCCGACGATATACTATATATCTGTTCTTTGTGGGGATTATTCTATATTCGAGTGCGGGGTTGATCAGATGGCCGAGAATGGACTCTACGTTAATAAATAGGCCTGGAGAGGGCTTATTTATCTTCAATATACTTAAGAAGTGAAACGGAGCCTAAGGATAAATAATGTTGCAAACATTAATAAAATAGGATTTTATTAATTAATCAAACAAAATAACACATGGAAAATATTTACATGGCCGGAGATTGAAATGGGAGATATACATGAAATGAAAAAGGTTATGGGATAAATTTGACTGAGCGGAGGATTAAGATTAGGAGGGATTTAAAATGACAAAACAAACAAGAAGGGAAATGGGTGGCTAGATCCGATTTAAAGCACGGAGTTACGTTGGCACAAAGTTAAATAGTTAAATGCAATTCGTAGCTTACGTATTTATAGGGTCATCGTGCAGAGGAAGGCAATTTGAAGGAATAGCTTCGGTCCGACTGGTGATTTCTTTGCCGGGAGGAGTGGTTTTTAGGGGGGTTGTCCTTAACGAGGGGGGAAGGACTGACTTCGAGGAGCGAGAGCGAAGTGGGGTTTGGAAGAACGAGCGATTCTGGAGATAGGATACCGGAGATGTTCTGGATGAACAATTGAGGTTATTGGTGTAACCAAGCGTTTTCTTGAAGAACGTTAAAAGGGGAGAACTAAATTACCACTGATGTGATATCAGGCGAACGAGAACTGTTTCTTGTTGAACGGGCTCGAAGAACAATGACTGTTCTTAAGTTGTTCTCTTCTGAACAATTGAACAACAGGGGGTGCCCTTGTTGACATGGCGTCTCGAGGGGCACGAACTTTGTTACTCAAAGAAATTGTCCTCTTCTGGATAATGAGGGGTTTCTCGGGGTAGATTTCCTAGGTGCACAAGGGAGACCAGATCGGCGTAGATGCCTCGCGAAGATAATCGGTATCTGCTTCAAACGCAAAATTCTATCACATAAATAGCCGGAGCAAGCGCCTCGGGGTAGGGGACAATGTGGAACTTCCATGGAATGTCCCGGTAGCGCTTCGGAAAATCTTATCTTCCCATAAGCCTAATTCCATCTGGCCAGATCGACGCCTGGATGCAAACGGGGGATTGGACCTTCTTAATTAAACTTGAAGCGGGGGAAGATAATACTCGGGAATGGTAGGCGATAAGAACGCCGTTCTACTCTCTCTCGCAGGGTGCACGTGGGAAGCATGAGTTTCAATATGAGATAGAAGCGAGGCGAGGCCGCCTTAGACAACCTCTTGCATGCGCATCTCTTTAATACTACTATGATGAATACATATACACCTAATGTATACTTATACAGAAAGAGCTTCAAATTTAAATTCACATCATGTTCACTACCACATTATATATACAGTTAATTAAAATATGCTTACATAGTAATTTTTACCTCTTTTCTTATAAGTACCTTCTTCTTTATATCGAAATAGATACAATCTCCTGGTTCCTCACCCTTCTTCCTACCTTCCAGAGTAGTTACCTCGTCTCAATATGCTCATCATTCATGTTTTGTCCAAATACTTAATCATTTGTCTCATTCTCACTTTCTTCCCCTTGTATTCATACAAACAAATCTTTCTGGCATCCTCATCTGCATTATTAAACGTGTGTTTGAAAATACACGTTTAAGATCTTCCTACAATTATTAGGAAATTCTCCTTTCTCTCATTTGTTGTGGCAAACCTACTAAGAACACCTACACTCTTTAGTACAAAATACTTCCTAGTTTGGAGGCAAATTTGTTCTGTCTCTATGTTTGCACTTATTTCATTCCTTTTAATGTAACACTGATTCAATATCCCTCTCATCCGATTCAATAACAATTCACTTTTACTTTACCCTTCCTTTCTATAGTCCTCTCGGTGTTTTCATTTATGCAACAAGTAATTTAGACGTACACAGCAAATTTGTTTTATCTAGAGAGTGCCATACTCATTAAATCCCGCGAATTTTATATTAAATAGGACTCGCATCATATCCTTGTGCTGAAAGAGTGATTTTTCTTCATCCGGTGTTTGTACCAAAAAAAAGCTTTTTATGCCGTCCATCTATCTGTAAACCTTTCGATTACTCACGATTTCTACAACCATCAACCGATATCAATTTGCAAAGGGAAACAAAAATACGTCCCAATACATTTCTGTACTTCATTATTACAACTTCACCTTCTATCATAGCGACTCTCTATACTACAAATAGGGACAGTTTTATCCTTACTGAAAACATCACCAAACAATTCTTGAACTCACACTTTGATGTACCAAACATATCACTCTTCTATGAAACGTGCTGGCAAACCCTTTTACTAATACCAGCCTGATCTATACCTGATCTTACCCTATTTAATCTACCACACACAAAGTGTAAATTGCGTCTCTTTACCGCTACATACCTTCGACGTTTCTAATTCCACCACAGCATAGATAGCGACAATCTTGTTCACATCAGAGACAAATCTTATCCAGTTATTCTTGAGTGTATTTAACCTTTGTAAGACTAATATACCAAGTGCTTCACGACCCCATTTCTAACTTACGTCGTAACACTTGGAAAGCTCAGTTCGATAACTAACTATCTAGTTTACGCCATAGCGACTGGCCCGCGGCTCGACAAACTAAAAACCAGCGGAATTTCGTCATGTAAGCGTTCATGGTGACAGGTATAAATAGGGACCCCTGATTCTAAGAACTAAAGCCGATCAGAAGTTCATACAGCGAGGACCTGCTGATACCTACAGAGCTCTGCCAGTCTCTGCCCCCATTTCCTCTGTCGTTGCACCGTTTGCAGCTCCCGATTGACTGTTGTCTCTCACCCTCACCAGGAAGGGGGGGGATACGCTTAGGCTCGCTACGACTCTTCCCGTTTTCAGGCCAACCACCGTCTGTGTATTGCCTCACTACTTATGTGACAGGTATTTGTAATATTTCTTCACATCTTAAGTCCCATTCTCAGTTTTTCGTTGTCGGGGCCTATAGCTATTTATAAAGGACGTACGAAGGGGGAGGGGGCATCCCAGATATCTAAGGACTTTCCTGTGGACCTATTTATTTCTTTTTGGGGGGCCTTTACAAGTGGTGACCTTATCAAGATTTGGTGCTGGTATCTGCTTGGGCAGATAAGTCGCCTGAGTGCGCATTCACTGTTTGAGGCCCGCAAGGGAATTTCTAGTTTGCCTAGGATTATTAGCCTTTTGTGATTTTAAGTTTTGTTGATTGCCTCTGTTTACACGGCTGTGCTATTGCCACTGTTTATTGTGGACTAAGTATGTTTGAAACTTTGCAGGGTGTGTCATTTATTGCTTTTGAGGTTTGTTGATAGCCTTTGTTTACGTGACTTGTTTTGCCCGTATTATAGGGCCTACTAGTTAAGTTTGCCGCTATACATTGTACGTTAATTATTTAACCTAATTTTTTTCATTTACTTTATTTGCAAAGTTAACCTTCTAGGTATTTAGTCATTTTACTTTGCTTTACATATATTGGGTTTTATCTTATGTTCATTAATATAATTTTTCTTTGTTGATTTGTGTATTTCGTCCTATTCTGTTAAGATTTCGTCTATTAAAGAACTCAAGGAACAAGCTGTGGACTTCGGACTAACAGGGAACAAGATCGCCCACTATATTCTGCGACAACAAGCGTTTTAACGTTATAAGCATGAGAAGGAACGCTGAAACAAACTCCAGCTTGCTGAACTTTCAGTTCAAGCTAAGAAGGAGTAGCTACAAGCTCAAGCTAGGAAGGAGTAGTTAAAGCTAGAAGTCGGAGCTTCAAGCTAAGAAGGAAGAAGAAGACAGAAGGTCCAAACTCGACAAGATTGGAACTGAGAAGAAGATTGAGATAGCGCGCATCTCTGCATCCCAGCAGTCTACCTCTGGGCAGTTCAATGATCTGGTGAGACTTCCTTAACTCCGTCTAATGCAGTATAGAGCAGATATCACCAACTACCTCAACCGCTTCCATAGAGTTGCCAAGTTACTCAAAGGGAACCCAGAGATCTATGCAGTGAAGTTAGGAAGCTTAATTACCAGTAAGGCTACTGAAATGTACACATCTCTGCCTAGTGATATTGCCGAGAACTACAGCTTGTTGGAGAAAGCCTTAAAAACAGAATTTAATAAGAATCTATATCATTAGTGTATCGAGTTCCGAAGTGTTAAGGTTTCAACAGGGAAAACGTTCTAACAGTTTTTCTTCCATCTGAGCCGACTGTATCAGGCGTGGTTGGAAGCTTCTGGGATAGGTAACACCTTTGAGGACTTGAAAGTGTTTATGATCCTTGATCAGTTCTTGTCTTCCCACCATCAAAATTGACTTGCTTTCATCAAGCAAGTACGACCCACAACTTTGGCGCAAGCTCAACAACTAGCTGATGATTGGACATTAGCTCACCCTTCGCTTCCCTAAACTTCCAGTTCCAGCTGTAAGTAGTTCACTCGACCATCCAAGCCGTCTACTAAAGTAACAGCAGTTGCACCTAACTCTGCTATCAGCCAAAACCACCCTTCATCGTCTGTAACGTGCCATTGCTGTGGAAAGATTGCCCAAGAATCCCTGCGCTTTCAGGGATGGCACGTTCGGTGCGCAGCTATTTAAGGTGGGATTTTGCTTGTCCGACCTAAGTATCCCACATTTCCAAGCCTCTGGTACCATCAACTAAGATTGTGTATCCACCATCATTCGAGACACCAGTTGTTCATGTGTTGTTTCGGAAGATGTGTTAGGCGATGCTGATGTCTCCAACTGCAGAAAAGTATTCGTTGCAGAATACTTGGGACAAGTGGTGAAATTTTCTCTTTTATCGTGCTTACCTATTACGAAGGCTGGACGGACGTTATCAAATCTCCAATCAAATTTACTAGTGTCTTAGTTGGTAATATTCCACGAGTTAGAGATCCTAATGTCGCTAAACCCTTGCCTTCCACACCAAATGACAATTTTTTCTCTCCCACAACTGGATTATGCCATTTATCATCCGGCATGGCATAATTCACCCTTACCAACCGCCAACTTCACTCTTCCGAGAGATTCGTCTGATTCAGGCATCGGCACTTCTCTGAAACCAGGACCCAATCAAGTATGTGCAGTCCAGACCACAGCGGGTCAAATGAAGTGCATTAGCACCCTAGCTCTGCCTGCTCTACAGCCCCTCTCTGTGATGCCTGATGACTTTAGTCGCCTTCAGAATACTTGTGAAACGCTCTTTTCCGCTAGCGCGAGAAAAAATGTCAGACCGTGGGACACAATTTACGTCCAAATTGATAGATGAACTTCATAAACTGCTAGGCGTGAAACTGATCATTATAACTCCTTTCAATCTAGTGGAAATGGTAGGATGGAAAGGCGATATCCACCTATGAAGGCTATCCGAAATAAGTTATGTACCGAGAGGTCTCCTGAGTGGCATAGGTATCTCATTCTAACTCGTATGCCCGCAGAGAACTTCCGAGAGACCTGATTGGATTTTCGGCCTTTGAACTACTATATAGTGGTTCAGACAAAGGTCCACTTTTTATTCTGAGAGATCTGTGGGAAGATCACCCCCTCCAGGAAGACGAAAGAACCAGCTTTCAGTACGTCATCGAACTTCAGTATAAGCTGCCTGAGTGTCCCTAGATTGCTGTTCAATATGCTGACATTAGCTATTCCTGGTACAAGACTTACTCCGACCGTCAATAAAAACCGGGAGATGAAGTGCTGGTACTCCTACCTAGTAACACCAATAAATTGCTCGTTTCCTTCAATGGACCTTATAAGGTACTGGAGAGGCTTTGTAAGGTAGACTATCTCATTGAGGTTCTTAGGGACCCAGTCTTTATCATGCTAATCTGTTAAAAAAGTATTACCGCTGGGCCCATCTACAGCACGTGGAAGTGTTTGACGAAACCTTTACCATAAAAAAACTTTCCTCTCTGGGAGAAGAGAAATGACTGTCGTTGTTGAGGAAGAAGACATCGATTGTCTGCTGCTGCTCTTGACACCAGAAGATGTGCTGAACCCTCTTTCAATTGACAGCCCTGAGGTCGTAACACTCAACTGGGACAAACACTCACAGCTTCAGGGACTATTGAATAGGTACCAGGATGTTCTCTCTAGTGAACCCGGATGTACCTTCACCCTTGTGCATGACATTACTTTAACAACTACTGATAAGGTACAGACCAAGAGATATCCATTGCCTATCCACCTTATGCCTGTTTTAAAGTTGGCAATAAGAGAAATAATAGTAACAACTCCCTGTTTAAACTTGAAATTTTTGATTTTAACGTTGCCAAAATCCGCAAATATTCTAATAAAATCCATTCGGAGAAATAGAGCTAAGTACAGGCTTATAGAGACAAAATTTCGGAGACTTAGCATCTCCACTTACCTCGTATTGTCTCGGGAATTAAGATTTGCATTAAATTGTACATATAAGTTAGACGAACCACTTTGACGAGAAAGATTTCCACTTATGCAAAAGGCAAGCAGAAGATATAATATTAATAATTGAAATGAGAACCTAAGTGATGCGTAATCCAAAAGAATATTTATTGTTATAATAAAAAAAGCAAACACGTAAGATAATATTTTCTCCATAAATGTGATTATTCGATAATATGGTTAAGCTAAGATAAGAAACTAGTTGGAGTGCTTTAATTAATGAGACGAAATCGCAAGTACTTTACAAGGAAAGCAAAAAGTTTATTAATTTTATCGATTCCAAATTCATACCAAGATTAATGACAGTTCAGAGATCATATTTTTCCTCTTGGCGGCGAGTGAGCTTACTTAGGTCTGATTAATAACATTAAGTATAAAACATAACTACGAAATTATTGAATCATGAGTGATATTGTTATATTAGAGATCACTATGCGAGACTTGCTAATATAAAGACAGTCCGTCTCAGCACCCACCAGTGAAACAATCCTATCAAAAATGTTATCAAGTAAAGAGAAATAAGACAAAGAGAGAAAGAAAATTTTTATAGCGATTAGAGGACCATAAAATATACTTTGTATAAGTTGTATTGCAAATGTACAAACTTGCAGTAATAACTATATTTCAAGGGCTTTATATTAAAGTAATAAGGTGGGAATTGTCCCCATTAGTTTTTAAATTCAACCTGTCTTTTTCTGCAATCATTGCAACTTAATAATATACAAGCCAATATTTATCTGCTAATAGACACATCATATCTATATTCCGGACCAATTTTGACGTATAGTCATGCAAGATATCAATAGAAATGAAGTGAAGTGGTGAAATATCTTTATATGTAAATTCAAATAATTAAATATATTGTTAACAATGAATAATCATTATTAATATTTGATGCGCTTCTCCTTAGTGACTAAGAGCAGAATGTCGCCTAGACAAAGATTTCTGACCATGCATGGATTATGTTATTCAACTATTATGACCATGTTTATGTTTTCTTACAAAGATTCTTACAAAGAGGCCTACAAAGATTCCTTCTTTAATTTTAGCATCATGGTTTAAGGCTTTTACAAAATGTTTCATTAAAGTTAATTTTATGTGAACTGCTGGCAAAATTCTGTTTTCCTTGGGAAACAATGGTTCAAGTATGACATTGTGACAACCTACTTTTGTCTCTTCTCTTAAATGCCATTTTGAGCATATGTAATGTTCTACCCAAGTTCTACTGTTCCACTGGCATAACAAACACATTGGATTTTGTGTATCCTGACTGCAAGCCATTTAAAATGGCTACTAACTTAAGGTCGGCACAAATCAACCATTTATGTTAACTGTATTTAATGTTTTTTAAAATAAAATCTAAATTCTCATAAGTTTCTTTTAAAACAACAGAATGAGCTGCTGGTATCGATTTTAGTTTATTCCCAGTATGCAGAAGCATGGCTTTACTACTATATAAAGAAGCGTTAATGAAAAGTCTCCATTGACTGGGTTCATAATGTATATCTAATTTTTCAAAGAGCCGTGCAATATTATTACTGTAGCATAAATTGGTGACAAATGAAAATTTGTCATGTAAATTGGTTAATCGAATGCAAAACTTAGTAATTTGAACATCTTCCGCTACTAAGTTTCTTTCTTTCAATCTCGAGGCCAGTAATTCACTCTGTTGCTTTGTTAAGTTTAGATCTCTTTGAAGATCATCTAGACAAGTTGTGAGAAAGGTTTTGGAGTAGTATAAACAGTTTCAGGAACATAAATTTCAGTTTCTGGTTCACATGATTCCATATCTGATTCATCAGAGTTAGACAAAACAATTTCTGCAGGTGGTTCAGGTACTGCAATGTCTTTTCAGTGAGGTATATAACGAATAGCAGATCTAAGGTTAGGATATACTACAGCTGAAGCGCATTTCGTTGTTTTACATAAAAGTATGGAAATTATATGCATAAAATTTAAAGTTATGTATATATGTGTGATTACAATAAAGTGGATTTAAATTAAATTAATTTTATATTTTTAAAAATAATATTACAGTATACTGCTTCAAAATACCGTTACAATGGGCAATAAACAATTACTTACTTTGTATGTATACCGAACAGAATTAGTAGTTAGTGGTATGACCTTGGGTCTCTCGCCATACCATTAGAACACCAAATTGAAGCCTTTATTTTTCCTTTAGACCATTTTGATAAAGAATTAAAGCATGCCGTGCAACAGATAAGTGGTTGCATGGTTTATCTTGGTCTCCAATTTTAATGTACAATCCCAAAACAAATTCTATAGGTTTTTCACTAGAGAAGAAATTTTTCTGGGACTTTTTTTAAATGTTACTGATCCACATGTGTTGCTGAATTTATCTGGGCTATTTTTACAGTCCTCTTGGCATTTTAATTAAAATCGTTGCTTTTATTTAAAATTTCATCTTGTTAAATAACATGAAAATAAGCAATAAAAGAATGAGCTTCGTTAAAATCATCAAAGTTGAGACAAATAGTAATTGGCAACTCACAAAAAAACTGGAATCATTTCGATTAAAATGACTTTTAATTTTGAAATCTATACATAAAACTATATTAAAAAATGTTATTCTAATCTTTTTTAGTCGACAAAAAGTTAAAATTTCTTAGACAGTGTTATATAAATAATATATGATCTGTAAAAGGATCAAAGAAAGACTAAAGGCACTATATATCGAAAGCAATATTTTGTTTGAAATTCCAACAAGAAAGACGAAGAGACTCATATTCTCTCCGGATTTTGGCAAAGTCATGGTTCATCGCACTGTGAAATTTGGGAGCACACAGGATTCTACATAGAGGTGTAGGGGCTTTCAGTTCCTTCTTCGTGCGGGAAAGGGTAGTAACGAGTAGAGCCACATGGGCGGAAGAAACCCAGGGGAACTGACCAATTAGGACAGAGCAAAACTTGATGGGGACTGCAACGATTTCAGTCTAACCAGTAAAATACGTGCACTCAATGTAGCAGTGAACAATGAAGAATTTATTGGCGTGCCCCAATTAATCATGCACTATGGCAAAATTATCGTCGTCAGGAGTCACAAGGGCAAGTAGTTCATCGGACACAACAATGTACATGCACCCTGTATCACGAACGAAGGTGGTATTCGGCACCCATTCACTCCTCCAGTTTCAAATTGGAGAGCCCCAGAGGTAGGTTTATCGAACAAATAGTGTACCTGGTGGCAAGCAGTATTTGGCGGACTTGAAGAAGAGGTGGCTTTATTTTGCGATGGTAGGGACATATAAGTGGCACTGACCTAGTGTACCTGGTGAGAAGGAGGGGTGTGTCTAAATGGCAAGTTTTGAGGGTATTTGGACCTCAATCGACCCAGAAATCCACAGGAGTAACATGCGATGATCCTCCTGAGGAACGACGAAGCTTAGCAGCTGAGAGCAAAGGGCTTAACATCACCATGGTTCAACGAGGAGTGAGGTTTGGGTTTGGCGGGCCAGTGACCTTAACGAACTTATTCCCATAATTAGGAACAAACTTGTTCATGCTGGTTTTGAATTTAGGAGATGGGAGATCTGATTTCTTCCTTTTCTCCTGATAAAAGTTGTGGTTAGCCTCTTAGACGTCTGCCTCCTTGATGCATTCCTTGAGAGTACAGCACCTGCGGTCCTTCATGAAGAATCTGATTTCCTAAGAGAGAGAGTGACCCATGAAATTGGTTTATGCAGAAGAAATCGACCAGGATGTTGTATTCATGAAGCACCTTGGACGCGTCAATCACAAAAAATAAAATGACGCTGTAGAGAGTAGCCGAAGTGTCGGAAGGTCTAGTTTGGTTGAATGTGACAGTGCCTAAATTTCGTTTGGTAGAAATCAGAGGGCATGTTGTACGCGGCGAGCAACTTAGCTTTTAACGATAATTAATCAATTGTTGCCTCTGATGGGAGGGAGATAAAATTTCCCTGAGTTGGGGGCTACGTCGTCCGTCTAGATGTCCCACTGGTTCATCTAGATCTTCTCGAAGTGGGTGAGATAAAACCGGAAGTCTTTACCTTCTTTTAAGATGGGAAGTGTTATGGTCGCGAAATGCGGTGCGTCTAGTCTAGAACTTGAAGAGTTTATGGAGAGCGTCTTATTTCTCGCTCTCCTCATTTCCAATTCGTGAGAGTGAATTCTCTCTTTCTTCTCATTCGTTTTCTCTTTTATCTCCTTCTTTTTCTTCTCTGGCTCTTCTTTTGGCTCTTTCTCTTCTTTCTTCTTCTTGGATGTAGGCTAGCAGATCTTTGGCACTGAGTCCGAGTGACTCACCTTGGGCCTTGAAAATTTTAAACGGCGACATGCTGCTGGTTTACGCGATGAATTAAATTAACTCACGCGACAATGATTATGGCTGAATTATGGATCACTTCTCGCACGAGCGGATTTGCGAATGGGTTGCTAAACAAACAAAAACACGAACAAGAAAGTGGGGGTAACACTCGCGAGAGAGCTTTGCGGTCGACATTTCGCTCTTTTAGAGGATTGAGACGATACTTACAGAAATCTTAGCACAGCAATACGGAAAATAATATTATTTTTAATATACCTTCAACTTATGAAACGAAATAAGGCCTTGAAGGACAAAATTTACTTCCGTGGGCGAATAAAATTAATAGTTAAAAACGGTCACTCGAAAATTAATTCACACAAGAAAATTACGCGAAATTCTCACCTTTTAAACTACAGAACCCGAACCAAGATTAGCCAATAATTAACCAATTTAACAAAGCTTAACGAAAAGATGATCCAATTTTAATCAATTGACTGACCAAGATTAACCCCAATAAACCTCACACCAGTTTAATATACAATAGATATTACTATATGCCGTAGAATAGGGTCAAGTGTAAATTAAATAAGTGTAGGTTGGCCAAATAGTCGACTATCTTGGAGATTCTGGGAAAATAGAAAAACGTGTAGAAAAAAGAACTTTACTAATATGCAAATTAATATGTTTTACAGGGTTAAAAGGAGTTTCAAAACAAGCTATATACACATTAGACGTATACGAGTTTTAGCGGCTAAAGGGGGAAGATTTGGCGGGGACTGTTGCCGTACAAACAAACGAAAAATATTGGCTGAGGGTGGCTCGATTAACTTTGAGCGTATACGTAGCTGACAATGGAGGCTTACACTGGAGGATTGGGTAGTAGAGAGAGTACTTTCACAGGAGAGTTGCGCGTCGCTGTTACCTCGCAGATTTTGTTCGAGGGAGTAATCCTTGCATTGGCGTTAGGTTCAAATAATAGCCTCTTGACGATGACTATTACGGAATGAACTTAGATCTTGCTTTCGTATTAGAAGACAAATCTAGACACGGCTTTTGCGTTCGATGAGCGGGTAGAACCAGTACGGGCTAGACTCACGCGAATTAATCGAAAGTAGCCGAAGCTTAGGGGGTTCTGCGAGGATTGTATAGATTCCAATGGGACGCGAATAGCGGGTACTGACGTAATGGCAGGCAGAGGATACTAAAGGGGAGAACAGACATAGGATACTGCATGAGAACTTTGACGCCGGAGCATTTATAGTTAGGTCGAATGGGGTTCCCCCATCCCCCTCAGTCTTAAGGGCAGGGTTTCAGAGATCGATGCATCGGCAGGTGAGAATAGTTTCTCCCTTTTACGACGATCGCGAGATGGTTCTTAAGTTGGCGAGGCGAAACTTTGTCCGACTCCCGATGGGACATTTTGGGCTCTCAAACTTGTCAGGGCTTTCTGCGATGGCGGGCTTTTAGGCCACCATGGCGTCTCATGATTTTGTAATTACATTAGAGCAGACAAAAAGGGCTTAACCAGTTGTCTGTTTTCTCTCTTTCCATTGAAGGCGCGGCAGCGCGCATCTTTGTTTGTCTCTCTCTCTCTTATCTTTCACACGGACGATACATCCTATACTTCATATAAAAAATTCTTAACTTTCATATTATGACTGCCTAAAATATATTAATTACATTACAAATTCAGGTTTAACTTCTCTGTTAGACGAACCGAACGGAATATTTTGAATTAACTAGAATTAAACAGTAATTTCTCCAACCGAACAATCTCCGAGCCTATTCAAAAGGTTTAATATTTTTCTGAATCTATCTGACATTGCCTAAGCAGTTAAACCTTATTTTATTAACATAGACGGCTCACATAATTGCATTCAGGCAATCTATATTCTGCCGATCAAATACATGCCTGAAGGAAAAACTGATTCTTTCTTTTCCGTTGCTCCCTCTCAGCACTAAGATTTCCCAACTTGGATTTGCCATGTGTCCCTTTTTGGTTAAGTTGCATTCGATCAACCACAACGATATACCGCAATTGCCCTATAGAAAGTTTATTTGTGGATGACGGGGAGATTGCACTTTTTCTGCGTATTGCATAGTGCACTATGCATTTGTAGGCACGACTCAGTCGCCTCCCTCAGTCGACTTCGCTCTTACTGCATTTACGGCCGATATCGATGCTGCCTATTCCGCCGAGAGTCTACAGTCAACCCTAAGGCTATATTGGGCTAATGGATAGGAAACTCCTTTAAAAGCATGGTGTATCTCTCGACAGGCGGCGTCTCAGTTTATGTCTAGGAGGCCACACTGGAGGGTAATCCTTTGACAATTTATCGCTACGTTTCTGCTCTCAAAGCTTCCAGGCGCTGATAGTATTGCATTAAACATTTTGAAACACACTTCTTGTCATGCTGATTCCGTGCCAGTTTACAGGAATGGTTGCAATCAGAGGAGAGAGTCGGGTTCCATGCCGTATGTCCTCTGTTTTAAGTCAGCTAAGCACTCTTTACCAGCCCCTTCGTCTGTCTTCAGGTCTAAACTGCAAGCGTTCTATCTCTTGCTACGAGAAAAAACGCGTCGAGACCGTTTCGGAGAGAAGATTGTCATCTTAGCGACCTTAAGACCGCCTCACAACCCCTCAAGACCCCTTAGGTCAATTTCTTTATTCTTCGAAATGAGCTCATTCACGGAATGCTTTGCTATTTAATGGAGCGCTGCACTGCAACTTCGTAGGACGACTGTGTTCACCCCCAAACTGTTTACTACATTCTTATTAAATATTCCACTGTCAGGGATCTTCGAGCACGTTATCTGCTCCTGGACCAGGGAAGAAGAAGTTGGGTACCGCTTCTCCTTTGTACTCGAGACATATTCAAGCAACAGACTTGTGGATTGTATAAGTTTTGGAGGAGACTTTTATCCTCGATTTTATTTTATTCTTTTTTATGTTAGTCACAAACTCCCGCGCCGTAAGGAGGTGGACCTCTCAGTGAAGCCTGAATTAGCTTCGTTCTTCCTATTTACCCTGCTCTGTCTCTTTACATTTTGGTGACTTATGCCTAAGATGATACCAATGTACTGTGACGGACAACAACCATCTTACATTAAGTACTAAAAGAAAATACCTAAAATTCAATAAAACTACTTATATGATATTCTTTATCCATAAACCTAACGGCCTATCTCCAATACTAAAATACAACGAAACTCTTAATTGATCAAACTTTACTCACTAAATATATTCTTTAGTGTTCTTATTTATGATAGACTAAATATCCCCGCTAAATGCATAAATACTCCCCCATCCAAATTATTTTTTACTCTCCTCACTTTAAAATGAAACTCTCAACAATTTTCTTTGTAGACCAAATTCATTTTATCCAATTCTTTTATTATATGTAAAATTCCTTATTAAATTATTCACAGCTTCCGTTAGTCCTCTCATACAATTACGTATGCAACTCATTTCTCTTTTTGTTATACTCTGGTTTTTACGACATTTATCGACTTTCATGCCTTTTAGCTTTTCTTATTTTGATCTGTCTATGGTAATAAAATAAGGTTTAAATGCCTAGGCAATGACAGAAGGATTCTGAAATATACGTATTTTCGTCAATTTAGTTCTGCTTATATTTATTTACTATATGCTTTTTCTTTCCTCTCATCTGCGATCGTAAATTCCATCAATTGAAAATATTCAGGTAGATTATTCTAGTTCCACTATTTATTTAACTAAATTCATTTAACCTTTTCCCTCTTATCTTCCGGCGAGTAAATATGGATTTGAACACGGGCAGATTTTGTTGCAAGTATGAGCTCTTTTTCATTGGAACTCTCCTTTTTTTTAGTTATATAACCCGTAAGAGGCACGGCGATTTGCCATCCTGGCCAAGGGCTAACGGGACTCAGCACCCCATCCAACCCCAGCTTAGCCTCTTCTCCATCCTTCAAAACCCTTGTTTTCTTGCTTTTCATACAACCTCTCCCATAACTTTCTCTGGTCCGCCTCTAATTTCACTGGGTAGATGCTGACCTTCTTCTGAGCCAACCCTCCCAGATCAGGGCTAAGGGGGAAGGGGACAATGTTCCCTAACCCCTGAGCTCCGGTCTGGGGTGGCTGATTTTAACAACCTGCTTCATCCTCACCCATACCTTCCTCACATCCCTTTTCCTTTCCTCTTCACACTCAGTTTTCCGCCGTGTTCAAGGTGGAGCCGCCATGCCCATGTATGCAAATAAAATAAAACCCAAATCTCTCCCTATTCACCCTTGTACATCGACGGAGACGCCCTTGGGCAGCTCCACCGAAAGTTTTGAGGTCCTCCATATTTTTTTAACCGGAGAAGAGGCTTACTTCTCTCCTACGCATACGGGTGAAGGGGACTCGCCATCATCCCCTTTCCTGGAGGTGCTTTCGAAACCCTCCCTATTTCCAGCAGCAGTCCCTCCTTTTCTTTCTAAGGGGACTGCCAAGAAAGCCAGCAAGCAGCCTATTGCCGACCGCCCCTCGTGTAAGCGGCTCGGTATGACAAACCCCCCTAGAAGGGAGAGGGAAGCCAAGCCCCTTCAGTCGCTTCCCTCAAAAAACCTACTGGCAAGAATTTTAAACATTGCCAGGGTCAAAGTTGTGCCGCCCCACACAAGATTGGCGACACTGCCAAGGCGACCTGCAATGTCCTGTGAGGAAATGGCCAACTGGTTGCCCATCTTGTGATAGACATCGTCCTTGAGGAAACCTAGGCTCAGAAAGTAGAGGCTCCCACGAGGGGGCATCCGGGATCGGCGCCAAACACCGAACCCGAATCCGGCTAGGGTTTCTGAAGCAGTAAAAGAAGGGGAGGGATCTCCTCCGACCGGTGCTTCTGTGACCACTAGGACATTCTCCATTTTGAAAAAGGACCTGGCTAAGGCCAGTCCATCTGGCCTAGAGGCTTCTGCCGGCGGAGGTGAGAAGCGGGTTCATTCCCTGTCCTCCTCTTCAAAAAAGAAAAAGACACAAAAAAGACTAAGAGTACTCGGGGCTCCTCTCCATCCGCGGGGGCTAGGGGAAAGGATGAGTCTGCTGCCACTTTGGTAATCGACCAAGCCAATTCCGGCACATTCGGCCACTCTGCCCACCCGGGTGCGGAGCCCCTGACTATGTTTAAGAATAAAAGTGCACAGGGCAGAGGCTGGATGACATCGAAGGCCCCTGATTCAGAGGTTACCTGGCGTTTTCGAGCCCGCTGGCTTCAAACGCTTCTTCGTTATTCGCTCCACTGATGACACTATATTGTCCAAGGGCAATATGATCGATCAGAGGAAAGGATGAGCTAGTGCAATTGGTAGAGAGCCGAAGGTCACCTGTTTCTCAGACGGGAGCCTTCTGGCGAATGCGGTGAATCCCGCTGAGGCAGCCAAGATAAGTGCTCTTTGGACACTTTATGGCACCCCGCTGAGTGTGTTTATGCAAGGAAACTCGTTTACTACTCCATTGAGGACATCACCTTAGAGCTGGCCGACCATAGGGCCGTCAAGGTCGAAAGTGTGATAAGAAAACAGGGAGGGGCCTCGAGACCCACCACTACACTCTTCATCAGGTTCGACTGTGACAAGCTCTTTGAGTGGGTGCGTGGCGGTTAAGGCCACTACCGCGTGAAGTCATTCGTGCCACTGCCCCTGTGGTGCTATTACTGTCACCGCTTAGGCTATACGAATCGTTCTTGTAGACGTGCAAAGTCGGGATCATCCGAAGTTTGTTTAAATTGCTCTAAGGCCACACACGATAAGTCCAAATCGTGTGTGACCAAGTGTATCAATTGCGGGGAGCCGCACCCTGCCTTTTTAAAGCAATGTGTGGCATATCTCCTTCAAAAAGAAATCCTGGCCGTTCAGGCCCAGGATCAACTCTCATTCCGCGAGGCTAAGGAGTTGCTCCTGGCTTCCCCGGCTTTGCCTGGGACGTCATATGCCTCAATAGTTAGAAAGGCACCCTCTGCTCCTGTCCCATCCAGGCCAACGAGCACGGTTGTTTGCGCGCTCATTCGGAGCCTTCTGCGTGTTCTACTCAAACCGAGCCGTTCCCTGGTAAAGCTGACGGTAAAAAGGGTTCATACCCAGCCCCGGCTAAAATCAGGGCTCCCCCCTCTTCCCCCAGCGTGACCGTTTCACGTAAGGCGAAACGGCCACGCGCCTCCACCGATTTGTTCGACTCACAGGAAACAACACCCCTGAAATTGGTCGCTAGGCCATCTTCCGGGGTTCCTAAAGCTGTCCCCGAAAAGTAGGAGAGCAACAAAGGAGCATCGGCACCTTCGCCCACGCTTAGTGGTGGAGCGAGTGGCTTAAAGACGGTGGTTCCTCGCAAATAGGGCCCCCCGCCCCCGAACCCGCAATGCGCGCCTAAGGTTTCGAAGCGGAGTAATGAAAAGACTCGTATGGCGAGCCCAACCTCCCCCAATAAGTCCTCGAAGGCGACAGCCCCTTCAGCGCTTTGTCCGGCTAACAACGCCCGGGGTTCTGCCTCCGGGAAGCGTACGGCCATTCCCGTGAGGGTCTTCTGTTCGAGGCAGGGTCCGCGTCTCCTCCGAGCTTGGCCTGGAGGGTATATTCCTTCAATGGAGTTGCCGTGGACTCCGGGCTAACTGGGAGGAGCTGCCGAGGCTCGTCTCGTCCCGTTCCCCGTTAACTATTTTTATGCAGGAGAAGATGCTAGGCGCGTGCCCCCTGCCCGCCCTCCCGGGGTATAAGGGTCTTGCGCCCATACCACCGCTGGATGGCCGGGCTGGGGGATGCGCGGTTTACAACCAGGATGATGTCTCCGTTCTTCTTTTTACTTTAGATACCTCCTTTCAGGCAGTGGCTGGGCAGTTGCACCTGGATAGGAGGTAGACTATCATTTCTGCGTACATTCCACCGTCAGCTGACTTCGATGGGGGGACATCCGCCACGTCTTAGCACAGTTGCTTAGGCCCTCTCTCTTGCTTGGAGATCTGAACGGCATGCATCCTCGCTGGGGAGATTAGTCAATAAGTCCCAGGGGACAAGTCCTTACCGATCTGTTCAGAGAGCGTGAGATGGGTGTCCTAAACGTGGATCAGTTTACGCATCACTGTCCGAGAACCGCTTCATTTTCTTGCCTTGACATATCTTTGTGCTCTTCGGATGCACAGCCGGATATGGATTGGGGGGTGGTCAATGCCATCCAATTCAATTATCATTTTCAGGGTAACTGCAGCGTAAGAGCCCACCTCGGTGGTGTTTGGCGCGGGCGCGGTGGCCCGAATTTCAGGAAATGACTGAACTCTCTATCTCAGTCGAGGAGTTTAGGTCGGTAGATGAGGCCGTTAAGTTCTTCTCCGGCAACCTAATCGCCGTGGGCGTTACTACTATTCTTAGAACTTCTGGCCGTTTTGCACGCCGATCACTTCCATGGTAGGAACCGAGTGTGAGACGGCCTTCAAACAGAAGCGTTATGCCTACATGCGCTATAAACGCCACCCGAACGATTTTAGTGTCGCTGAATTTCGTCGGGCTATGGTTAGGTTCCGTTATATTTCGAAGCACGCTCATTGCTCTTCTTGGCGGGCATACGTGTCTTCACTTAACGGGAAGATCCCTTTAGCAGATGTGTATTAACGACTCAAACGGATTCGGGGCAATTTCTCGCCGGACCCCCCTCCTGTTCTCCAGGAGAATAGGACTGTAATCTCGGACCCCGCGTCCGTGGCGGAATCTTTCGTGACCGCTTTTTCCGCATTCTATAGCCGAGATGCTGCTCCGCCAGCATTCAAAGCACGCCGTGATGTGGCGGGAGGCGGCCGGCTGGACTTTACCTCCAGAGGCGTAGAACACTTCAACGTCAGGTTTAATATGAGTGAGTTGCACTCCGCTCTTGCTTCGTGCGCGGACACCACCCATGGTCTGAACGAAGTCGCGTACGCCATGCTTCGACACCTGGGTGAACGAGGCATGGCCTTTCTGTTAGATTCGTTCAAAAGATCTTGGTGGAGAGTCTCCTCTATATTCCTGGCGAATCGCGCTTGTGCTCGCCTTTCGCAAACCGGGGAGAGAGCACTCTACTCCGTCAGGATTCCGCCCAATCTCGCTAACCTCTTGTGTGTGCATGTTGATGGATAAATTCAAAAAATGTTATATTATCCCCTTTTCTGGACAGCGGAGGCCATCTTTCTTCTGCACAATGTGGCTTCTGCAAGTTCCACTCAATTTTGGATGCTCTGCTCCGACTGGAATGTGCCGTATGCGAGGCCTTCTTTCGTAGACAGCTCTACTCCACGGTCTTTTTCAATCTGAAGAAGGACTATGATACCGCATGGCGATACGGTATCATGGAGACTCTTCACACGATTAGGGCGAGGTGACGCCTCCCAATGTGTATATCTGAATTTTTACGAGATCGTCGACTCGCCTACAGGTGAGGGGAGCCCTCTCCGGCCTAAAGGAGCAGGAAGAGGGTGTCCCGCAGGGAAGTATCCTCAGTGTCACACTCTTTTCCCTTAGCATCAACGCCAGCACGTCGGGTGCTGCTGGAAGATGTTCTCGCTTTTCTCTACGTGGACGACCTTTCGATCTCTTTTGGCGGGGCACAGATGCCAACTCTGGAACGTCGACTCCAACAGGCATTGAACCCAATCTCTCGCTATGCCGAAGTGAACAGGTTTTGGGTTTCTTTGGCCAAGAATAAGGTGGTGCGCTTCTGCCGCCATCCACGGCTTCACCCCGACCCTGATTTGTTTCTTAATGGGGTGCGCCTGGATGTGGTGGAATCGCACCGTTTCTTTGGTCTTGTATTTGACCGACGCCTTACCTGGGAGGCTCATAGTCGCAGCCTTAAGGTCTGTTTTACCCGCGCCATAGACATTCTCCGTTGCGTGAAGTTCAGCGCTTGGGGTGCTGATAGGGCTACTGCCCTACATATATTTTATCTATCCTTTGTTCGTTCGAAGCTTGACTACGGATGCGAGTTTTATGCATTCACCACCGAGCGTTTATTGCGGAAGTTGGATTCGATCCACCACACCAGCCTTCCCCTCACAACCAGTGCCTTCAGCACTTTCCCCATTGAGAGCCTGTTGGTCGATGCTGGGGAGATGCTACTAGCTCTGCGCCGCGTGCAATGCATCACTCGCCTGTACGCGCGAGTCCGGCGCCTCTCTCAGTCGTCATGGGCTTTCACTGCATCCGCAGCTGATCTCGACGGTGCCTATGTCGCCAGGAGACTCCTTCGAGAGCTAGATATAGCTCTCGGCCAGCTGGCGCCCCTGTTTCTGCTCAGGACGCCACCCTGGACGGTACCACATTTGGCTATTTGTGGCCACGCTTCTGATCCCAAAGCTTGTACAGCGCCGGAAGTATTGCGTTCGAAATTTTTGGACCACACCTTGTTTCACGCTTGAACCTTGCCCATGTATGCGGATCGCTCCAAGTCCAAAGAGGAGGTCGGCTTCCACGCCGTATCCCCTCTGTTTAAAGTCAGCGGGGCTTTACCAGGCGCTGCGTCTGTCTTCACGGTCGAGCTGGTGGCAATACACCACTCGGTACGAGAGATTACGCGAGTTGCCCGGTTCGGAGACCGGATTGTGATCTATAGCGACTCACAAAGCGCCCTGAGTGCTCTCGGGGCATTGAAATCTCCGCATCCCCTGGTTCGCGATATCTGTGACGCCACGGTTTTGGCGAGCCGGTAGGATGTCAAGATTATCTTCTGCTGGGTTCCTGGACAAGTAGGAATTGCGGGCAATGAGCGCCCCGATGAGGGCGCCAAAGAGTCTGGGAGGACTCTGCGACCGGAGCAGTGTTTTGCTCTTCCTCACGCAAACGACATGGCAGGAATACGGGCAACTCTTCGGAATGCTTGGCAAAGAAAATAGGAGACGGTCGAAGGGAACTTAAAGTTGCGTGCTATTACTTAGCGACTGTTCCTATAGACCTATCGTATAATTCTGCGAAGCCTTCAAGTCGCTTTCTGTCGTCTCCGAATCGGACACACTCGTGTGACGCATCGCTATTTGATGGAGCGCTCGCCTGCGCCCTATTGTGACGACTGCCTCGTCCCTCAGACTGTTAAGCACATTCTTGTCAAAGGGCCCAGTCTGGGTGATCTTCGCGCACGTTACCTGTCCCGGACCCGGGATGGGCGGGGTCGCTACCACCTGTTTCTTGTACTCTGGACAGGTTCGTGAACTTTGACATGTAGACGTGTTGACTTTTGGGGAAAGGCCAGGCTTCTCCGTTTTATTTAAGTAGTTTTTATTTGTTTTTTTGTTTTCTCTGTAGGTTGCACGCTCCTGTGCCAGGGTGAGGGGGACCTCCCCCCGACGTTGGAGATTGATTCCGAATTGTTAATTTTTTCCAATTTTATGATTGTAATGTTTTCACATTCTTATTCTAAAGTAGCTTAGTTCTAGTCTGTCGTGTGTCCAGCGACTTATGCCCAAGTGGGCAGTCGCCAGATGGGCTTTAAAAAAAAAAATAAGAAAATTAGTTATATAACGCTATGATTATGCCAACCCGCGCCCATGTATAGTGCTTCTCCTAATCAGCCATCTTGCATCATCATTTTTTCTCTTAATTCATTTCTTACTGCATTTATCACACCAATTTTGTATCCTATTCTATATAATCATATGAATAAACTCACACGAAAATTACTCACTTCGTAAAAAATATGTAGATCGGAAGTAATTAAATGGAAATAAAGTTGGATATTTTATGCCAAGAATGTTAAACTAGTTTTGATGTTCAAGTCGTCTTTAATTATCACATTTGAACGTACAAAATACGTGCACCGCATCGAGACTAGTTTATTGTGAAGACTTTCATGGCTCTATTGTGAACACTTTAATAAATTCATTAAAAACTCTTTGAAAGAGGATGGAATATTAAATAAGTTAACATTCACCTAAATAAGTTAGGAGAGGTATCCAATGATCTAGAGGAGCACTTATTTTTCAAGAAGAATTTACGGATATAAAATTATTTACGTTTTGAAACGAAACAATGTAATTAGGAGTAATTACGTACTGGGTTTTGCAAAAGGTTTGTTACACTAGTTTTTCTATCTCTCCAGAGGTATACGTGTGTGATATAAAAGGTTCGTTCAAATAAATATAAAGTTCTACTATTCCAGCTTGTATCATTAAAACGTCTTTTCCATTATGTGCAAATGTGACGATATATAAATGATACGAATCGCGATCTCTGCTTTCCGGCGCGCGAGCTACAGGAAAAATGACATTGCCAAGTGGTTCCACGTCAGCCGACTGATTGTCCGAAAAGTTGCGGTGAATCTTAAGAACGGGAGGAACACAAGATTGACCTCGTTCAAGCACACCTAAAGTGTCTACCATTTGGTGTGAGAATGTCCTTCTAATGTGATCCGAAACTCAAAATGACTGCGCTGCGAACGAGAAAAACATCTAAGTTGCGACAGTGGCCATGACCTTCAAGGAAACAACGTCAAAAAAGAGGACCTCGCGTTACCAACGACTTAAAGAATCATAGAGATTGAATTCTCATTTTTTTTATGATGGAAAAATCCCTCACGGTTGTTTCGGTCATTAATAAGTAGATTGACCGCGTGGTAAGCTTCTACCATGACATATCCGAGTTTCACCCCTTGTCCACGACCAAGCATCGTGACTCCCTGATGATTCTCAACGTCATGGATAAAAATGGTGGAAGATGTCGCCAGTGTGTTTCGCGGCCGATTACAGGGACATCTTGGCCACAAGAGTCCTGCTCTGGGTGAGAAGGATTACGACGAAAACAGGACGTTGCCCCGGGCACGCTGACAAGACCGTGCCAGGGTAGTTGGTTCGAACAAGAATATCTGGTCGAAGGAATTGTGCAGCCGCACTCTCGATACCTCTACCCTATGTACTATAAGGTCCACCACAGAAACATCAAAAAGCGTTGGGAAAGGGCTTCGTCCGTATTATTTGCGTGGCCTTTAAGCCTTGCTTGGAGAGCGTGTTCGCCTCCTAAGGCGGACACATTAATTGGCACTAAAGTTTAATCAATCAAATTTTGTCTCACTGCTGCAAAACTATCATTGGGTCCTTTGTTGAGAGCGCATTAACGAGAGTAACGGGACATTTGCAATATTCGGTAGTTTCACAAACAAAAGCGTAAGGCGAATGGAATAAAGAGACAACATCTATCGGAATACAGAATTAAGCTGCGGCTTGCAAATCAATTGCATCAAACCAGCATATGGGTTATCTTCGTACAGAGTATGCATTAATTACATTTATGTTTTGAGAAAAAGACTGATTTATAAATATTTACCTGAAAATATAATAAAAGTATTGGAAAGAGGAAAAGAGATTTAGCATTTCTCCCTATAAGTTAAAAGGATTCTTTGCATAAGTACTTTGTTTATTGGATTGCTATTAAGTTATCTGTTAGATTTCAGCGAATGTTATTCAAATTAATTCAGCGTAATTGACTGTTAGTTAAAGGTGATAAAAAAATCTATGTCTGTAGCAAGAAATATTGTACACTTTAGCTTTCTCTAACGGGGCTTCACCCTCATTGCACGTAGGTTTATATGTCATTCGCACTGGCGAAATAATATAGAAAAAGATCAGAACTTTTTCAAAATTCTTGCCTTTTCTCTTTTGTTGGCTGTTTTTTCCTTGTTTTATTATTCTACTAAGTTTCTTGTGTCTTCATATCATTACTAGTAACTGCAAGGTTGTTTTATGTGTGATAAATAAATGACTCTCTCGTTTTGGTATTGGAACCACCCTGTATACAAGTCTCACATCACAAACAGCTCAAATTATCTATAATCACTTAAAGGAAAGATATATAAGTTTAATGCGGTAATTTAGGTAATGGAGTAGGAATTATAAGAGGAGATATAGAAAATCACTCTTCATTCCTTTGCCATCGAAATTTTTGAAAATGGTCTAAAAAATAATCACATTATAGTCATAACTGATTTGAACGAAATTTTCAGAAATTCATTGACATTTTTTTCGTTCTGTAACTTTTTGGGAATATAAACTACTTGTCGTTTTTGAAAATTTGTTAGGTTAGTAGTTTATTTTATCTTTACCAATAAAAAATTAATTTTTCTTATTCTTTCATCACTTTACGCTTGATTTTTTCTCTATCTTTGATAGGATCTCCTCTTCCTCTTAAAATCTTACCTTATTGTTTATGTTTTTAATAGTTTGTCAATGAATCATTCCAATAGTCTTAAAGTGCTATAGAAATAAGATTTAGCAAGAAACTTGAATATTAGAAGACCTCTTTTTAAACACTTGTTCCATCACATGCTAATCAATATGACGCCAAAATAAATCCTTATCTCGAAATCAAATTTCCTATTAACTCCAATTCGGCAACAATGGAATTGACCTTCATCGAAATCCCCATCTCTTTTCTTAAAAGAGAAGATTGGTAATTATCAAAGCTTGATATAGGATGCGTCTCAGTAATGAAGAGAGTGATTAATTTTTAAGGGGACATAGTGGCGTGTGTATTGCGATGGACACGTTCCCACGAGAGATCAATGGTCGAGGAGCCCAATATTGAATGTATGAGAGGGACTATATAATACGACTAACAAGGTTTTACCAGAGAATACTGTCCGAATAATTCATGGGAATAGAAAGAAATGAATTTTGTACAAAATGAAGAGGATAGCTCTGTCAAAAATTTTTGAAAGAGAGAGGTACATAAAAATCTGCTGACTTGTGGAAAGTAAAAGCTTGCCAATTGTATGGCGCTTCTATAGAATACGCATAGCATTAAGTATTCGTAGGCCTTACAACAATCCCTGAACTTTCGGCCTTGAGAGTTACAACCTTGGGGACACACCCTTTTGAATTGACTATGGTTAATCCTAACTTCAGGGAAAGGAAATAAGGGTTATGAATGGATGAAGCCCAGATTCCGGTAGTCTTGGAAGTAGCTACCTTGTTTCGCAACCTTAGAAACAAAACAACCTCTACTGATACAAGCCAATTCTATAACTAAGCTGAAACTGTGGGATTGTTTTAAATCTAGAAAAAAATATAGTAATCTATACTCTTCAAGACGAAAATGATTTACGCTATTCAGTCCTCTCAACCCAACTAGTAGGAGGCCGTGAAGAGTACGTGTAATATCTAAGAGCAAATTTTAATCCGGTAATAAAAACACAAATCTAATAATCATCGGGATCTCTTCCACTAAGATTTGGGAATTCACAGACAATATTTTGTTGTGATAAAAGTAAGCTATAATGATTTAGGTCCAGGGTGATTCCTAATAAAATTTAGGTGGATTTTCTATGAATATTTCCGAGAATAAATTCATGTTATAGCGTCAGAGAATAATCAATTTATTGTTGACTTACCCGAAAAATTTGCCACCTTTTGATGCTGGAATTCTCCATCTTCAAAGAAGTCACAACTATCTTTGGGAGAGAATCACAACTCTGCTACATCCCAGGATAATCCTATTTTAGGATAATACAACTCAACCATAATATTCGAGAAATATAAAACTAACCGAGCAAGACTAAGTGGGATGTGGAGTACTCCACACGAAAAGTGCCAACCGATTTCGTCCTGACCCTAACGCCTGCATGTATAGAAAGCTTCACTTTCTATACATTTGTAAAGCAAATATTTTTTGTGTAATTTACAGAAGTTTGTTTTGGCTTTAAATGAAAATAACGCAAATAGCGCACCAAAACTTTGATGGTTTAATATATACATACATTAAAATAAATTATTTCCTCTTCATAAATATATATATATTTAGGAACATGAAATAGTTCTTGCATTACAAATAAAAAGAATTATTAAAAACTAATCTATACCCACCTTTCACCCCAAAATGCGTCGGGGAGTATCGAACCCACTAACTATATCAATTATACCAAGCACAAAGCCATCCATCGGGTTTTCCTCGCCAATTTAGTCTTAAATCTAAAGTGCAGAATGGAGCAACCACAACCTTTCAAACCCCCTGCATTACTCTCCTATCATTCCGAATATTATCTACTTGATCCTAGGTTATTCATCCCTTTCTAAAACATTTATAGGATATTAACTTATAGAAGCGTCCAAGAAAGTGGGTTGGCGTGCGTAAATGCATCAATGCGAATAAAACTATCCGGCCTTTGTAACTCATCTATGTCATAGTACCATACATAATTTTATCTAAATAGGAAGTAGTTCGTAGAGATGGTGTGCTAAGACCTGGAACATCTCTACCACTCATGATTCTTCCATGCGCAGAAGGCTCCAAGGAAGCCACCTCAAAACAGGCCGCCAGACCCACCTATCATGCACAATCCAGCAAATTCCTCATAGGTCACATCTTTCTCTCCTAATGCTCATTAACATAATAATCATCTCTTTCAATGTTGTCCTAAAATATACCAACCTTAAGTTCACCAAACTTCCTTTTGCTTCCATACCATTGGACCTATCATCACAAGACTATCGATCCTTCTGGCACATTTCGCATTCAAACCATTAGCATAAATAATGGTCTTAAGCACAGGTGACTTTCTAACCATTTAAAACCGTATATTTGCAAGCTACTTCATCTGTACCACTATGATTTTTGATGAAGCATAGATAAATCGAACTTCTCACTTTTACAAGGATACCACTAGACTCTGGATATCACCGCCACAATTACCACCCCAAATATTGATAACCTTACTTCTGCATTAACTTTTTGACATCTCCGCTTATAGAGATTGACAAATTCTTCGATCAATTTGTCCACATAGTTCTCTCTCTCTCTCATCCACCAACCCAGCTCATTAGCATACAATTATTTTTCACATATCGCTTGCCATTCTTTTTCGATCTCTTACCCATTTCCCTCATTCACACATGGAATGTGGAATAGGAAATAGCCACCTTTTTCTTCGCCTACATGTATGTATGACATGCTACTCACTCCGATTAAATTTCATCGAAACACACGCCTTAAAATCAAACGCCTCACCTAGCATAATGTTTCTCTATCTACGCGATCGAATGGCTTGTGCAGATCCATGAAGTCGCCCTAAACTTTACACCTTTAAACCCATGTTTGCTCAACTATATCTCTCTGTTCAAATATCTTAACTTTCACACTCATTAGATACACGAGAAGTCTCCTAACAAAAGCACCTAAGAAAATCAAAATTATCTTTCTTACACGGCCTCTCTGAATTTTCCAATACACTTTACCCGCAGCAAACTCACCTTCAGCTTGTGCTCTGTTTCATCTTTCTCTCCCTCTATTCTTATAGAACGGAATTATTCATGGATTCTTCTAATTTAAAATGTCTTAGAACAAATGCATTAGACTCATTTCTTAATACAATCTCCAAGAACTTTTAACATCTAGGGGAATATATCATCTACATATCTACTTCAGCTGACTTCCTCTTATTCAGACCTAACATTCTTGAACAATAACAACTTCTTGATTGTGTATCTCTTCATACCCTAATCAAGCAGCTAATCTATATAAACAGAGGGCACTCATAGTTTAATTTACATACATTATCTTCATGACCACATTATATATACACTTAATTAAACTATCTTTTCATCTTTTTTACCGCATTGTTCACAAGTAACTTCTCTTTGATATTCAGATAAATACAAGTTTCATGGTTCATCACCCTTCTTTCTAGTTTCGGAAGAACTTCCTCTACTCATTATTATCATCATTCATGTTTTTTTCCAATTACTTCATTTAATGCTTCCCTTAATCATTTGATTCACTTTCACTTTCCTCTCTGTGTACTCATAAAACTGAATCTCCCTGGCATACTCATCTTCATTGTTAAATAATTGCAATAAGACTGCTTCTGTTTCCAATAAAAGTTGATATCACCATACACAATTTTGAGTTTTCCTTCCTATCATCTGATGTGGCAAACCTACACACATCTTTTGCACTATCTCGTAAAACTTACTTCGAAATATTTGTTCCAAATTTGCTCAGACTAATTTCCTTTCGTCTTATACAACGATACTCACATCACTCTCACCTCTGAATCAATAACAATTCACTTTTATTTTCTCCTTAGTTTCTGGCTCCCTCAATATTTTTTTTCATTCAGTCAACAAACTATTTAAATGTACACAGCAAGTTTGTTCGATTATATAGTGCCATACTCATTAACTCCTACAGACCTCACATAAAATGTGAACCGCATCAGATACTCTTTTACTAGGCACAAATCACTCACTCTCTTAAGTTCACTCCTCACCTATGCCGAACGCATGCGTATTTATGCATATTTTTATGCTCCAAGAGTGATTTTGTTTCACATAAGGTGTTTTCACCACCAAGCTCTACCACCATCTCTCCATTTTTATTTTCTCCGGGTGTACGAAAAGCCCCAGTCATGGCGCCATCAGTCTGTCACACTTTCGACAATTGCAAATTCAACCCAACACTCCTCCCATTACATTCCAGCACTTCTCTTTCTCATCTACCCATCTATTATAGCGGATCTACTTATACCCTACAACCAGGAAAAGTTTTATCTCTTTAGTATAATTCAGCATTCATTTCTCAAGCTCACACATTCTTGCACCAAACATTCTTTTCTTTGAAGTTTTTTACATTTATTCTCTTGTTCTTGCATTTCATTAGTAAATAACTTCTTGTTTTAATTTTATTTACTGTTTAATTTAATAATTTCTTACTAAAGTAAAGGTCTCATTTAACTTTCTCACCTCTGCATGTGGGTGCAAGAGCAGCATTCACTACTGGCAGAGTTGTACTCATCACCTGGTCTTTGGGATTGTTCATCAAATCCTTTCTCGTTGATGATTTATGTACAGCCAAAGCTTTATTTGCTGATTTATAACTGTACATTTCTCCTTCATATATGATATGCTCCTCCGTATTTTATATTGTTTTTTATATCTAATGAGGTTATCAATTTCCAGTGCCGTTAATTTTGGTTAGCATATTTCATTTCGGATTGGGGATGTTAAACAATGGCTGACATCATCCCGGAAATAGAGTTTCAGTATCTCTGTTCTTCTTGGTTAATATGGCGTGGAGAATAAATACCCTGCTTTGCGGCAATCCGCCTTTCATTTCAATTGCGTTCTCTTGTATACATTTTCCCCTACTAAATTTTCTCTCGTTGATAGAGCCGAAAAGTGGCTCTCCAAATTGTTGTTCATTTTGAGGTTTATGATTGTATAATGTAAGCCTCAAATCCTGACTTTATTAAGGCTTTTTCTACGTCTCTGAGCATTAAGTCTATGTAGCGTTTGTCTTCTGCTTGTGTAGTATCCCTTTTATTCTGGGATGCGAACTAGGAATTATTATAAAGATTAATTTCTTCTATACATTATATTAATCTTCTTGGCACTACGTTCTCACAAACTTTGCAGATAAAGTCCAATAACGAAACAGGCATGTACTAACGGCTCAGGGGTTGGAGGTAGGCCTAGTTTTAGAAAGAGAATTTTCTCACTGTTATTAATGCGTCATGTAAGTGGACAAGGCTGGTAGGAAATACAGATTAAATCCTGCACACCACGTGTACCTGGGCTCTAATTTGGCTACGGCGTGTAATCAAGAAAAAACGCAGTCATATCTAATATTAATCATGTCACGATATAATTGATAAATTTGTCTTCGATTGAGACAAAATAGTATGAAATGCAGCTTGAAATATTTACATATATTATACTGATTTTGAGGAATAGGCCGTGGAATGGCTGGAGTTTTCCCAGACTCTAATATATATATATATATATATATATATATATATATATATATATATATATATATATATATATATATATATATATCTATATCCAATCTCAAAGCGCCTTAATTGTATATATATATTCTTGTTTAGTGTTCATTAAAACTTGATTTTCATATTGTTGTATATCTAACTTCCTTTGAGTCGCTTGCTGGCAAAGTTCATTCCAATCCCTCCGTAGCCAACCTGTAAGCACTCTGAGTCAATAAACCTATTCAGGGCACGGGCCTACGCATTCGGGAGGTGTCGTCGTACTTCTCCTCATACTTCGTTCGGCCCGAGCCCTAAAAAATATGGAAAGAAGTTCCGCAAAATCAAAGGAATAAGAGCATTTTCCTAGATTTCATAGTGAACAAATATGAATAAATAGATTAATTTAAATATTCACTTAGCATAAAAATTGGTGGCAAGAAAATGCTGAAAAGTTGGACACATAAGTTTAAATACACTAAACAATATTTTAGAATTTAGTAAATGGTATGTAATGATATGCATATTAGATTGGAAACTAATTTCCCGCACAACGTTTATTTAAAAGTTTAATTATTTATAAATTCATACAAGGAAAGTGCAGAGTGACCTAGAACCTAGGTAGACTACATTACAGTAATTTTGTCAAACACCTGATATGAAAAAGACACAATAAGTCCTCGCACCTCTTACCATTATTTAAAGAATTTTGGCGTGGCCACTTCGATCTCGATGATCCGCCAAGAAGTTGTGTGCGCTCACTTATTGACATTGAGCGTGGGGTCAAAGCTGATGCACATCTGACATCGAGTAAGATGGCTGAAAAATTTGGCGTCAGCCATATAGCCATTTTGCCTAATTTAGAAGAAATGGACAGAGTAAAAAAAAATGGATGTATGGATTCAAGTGAAACTAAATGATTTCGACCGTTAGCGTCGCATAGTCACTAGCATGACACTACTCGCCAAGAAACGTTGCTTTGAGGTTCTGAACAAAGGGGATATGGCAGATGATAAATGGTGTATAGACTCGAACGTGGCATGCCAAAGAAGCTGTACAGACAAAGGTACACCTGCCTAACTTCAGGCAAAGGCCAACTGCCGTCAAAAGAAGCCTATGTTTTGTGTTTGGTTGCATGTGAAAGGAGTGATTTACTGTTAAAGATTAGGTCACAATCAGTGGATCAACTCTCAAATATACAGTCGACAACTGCAAAAGGTGAAAGATGAAATTGCACTGAAACAATCAGAATCGACTGATGTCATGTTTTCTTCATGATATCTCAAAACCAGACGTTACAAGTTGTCGTGGTATGACATTATATTATATCAATTCCCTTCTTATATCTATGAGGGGGGAGGGACCGATAACCTTAAGGTGAACCGACAAAAGGGACGGAACGCCACGAGTTTCGACGGTCGAAACAAATAGATAAGAGTGCAACGAGGTCAGGTATATTATGGGCAATGGCAAAGCTCAACGTTATTTAAAGAGGCCTGTACAAAACTACAATTTTATTTAAATAAAAATAATAAGAGAAATGATGGGCAAAAATTACATCAGAGAATAAAAGGGGAAAATTACATCAGATGAACAAAGGGAGGGAATTGTAGTTATGAATCGGACTATGAAGTTAAAACTTAAGGAGTTACGGGAGGAGACTATTCAAATGGGGGGAATAAACGCAAATAGGTGACTGGAGGGGGAGAGGGGTTGGCTTACAGAAGATTCCGGGTGAGACGTCAGGGTAAGACTTCACGGATGTCTTCTGCACGTGAGACAAGGCCGCTCAAAGCTTCTGAGTGGGATGTTAAAGTGATGACGGTTCTCCAAAAAAGGGGGGGGCTGGTAACGTCTGGTCCCGGGAAGAGTATTTCGGCCACGCGAAAACGAGGGGCGAACGAAGAGGGCTTCGACAGGAGTTGACGAGAGAAGTCGGAAAATCACTCGGTAGCGATCGTTAAATGGAATTATCTAACTGGCTGGGGCTAATTCGAATACACAAAAATAGTTCAGCTGTCACTTTGCTTTGTTGTTAGCACCTGACTTGGAACTAAGGGAATTTCCTTGGGGTCCGGGCGAGACTTCTCAACTCTGTGTCTCCTCATGGGAGTCAAGCACTATTTATGTCCGAGGCTCTCCCCGGAGGAGGGGGAGGTTAGCGGGAAACAGCTCTACTCTCGAATGGCATCGAATCTTCTTGCAGAGGCTATTCTAGCCCACGTAAAGGTGAATCGTGGTGGACGCGGTTCGAGGCTACTGCTTGTGGAAGGGGAGGGGGGGGGGGTAGGCTTACCAATTTAAGCCTAACCGAGCCTTCTACAGCGCATGGAGGTTCTGTTCTGAACAAGAGATTCTACATGGAATTCCCTCACACAAGTCAGCCGTAAAAAACTCCTGGAGCTGGGATTGGAAGTTCTTCCTCTTTCACTGTACTCGCCTGCACTGCAGCCAAAAAGTACCATCTATTCCGAGCACTGATGAACTTTTTGAATGACAAAATGTTTAAAATATTAAATAACTGAAAACTGAAGTTGGAGAATTTTGGGGTACTTACCAATTGAATTTTGCAACATTATCATCCATGTTCTATCCCTTCGTTTGAATATGGAGCTCGAAAATACCATGATTAAATTGTTCATTGATATGTTTCATTTGCTGAATTGTTTCGTTGAAATCGAAGTCAATACAAGTTGAACAACAACTTTTTTTCCACCCTATTACCCTTTTAGGACTTCTTTGCCAGGTTAAGAAATTATATATCTCACTAATCAGGGTAGCCCCCTCAAAACGGGCTTCCACAAACTTTTTGTGACGTATCCTTCATTCATTCACTGGTTACCCTTACTTTGCCCGACAGGACAGAAGTAACGCCTCTGAACATAACTATATCTCAATGCAAACTCCAGCAAAGAATATACTGCGTCAAACATTACTACAAGACACGCTCGTGCAAGAAATTACAGGACACTTTCGTGCATTAGTTTGAATGTGAAAAAGCCCCCTCCAAGAGCGAATTCAGGATTCGGTGGAGCATTTCGAGAACTAAGGAACAGTATAAAACCTCAATGCAGCAGGTGACAACCGTCCAAGCCATTTAAGACGCCTCAGAAAGCGTACAGCTGAGCTGGTCAAAATCGTGAGAGAGTCAGTTCAGCAGAGCCCAAAACGCTCTGTGCGCAAGCGAAATCAGTCCCTCTCTATATCCCGTGAGACTTGCCGAAGAGTGCTAGTATTGCATCTAAAAGCCTAATGATACAGAAGACAGACGAAGCAGACCAATACAGCCTCAGACAAGGAGCAGAGAAAGGTAAGGGCAGTCAAGGTACTGGAGAAGATTCAGGAGACTCCAACTTTCCTTAACCCCCTTTGGACCTCAGATGAAGTTCACTTCTATCTTGAAAGGAGGGTAAACTCGAAGAAAAATATCTTCTGGGACACGTCCAGACCAAGTTAGTTAGCCAACATGCCACTACACTCATCTAAGTGCAAGGTATGGACTACAATCTCAGCCAGAGCCATCATCGCACCATTCGTATTCGAGGAATCTGGCACGACAGGGACAGTCACCAAGGAGCGGTATGTTTAGTTCGTTAAAACCTTCAAGATGGAGCTACAGACTCTGTTGCCGTCGCTTATAGGTAAGTTCTGGTATCAGCAAGATAGATAGAGTAAGCTCTCATACCTCAAGCCTGTCCCGAGATTGGCTGAAAGAGAACTTTGGTCGCCGTGTGATCAGTCTCAAGACTGAATTTGAATGGTCACCTTACCGCCTAGACCTTAGCCCCCAAGATTTCTTTTACTGGAGTTACCTTAAAGACCAAGTGTACGCAGGGATACCTTGGACCATCAGGGAACTCAAAAAAGCCATCAGGGAGGAGATCAGAGCCTTTAGTCGGTTGGTTTGTAAGGACGTCATGGACAACTTTATGCTGCGCCTCAAGAAATGCACAGAGCTAAATGGAGGTCATCTCGAACACGTGCTCTATAATAAAGAAGAAATGTCCAACGACTCATGTTTTGATTTTTAAACACAATAAACTAGATATCCCAAAGTTTCAGTCAATCCTTGAAGAAAATTAAGAAATGAGGCCTATCGAAATTTTGTGCCCGTTTTGAGGGGTCACCCTGTATATGTGGGAAGGAAAGAAAATTAAACGCGTCCATGTCTACAATAAGATAATCACCAAATTTTAATCTGCGACTGAAAAAACAATTAGCAACAAGCACGAGTCAGATAAAGATGGTCGTCAGAGGCATTAAAATATTTTAGCAAAATAGAACACATAAGCAGATAAAAGAGAATGAAAAGTATGGCCCGATGTCCAGTAACCTATTTACAAAATTCTACTTTTTTTTCAAAAACAACCATCAAAATATTTTATACTCAACTAATACTTTCGGTTATGATTTCTTAATTACAAGAGTTTGAAAATCTTTATAACCTTATTCTCTTATTATTATTGTTGGTTGTTATATCGAATCTTCTTACTGAGAAAAAGAAAGGACAACTCGTAAATAGAAAGATTTATACACCTCTCAGGAGAGAAATTATCGAAGAAAAAGAGTCCTTAATTTTTGGAGGAACGATAGAAACAACTAGAGAGTTTACTTAAAGAAATAGAGCAAATAATAATAATAGGAAAAAATAAATAGGTATTCAACGTTCTATACCGATGTAAAGATGTTGCTAAAGATCACTCTTCGGCCAATGTTCTTCTCCAAACAGCCGATTCGCCAGAGATTTGGCTAAGTCCTTAAGAAAAACAAACATATAAGCAAATATTCCGTTTTTCCCATATATTGACATAAGGAACAATTTACTACGGTAAACGAAACCCTTGAGGGTTGTGGGGGCATATTCTCCCGAGATAATGGTAAAAATTAAAAGAACCCAACTTTGGGATAAATTTCCCAGACAGAAAAGGCAACAAAGAGTAATCTCGCGTTTATAAGATCATCTGAAAAGAGAAAAAAATGGCGAGAAGAGCCAATGCGCATGGAATACTGGCCTTCATGCTGAAGTTTTACACAGAATGAGGAAAATATTCAAAGGTTATGTCTTAGAAAAATAAGTAACACGCGCTTTTTTTCCTCTCCCTCCGCAAAATACGAGAATCCTCGGAGTCTGCAGAAGAGAACCAGACTTGAAAACAATAGAAAAATATATTTGCAATGTTCATTATTACAAAAGTACATTGAAATACACTAGGCATGTAAGTCAAAATAAAGAAAAAAATCATTGAGACGAGGATCCAAAAAAGAAAACAATATGAACTAAACAGACAAAACTCGACAGAAGCCAAGATTACACACCAAATGCCAAAATATTCAAAATGCCCACACAGATAAGATAACTAAGCCAAGAATATTGTCTGAACTGACTGCCATGCATACCTCATGAACGCGTCGTAAAAATGGCATGAATGGAGACATAAGCAACAGAACTGAATGTTAATATTAAACCAATGGCGGGCAGGAGACGCTGTTCCTGACAAACCCATTTCCTGAAGATGTAACAAACATCAAGTTCACCCCTGCCATAGAAACCAAACCGGAATAAAAAGATCAAGCTAAACAACAAAGCAAAAAGGCAAGGTAAAACACAAGAAGCCACTGGACTCAATAGGCGGGAAAGAAAAAGAGAAATAAAAGAAATAAATAGGAAAATAGAAAACTCGCAAGCCTAAAAGACCAATACAAACGAACAATAATTTAAGCAGAAGAATTTATATATGAGCTAAAAATCAACCTCAGCTCATACTTACTCTTATGTATAAAGCTCCGGCAAGCAAAACTTAAACAAATACCTAAGCGATATGAAAAAGGAACAATAAGAATTAGACTATAAAAACTTGAAAAAATATTTCATTAAAGCGCTAGATATAAGATAGATAAGAATTAGTAGCGACATATAATAAACGATACCACCTAACGATATTAGGGAAAAAAGAAACAGAGCGACCAGATCTCTCCCCTACTAAGCAACCTGTTAAAGAGACTTAAAACGAGTCGAACACACCACAAAGAACAAATTTAAACTATAGAAAATCATAAAACACAACCTAGACATATAAAACAAAGAAATAAATCTGCAATAAAATGCTTACAAAGAGACGAAAAAAAGAAAAATTATGCTAGCCATCAAGGTGAGAGCAGAGAAAATGAAAAATTCACAAGCTTCTTGTCGAATCCAAATGAGACTCCAAAACCTATTTATTCGTAAAGAAAAAAAGTATACTCAAATTTATAGAGATAATAAGAGAATCGTGATAGGCAGTAAAAATCATAGAATAATAAAACACAGGAAAAAATTAAAGGACTGAGACTGCCAAAGATTGTCTATACAACAGCAACTAATCACATTCTTGTGCTTTTTTCATTTTGACAAAAGTAAACCTGGAATAGAATTTCATATTCTAAAAAAACACTGTTAACTATCATTTCCCACAAACCATAAACCTACATTCATAAGGACGTAAGAACAAAAAATTTATGATAAGTTCATTTAATGAAGGACAAAAGTTCAGAAATAAAAAAAATATTTCTAACGGAAAGCTTACTGATTATATCTCAAAAATAATAGTTAGGAAGGTAATCATAACTTTAAAGAGTATATTAAGTAAATTTGAAATTTAATGGCCCAAAATATTTTTTTACACCGATAATTTGCTTTCACCCATATGCGTATTATATATATATATATATATATATATATATATATATATATATATATGGGAAATATTTTGAAAGTTTATATTGAATTGAAGCAGTGGCACTTATGATTGGTCTGATTGGGTTTCCTGGTTTATGGGTTTCAGATCAGCTCTTAAATCCTTAAGAATGGACCAAGATTTGCACATTACAAGAGCTGATAAATCTAACACGTTTGTTATAATGAACAAAACAACGTATTTAGAAAAAATGTCCACCTTATTATCCAATAGGTCTACATACCTTCCGTTAAGTAAGGATCCCTTAGATGACGTAATTAAGTGTTTCAATAGAGATGTAAAAACCACTTTAAAATAACACAAATCAATTATGGACTCTATCTCTTCTAGTGGCTCTTCTTTACCCTATTTGTATGGCCTAATAAAAACCCATAAATCAGGAAACCCAATAAGACTAATCATAAGTGCCACTGGTACAATCCAATATAAACTTTCAAAATACTTTGTAAATTTACTTTCTTCTATTTTAGGAACTATATTCCCCTCGCATATAAAAAGTTCCATAGACCTTTGCAATAAATTAAACAATATGAGAGTAACATCAGTTCTGGGACTGGTCAGTTTTGATGTCACCTCATTATTCATCAAAGTGACCATTGATGACTTATTGGACTTCGTAGCCTCTATTCTAAATGCTTATGACCTACCTTTACCAACCAATGCGATCTTTGAGCTTATTTGTTTATGTATTCAAAAATGTAAATTTAGTTTCAATGGCAAATTCTATGAACAAGTGTTTGGTATGGCTCTGGGTAATCCCTTATCTCCCTTATTGTCAAATTTGTATATGGAATTTTTCGAAACTAGGTTGATCCCCCATCTTTGGTCTGGTCTACTCAAATTTATTGGTTCCGGTATGTTGACGACATCCTGGTAATTTTCAACAACAGCTTTAACATCGATAGTTTACTTTTAATTATCAACTCATTGGTTCCGTCAATCAAATTCCCCGTAGGAAAAGAAGTAAATAATACCCTTCCATTTTTGGATGTCCTAATAATTAGAGAACAACATAGATTTAAATTAACTCTTTATAGGAAACCGACAAATAATTGATCTTATCTCCATTTTTATTCAAGTCATGCCAAAAATATAAAATCTGCTGTTTTTTTCCTCCATGTATCTTAGGGCTCTTCGAATATGTAGTCCCGACTATATAGATAAAGAATAAACAAAAATTGAAGATATTGCTACGAATTTATGCTACCCAAAGTACCTTCTAGAAAAATGTATGAATATAGCCAAAAACACATTTTATAATTGTAAATTTGAGACAATAGACCTCGTAAAAACTTATTAATTTTACCCTATCATGATAATTTTATGTCTGTAGTGCCCATTCTGAAAACAAGTTAATATTGAGGGAGCCTTTGAATACAATCATATATTAAAAAATCTCTTAATAAAGCATAGGCCCAATAATGATAATAATGTAATTTACCAAATTCCATGTTTAGATTGTAATTTATTCTATGTAGGCTAAACTTCCCAAAATGTTTCCATTAGGACCAAACAACACAAAAAGGCAGTAATTAAGGGATATCTGAATAATGCCTTAGCTGTCCACAATTCCAAGATAGGACACGGAATTAACTGTTCAAAAACTGATACTATAATCCAAAGTAATGATTTTCTAAACAGAGATTTCGTGGAATCATTTTTAATCTCCCACACAAAGGAGAATAATTTCACATTAGCCCAGGGCTGTTTTCGCTAGATCCAATTTTATCACTTTTTCTAAAATCCGACTTATCTGATAGCATTAAAAAGTTGACCTCATCGGGAAATGTGCTTTGTATAAATACTGTGTGTCTTATTTTTCTTACCATTGTGAGTTTGAAAATCTCGAATAGACGCAAGTACTAACTCCATCCGCCTTTTATTCAGTTTCCTTCCGTGGTAAATATTCATATATATATATATATATATATATATATATATATATATATATGTAATAAAGCCCAGAGGTAAAAATAATACGATGATTCCAATTACTTTCGAACTTTATTTCTAAATCCTTATCAAGGAATAACAGAGGTATGAAATGGAAAAATAACGAAGAGCGAAGATAAATAGAAAATGAGATCATAAAAAGAGGTAAATTCAAAAGAAAAAAGGTTGACAAGAGGATTAAAATACCGCCTAGGCAATTAAGGAGGGAGAGAATCTTAACGAGAGATTTATTGCTTACTCACGCGATACTTTGTGAGTTTTCCACATATATATATATATATATATATATATATATACATATATATATATATATATATATATATATATATATATATATATATATATATATATATATATATAAGTACATATATATATATATTTTTCTTTTCCTAGATAAAAATTTTGAAATCACTTTTAGATTTTTATTTATCGATTCGTTTTAAAAGTTTACGTGATAGGAATATTTATTCTACTATTTAATTACTGCACGTTTATTACGAGGTGAGCATTTCAAAAGTAATTCGATAAACAATGCATTTCTTCATTAAATAGAAAATCGCGCTCTGATTCTATAAGGGCAAGAGGTGAGTCTCAATCTCTTGAGTTTGATATTCGACCAAAAGTGTAAAATGCTTATAAATATTGGTTAAATGAATAATGTATTGTAATTATAATCTATTTCCTAATATATTTTGCACAAAATTAATGTTTGAATCTTTTACACTTCCACAAATAATTCTTTCCAAAGAAAAGGGTGCAACCATTATTGATCTGTAAGAAGTGGCCTGAAATAGTGGCTAAGGTTATTACATCGAAGAGTAACATCTTTAGGATCATTAATGACTTTAAAAAGAATAGTTACACTTTTTGAATTAGGCTTCTTGACTCCCAAGAGCCTAAAATGGAAACCAAGATCACCTCTTGGTAATCTCCCAGCTCAAAGATTGGTTGCTTCTAGTACCAAGCTTGCTCTGGATTATGAAGAGGCAGGTGTGAAAGCTTCAGGGCGAAAAGAGAGGCGGAGACTTTGCGACCAACATCTCTTGAAGACGGGCTTCAAAGAAGCCTCATCTGACCAAGAAGAACTCTAATGATATGTTTCAGTATTTTAGAAATATAAAGAATGGACTGGTGAAGACTGGTGCAAAGTAATATTCTTTGCTCAAGCAGCTCACATAAGCTTATTTGGAACTTATACAAGATATATCCTTATGTGGAGAAAAGGGCAGCGCTTTCATGAGTTATGCATTGTGCCTAATGTGAACAAAACTAAGCTTCATCAGCACTCTTTCCCCACAGTTTAGGACTTATTTCGTCATGATAAATGTACTTTCAGCTTGATAGTCCACTTTTTACAAAACATGTAATTACAATGTTTATGGCTGAAAATGGTCTGAATTCTATGGATTTGGGTTCGATGATTCGCCAGATTTTAACTCAATAGATAATTTGTGGGCGATAGAAAAACTGGCGGTTGTAAATCAGAAGCCATAAAATTGGGAGCAGTTGCTGGTGCTAATCGAATTAAATGGAACAATAGCAGTAACGAAAATATAAAAATTTGTTTGCTAGCTTGCTGAAACGAATTAAAGCACTTCTGGAGAACAAAGAATATCTTTTTAAATATTTACTGCGAGAACAATCAACATTATTTATTAATAAAATTGGCTTGTACTTTAATTTTTTCATATTTCAAAATAAGATTCAAACATACCAAACCAAAATGTAATATTGGACTAGATCTAATAATTTTATTATATGAAAAAATATTGTATTCTCGAAACTTATCTTCATTGCCACTTGCAAATGTTTTCTGACGCCTGTATCTTCCCTTATACTTTGGGTATCTCTATGAATATTTTTCTCCAAGCTGCATTGATGTGTTCACTATATATTCCTTATAACCTTTGTCAAATTACCAAAATTGACAATGTAATTGAAATGTATGAAATTCTGTTATCAGTATACGGTATGGTAGATTCCAAATTTCCTCATATTAATTGATAAATATTATCTTAAATGTCTACAGGATCTGACAATATGATAATGGTGAAAACATTTAAATTTCAATTAGACGAAAGAAGTCTGGTTTGCACGCTGCGCCGTGAGAGATTTACCTGTTGACAAATGGCCCGAAGAGTGTACGATTACATGTAGTGCTGCAGAATGGTTAAAGAGGATATGAAAAGTTAAGAAAATCTTAGACCAACCTCGTTCTAGACAAGCCCGGGTCATTATGAAACGTGGTGACAGATTTCTTCGCTTCATTTTCTTAAGAAAAAGGCAAGAGATAGGAGTCAGGTTGCAACGAGAATAGACATATGCTGTCTTGGTTAATGCATCCGTTAGAAAAGTCAGTACAAGACTGCTTATATAAGTCCTCACTTATTGAAAACCTGCTAGAAGCCACTGATCCGCCCTCCCTAGGACCGACGTCGAAGAGATCACGTTCCATGTATGCCCAGTCAGAACAGTCAGTACATTGTGTAAAATCAAAGCATGGTGGCCCCTCTTTAATTTATGGGGATTCTTACCAATTTCAGGGGTGAATCGTTTGTGAAAGCATCATCAATTCAGAGAAGTATCAACTGTCCTGAGATTTCTATGCTGCTCTCCGCCCGATAACTCTCCACAAGTGCCTGGATTTAAATTTTCAGGTAGAAAAATGACTGAGTTCATCATACAGTTGTTGCAGGACAAGAATACCTCAGTAATGAAATAGCAAACTACGTAAGGTGCTTTACATTTTAACTTTTGGTTCTTTTTTTGAACCAGGGAGGATTCGTAATATTATATATCTATAGCTATATACAGCGTTGCGAGGATTAATTAAACAACTAGGACAAAAATATACTTTTAATTACATAAAAAAATGAAATAATAAAACTTCAAATATACTAAGGCTATTATAATAAGAGGATCTAGATACAAATTAATACTACCAATCAGTACTATGCGATGGTTGACGCAAAAATTCACTTTAGTACGGAATGGTAACTAACGAACATAAAGAAGTTGGATTGCTTTTACCTTTAAATAAGAGGGAGTCTTGCGTGGGATGACCTTGAACGAGAACCTCGTTAATGTGATGATTCGAGGCTTAAGGCTGACTAGGACACACAGCTGTCCGTCTCACTGCGCGAAGGATAAGTTAATGAAGGTTATTCGCGAATAACACCTGGCCTCGAGGTAAGTGTGGAGCTTCTGGCGATGCTTCTTTTCTTGACGATATAAGCAAAGGCGAAGAGATTGTGGATGTACGATTATTCAAATCCTTGGGCTACATTAGCGGGCTTCTCGATAAAGAGACTTGACCAAGTGGTAAATCTTTTATCGAGTCGATTTTCATATTGCTATTCCTCAATGGTGAGGGATATCACTGTTTTTATTCGGAAAACTGAGATATGGGGTTTCTTTGAACGAGATTTGTATGAGAGTGATTCTCTATACTGATGGTCTACTCTTTGATGTGACGAGAGGAATGGCCTTCGGAAGTTAAATCACACTCGGTTCCACTTCTTCTTGATTCCCTGTTTTATTCATGGACAGCTTTTCTTATCTCGATTGCTACCTCGATTCTCCCTCTTCATTTCTCCAGATCTAACTTTATATACGTCGATTATCCCCTGGGAAAGGGAAGGGGAGGGGAGATGAGTGCCCACCTTTAAGCCTCTCTCCAAGAGCATCACTTTTCAACGTTGTGACCATTCGTTCTTCTGGTTTACGTCGGAAAAAGTGAAACTTCGTCTATTTGGCAAAATAGACCTAAACAATAGGAGGGGACAGTGAGCCTGTTCATAATTTTTATTCTAAAGGCTATCCCTCTATCCTTTGTTTATACTAACAGACTACGAAATCTGCTAATGGTAATCCTTCTTTGCGGGCGATCTCGCGGATTGTTGGGAGAGCGGCGCAAAGGGCAGATGGGAAGGGGGATAAAGTATCGGGCCGTATGGAACATAACTGTTGACGCTGTGTAACCAAACTAGTGTCTGTTTCTCCTCGCAATATTGATTTCCCCACATTTCCTCCTTTCTAAAGGAGGTAATAGAAGGGGGGAGGGAGAACTCGAGTGCAAAAAAACCACATGTCTTGGAATGCAATTCCAAGTCCGACTGTTACCATGAAAATACAGTAGTCAACAACCTTAATAACCTAAGGCTTATTGTCATCGTACGCACACGCGCGCACTTACATAAGCAGGTGAACAGCATACTTTAACATTGACTCTTAAAGTCAAGCATTCCGGATCACACACGTCAATTTAACCAAAAAACACATCGATTACAACCAAGAACAAGAAAATCGAAACTGACTATTAAGCTCTACCTAGGCAATTAGTTCCTTATACAAATAACCAATTCCCCCCTACAATATATACCCCAAAATGTTTTTAAGACTAACAGGAGTTTAATTAACCTAATGAGGGGTTTTGGGTCAAGTTATTAGCTTTATGCTTATCGGAGCCTTTTATATAGTTTATGTTGAAGTCATCGGCTATACAATTATCGGAGCCTTTTATATAGTTTATATTAAATTAGTAGTCCATGAACAATAAACTCCATCTCATGAGTCGGCCGTTCAGCCTTTTCTTGTTACGCCAATATGACTGCGACTAGTTATTGAATTCCACCTTAAGCTCACTACTTTTTACTTAGAAATTGCATCTCTTTATCCTCCGACTTACGGCTAGCGCTTCCTGTTCTATAGTTGCATAAGCTATGGAAACAGAGGTACTAGGACACAACCGATATCTTCACCAAAGGCATCGGTTCGGATTCCAAACTTTTTTGGGGTATTTGTTATTTGAAGGATGGGGGCTGAACTTAATTTTTCCTTCACCCGAGCGGATAATTGGGAATCTATGAGCAGGCCAAGGTGGGGGTTTAAATCTAACTCAGTGGACAGGTCGTTCTGGGAGAAGTCTACTGAGGGTAGAGGATATTCGTTAGCCGACTCTACGTACACCGTATTTATCCCCTAAAGAGGTTCATAGGGGTATAACGCTTCCATGGTTCCTCCTTCCTTTATCATCACAATATTTTTAATACACGCTCAGCGTTAATACTTCTTAGGCATGTTTATGCCATACAGTTTATGGCCTGAGGGAGTTTCAATCACGTAGTCAACAGGGCCACGAGCTTCTATGACCGAGAAGGGACACTTCCATTGAGAGAGTAACTTATTCGTCTCTATAAGCAGTAGTAATAATACTTCGTCACCATGCTTTAAGTTTCGAGCTTTTGCTTTGAAGTAGAAATAACTTCGGTATTTTTCTAGTTTGCACTCTGTGTTTGAGTGGGCCAACTCTGCACCTTTCTCAAAGCGTTCCCGCAGTTCGATCACATATGCGTAGGAGGATTTAACTTCTTTATCTAATTGGAGATTAGTAAATAGCTCCTTAAGGATTCTCATAGGTCCTCGGACGTTAAGTCGATACAACAATTCGAAGAGGACAAAACACAGAGTTCGGTGAGGTATCTCTCAGCACGCGAAGAGGGTGACTGGTAGGTACCGATGCTTTCTTAACACTGCCTTTAGGGTACCATTTAATTTTTCACACATCCCGTTTGCGGATAGGTGGAAAGGGGTCGTAAAGAAGAATTTGACAGTAGTGACTTTTCCATGTATTCCATCAGTTCCAATGTGAACTGACCGACTGGATCTGAAAGGATTTCTTTAGGGATAACGACTCGAAAAAAAATGGAGAGCTTGGGCACATGAAATACTGTCAATTTTCCTGAAACCAACTGAGTCGGAGAAACGAGTGACGCAGTCTACTAAAGTGAAGATATTAGAGTGTTCTTAACTAGACGCGGGATGGAGGGGCTCCTCAAAGTCTATAGCTACTCTTAAGAACGGTTCGTAAATGACGAGGGTTTTCTGTAGGGGAGCCGGCAATACCCGGCCTTTATCGGTAGCCTTCTGGCAAAGCTTGCATAACAGGCAGTATACGGTGATCTCTTCAGCGGTGTGGGCCAAAAGAAGTATTTAACAATACGTAGAGAGGTTATATTGTGACCAAAATGTCCAGCCATTAATCCATCATGTGCGATTTTAATACCCCGTGGGCATAACACCAGGGAATGCACAAGACTTTATCTGACGGAGAGTTACTTCAGCCGTCGTCCGGAAGAGTAGTGAATTCTCTACCACGTATCTTATTTTTTTTGTCCCGCGAACATATTCTCTTTCATTTTTCACTGCCTTCTCCCCCAGGAGTTGGAGTGTCGGACACTCCTTCTGAGAAGTAGCGAAGGCTTCGGAATTAAGCTCTTCGTCTTCATGGTTCTCTAGGGGTGATAAAGGCGACGGGGTGCATTGGTCTTAGTTTTAAACCTGCGTGAGTACAGGCTGAGCCTTCGGATTTGGGGAGAGCTGCATGCTCTGTCCTCAACAGAATTTATTAGGTGCTGCCACTACCTCGGTCCATTCAGTGAAATACTGAGACTGGATGTGGCATCTGACGACGGGGAACTTGTTTGCTCTACCCGGCAAATCCTGGACGACCGCGTACCTCTGGTGCTGAAGGCTGACTGGGTAAAGCAATTTATCTGATACGACAATACAGGTGCACCCCGTATCGCCTACTAATGTTAAGACCTGGCAACTATTTCCAATTCCAGTCTCGAACTTTAGTCCTCCAGGAGAACTTTTGTCAAACAGGGGAGTTCGATGTGGACGAAGGAGACGCTGAAGCAAGAGGTTGTTCTTGGGTAAGAGATCCGGTGATAGTGTGCACTTGTTGACTCGAGGACGACCTAAGCCTAGAATTTGGGGGGCGATGGAAGCTAATGTAACCTGGGGTGTCGCAATTAAAACACGTAACGGGATTTCTGGGGTATGACGAGGACGAGGGGTTTAGATGAATTAGTCACTTAATTTCTCTCTGATCCTTGGATTTAAAGAATTTGTGTCTAGGGGGTCCGGAGGTTTTGACAAATTTACGGACGTTTTTTCGTTGGGCTTTCTGGGGATACCCACTTCTCTCTGGAGACAAGGGCTGGTTCTTTTTAAACTCTCGCGGATATATTTTATGGTTGAAAGCATTCAGATCCGCTTCCCCTACGTAGTCCTTGAACGTAGCGGCACGCCTGTCCTTGAAGAATGCTCGTATCTCTGGGGGCAGGGTACACAACAATTGGTCGTTAAGAATGAAGTCGACGAGAGAGTCGAACTCATTCTCCACTTGTGCTTAATTTAGCCAGAATTGAAGATGTCTTCGCAGGAGAAATCCAAATTGACGTTATGTTTGACCTGGCTGAATTCTAGCATGTCTTAACTTCAACCTATATTCCTCAAGATTTAGATTAATGGCGGCCAGTAGCTCGGACTTAACGCTAGAACGCCCACTGAAATATTTTTCCTTAAACGCAAAAGGGGGTCAAAATGACCCTTTGTCAGTTTTTCATATAATAATTAATAATTTAATTAAGTATATGTTTATTTAATTCAATAAAAGGAAATAAATATATTTTTATCACCCAAAATATTTTTTTCAGAATAGCATAAAGGAAAAAGCAACTTTTAGATTTGAGAAACATTTTTTCGTAAAATTGCTATGAAATAAGTTGTCGTATGATTTTTATTGACAAAGAGTACACAAATACTTTACTTTTGCAGTACACTTACCGCATACCACCTTTTTGCATTTTTTGCAGCTTAATTTAGACTTTTTCTCCTTACATTGTTGACGAACCTGACACTTGCGGCGACAATTACTGGCTGTTTCTACTTCCTCTAAATCAGAATCATCGCTATAATCTAACAGCTGCTGTGTAGATCGGTTATTTTTTTACATAATCCTCCCTTAGTTCTTCCGCCAGCTTTAGCTAAACTTCCTCCGTGAAATCCTTTGGCTACTAACACCTCGATACGTGATTACAACATTGAAACATGCCATATCAAGAACGTTGTAAAAAGTGTGGATTGGCCACCGCCTTAACGATGCCTTGACTGGCTATTTTCGCGGCATTTGATCTAGAACGTCTACGCCACATTTGGTCTTATTGTAATAAGACACTGTTTCACGTATTTTCTTATCATTGCTCTCGATTCTTACACTTGTATGGATACTACTCATGAGCAGAATATTTTTTGTTTTTCTTTCCCTTATATACTGTAAGAGATATATCACCGATATTAGAACTGATGTGTCATATAAGGGCTGGCGGGGGTTCTTAACTGAATCTGGAATTTTCTTCTCGCCCTGTTCATTGTTCCACAAGGCAAGAACCTGATTTTCTAAAGGAACGATGCTAAATTCAAGGATGTAAAGAAATTATCAGTTGTTACATTTTTTCCGGTATTTAAATATGGCTCCATGAGTTTTAATACGACGTACTCCGAAACATGTATGTATTCAGCGCGAAATTCGTTCCTTGCATAAATAAGGAAAGACATTTAGCATGTACTTTGATTCACTGTCAACAGCAAGCCAAAATTTTGGCCTATTCTTTCTGGCTATGGTGACATGAACTGTGTAAATGGGCTTCTAGCTTTGCTTGGTAAAAGTTGCTCATCGATCGTGATGTTGGATGATGGCTTATAACACAAGGAGCAATTTTTTAAGAATTTATTCCATGTTTTAGAAAAAAAGGGCAAACCTATCCGCCTGCAAGCTTTGCGATCTTGTTGACTAATAATCAAATCTAAGAAATCTCATAATTTCACAGAAGCGATTACGAGACATGGTTTGTCGGCAAAATGGGCGGCCCCAGCTTCAGACCATTAAGAGTAAAGATCGAGATTTCCTAAGATGCTAACTCCAAGTGCATATAAAATTGCAATAAAGGCAAGTAGTTCAGGAACTGAGAGGGACCATGTTTTGTTCTGAAGTACTCGTTCAGCTTCCGCTTCCTTACATTTCTTTATGTGAAGGAGCATAAAATCATTAATAAAGAGCTTCCAAGCCAATGCAGCCCTATCACCATCAATGTTCTTAATGGCATGTGGTGTTTGGCCTGGTATGTCTTTCAGTACATTGTACTGAGGACGCCTACCTTGTGTAACATTATCGGAGCTGGCACATTCTCACACGGTCCCATTAAAAGCTATTTGTTGATTTTTTCAGATTCTAAATTACCTGTATGAGTACGTACTCGTTTTACCGTTGCATCACCTTGGAATTTCCCTTTCTGTTTTCCAACATTCACACTGCTTTCTGAAAGTATACACATGGGTATATATTAGTCGAGTGCATATGTAAAATATATAGATGCAAAGGTAAAAATATTATTTCCCATAACAAATTTTTATATGATTGGTGTGGGATATTTGAATCCAAAACAGAAAGTGGTAAAATAATGAAGAAATACTAATATATATATATATATATATATATATATATATATATATATATATATATATACGGTATATATACGTATAAACATGTATTTACCTTCAATGTTGCTTGGGTGACATGAATCAATTGAAGATTCTTGTTCACTATCAATTATGCTTCGAGAATGAAATCTTCATCACTAGAGTCATCAGGACACAATTCTCCACTATCTGATTCATTATCAGCAACCTCAGTAAGTTTAGACAAAAGTTCACTGTCACAAAGTTTAGAACGTCCTAACATTATGATGAACGATAATTTTTTTTTTACCAAATACACTGCAACTAAGCAGACACAAAATCCATGACCTCTACTTTGTATGGAAGCAGTAAACAAAACTGAGCTGGACAACAACTATGTCTATATCCAACCTTTGTGGTTCATGTCCTATCACGTTGAAAGATGCCTGTACTACATAAGAGAGAAGATATATTTTATCATATGATTCCATCATAGATAAGGAAACATAAATAATGTAAATTTAGATCTTCCAAGAAAGGTCAAAATGAACAGATGGGCGTTGCATATAAAAAGGTGTATTATTTGTATGACACTATGTGAATTTTAAAAAAATCGATACGAATTAAATGGGTTTTTAAAATAAATAAAAGACAACGGCTGACGGAGGTTAGAAGGAAAAATTTACCATTGAAGTGGTTTTGAATTTTTAAAAGGGTCAAAATGACCCCTATGGGCGTTCTAGTGTTAAGGGTGGAATAATCCACAGAAGCTTTGAATGGTAACGAAATGAATATATCATGGAGACGGGTTTTAAGAAAAGGGAGTAATCTCGCGATTCCCTCTGTTTCTATGTCTCAATGATTCACCTCAAAGATTTTCTCGAAGTCTGTCAGGTACGAACACAGGTCTTTGTAATCTCCAGGACGGGATCCAACGGAATTGACTTCCACCTGATCCGTGCTCATTGCTATTTCATGTGCGCGTATTCGTTCTCATTCTTCTGCTTACCTCTTTATTCTTCTTTCTTCGTCTTCCACCCTTGTGTAGAGCATGCAAGAAGAATAAATAGTTTCCTTACTGCCAAGAGAGTCGCTAGACGCGACTCTGCTTCCTGGATAAGTTTTTTTTTTGCTGTAATTTTGACAAAGCTTCATCGGCTGTTATATAGTGCTGAAGTTAAATGTATTGCCAAAATTTTATTTGCTTTTATTTGATTGGAGTTTATATAACTTATTGGTAATTATTCCTTCTTAGTTAACTATTATAGTTATATTGGTTTGCATATAAATGTTTACGCAACTTCATTGATATAATTATTTTTTGTTTTTTTTACTTAAGCAAGGAGTTAAGGGGCAAAAACTCCCACCAAAGATCAAATTTTAAAATAGTCTGAATCAATTTCCAAGTGAATTTTATTTAAATTTAAACAAAAAAACAAAAAGTAATTCTATATAGTGAACTCTATAGAAACTATATAAAATTTCCTAAAGTTAATAATTTAATTTATTGTAACATGAATGAAATTACAGAAGAAGAGTAACAAGAAAAATTCATGATATCAGCGAATCGAGAGAACAACTGGAATTTAGAGAAAAGGGGCAGTTTTATAGGTAGGTTGGTTATTGGAAATTGTTAACAATTTTGAGGTTGGTTGGTTGCTATTAAGGATAATGGTTGGTTTTTAAAGAGTTTTTAATGTGGCGGCAGGTGGTTTGATGAAAGTGATTAGGAAATGCTGTGGTGGGTGTTATTACAATTAGAATCTAAAATCTCAAAATTTTCGATGCTGACATCATACTTTTATTTAATTATGTAAGCTCTGATGGGCGAGAAGACTTTCTTTCTCGAGAGAGAGAGATTTTCCTTTACTGAGATAACGAAAAGGGGGGCAAATACATCCTAGTGTAAATAGCGAATGGTTCTTCTGTCTGATCCCGGGAAACATCCTCTTTCCAAACTGTATATGAAAATCATTCGAAATTGAACTTGCGGAAAAAACTTTGAAGAATCAATCTAATCTGTTTGGTTATTGATTTTCCAGTAATTTTATGGCCATCTAAATCATAAAAAAGGTTAGTCTCAACCATTCCAAGCTCAACCTTCCCTTTAAAATATAAGTTAAATTCCTAAAACACTTAATGGTAAATTAACCGATATCCTTTTGCAAGACCCATTGCAAATAAAAATAGTGATATAATACTAAACAACCCTATAAATAATTTTTTTATATGAAACACAAAAATGTAAAAGGAAAAATTACAATTATATCAAGAATAACGGTGTATAGCGAAATAAAAAACTCCGAGACATCTTTAAAAATACCCTGGCAGAAGCGAAGACGAAAAGAAGTAAAAAAAATATAACCGGCCAATAATACTAATTCTCTACAATTACTATACCTTAGCAGACTCTTCAACAGTTAATATATTGGTCTCACTACGGATAACATAAGAGCACGCGCCTATCATTTCTGGCAGGCTCGTAGACAAGTCGAGATTGCTGGAATTAAGGGCGCTGATGAGGGCGCTGATGAGGGCGCCAAACAGTTCGCATGGACTTGGCGCCGAACCAGCGGAGTTCTTTGTCCCACTCTGACTACACGATAATCTTCGACCTGCCTGACAGAGAAAAGGTGAGATGGACAACGGAAATCTAAAGTTGCCTGCGACTGTGGCGTGACAGTATCAGCGATCCTAACCGCCAATGGCACGGCGATTTCACCTCGTTTACAGGTATGAGAGCGCAGGCTAGTTTGCTCGGGAACGGTTCGATAAAATCAGACTTGAATTTTCACGATTTTAGGAGGCTTTAGACGATGTACATACTAATTTTGGAGGGGGGGGGGAGAATGCTCAAGGCCATAAGAATGCTGGCCTCCATCCGGCACTTGACTTCATTTATTTGTTACATCTATTTGGCAATTTGTTTTGTGACACATTTGGGGTTCGTATTTAGCATAAATTTGGGATAAAAAAGATAAAAAGGCCCCCTCCAAATTTAGGCAGTATGGTCCTTGTTGGCATCCACCAGTATAAAACATAAAAATATATCTCGAATCTCTAAAAAGAAGAATCCTGCGTTCACTTTTTAGAAAATGCAAATAGTAAGCATTCGTCACACCTATTTTGCCTTCAATACTCGATATCGTTGCATAAACGTCTGACATGATCATCGTTCTGAAACTATTGATTTATAAGTTAATAATTTAGTTAATACTCGTAATTTTTTAAACAGCATATTTTCTCCCTCAAATCATATTCTTTGACCACTCAAATATAAAGTTTATATTAAACTTCGTTTTATGGATTACCTCGCGTTTAAACTTATAAAAAATTATTCTTTCAGCAATGGGCATGCTTTATCCCAATGTAAATTTATACTAATCAAATTTAGTTGTTCTCCTCTGCTCACATTTTTACGTAATATGGAACCCCTCCCTGACAGATTAAGATCCTCGTTAGTTTACATATTTATATGTACGAATTTCAAAGGTCGTTATGTAGTACAAACTGTCCTATAACTTCTCGCCCTCTCTGTAAACCAGAGGTTTCCTATATCCGTCAGGATTGGGAAGATGATAGAGATGGAAATATGTCAAATATATATATATATATATATATTTGAAGGACAGACCAGAAAACCTCACATCAATACGCATATGCACCAATGAACACAGGCTACAAGGAAGACGAGAAGATTCACAAAGCTATTATACACCGCAACGTTTCTTCAGCCCGTCCCGAGCATAAAATAAACTTGGTCATATATTTGAAGACCAGAAAAACAAGATCCCTCGTCATGAAGAACAGTTGTCCCCCCGCGACTAACCCACTACAAGAAGCCAACCTTGTCGGGGGTAACTGCGTTCACGCAAATCTAAATACATAGGGATGACTTCAACAATCTTGTTGCGCAGGGTGATAATGCTCCTCCAGCGACATGCTGCAACGCATCATACGTCAATTACAAGAGAAACGCTCACCCAAAACTTTTAGAGCCATCTGTTGAGACGATAGTCGAAGCAATAAGAAAGCTACAGCCAAAAGTAAACAATGCAGCCGTTGCTCTCGACTTCAATGAATCCTGCATAAATAAATGACTGTAAGCCACGCCCATGTCGAAGTTGGGGTTGGTATGAGTAGTAATTCTTTAGATTTTAAATTACAGCTTCATCTGGTTAGTAGTATTTGGACGTAAAGTTTTTCGATATAAGGAAAGAGGTTATGAAGAACACAAGTATGTTAAGCCCACTACTAGCGAGAGGTAAGAAGCAGGGTTGGCACCCCCCACCTTACACATCTCAATAGTGTCGACAATAGATGAGAGTACGAAACTAGCCTACGATTTTCAGGCTCAATTCTCATTTTGAGCTACTGAAACGGCACTTTGCTCTTCCGAACTCTTCCTAAATCGCAAGAATCTGGAAACGCGTTTGGAATGGATGGGAAGAAGAAGAGAGTCGGGGCAATACAATTTATTGTACCCATACTTTTTCCGTGGACCTACCCCAGAATGCCTCACTGGTATCAGGTCTTTTTTTCTTCTCTGAATCAAACCCACTTGCGTGACGCAGGGCTAGTGCATAAATAACTTACCTAAACATTTATGTTATGATTTCGTGGTGCTCCAGAATACAAGACATATTTAGTTGAATGTGTTTCCTCCTTTATTGATACAGTCCGAATACAGTAAATGGCAGTCACTACTACCTGTCCGTTTTCAATGAAGGTGGAGGCCTCCTGCACACCGGAATATGTTGTAGCTTAGTACTTGAAGGAGGCAGCACTATTCTATATTATTTATTTATTTGAAATATTGACTCATAAATGTGTCTTTTGAGAGCGGTAAACCTTCCTCCGGCACCTAGTTGTGTGCCTTGTACTTATTTATTTTTTATTTTGTTTTAAGGTACTCGAAATTTCCTCTTAGCACCTAATATATATATATATAAATATAGTGAGAAAAAGAGAGAGAGATATGCAAAAAATCCCACGGGCAAAGAAAGGCGGATTTCAAGTACTTTCGAACTTGTTCAGTTCATTCTCAAGGAATAAAGAAAAATTGTACAAAGATGATATATGTTTGTGAAACAACATAGTAATGCCCCGCCCATGTACAAAGCAAGGACATAAAATAGAATAATATTATCAAAGCCGGATATGAAGTATAAAACTAAAGAAATAAGGTCTACTTCCGGAAATTCCAACTGTGAGAATTTAGACATTTAGGAAACTAAACTAAATACATAGTCACCTAATTGTGAATACTTAAAAAAAATTGAAGAACCATAACTAAATTAGTAAGGGCTAAGATTTAAAAAGGACAATTTCGTTATAAATAAGCCTTTTCATAACACGGTCTATTTTAAAGAGACCGGGGGATATACTAAAATTAGGCGAGTAACTAATGAATGAGCGTTCGACAATATTTCTTTGAACAAAGTCATCAGATTTGTAATTAAATTTAGCGGAATTTCAATTGATTGGGTAACTGTATTCATATAAATTGACCAAGAAAGCACTATCGCTTTCCCCCCCTCCTAATATTGTATTTATATTGCGTCAAGGGTACACATAATGATTTACCCGTTTTCCCACTGTATTGCTTCGGTTAAACTTAACAATCGACAGAATAAATCCCTCCTATATTATTGTTATTATTGTGAATCAACACTTTGTACACGGTAGACTGATACTTGAATATTTAACTCATTTAAGAGGCGGAGAAGCAAGGAAAAGGACTCAGAAAACGGTAAAACAAGGGAATTCTTAAATTTTTATTCGGGAGGGATTTCAGTTCTGTAAAAGGATTCTTTTGCCAAATCTAGGCATCCTGCAAAGTAACAAATATTATTACCTTTTAAAAGATCTTAGAAATCTCAAGATCCAAGAATTCCGGCAGGCGACCCGCAACCAACGGAGAAACATTGAAATAAATACCCACCGTTTGACTTTATCATTATGACCTGAGTAAAAATGAATATAAGAATCGGCGTTGGTAGATTTACGATAGACGGAAAATTTAAATCCAGCTGGAGTCTTATAAATAAGTAGATCTAAGAAAGGAAGGACACCATTTTTAAAGAAAATTCTGAGCTGTGAGGCAAGGTAGGGAGAGAATAATCCTGATCCTGCTCCACGCAGACGACTTGTTTTCAATTATGGGGTCCGCGGGGTAACCAACCTCCATAGCCGATTCTTCATCGAAGGTCATGATGTTATTTATACACGCGCGGTGGTGGTACCGTTTTAACCCATTGACGTGGAATAGTTTCTCTGCTGTGGGGATTCCGATGAGGTGGTCCATAAGTCCTCGAACCTTGAGAACGGCTAATGTCCCCTTACATTGGCTAAGAAGCTTGATGCTTTCGGTGGGCAGCAGCAACAGACCTTTTTTCCCGAGCTTAAACTTCCTCTTCTTCGATTTGATATCGAAGTAGGTCCTATATTTTTTTAAATTAAGTTCCGCAGGCTGGTAGGCGATGTCTGTACACGTTGCCAGTCTTCGTCGCAGATCCATCAAATAGGAGTAAGAAGATTGAATTACCTGTCGAGCCGGTGGTTAGAAAATAATTCATTCAGAATACAAAGGGGACCGCGTATATTGCTCCTGTAGAGTAGCTTGAAGGGGGAAAATCACAGTGTACGATGAAGAATTCCCTATAGGCAAATAATGCTACCGACAAAATAGGGATGCCACTCTTGGAGTTGATCAGCGCATAGTTTCTTCATTATAGACTTCAGGCTCCCATTTGTTTTTTCGCAAATTCTAGTTGCGGGGGCGTGAAAAGGGGTGGTAAATAGGGGTTTCACCATTAACAGCTTTCCTGTATACTCCATTAACTCGGAGGCAAATTGCCTACCTCTGTCGGACAATACCTCCTTGGTTATGCCTACTCGAGAGAAAAAAGCTATGAGGGCCTAGGAGCAGGAACACTGTCAATACTCTGCAAAGGCACTGCTTCAGTGAAGCGTGTTGCAAAGTCTACAAGAGTGAAGACATATCTATGCCCCTCTCTGGAAGGGGGGGGGGGGAATAGCAACGCGAGAGAAGGGCTCTGAGTTGATTGGTCCTTTCTGTAGGGAGGCCGGCTTAATGCATCCCTTGCCGTGGTTTTCTGGCAAATGTTCCAAGACTGGCAGTATTCCGAGATGTCAACGGCAGCACCCTTCCAAAAGAAATACCTGTATATCCTCTGTGCAGTCTTGTTATTGCTATAATGACCTCAAAATACACTATAGTGGGTTATCTTATTAACGAATAGGACGTGTGAGCCTCGGGGTTATTGCTTTCCAAGCCTACTCGTTACAAAAGGCCTTCTTTTAAGAGGGAAGAGACCATTTCGTTCCCGCGGGCAAAATCTTACTCGCTGCTCCGAGCTTTCTCCAACAGGGGAAGGAGGGCCTTGCACTCCTTCTGTGCTAGAGCGAATTCTTCGCTCCTGAGTCAGCTAAACTGAGAAGGCTTCAGGGGGATCTTGTGTCAGTGATTCTTTCTTTGCCTGGGTCCTCATAACAATAGGCTGAGCCACAGGGTTAGTAGACATTCGGGGACACTGGGTGATCAAGACTGAGCAAAACTTAATAGTGGCTGAAACGTTTCAGCAAAGCCGGTGAATTATTGGCACTCAAGGTAGCACTTCATAATTGGGTAGCAGTTCGTGCGTCCCGGGTAGTCGTGGACTACTGCAAACTTTTTGTGGCAAGGGGTTACTGGAGAAAGTAATTTATTTGAGACTATGATACACGTGCACCCTTTTTCGCGAACGAGAGTAGATACTTGGCATCCGTTTACGACTCAGTTTTTAAATTTTAAGCCTCCTGGTGAGATTTTATCAAAGAGAAAATTAACCTAATGTCCGTAGTGGCTGGACAGGGAGAGATAAGTGGGGGTTTCATGGCGAGATGATGTGGGAGCAGGAGCGGCGCTCACTTGGTGGACTTGGTGAGCGGAGTTATTCCGGAGTTGGAAATCCTGGGGGCAGTTTGTACGTACATGACATTCCACGCCACACGTCAAACAAAGTATCGGTTTCCTGGGGAATAACGACGGAGGTGAATTTGGAATAAGAGGTTTGATATTTCTGGGTTCTGATGGGGCTAAACTTCTGGGTTTATAGGGTCCCAATGCCTTAACGAACTTAGGGGCTTTACGTGGAGGGAATTGTGAAATACAAAGGGGAACAATTTAATCACATTTTCTGGTGACTTAGATTTATCTGCCAATTGGAATTCGTTTTTTCATCCTAATTTCAAGTATATAATCCATATTTACTTATATGCTATGGTTATTCTGTATTTTCTATCTTATGGTGGCCCCGAAAACTGCCCTCCGAACGGACAGAGAGGGTGCTTGTAGAAAGCAAATACTTCACAGTACATAGTATTAAGTGTTATTGCGTAAAATATTGACATTATTGTTTCTTTTTTCAGGTCTCATGTTAGAGTGATAGCTTCGTCAAGAGGAAATTGCGTTAATGATCCAGACATCTTTTGCTACATATGTGGCTGATACATGCTAGTTCGTCAAAGGCGGAATATATCAAACTTTGTGATCCGCACTTATAAGTCATATATTGATGTTCCTATTGGCGATCAAGATAAGAAGTGCTCCCCAAATGCTGTTTCCATAGTTGTGTGGAACATCTTCATGATTGGACGAAAGGAAAGAGAAATGGTCTTCCTTTTGAAATCCCAATGGTCTAGCGAGAGCCAAAGGATCATGTATCGGACTGTTATTTCTGTTTGGTGAATACTAAAGGGATTGGCAAGAAGAATTGACACAAGATAGACTACTTCAACATTCTCTCGGCCATCCGGCGAGTATCTCATTCTGAGTCTTTACCAGTTCCGATTTTCAATGGATATGCTTCCTCCGAGGATTAAAATAATGTACCTGATATGGACGTCCACGGGATGGATTGAGAGTCTGCAGATTCATCATTAGATGCTAAGCAGTAATTTGCTCCTCACTGTTTAGGGCAGGAAGATTTGAATGACTTGATACGTCAGTTGTCACTCTTCAAGAAAGCTGCAGAACTTTTAGCCTCCAGGTTGAGTGAAAGACAGGTCAGTACGGGTATCATATTACCAAACAAGGGAGAGTACATTTGTTAAGTATTTCTTTGAGGACAAACAATTTGTATACTGCTACGATGTTCCTTGTCTGTTTACCGAGTAGGGACTTGGCACCTATAGCCTGCTGAGTAAAGAATATTTTGAGAGAGCTCCAAGCGTAGCCTCAAGTGTGTCATTTTACATAATGGCAATGACTTTAGTGCAGTTCCTCTCGGTCACTCTGTCCATCTCCAAGAAACTCACGATGACATAAGAATTGTCATAGATTTACCTAAATACGATGAACACAACTGGATCATATTCGTAGACCTTAAACTGGCCAACTTCCTCCAACTTCCTCTTCTTCTTCTTTAGCTCTTCTTTAGCTCTTTTTCCAGCTATTTCTTGCCTCTTTTCTTTCTGGATCTATGAAATGAGGTCGTTGCCGGTTAATCCGAGGACTTCGCCTTGCAAATTTAATTTGTCAAAATAGTACATCTTGTGCGGAAATTCAATTGAACGCAGGCACACGACGGCGTTAATGAGCTGAATGAGTGCAATATATGCACACGAAAAGAATATGCCCTAATATGCGCGGAAGCATTGCTTTGGTAAATAAAATCTCCACTATCCAAAAATACACACAAATAATAATTTGAGCCTTTACGGGTTAAGAAGGGCTAAGGGTGCTAATAACTTCCTTGGGGATTAAAAAGACCCAAACGAGAAGCTAATTCTCCATAAATTTGAGTTTAAAAAACGTTCAAGGTCTAGATAGACTCACAACAATTAAATATGGAAGGGTAGTTCCACGAGTCTTAAAATAACTTAAACGCTAGTCAGACTTAAGAAAATACAAAGAAATAGAAGGAACCTTTGAAAAAGAACTGTTTAAAGGCCTTTAAAATCATACTAAACTACTTATATATACATGTATATATAAGGGACAATTACACGTCAATGGATTAGTCCAACCAGACGGGGAGGGAGATAATGAGGATGGGGAGAAATTCATCCCCAAGTGTGAGGGTAATAATTATCAAAAATAAGAGAGTGCAAATTGGCTTAAAGGTTAATTGATGGCGGAGAGTCGTTTAATGCCATTTAAAGTATGCTGCAAATATAAAGTAAAAAAGAAATATTAAATATATACAAAAGAGGTTTAAGTGTGATACGTGATCAAATAAATAACGGACACATTTGGTGTCAGCAAAGAGACAAATCCAAGGGACTAAAGTGGTTAATTTCCTGATTCTGATCAGGGCCTTAAAAGGGGCTACACTAAGCCGAAATGAAAATACTAATGATTGGTAAACATTGAAGAAAAGGTAAATCAGGGAGGAAAGGATGCAACACGAGAATATGTTTTACCTCAGAGTCCTCGATGTGATGGGAGGTACTGTTTCTACCTCAGGATGCTAATGAAGGAGGAGGGTTTTACCTTAGGGCTCTCGATGAAGGAAGAACGGACGCAAATTCACGGAAGAACGTCTGTTGTAAGAATCTGCCAATGACTGGGGTGATGTCCACGGCGGAGAGATTCCAGCCGTCGGTACTCGAATAAGCCACGGAGGATCTGACTCAAGAACGTAATTTGTCTTTGTTCGCGGTCGTGCTCTACTGCTTATCCAGTCGGAAACCTCCGTTTATATCGGTTGGTCGGTGAGCGGCAAAATTGCCTCCGGCCACGGTGTGCTCTCCTGTGATTTGAAGTCGCTGGCTTCGGCTGAGTGGGCTATGGTAGGTGGGGAACCTGAGATAATGAGCCGGTCAAATAGCCCTTTGCGTTCTCTCTTGTGTCATGAGTATGCAAGGTGAGCTTAAATCGCCCCGGGCGCGTGAATTAGGTCTCTCAAGCTAAACACAGATTGGCTGATAAAGCCATGTTTACCCGACTCCTTCCTTGCTTCTCACGTTTTTTGTTTCAGGGTTAAGGCTAGTTTGCTCTTCTAAGGGTACAAGGTGGACCTGCAGATCCTATTAGACTCTATTCTTTGACAATAATCTAGTTCTCTCTGCCATGAAAATGAGTAGGCTAAACTCATGCTAAATAAGTTCTGATTTTTGTTTAAATTCGCAAGCTTATAGCAGAAATTTTAATTTTGTTGGGGACAAAGAGAATTATCTGGAATTATTCCAAAATTCCTAAATTCTACAAACTTTTCAAACAGACGGTAAATAAGAACAAATACGTGAATTTCTTTCCAGTCTCTTTCCTGACTAGATATGACACCTTTTTGTGAGAGTAAATATATGTACTAAGCTGAGTAGCATAATTGTTACCATTGCATAAAATACCATCTGGTGATAGGTAGAACCAGACTGATTATAATCCGCCTATTTTATAATGATTTTCATCTGATAATTATAAAGTGGAATAAATATGTTGAGATACTATTATTCAAGCGTAGCCGAGTTTAATTTCATATAAAATTTAAGCAAGAAAGAATGATTTTTTTAGGGAATTCTAAACAACCTAAGACCAAGAGAAACCCTGATAGTGTTTTCATATCTTTGAGTAGTTTACCTTTGGCAGTCAAACAATTTCTTTGAACACATCACTCAGAACATCTAGCGTACAACTTTCCAAAGGGCAAAAGCTAGGCAATTATTTCAGAAGCGTGTGTGAGAGAGATAATCAAGTCACCTTGCACCACTAATTTTAAGTTGAGAGTCATAAAGACCATAATTTTCGCCCAGGTAAACAAGAGGACCGTCGATAAGGCATGCACCTGGTTTCGATGGCGCCTGGATGCCGTGATTGACGACGACGGCTTTTTCACCGAATAAAATGAATACTAGAACCCTTCTAGACTTTAACTTGAAATTTTGATAAATAAATCTGAATAAATGAACTAGGTGATATTTTCTCATATGAAAACTTAGGCAATAAATCGCCCATCGCAACCTGTATATTGCAAACATTGAACTGTTACTCGGAATGTAGTTAACTTGTATTCTTAATCATTTCAATTTTGAACTAAACTCTTGCGTTGTTTAGGCTATTAATAGTTTTTATAGAACAAAACTTAGTTGATAAGAGAGTATGTGAAAAGTACTTTGATCAACGAGCAGGAGAGGATTTGCTTAGGGTGGTAGTTAGGAGAGAGTAATTTTAGAATTCTGATAAAAAATCAAAATCATTATCAATGAGGGAAGCATCTCTTTACTTTATATTTATAGACTTTTAAATATTCTTTATAATAGTTGAAATACATTTCCATTTGTTTCCCCGATCCCAGGTTTCCATTAACTTCAAGAAATGGAAAGAAAAATCTGGGTGACATAAATGTAATTAAATGAATAGTTATCAAAACGAAATTCAAGAACAAAGGACGAAAGAGAGAATGGATGGAAGGATTAATCAGTCGAAATGTTTATGTATGATAAATATGTAAATGGAAATTTGTAACTACAAATTAAATTGATATTACAAGACCATGGTTCAAATCTTTAAATTCCTCTCCCCTTTTTGGAGATTCGCAGTCCTTGTGGGACGGAGACAAGTTCTAATAGTCGAAGGTGGCTGTACACTTGCTGGAGGCAAATATGTAAATAAGAGTGCTATTTTTTTTTTAAAGGATTAATAGTTGTTTGTACTCTCCTCTCCAAATTTGAAAATATGTGGTGCATACGTTTACATAGTTAAATTTTCTCTTAAACTTTTCACTTGTTGATGCAAATTGCCTATCGGATTTTCAATTTTTATTATATATAAAATTACAAACACCAAATTCATCCTAAAAATGAGCGCATAAAATTATTGACCTCAGAAAATAAGTGCAAAATCCACTTAAGTTGTATGTTCACTCGGCCATTGTGTCTTGACTGTTTTACACAAGAAAGATAAGTAGCTGTTTTAATCGGCAACTATTTTTCGTTTTATTTGTTCTTTTTCGTCATATGAAAATGATTGGCGGTGAGAATATAGCTTTTTTGTTAGCTACGATTTCAAAATTCTGGGAAAAGGAAATCGTGGGATGCTGTGAGTTAAGGACATGAAAAATGACTAATTTATCGCCTAAAGGTGGCTGTACTCTTGATAGATTCGTCAAAAGAGATTAATCAATCAGTAAAATTATTTAAGAATTAAGAACTTGAAATTGAAATTTCAATTATCAGAGAATATCCGCAAATAATTTCGCCCTACGCTGATAAATTACACTGGTAATTTTTTATATTAAATTCTCGGATCAATCGAAAAAATAATGATTTCCAGTAATTTGATTATAAGTTAATATACCAGAAAATAAATTATATATTTCTGCATTGCATTAAATATTACATAAGTCTACATAGCCATTAGTTTCGAAGTATGGCCAAGTGTACGGGAATATACGCACACAGGCTCTAAGGTAGGCTAAGCAAGGCAATAATTGTTATTGTTCTAAGAGTGCGATTTGAATAGTTAGCTGCAGCTGCGTGACCATGGAATATTCCAAACCCAACGACAAAAGTAGATTTTAATACACACTAAATAAAAGGTACACAATAAATATGGATATATAGGTACATGAATAAGACGGAAATAAGTTCCGAATACTAATTGGATAATCAGGGATATTAAATGGTTTCTATGGGAGAATTAGGGTAGTAAGCGAATTAGTTCCTTTAAACCTCGAAAGTAAAGAAGGGTAAACTTGGGGGGGGGGGTACCTTGTTTACTCACGGATGTAGCCGGGAACCCAAAAAGGGTCATGCTACTTTCTCCAAACCGTGATTTAGTGAGATGCGGGCCTCTTGTCCTCAATAGGTCACCTGACGAACTTCGAATAGGGGGGGGATGACTTTTCCAAACTCGGATTGAGCAAGCTATCGGTCCTCTTGTCCTCAAGAAGTCACCCGTCGAACTTTGAAAAGAGGGAGGGAGATGACTTCTGCAAACTCGGATTGAGGAAGCTATTGGGCCTCTTTTCATCAAAAGTTCACCAGAAGAACTTTCAGAGTACGGCTTCTCCAATTCTTCATCCTAAGGCGGGTAAGAAAGGCGGACGTTGCCTAAAGAGACTTCTCTCATTGACCCAAAGATACGAGTGTGATGTCCAGCTCTAACGTGGCCTGCGAACGTTACTAAACACTTCTCGGGTGAGAGCGTCTTTGAATCGAACCTCCGTTCAGGGAAGCGTCGTCTAACGGAATCTGTGGGTAATCTTTGGAAGGGTGCATATATACCCGGATTTCTCCAAAACAGACGGAAGAGAGTGGCCTTCTCAACCTTCTTTATCGGCTATCAGTTATAACTCAATCAAGTTCTTTGAAAATAGCTAAATATTTGTGGAAGGGCAGTCTGAAGAAAAGTGCAACCTTTAGTACACAGATTCTTCTCAAATGTTCCAACCATTTATACCACTAAATCACTTTCCCAACCAGTTTAGGTTGCAATATTGTCTGGAAGAATGGCATAGAAACGTATAACTCATGCAGAACACTAAATTTCTACTGAGCAAGAACATCATCAGTACCAACAATAATAGGTGAGGTGATATTCTGCAGCAACATGTTTTCTGAGGACAGTTTCCACGTTAGGTGTTTCTGTTTCTTTTCTAAATCAAAGTTTTCCATTCAATATTAAATCCACACAACGTGCTGTGTCTTCGTCTCTGACGCGGCACCATCACTAATTTCTCTTACAACAGCTTTCAAACCGTCAAATTTACTCATCAATAGTATGTAAACTTTATCAACTTTAGGACTCAGTACTTGTTTGATGCTAGGAAGCAAAGCAGTTTAGAGTAATTCACACAGATTTTCTGAATATTTACCTTTGAGAGGGTCCAAAGAATATTAGGAAACTTCATAAGGTTGAAGTTTTTTGAAGGCCGTCTCTTTCCTAATCCTAATAATATGAATAACATGGAATAATAATCAGGGGTCTTTTTTTGTGCAGGTTTACGCTCTTGTTTAAAATACATTTATTTATACATTTTGATAAACATAAAGAAAAGAACACATGCTTCAGAACAGTAAGTCCAGGCAACACTGTAAGCTGTAGTTAAGATCTAACTAGCTCAAAATCCTCCTAAGGTGAAACATTTTGCTAACACTGGTTGGTTTTGTCTCTTTTGTAGTAGCAGCCGTTTCTACTAAAGTCATCTTGGATGCACCCTAAGGGCATGTTTTTACTCCATTATGTCAAAGATATGGCAGCTGCAAGGCAAACGCAAATAAAGTGTTCTTGTACATATTTTAAGCTCTTGTATTTTCCTCTTGAATCTCTACAATACACAATGTCAATGAGTTTGTCAGCTTATAATTATCTTTAAAATGCTAAACCTTTTTCCCTAATATAATCTATGAATTTATATTTGCGGTTTCTAACCGAGCTACTACTAGAAATAACGTCTTCAGGATTTAACACTGCTCAGAATCAACTAAAAGCATTTTAGTCATTATGTATAAGAAACAGATCGATAACTAATAATTTAACATAATTAATATAAAGAGTTAAAGTACGTATGCTAATATAAAATATATACGCGCTTTTACCTTCACGCATATTCTCTCCTCCATTATTTTCTTTTGGTGGGGCTGTCATCTATCAGTTTTAAGAGCCTCTCACACATTTATCCATCTAACAAATTCAACCCTCTTTGAGAAATCATTTTTTAATATTTTGCCAAAGTTGGTTCACTTAAGTTTTCCTTTATCATTTAAAAATTTCTGAAAAAGAAAATTAGCATGTTATATTAACCGAAGTGTACTAAGTAAAATAGTAAATAATGAAAACAAACAAGGATCTTAGAAATATAGTTCGTGATGAAATAAGTGATGTTGAGGGAAGTGAATATAGGTGTAATGTACATATAAGAATCAATTAGACGAATATAACAAGAAGAGGAGCGTCACTCCTCTGACAAGTGTATGTTGTCACCTGGAATGTATGTAGCTTATTTTGCGAAGGAGGTGGGAAAAGTAAAGTACGGAAACATATAGACAACATATGGGAAATAGAAGAATATTAACCGTCGAACATTTTTCTCCTAAAATATAATGACGAAAGGTAATATGAACAAGAATAGTAATGGCGAATTGCTCATGGACAAAGATGATGGTTTTACAATTGTAGGATTATATTTTTGTAATCTCTTGAAGCATTTGAGTCTAAGATTCACTCTTAGTAGGCTGTTGTATGTATGTACATAAGTTATAAATATTTTTATTATGTTGCTGTGTAAATAAGATAAGTTTAGATTTCGTTTTTTTCGAGCCTTTATTATCTATGTGGTTTCTTTTGGAGGTGAAAGTTGGTGATCCGTCTTAGAAATCCAAGAGAGACAATCATTGGTGCCCATTTTATATAAGAGGCTCTTAACCTAATTAGATATTGAATGCTATTTTAAGAGCAATAGTCATCATGATTATAACTGCCCTAAAGGTTAGCCAATGTGACCAAAAAAATTGGGCAAAGTAGAATAAAAAACTCTTCAAAGATGAAATTTCTATATAAATAATAAAGAAGAACAGAAATACGGCATGAAATTTACGATGATGACCATATTTCGATATAAAACATTCCGTATATAAATTCACGGACAAAAATATTCATTTAAGTGCCACTTTACTAAAATTTAATAAAAACAATCTAGCCAAAAGAAGCTGGATCTCAATTGGAGACGAAATTCCGTACTTGTTTTGCAATGGCTGGCTACATGATTTATCCAACTATTCTAAAACAACTCATGACTTAAGAATAAGTTCAGCGTATTCGACCTGCTTAAGATCTAAGTCAATGTCTTAGTAAAGCAAAAGACAAACTATTCGGAAACTACTTAATCTACTGATAGGTTAAACATATTCAAGATAAAACAGATTGAATTACGAGCAAGTGCCGTTGTCACGGTTCTACACTGTTTTAAAACTCAAAATATTTATGGTTGTGTTTTTAGGCTAGCGGTAAATGAAACATCTTCCTCTATTGCTTTGATATTTGTGTTTAAAAAATTTCCCTTCTTATATTAAATTAATACAGTCAATTTTCTATTTATCACTCTTATTCTTCTACACATTTTCTATTAAAAACTTGGAGTGCAATAACAGAAGAAAAATAACCAATTTCGACTTAACCTCATTCAGCCCTAGTAAAAACAATTATTTACCTTTTTCCCCGAACAATTGCCACGACATAGCGATCGTTGAGTACGATTAGTTGTACTACATATTTTTATTGATAGATTGAAATGTATTGACGTTTACAGCACGAAGGCATATGGAATGTCATATTTGCTATCAAATTTAGTATTAAAATCTCTCAAAACTAAATCTCTCTTAGACTAAACAAAGATTTGTAAAAGGATTTTAAAATTAAATATCATTGAGTAGACCTTCTTTAGGTTCGAAGCAAGGCAAGAGTACTAATGCTTTTTTATACACTCTTATATCCATTACTCATTAAAGTTAAAGTCGTCATTACAGGATATCCATTTTTCCTTGCGTTATCTTTCTTCCAATATAAAATAAAGGGAAGAATGGAATTTGTCTGTTTGCTAAAAGAAATCCGATTTTTTTTCTGTTTATCATCGTTTTACGAAAACGTGTAAATATTATTATCATAATTTGCAGGATTTCAAAGGGAGATAATTACACATTTAGTCTATAACTAACTTTAAGAAAGAGTGGAGAATTTCTTTGTAAGCTTAAAATTGAGGAGAGGGGGAGGAGCTGTTTGTGAAATTTCTAGAATATTTCAAAAGTTGAAAACAGTAGGCCAGCTACTAACTTTTTGAAATTTGCAGATGATTTGAGTTTCATTCAAGACATACTACTTAATAGCACGCGGATTCAGAAACAAGTTTCATATAGCGCATTTAGGATAAAACTGACGTAACCTTTGGTCAGAAAGTGTAACTGCGTTTGCTACATTCTGATCATTTGAGGGTCAAAGAGTGCCTAATGGGAATCGTTATTTTGACTGTGGGAGAAGATGTGTCTGGTCGGTGAGTTACGGATTCTTTGGGCAGAGTACTTTTGTATCTCTGCACACAACCGGAGTGAGCTTAAGTCTAGAAAAGGATGTGAACTACGCAGCTTATTTATGTTCTATTGTTGGATGCATAACTGAGCAAAGGCCTGTAAAACTCAGCAAGTCAAATGCTAGAACAAGCGAGGTAAAAGTGAAGCGCGTGTCACAGGATTAAAAAATGCCGCGAGGTAATCCAATTCTCGACTACTTTGATGAGAGCCTCGCGAACCTAGGTATATCAGACCATTTTTCAATGGGAGCGGCGAATATCTCCTCGCCACATAAGACATTTAGAGCTAAGATGCGATTGGCACGTAAATAAGGAGTCAAAAGTCAGCATCACTGCGTCTTGGAGCTGCCGAATGAGAGTTGTTGGCTTTTGTTCTACCAGAAGCCCATTGTTCAGAATGAGAGGACTCTTGGTACCGAGGCCCTATGGCTTTAAGATTTTTGTAGGTCCCCCGCTGTGCTGGAAATTCGAATAACGTTTGAGCTTTATGCTGCTTCCATTAGGCCTGGTGGTAAATGTGAATAGGCCAGAAAAGACTTATTTTTAGTAGGTGTAATAAGTTTTCCGCAAATGTCAGCTCGCAGCGACGTAGCCAGTGTTTCGGCCTACCTAGCCAAAAGTATGTCACCTGAATCTCCAAAACGGGTCCTTTTTTTATGGTAAAGTACTGCTGGTTGTTTTTCTGCTGAAGGGCCATGCTGAGTGTGGATAATTCTTTCGAGGGATGAGGTTGCTTATGCAGGTTTACCCCTGCGTTAGTACTATGGGGTGTTTGGACACCACAACCTTTTTAAAATTCCATCCTTTCATAGATCCCTTAACTAATATCCATACTCTCCTCAGTATCTTCATGCGCGCTCAACTTCTCCGTGTGTGGTGTGCAAATAGCCTACGGTACAAACCAAGTATGTGTGCAAGATTTATAAATATTTACTTAGTGTGTTTTCTTTTTAAAATAAATATAATTGTAGTAAATTTATTACTTAGAATATAAAGAGTTTTTATTTCCGTTTATTATTTTGGGTTTTTTTTATTTAGTTTTTTTTTCATTATTGATGATAAATGGAATTTTTCGAAAAAGAAAGGGAGAAGATACGGGAATTGTTGTCCGAAGCTAAGGTTGAAAGTGATAGAGAAGATGACAGTGGAAAAGATGATAGCAAGTTGCTTTTCAGTCTCATTGAGTGCTAAATTACTATGTTAGAGGATCAATCAAAGTGAGTAAGATGTTAGAAAAAGCAAGATTTATGGTTATATATATATATGGTTTGGGGTTATGGTTTCATAAAGAATCTACTGTAATGAGCTTTGATAAATTTTTATTTTTATTATGAGATTTGTAGGAGCACTACTTTAATAAGTTTTAATATATTTTTTTTCCTATTGTTTGGATGCATTGGGTTAAGGAATAGATTCTTGCGGTTTTATAAAATTTATTCATTACCAGTAACAATTTTAGAAAACTTCATTTTTAATTGATAACAATATGCAATTTAAACAATAATATATTCTCCGTTGTTATTTATGACTTCTCTCCCACGTCCAACTAGTTTTTCGATGCCTCTGCAATAAAAATCTCTCGATTTTGACTCAAAGAATTCGTCTAACCAGGTTCTTAATTACACATAAGCATTAAACGTAATTGTTGGAGAGCGATCGGAACAGATAGCGAATATGGAGGATGCGGCAGAATTTCCTAATTAAGCGTTTGGATGGCGTCTTTTGTAATATTGGCAATGTGAGGACGAGCATTCTCGTGTTGCAGAACGACTCCATAACGTCAAAAAGGTCGCTTTTCACGAATAGCTTCGGCAAGTCGATACATTTGTTGAACGTAGAGTTCTGCATTGACAATCTCGTTGTTTACCATGAGCTCATAAAGAATGATGCCTTCACAATCTCACTACACACACAACATCGTCTTTCGTACATGAATTCCTTACCTCAATCGCAGAAGTGGTTTTGTATTTGGGCTAAGGCATTGTTTGCTATGGTTTATGTTGACATAAACACACCACTTTTCGTCGCCAGTGATGTGCGCTAAGGAAATCTGTCCTTATATCCACGAGTAGCCTTATGGTGAGCAAGAAAACCTGCGGCAATCGTAGAGCGTTAAAGTTTGTTGCTCTCTCTCAAAGCGCGCGGAACCCATGCACCGAGTTTTGAACTATCCCCATCGAATGAGGGTGATTCACTACAGTTTTCTGATCACATACCAATTATACAGCCAATTCTCTTCTCGATTGACGAGGATTTTCATGAAGAAGGTTGTTCAATCAATCTTCATCCAGCTTAATGGGGTCACTAGAACGTTCTTCGACATTAAGATTGAAATGACCGTTTTTGAAACGTTAAAACCACCATTGAGCTGTCCTTTCTGATAAAGCATTATCTCCATACACAGCACAAATATCGCGACAAGCTTTGGCTGCTGCGTTTGCATTGTTCCCGTCTCGATTTAAAATGAATAACAATAAGTGTCGAAAATGCGCCTTTCTTTCAAGTTCACATTCCATTTTGAGGGTACAGAACAAAAATTAAATTAACACAACTTTTAAATAAACCGCAATGACTCATTACTCAACTTCAAAACGTTGCCTAAGAAAAAGCCTAATAGTCTACGTTGTTAAGAGACGTAGCCTAACCTTTGCAAATTTTACTCTCATTATTTATTATCGTTTCTTAATATGTGCACAAATCACGTCAACACAAATTAAATCAACACAACATTAAAAGAAACTCAGGAACTTATTCCTCAACCTAATATTTATCTACTAATCTACAATGTAATCATAGTGCAATATAATCATATGATAATGCTGCATGCCTTTGCCAAAAAAATCAATAAAACTTTATGCTATTTTTAATTACATGCTTTAATTAACAAAAATAAAAGTTGGGGTGCTCAAACACCACATGTTAGTAACGCAGGGTTAAGAGAGTGTTGCTTTTTACGGGGACACGGATGTGGAGAGTACAAGGTCAGCAATCCATCAGTTGGCTTTTCAAAGACGCTCACAATTAATATTTATTGAGGTCTACGGATTGACTAATTCTTTTTGACCTCAGGTCAAGCGGCTCACATTTCCCGTGGATTGAGAGCTTCTTGGAGATTAATGTGAAGATTAGCACTTAGTGAAGACGATGATATTTGTGTTAATGTCAACTGTGTGTCTTCTCTGTTTGTGTCAGAAAAGTAGGCTCGAATAGTGTGAGGTTGTCTGGTTTCACGGGGTTGCTAGTGGTCGCTAGCATCCGAATTAGGCTGGTCACCAAAATATCGAAGAATAAAATAATAGAAAGAAATTCTGACAAAGACCTCTTCCAAATAATGCTTAGAGCAGAAACAGCTCTTAGTAGAGGAATCAACTCCCCCCCAAAAGACACAATTAAGGACAAAATAAGTTATTTGATTCAAAATTGCAGCTACGTTTGGCTAAAAAATGTCTTTGTGGGAGCAAAAATCTTCAAAGTGAACTCCAATGACACACTATGGATAGAATTTCAACATTGCAGTTGATAATGGTTTCTTTAGAGCTCTAAACAATTCTAAATATAGGCAGAGAAAGTGAAAATACAGTGGCAAAAGTTATATCAAATAGCATAAACTTCCAACTTCGTAAGATCAGCTACTCCTTCTTGACCTTGACTGCCTTTCCTTGACTTAGGGGAAGGAGGCGATAAAACAAATATAGGGACTGTCTCCCTTTTAATTTCGTGGGGATTAAAGACGAGTGCAAATTCTAATATTGGCTGAACTGGATACTATTTTGACAGGCTTTGGGTGGTTATAGGATATAAACGAGTGAATCAAAATCAGCTTTAATACTATCAAAACAACAAATGAGATTAGCAAAAATGATATGCTTTAACAATTACGTTAATCGTCCAGCAAATAAAAATGGAAATTAATATACAGATAATGATATTTTATGAGCCGTACGAGGCACAATAATTACCCAAGAGGGATTGGGATGAGACTACGAAGTTAGCCTTTCGGTCAAAGAGCATCACGCCTCTTCAACGATGAAAAAGAAAATATAATGGCCTATGATTTTCTGGAGGAGACCTCGAGTATTCGCTCGGGGGAGAATTCTTTTCGGAGAAGTATAGCACAGTGCGTTATTCTTGACTGAGTCCTTCGTCATTGACCTCCGTCGTTTTGAATAATGGTTGCAGCTTTCGAGCAAAAAGGGTGCCGGGTATCGCTCGAGAATGCGCGTCCTTTATGGATGATTCTAATGACCTCTCGAGCTGCTTCCTGAGTACTTTTGGAGTACTGCGTCAAACACGCTTGCATGAAACTGGCGTTGATACAGCTCGCGCTCCGAATGCTTTGAGAATACCCAGTTGATCCCCTCCTGGATGCGGAATATATACGACTACGCCAGAAGCTCTTTTATTTGCCGAAGGAAGTGATTCCGAATCTGTCCCCAAACACACGGCGGTGATGGTTTTAGCACCATATCCCTAAATGGTGTGCCCGTTTCAGATTTATTTCGATATCGCTCCGGAAGTTTACTGAAATGTTCCGGTGGAATGCTTTCCGTCCCTAAGATACTCCTTTTCTCTTTATCTGCGTGAATCGCCTTCTCTTTCTCTCTGTCACAATAGAGTATCATCCAAATTTATCAAAACCTCTTTATTTTTATTATATCATATTTGGCACATTTTTGCCAGAGAAAATCATTTCCAAAATTGGTGTTAAATAACTTACAAGTATAACCTAGGTATTGATAACGGTTATACAAATATGAGTGAATTGTTAGGTACGCTGCGAAAACAAACTAATTTATCAGATAATGAGTAAATTATGAGTAAAATGTTTGTGCAAGTTATAAGGAATTATTAATTAAAATGGAAGGCTATATTTCCTATGATGCATTGAAAACTCTTGCAAAAGGACAAACAGAACGTTGACACACTTAAGCAGAACTATTGTTAAATTCATTCAGTCTCTTCCAAACAGTTTAAATGTGGTTCTGGTCCTAATATAATGCAGGTAAATTCTTAATAGCGAAGGTCATAACCTACATGGTGGTGTAGCAGGGGTTATTATCCTGCATAAAAAATGTAGGTTAGAATTGGACGATTGTAGATAGACAAATCAGGCTACTGCAGCAATTCTTTGGACAACATTGCATTCACTGTGCTCCTTAAGCGGTACAGTGGCCCGGTGCCTTCCAACAATTCCTCTACTAAACTTGACATTCTTTGGTGAAATTGACAGCCAATTGTCCGCTTGCTTGGCGACGAAATATCTTCCCGTGATCAAATCGGAAAAAAATGGACTTTGATTCGTCATTTAATTGAACTTAGCTAAAATTACCATCCTTTCATTAACCTATTCAGTGCTGAATACAAGGCAAGTCGTCTTCTTCTTTTGACTAAACAATAATATTGATCTTATTTTACGAGTTTTAATCCTATCCAAATATTTCAGTTTCTGATTTGCCATTATTTCTCTTTTTAAGGTGTAAATTCATTTTAAATTTTCTCGATGAAATATTGCGAAATTAAGGAAATTCTTTAGATAATTTGCCCCAATCGACAACTTCGGCTCATGAAACCAACATAAAGTTGAGCCATGGATTTAGTATATTGAAAATCTGTCTAGATAGGATAAAACAATATATTGCGGGAAGAGATTATACATTGAGCCAGACCATGTATTAAATGGAACATACGCGGTTTTCATTAAAAGATAAGGATTTAGAAATCGAGGGGAAAGTAACTTGAGGAAAGAGAGAGAGAGAGAACAATAGAATAAAAATGGATATAAACGAAATATCAAATTGGTATTGCACTTATAAAAAGGACGATAGCACTCTGAAGCTTCATATACTATTGAATCACCTAGTTTCCAACACCCAGAAGCATTTAACAAGGGCATTTTCCCCTTGACGGTGAGGATGATAAACGAACAAATTCTGCTGACCAAAGGTCGCGTGCTCTCACTTATTTTGAGTTAGGATTTTCAAAACTTTCAATAATTTCCGGATTAATCTTGGGAGGACTTTGGCAAGTATATTATTTGAAGGAAAATGTAAAATAACATAAGTGATTCAAATTCCGTTAGAATCGAACAAATAGTTATGATGTTATTGACAAATAATTCCGCCGCTAACCTTGGGAGGTATTTGGCAATTATATCATTCAAAAGAAAAGATAAAATAATATAAGGATTTCAGATTCGTTAGAATCGACCGAATAGTTATGATGTTATTGCCAAATAAAATAATTCCCAGGCTAACCTTGAGATGACCTTGAGAATTATATCATTCAAAAGAGAATGGAGACCAACATAAAGGTTTCAAATTCATTAGAATCGGACGATTAGTTATGAGGTTATTTGTAAATAATTCCCCAGCTAACCTTGGGAAGACTTTGTAATTATATCATAAGAAAGACAATGTAAAACAACATATGAGTTCCAAATTTCGTTAGAATTGGCCGATGAGTTATAATGTTATTGCCAAAACAATATTAGTTGGGAGTATCTTGTCAAAATTATTATTGGAAAAACAATGGTAATTTGATAATTCAAAAGAGAATGCAAAATAACATAGATTTCCAATTTCGTTAGAATCGGCGGAAAAGTTACAATTTTATTAACACAGCAATAAAAAAAGCAAAATTCGACCTACCGACCGTCCGACATAGTGAGATATAGAGTCGCCCGCCTTAAAATATATGTGGAAGGTAAATAGTCAATTACCCAAAGGAAGAAAATAATTTTAGAATTACAAACCATACATGACCCTAAATTCCACTCGAGGGTAGCTTTAAAAAAGAGTGGACTTCACTTGAGTCAGAGGTTTAGGATAGGTACAGGTAAAGTGTTTGTATCCAAGAGATACAGCATTTAATCTAGTACAATCACACAGTTAATGGAATATTGTAGGTCTCACTACCTAATCACGTACATAAACATATAAATTTAGCCCCAGGTGTTAATTTATTATCTCTAAGATATATAGGAAGCGTAGCATGGGGTAAAACAGATTCATATTGTGAAAGTTGACGGGATTTGCTCCGACGTTTCCATTAGTCTAACGAATGAATTTGGGACATGACTATTTGATGATTAAGGGATTTGTCTGAAGGTAGTAAAATTACTAAAAATGACTTGCAGATTTCTAGATTCATCTTTCAATATGGAAACTCGCTCTTCAATTCTGAACGAAAGGTTCGCGTTGCGTAAGACGATTTAAGGACAAATATATAAGAAACCATTGGAAAATATATTATAAATATAAAAACATGACACAGATACTTCAAAATTTTCCTCTTACCCCATATTAAATCCAGTGTTCATAGCATAATATATGCCGTAGCAGACTCAATAGCTTTAGTCCCAGTAGAGGTAACTAATACGAATTTTATGTACAATACAATTCACCCAAACAAGAACGGTTTACTTCAAATGATCATGCAAAGTTATTCTCTTAAGTATTTTTGTGCTTGTATCACAAATATGACATTCTTTTTTTACAAAATGGCATTTTTTGTAAATTGAGAAATAAAAAATTAAAAGTTGGTGTTAATCCATCTGTTTTAGTCGGACTTTTTAACTTGGTTCTCTAATATTTCTAAATTTATTAGAATTATAATCAAATTTGCCAATGAGACAACGTAACAATCCTTCAGATTCTTTTGGTTACTTATGCTGCTCGTAATCATTTTTAAAAAATAAAGAAAAAATTAGTCCCTTGATAAAAATCTTTAAATTTGATATTTTGGCCACAAAATTGGTGATTAAGGTTCAGAATAACACCGCATATATGTTGAAATATATGTTGTAATGCATTGTCTAAATGATTTAGAGGAAAAATTGAAGACTTCTAAAATTTGGAGTGCCGATTGTTTGTATGAGCTCCTAAGATCATATTACTGACTATTATTTGTATTTAGTGGACTCTCTAATAATTTGATGTCGTCAACATAAATATTGTATAAAATACATATAAAAATTTGTTTTAGAAAATTGACAGAAATTGAATATAAGCAATAAATAATTCAAGCATATAAAGGAAGGAAGGAAGAAATATAATAAAGGATTTCACCAAGAGATCACTACTATTGAAAATAGATACAAAGGGTGATAGAGCCTGGTGATATTATCATACTTCTGCTTGAGTCTCCAGAGAAATATGTCAGATTTTTAGTAATCTCAGAATTCATATGTGCAAAACTTACAACAATTTAAATTTTGCCTTTCCAATTTCTCTAAAAATCTGGTTAATTTGATTTTTCGAGTCAAAATTTATCACTGTCTAATGTTATTTTGTAAACATTATTCAAATAAACAATTGAATTCGTTTATCATTGTTTTACGTTATCTCCTACCGATGAGACCAGGGCCAATACCTCATGCAATAGGGCTCACTACTTCAAGCAGAATATGTCGACTTTATGTGGCAACAGAAAAACCTAATAATGACTTGTATGTCTACACAGAGTTGTTGTGTGTCCTTATGGGTTCATCTGGTTTTACATCAAATTCTCTCTGAAATGCATGGAGTGATCTAAACAACTCCTGGAACAGATGTTTCTTCGGCAAATTATCCAACCTGCCAGTGGAGCAAAAGCATGACAAACAATCCATAGGAATTCCTACTGGCCACCAAAAATAGAAAGGACTGCTAAGAACCTAACAGATCTATTCCCACTGAAGAGGACTTCAGACTTTAGCCACCACTTACAATGCATCTATCTAATGAGGAACTGCGATCTATTTTCGACGAGCCGCTCTCTATTCACATTCCATGCCCTTCTCATGGTTTTGAGCGGTTAGTGTGAATGGTAACGTAAGCTTCTGGCGATGTTTATGGAAAATAATCAAAATATGGCTACAATGGAGAGGTACTAAAATCCAGTTACTTCATACCATCGTTTGAGACAAATAGTTGACCAATAGTATGTATCACTTAGATAATAAAAGTTGAACACCCTACTTGGTGGTCATTATTGTTCAGGTGAAGTCAATTCTACATAATGTATTTAGAAGCACTTATATCAACACACCAACAACTCTGATGGAAAATAAAAAGGGAAAAGTTTGAGCTACAAAATGGGATGTTCCATATATTTCCTTAAAAAAATCTTTTTCCACCTCTGAAATATGTGTTTTCAAGTGTAGCAAACCTGAAGAGTGCATGGCGATTTTCTGAAATCTGTTTATCGATGCTACGGACTAGCCTGTATTGACCTAACAAAGAGTTAAATACGAGGCTAAATTTTCTTAAAAAAATAGTTGCAAAGAAAGTTGTCTTGCTTTTCGGTTCAGAGTGTACATCAGACTGTAACACACTTTCATATAGGCAACCTTATTTATATAACGGCATGTTTTTTGATTCCGAGTTTAAAGATATAACATGGACGTAAACTAGTGTACAAAGATTCATCCTATCTTTCTGCCATCTAATTTCGAATTAATAGCTAAGATCCTAAGGGTTTTTTGTTGTTTATATCTGCTAGAGGCAGATGAAATATGTGATGACTCAAACCCCTTAGGAGATTAAGAGAGAAAGCCTTGATCCTACAATCAATGTTTCAGTCCTTGCCAACGTTACCACAAGTAGGTAAGATCGAACTTTCTGTGAGGCTTTCCTGAGGGACCAGAATAGAGTGGGAGGTGGATGTTGCATGCTGTGCGAATTTTATAGCACCCCTTTTTCTAGCGATCTATGCAACAGATAGAAATTTGAAGTTCTATTGCAACATCCTAGGTGGGTTTAGCACTTCTACACAGGTTGGCTAGAGTTTAAAAATCACACCCTGTAAAATTGACTTAGTAGCAAATTGGTTGTCGAAACTGTTCGTCTACATGGAATGCCAAAAAATTCAAGGTGTCTCAAATTCATCTTCATTCAAAATGCGCTGAGCCCATTTTGAAAATTTGCATACGAAAGAAAGTCATGAATATTAAGAGAATGAAAAGATTTGAATTTACATGACGTTTTATTCGTAGAAGAGGGAAGAGTGGCCTTGCATAGTTACGATGGGTTGAAGAAAGGATTGTGTGATAAGTTACTATTTCTCAACCCCTAAATTATAATATGAAGACAGGATTGTTGTACATGAGTATTTACAATGAAATAGTTCTGTCCCTTTGAGTAGCGAGATCTTTATTATTTATTCTTCGATTGATATTTATTACCTAATAAAACAACATTTCTGTGGATATTTGCAATCACTTGCTTAGATTGATAAGTTAATTTAAAAGGTGCTATCGAGGAGAAATTTTCTGAGAAGACGCTAGCTAGCATTTAGGCCTGGCTCTGAAAGCCAATGTAAATACAAAAGTTAATAAATGCTTACTGTATATATTTAAAATAAATATCCATGTATAATTCCTGTAGTATTATAAGAATAGATGACTTTCCTATCATCCAATAATTCGAAATGCGATCTATTAAATCAAGTGTTACATTCCTACAGAAATTGTCAACCGTCGTTTACTAAAGAAATTTTAGCCATAATTTGTGTTACTAGAAGATTATTTTAGGTTAAATCAATGATGTTTGGGGAAATAATTATTTTTTTGATAGTTTTTGTATTAACCTAACTAGCTTATCCTAAAATACCCATTCTTTTAATAAAAAAATAATAGATATAAATCCTTTCATAAACAAACTTGGTTGTCGATGATAGGAAAGTACTTATCAAACTTACGACTTCATTCTATGTGAATTAAATATAGATGGAGAGAAGATAGGAGCGAAGATTTATTAGTTTGAGAGATATATTATATTTTTAATTGGCCTTTGCTCAATTTTCCCCTTCTACTAAGCATTATTAAAACCGTGATGCAAATTTAATTTTCGAAAATTTATGTTTCTCAGTGATTTTGGGGAGTAACAGGAGAAAAATTAGTCGTTTTAGTAAAAAAAATCATTTCTAAAGAAATTGATACATGAAAACTATTATTTTTGTTTCCATACGTTAGGGATGGCCAAAAGCCAGAAACCCTCTCTGGCAACCCATCTCTCTACAGAATGACATTTACGATTTTCTTAGAAAAAGATAAGTTCATTTTCTTATACACAATTTAATGGATTTTTTTTTTTAAACTAGTGAGTTATAATAGAATTCATATCAAATGCTTGCTCAAAAAAACATACAATATTAATGTAAAAAGAAGCTACTATCTTTTTCACAAAATATTTTCCTTTTCTGCTCATAATTCTAGGTACAACCAAATTACATATTGCATTTTCCGATTCAGTTACAAAGATTTGGCCCAAATGAGGAATTTGGGACAGATTTTTCAATAAATCGAGATTCTACGTCTCTTGCGAGTGATGATATATTTTCATCGAAATATAATAAACTGTGAGTATCTTGCAAAATTTTGTTTATGAGCATTAAATATTCTTGAGTCTCGCATAACGAGCTTAAAATATTTATGGCTAGCACTGACAAAAGATGCAATCAGGGTAATTCCAACCGATAAGAGAAGATTAAATTGGATCTACATTGGTAAGGACGGCATCAATCAAATTTCAGTTGGTTGATTTACTTTTATTTTACCTTTACTTAATGGTTTAATACTAGGTCTTACGACCTTAAATTTGCAAACAGCTAAAGTTTTTCTTCTTAATATAAAAAAAAATGCTCACCCATTCACTAATCTTCCTATCCGACCTAAATCTTTTGAAATTTAATTTGTCAGATGTTTGATAATCACTTTTGGTTGTATTGTAAATTGTTAAAATAGTAATGGAAATAGTTATTGCCCTATTTAATTGTTAGCCTATTTAATCATTTAAGGCTACTGAAGTCTAAGCAAGGTAATTTTTATTATTTTCGGAAATCCACGTTTAACTGGCCAAAAAATATATATAGGAGTCATTGAAAATGGGTGACAGGTTTTTTTTGTTTCTTTCATTTCCACCGTGTACTTTAACTTTGCAAAGTATTCTTTTAAATTTATTGTCGCATTGTTGTAATATTTTTTCCATTGAATATACACCACGTTATTTTAACTTATTAAGTAGCGGTGGGTTAGCGGAGATGGAGAAAAAGAAAATGAATAAGGGCACGCGGTCGATTTGACCAATAAAGACACTCTACTTCTTGTCAAGAACTCGCTCACGGATAAGAAAGATTCGTCAGGAATCATTAATAACACTTGATTCGCGGCAAAACTTTCATCTCAGGCAGATGCGATTCAAATTATAAACCCTGTAAAATACAAGGATAATGAGAATTGTTGACATTTTGCAAAGATATATATGCATATATCAAGTATCAGTTTGCATGTTTGCACAGAGGAAAATCCCTAGCGAGAAAAATGTCCGGTCATTTAAGGCAAGATGAGAAATTTCTATTTATTTACACTAAGCGCATGACAATAAAGGCCAGTTTCTTTTACTAATGATGTAAATCAGTAGGCAATAAAAACGTTAAATACGAAATATTTGTTCTACTACACCTATTCGTCTTTTACCTAAGATGAAAAGCTTGAAATAGGCTTTCACAGTTATTTTAGAGGTGAATTACAACGTCTGATGGTAAAGGAAAACTGTGTTTTTTTAATGTATGTATGGCCATTCGTACGTTTAGGAAGTTGTGCTCGTCGTCAAGCATTAAATTTTACAGGGGTCAAGTGTTGTGGCAGGTAGGTCATGACTGGACCTTTGCTAGAATGTAGAGTATTATGGAGTGTTTTGTTAGTTAATGAAACATTCTAGGGAAAATTTAGCGAGGAAAGATACTAGTATTTTCGTGAATTTTGTGGTGAGCAGCTGAAGGATTGTCTAAGAGACTTAGTAAGATCAGTCTATAAAAAAAGGCAACAGGCTGACTTGCGAGGCAGAAAAAGAGTAGGCAACTCAGAGAAAAGCTTGTGGAAATGAGGCACTAGAAATTATGTTCTCATAAATCAAGGATCAGTAAAAGTTCTACATAAAATTGGCCCTTAAAATGATATATAGTGATTTTAAATACCCATTTTCGTAGAGTCGAACGTCAATGCTAGCTGATTCTTGACTCTGCAGTGACGCGAGAAGGAAGTACGCTAGAAATTTGGGGGAGGAGCGATATAGATCCCAGTGCGAGGGTTAAATAATAAAAATCGAGTGCGGTTGGCCTAAATAATCAATTCTTAGAGGTTCTGGGTTAATAAAAACAGATTGTAGAAAAACAACTTAACTATATACAAAGAAAAGATTATTAAAAAATGTAAGTAATTGGCAATAAATAAGATGACACCAGGGTGTGAGTGATACAAATGATTCATCGGGGATGAGAGTCCAAGAAAGGCTGTAGGATGATTGCTTGCAGGGAAAGTGGGACAGTGAAAATAACGGAGAGACTCAGGTAAAGCCTAATTGTCTGGAGGCTTTGTAGACAGCGAGGAAGCGGGGCGCTGCAAAGTTCAAGTTGAAAAATTCTTCTTCTTTTACCTGGCTTAGAACGAGGGAGTACTTCAGACGAGAACGAAGTTGATTACTGAGTGATAGATACCTGTCCTTAGGTAAAAGCAAGGCCAATTAGAGAGGTGACGCGTCGCGTAGGTAGCTTTAAGCTGTTGGGGGGGTGGAGCAAGGCGTACGAGACTGTACGTGGCTGCTAACCAAGACGAGGCTGTATGGTAGTAATTTCTCAAAGATTTTCCAGAAGTATTTATACCTTCTCAGCGGAAGCGGGTCGCCAGAGGCCCCCAAAAGTGGGACGGGGATCTCATTAGTCTTGGCACACCATGGGGGAGGGGATATTCTGGGGGAGTAGGCTCGAACGAAAGTCCTCGGTGCCGTAGGTCTCGTGCTGATTAGGAGATGCGGCGGCAGGGAAAAGGAAAACCATCCGGATCAAGCGGCTGCGCAAAATTCTTGAGGCGGCTCCTTGGGTCTGACTAGCCCGACTCTTCTTGATAAGAGCACCGTGGTCATCCGACCACGCTAAATTCTCGCTGACTACTTGGGCTGCCTGGACATGCAGGTGCATCTTTCTTATGCGCCAAGGGTAGATGTAGGGTTCTAGGGAAGGGGGGAAGGTAACCTTCTCTCTCTGACACCCCTGAGTAGATTGATTTACCTAATATATTAATTATCAATGAGGCGATTCGAGGTTGCTTATTGTCTACTTCTGATCGGAATTGAAACAGCAGCCGAACCATTTATATATGCGCAAATCGGACTCATTGGAGAGATCTCCTGCTTTTTGTATCTGATACTCTCCCGCTTTATTTCCATCTAGCATCTAGTACCTGACCACCAGCAAGGTCTCAAAAGCAGACAGTAGTAGGGTGTAGTGCACTCCAGAAGGAAAACCAGTTAGGGGCCGGAGAAGGAGCCCGGATAATGGTGACGGGACCGAACCTGACTGCAAGACTGCTTATAGGGCTAGGCCTAATTAGGTAGGGTGGTCAGGGAGTGTGTGATCTTGAGTGGGCAGGCGAGATAGTATTAGGAGCAGATAGGGAGCTTCTTCCACTAGTGCACCGGGATAACTAACCTACAAACTTATTTTCCAGAGAACCTCCTCTTCCACCCCTAAACATGGATCATTGACAACGAGATAATGCCCCGAGAATTTTTTTAAAAAGATAAGACGTATGGAAAGTACTGAAGGAAAAAAGAAAATAATAGACATAAATGGAAATTTATTTGAAAATGAAGACAAGATTGAAAAATTTTTCAGGGAACATTGGAAAGAAGTGTTTAACATCAGCTAAGAGGAAAAGGAAAACTATGACATAGAATTCGAAAATCAAAACATTGACGAAATAAATGAACAAAGCAAAAGGACTTTTACATAACACTACGTAGAAGGGGGACGATACGCGAACGATACATTAAACACCATAATCACAATCGAGGACTTAAAGAATACCAGCACCAAGTAGGCCACTCGAAAATCGGGCAGGACTAGGAAAAATTATATAGAAGCGCCGAATAATATTCTCGAGGGAAGGAAGAATGTGGTTAACGCCTACCTAAACACAGGATACTTCCCCGATGCGTTAAATATTGCAAAAATGATATTCATACCGAAGCCTGGAAAACCGCCTTTGAGGTCGAAAACTTCAGACCAATATCCCTTCTCGACTTGATCGGCAAAGTGTTTGAAAAAATTAAGAACCAAAGATTAAATGAAAATCTAACAGAAAACAACCTATGGAAGAACCAACAATTCGGTTTCAGAAAGAACAGAGACACGGAGAGATGGCCCTCAGCGTGATCATGGAAAACATAAGCAAAGTAAAAGGAGGGAAATCCAGCATGAATATACTATGGCTAAATGTATCGAAGGAATTCGATAAAGTCTGCCAAAAAGGCAGGAGCATAAAATTATATATCTAGAAATAAATAACTACTTAGAATGAATTTTATGTGACTACGTTATGAGAGATTCAAGCTTAATGCGGGCCTTGATCAAGGAAGGTGTTCAAGTCCTTCGCTATACTCTGTGTATACATCGGACTTTCCATATCCAAGGAATGAGGGCTGAGTGAACATAAAACAGGCGGAAGGTTTCATTCAATTAATTCTCTGAGTTTATTATAACCCTAAGATTCAGGCCAGAATAAGAGCCGCAATTTAATTAACCCATTAATGCCGAAAATTATCTGAAGGTAGTTTATAAGTTTTTTTCTTTGGAAATAGTTAATGTAGGTATTAATAACACAATAATATGTTTAACATCGACATTTATTCAGAAATGCAGAAAATACAGCCTGGTAACTTTTGTAACCACTCGGCATTAACGTAACAAAATATTCGATTTTGAAATATAAGTTCCTTATAACTAAATTTGATTACTGTAACCTTTTGTGATAATTAATCAAATGAAAAATAAAACAGTTAACGGCAAATCTAAATTAGTATACGGTTCATTTCTTTGTATGAAATGCCTCCATACATTCTGGGTGGATCGGTAAGTTACACATTTTGCAAATGTATACTGTCCGACGACCACATTCTCGGCACCTGCAGCGTTGTTGTTGCCCTTTTGCTGTCCAGTGCTGTTGTTGATTGAATCTTACTGTGTTTTCAATCGTGTTAGATGGATGCCATCTTGGTCCTGGTTGTTTTCGTCCAACACCGTATGTTTTCAGCAAAGAAATAACTAAATTCCTTGAAAAATCCAGCAGACTTACTGCAGCTTTTATCTTTCGATACCGCATCCATGCATTTACCACCTGCGCATTCAAACTCCAAGCGAATAAAGGCCACCACCACTTTTTAGATCGGATTCGAATACGATACACAGATATTTGCTGATTAAAAATATCAATCCCTCCCATATGTTTATTATACACATTCACAGAATTCGGGACATCAATTTGAACATGTTTTTTCGCAATTCGGTCCCACCTCTTGGCTGTTTGAATCGGATCAGCTCTTAGCTTATTTGACCCTACACTGAGTACTTTGTTATCCTTCCATTTGACAACTGACACACATTCGGTAAATGCCTCTTCCATGTAACCACGTTTTTTTTTCTCAATGAGTTTTCTTTGCGGCAATGGAGCTCCTCCGAGGCGATCTTCTCGAAGTGTTGACGTAGCAGCGATTCCTTTATTAGACAGTTCTTTTAGAAGCGAAATTGAGCCAAAATAATTGTCACAGATGACATGTTGCCCTTTTATCAAATCCGTTTTATTTATCATTTCCATAACTACATTGGGTCCATGCCCAAGCCCATGATCTGGAACTTTCGTGTGAGAGCCACAGTAAGGCTCCACATGAAGAAGAGTGCCATCGGATGTACAACTCGCCCAAAGCTTGAAACCAAACCTAACCGGTTTCCCTCTTATAAACTGCTTGTCGCCGTGTCGCCCGTAATACGGCACCATGATCTCATCAACGCTGATGAACTCTTCTGTTTTATTGATTTTATTTGTTCGATTTAGATGCTCGAAAATAGGCCTCACTTTGTAAAACCGATCCCCATCAATTAACATATTATCAGCGAAATGAAGACACCTCATTATTTGATCGAATGTGTCTCTCCTCATTGAGTTTACTACTAACGTATTCTGCACATCTTCCATTTGGGTCCAATATAACCTTCTATTTGGCAATCTATTATATCCGGAAAGAATAAGAATTCCGAACAAAACTCTTAAATTGTCTGGAGTTAGGCAGTCGTGTTGGAGTGATTTTTGTTGGGCATAAAGTTTGCTTTGGTGACAAATGTACTCCAGCCAATCCTCGGTCCAACATTGCCCAATGAATTCTAATATATTCTGGATGTCTTCCGTTTCACTATTTGATATACAAGGTTCATAATCACTTACCGTATCTATGACTTTTGCTTTATTTTTATGCCAAACATTGGTTACTTTTCGTCGTTTCGGTGCTGGAAGAGCAGAGGAAGTTGAAGGTTGGCTTTCGACGTCTTGTCGTTGCTCCTCAGGTGGCAAAATTACACTTGTAAGAAGAATTCTTCTCGGTAGATGATCAGGGTCACAGGAAACCTCGTCGTCAGAGCAGTCAGAATCACAGTCGGTTTCAGCTGTCGCATCCTCAGTTGGTGGCTCAATTCCAACAAACACGTGCTGGTTATCATTTTCTTCCAACAATGCATCGTGAATTTCATTTAATTTCATCCTAAAAATTGAAAAACTAATTAACATTTTATTTTAAAAATAAAGAACAAGTAAAAATAAAACTTAAAATAGCTAGGCCTCTTTAATTTCTATTACTCCAAATGGCGTAAAAAATGTTTTAACCATTTGAATTTTCCCATTTCAAAACGGCTATCAAGATATATACAAAATATATACGTAGTCGTTCGTATCAAATGTGATATTATAGTAGTTATATAATGTATAGAAAACTATTAATTTTAAAATTTATATAAAGCGCTGTTCAAATGCGCTGAAAAAAGGCTACAATCGTATTCTGTACATTATCCACCATTATATACTACCACAGCCGAGCGGTAACTTTTGTTACCATTGTAAATATATCTCTCTATATAAAGATATCTAGAATGAAGACATACTATATTATATTTTTATGTGACAGAACCATCTTTAAGCTAATAAATCAAGTACACGCGAGTAAAGAAATATAAAACTAAAATAAAGATACTTACGGGTTTTTAATCGTGTGTCGAGCCATCGCGAATGACATCCACCTCCTCTGAACTTTCAAGGACGACTGAATGTGACTCATGCTGTCGAATGCTTATATATCCGCTTCAACCTCGTGCTCAAAGTTGTTTCAAACTTATAAACGCTTTAAAATGATTTTTCTCCAACTTTCTGAAGATATATATACATTTATTCACACTGGTAACAATAGTTACCGTTCGGCATTAATGGGTTAAGAAATTGATTTAAGAGCGTGTGTCTGTGAAAGAGGAGGCAAATTGGTGTGTGAGTAGATAGAGGAAAATATGTAAGTGAAGAAGGGAAAGAAGTTTGCAAGATTTGCAAAGAGATGCAAGAGCCTGGTGATCAGACCTATCTCTTTCAATAATTATAATTTTTGTCTGTTTACTTTGTTGTTGTCGTTATTAAGTATAATTTATTATGCTGTTCAAGCGATTGGGCTTAAAAACTTAATTTTCTTGAGTATTTAAGTGCATTGCTGATGTTTTCGTTAATTATTTTTAACTTATTTGCCTTTTTTATTTGGTTTGGTTTTGCTTTTTTAGTAAGTGTATTTTGTGTATTTTGTGTCTTTTGTCTCTTCTGTCTTCAGGTCTTGTTAGTCATTTCTTTCATCTTCATCTCTGAATCCCTTGTCGTTAATTGGTGATTTTTCGTTAATCTGGGTTTGGTTCTCATGATCGGTTTGCGTCGTTATTAGTTCGGTAAATACAATTCTTTTTATGCGTAGAACGGCACTCCAGTCCCGCCGTTCATTAGTCTGGTGGGATACGAAATCTAGCGTGAGTGGGAGCTCTTCTGTTCTGGTTACTCATTTCAACAATTTCCTCGTTCAGTTCATGATTAACCAGCATGTGCTTATTCCGTGTCCGTTATTCGATGATAACGTTAATGGAAGTTATTCGCGCTTCTCGCTGTAGCTCTTCTTGGCGTCTTCTTTCTCACCTGTGTGTACCCGTAATCATTTATACGCATTTATTCTACACAGTTTGTAGTCTCCTCTTTTGCGTTTTCGAGACGCAAGAGACGGAAGTGGGAAATAGCAACGTAAATCTTACAATTGCATTGTAGATCTTGTTGCTTGACTAAGAATTCTAAACACATGAGTCCGAGCTGCAGATGTGGCCTTAGAAATTCGTTCTGCGATGGGCATCTTGTACCCGGAACAGTGATTTTCATTCTGATTACATTGCACTCGTGGTGTAAGGATAACGCCTATCTCCCACCCTGACCTCCGATAGTAGCCTCCCGCCGATGTTTATTTTTCCAATCTCTGCTGTTGTCTTTTGAGCTTGCATAGGCGCATTGCTCCATGGACATATTATTATCTGACTGAAATCGTTGGCGTATTAAATGTTGAGGCAAGTGGATTTCGCAGGTGCTGGGACATCTGCAGTATAAATCTAGTAGAGAGTGGGAGGCCCGGAGGTCAGTAGTGAGCGGAAACCTCGGTCCGTCCCTGCACCCTAAACTGACATACGCCACCCTCTCCATGATATAGTCAAAAAGAGATCTCTAAGTTTTCGCTTAGGCCTAGAGGTAAGATTTTGTACTGCATTCCCCGTTACCACACTTTATAAAACGCCTTTGATACATCTGAACAAATAATGTCCACGTAACTCCTTTCTCGTTTGGCTTGGGCAAGCTTTTCCGTGATAAGATTTATAGGCATCTCCGTCCTTTGCTTTCTTCTAAACCCAAATTGGTATGGGTTGTAGAGGGAGTTCTCCTCCAGGTTTTACACCACTCTTTAGTTGAGAAAATTATCGAAGAGCTCCCCGCCAAATTATTGTAGTGAAATTAATTCTCTGGGTTTATTAGAACCCTAAGATGCAGGCCTCGAGTCCTTTCCATGTTCGGCAAGATCATATTTGCCGTTTTGTAAACATCTGAAAAGTATATTGTGTTCATACAGGCGTTGAAGATTCTCTTCATTCTTTCGATGATGTTTGCTGGTGGCTTTTCGAAGTTCAGCTTCGTAAACTGCTCCAATTTCAGTTCACGGTAAAGTTCCTTCATGTACTTAGTCCATCTATAGGTTGAGATGGTTTTGTACTCGGACTTAGGTATACAAGCTCTATCCGCGTTAATAAGATGGTTATTAAGATCGTCGATTGCCTCGTAGAGCTCCTCAAGAATTGCTTCATCCAGTCTGCTTTTCTATAGTTCTTCTTTACGCAGCTGGGACTTAAATAGGGTTCCTGTTGGTGGTAAGTAAGATCGAAAGGTGATCACTACGTAGTACCTGAACTGGCTCCATGTAGTAATTAAACGATTAAACAAACGTACGTTTGGTTTGTACCACTCCTTCCTCTGAGAAAAGTGAAAAGAAAAGTTTTGGCCTATCCGCTGGATTATATACATTTCCAGCAGGATGTCTAGGCTTCTTCCCATTCCATTCAAGGTCCTGTAGTCGGATTCACGGCATCTGACATTCAGATCCCCCACAAATATATTGAGTTTCTTCTGCCAAATAGGTAGAACATCTATCCTTGGCGGCTGATGATATCCGGCTCTGATGACCACGTTGCCTATGGCGGGTTCAACCTCAATCGTGGGATAGGATTCTTAGAATTCTTCATATTTGCCTGTATTTAATCCCTTTCTTTATCACAATAGCGGCACTGTCGTAACGCTCCTGTGAATAATTCGTAATCAACACGTCGTAATTACAGATCTTAATTTCCGAATTATGCGTGTAGACTCCGTGTTCCGAAATTAATATGATTTCTGCATCAATTTCTCTTAAGACATTAACGTAAAGAGACCTTTTCATAGTCTAACCGCTTGTGTTTATTTCCAATATTTTCAGTGTGTTCCGTAGCATAGTGAATTGTTTTTCTTGTTTTTCTTTTTCTTTGGGGCTGTCTGGGCGTTTTTGCTGTGCCCATTATTTTCTTGGGGGGAGGGACATGGGAGTTTTGGACCTGCTCTTTGTAGATCGTGTAAGGGTGCAGGGGCGCTCATCGTTGTCTGAAGAGTTGGATCCCTCCTCATTTTCAGCTTTTTTTGCATCTTCTTCGACTTCGTTCGCCTCGGATTCCTCCTATGAGGGAGCTTCGACGATTTTCTCCAGTCCAGATTTAACATTGAGGTTATTTTTTTTATAAATGACTCCCTGAATGGTTAAGGGCATAAAGGGTCCCCGGGCATGATCACTGAGGGAAGATTGTTTGCCTTTAAAAGTGAATTGAAGAACGGGTTGTAACAGCCAAGCTTTACTCTGTTAGCCACATTTGCCTAAGTAATGCAGATCAGAATCTTTGCACTCAGAACTCCTGTTATGCTCATCTGTGTAGGTTTTGTCTTTACTTCTTCATTCTTTTTGGTGGCGCTGGGGTATGTCATCACTTTAGCTTTCTTTTCTTCTTCTTCCCTTCTTTTGATTATTTGTCGGAGCTTTAGAAAGTTCAGGGCCATGCTTCTGTGTTTCTCTTTGCAGTTGAGAAGTTTCTTCTTAGTGCTCTCGCACGTATCGAACCGATGTCCTTCTGTGGTCATTCACTGCACCACGGTTTGTTCTTGTCCGAGGAGGTTGTGGTTTTGTGCTGTTCTAGTTTATAGCATACAAAGCACATATGTATGTTATTAAATCTCTCCTGTTAAATGTTGTCTCCTGGGATTCTCATATTATAGACTAAGTTCTATTCCGTCGACGTTTTCCTGGCCATGTCGGTAGTAGAGAAGGTTATTTTAAACACGTGGGTGTCTTCGTGAAATTTTATTATTTCTTGAACTTTCACCCACGGGTTGCTCCCCATAATCTTTTCTTTATTTCTTCGGTTTTCGCTGACCCAACTAAAAACTTGCGGCAAATGACACTGCATTTCGCTGCCACTTCTGAGGAGGGTCCTTGCTTCCAGTCCAGTGCTCTTCAATGTGGTAGCTATGTCTTCAGTCAGGAGCCAGTCCACATCTTTGCTCTCTACGCAGATGGTTATAAAACCTGATGAAACTTCCATGAATTTCCCCAGGGTCACCTTGAGTTCGAAGTAGAGGGTTTAGCATATCTTCCTATTTCCTGTGCCTTTTCTCCTTGTATGGTCCTTATGGGGACCCTCTTACGGAGCGGCTCCATGGTCTTCTTGTTCGTAACTATGTATTCTTTATTTCCTATTTTCCTTTAAAACCAAGGTGTAATTATTTTTGTATTTTGTGAGTGAAAACGAATGTGAGATATGTGGTAAAGGCGGTAGTGGTTGGTGAAAATGAGTTCAGAAACGTTGGTGTGAGCGCTTCCGTCTATTCCCCAGTTGGTCCCCCGCTCAGGTGCTGCCAGGCTGATAGCTGATGAAGGGTGGGATGGGTTTCGAGTTGAAACCGGAGAAGGGATGAATTATGGTGGATTTCATGAATTAGCGGTCGATTCAACGACCACGAAACTTTTGCCAGCTCCTTCCGGGTAGATACACAATAACCACTTCCAACTACATAGAGACGGGTATTACTTCCCTCTATGATACTTGCTGGGTCTAACGGATGATGAGGATCACTCTTCCACCCGAGACTTGCAGTGAAGACCTAGTTTCGAGAAAATTTCCAACTTATGTATCCACTGGTGGCTAGTCTCAAAACCAACTTCCACATTAGCCCTTAATTATGTTAGTCCAAGTGGCCGGCATAGTTAAGACGAAATTAATGAAGGGCAGGCATCCGAGGCAGGTTTCCACGCAGGAGAATAGACGGGAGCAGTGAAGTGCTTATGCCCGCATATATTGACAATCCAGGTTATGCCAAAAAATACTAGTTCTCTTTTTGAAGGGTGAAGCGAATTCATCAAAAGGACTTCCAGAATAGGCTGTTTTTGTTCGTCTGCGGTGCTCCAAGTCCAATACTAAGCGAAGTGAAAAGCTGCTTTGTAAAAATGTACGTCAGCAATTCTTGAAAGTCGTTTGCTCGGCCGTAAAAATATTTTTAACGGCCGCAGAAATTAAAAACCTCTCCTATCCATACTATTTTCTTCTTTCCCTCCCTCTCTCTCCCTTTCCAGGGCTCTCTTCCCTCGGTGCCTTCAAGCCCAGAAGGAGGAGGGCACCAGGGGAACTCAGGAAAACCGGGCCTCGGCCCGCCTCCCCGACCAGGTCCCTCCTCCGGGAGGGACCGATCAAGGGGTTGAGGGCGGGGCACGGGGAGCTATAACTTTCTCTCCCAATTTCCCTTTTCATTTCATTTCTGGAAGTTATAGAAAAGATAAGTGGTTTATTGTGAATTTGCGTTCAGGAATGTGTTCTCAAAAATGTGGAGCACAATGGGGAAGGACTCATCTGCGTTATAGCTGTAGAAGAGATTTTTTTAATGAATATTTGCTGAACGAAGGAAAAAAGGTTGACGTAGAAATGTCCTTAAATAAGGAATGAACTTTAAGTTTCATATTTCAATTGAGCTAACCGCTAATATTGTTCTTCATATGTAAATATACAGAAAAAATAAAATATATTGTCTAAATTTGGTAATATTAAGTGATGCCGCATCAGACATAATAAAAGCAAAATTTAATTCCATTTTCTCGTCTGGTAATGTTCAGCACCACTTTCAAGATGAAACAAAAATTCCAATGATTGTGTAATATTTCATGTGGTTAAATTTCATCCTCTTACAACACATCAACATAATAGAAATATGCACAAGCTCATTGCGCCATAGCTGGTCGTTGTTTCTTTTATATACGATATCGACTGTTTGGTGGCCGTGACTCTTTTGTGCGTTTTTGGAGTTATTTGTGTTGAATATAACAAGAGTTTCAATTATGAGCAAATTCTTTTAATAATAATAATTGATATGCCTCTTTTTTAATTGTTTGGTTAATTTTTTATATTATACTTTCTTACCTATATTTTAACTTGTCTTATTTATTTTTAAAAAATGATATTTTCCTAGGATATCTTAATCCATAGTTTCTGTTCAGTTTAATTGTTCATATAAAACTTTTTTTGTTGAAGAGGTAACCAGTAAACAATAGTTAAAAATCCATCTAATTATTAAATGGGGATTATCTTTGTTATGTCTTTATTAAATATATATATATATATATATATATATATATATATATATATATATATATATATATATATATATATATATATATATATATATATATATGAATTGTTTTCTTATAGCAGAAGATGCATTTTATAGCTTCTTGATACCTTTTTTAAAGATTTACATATGTGATTATTTCTTAAAGGGAAAGTGAGTGTAGCAGATTATTTAATCTTATTACTATTTATTATACGCCCAAGGTACCTTCCAACTTGAATTATAATCATCTGGGGCTATAGTGATAAATCAACGATCAACGAAGTTGTAAGTGAACAAATGTTTATGGGATAAGTAAGAGAGTTACATAAGAAAAATGTTTATAGTAAGAGAAAAAAATGTATCCGGTTGTCTGGTAACCTCTTTTTCTCTCTTCTTTCCTTGATCACTTAAATATAAGATCTAGCTTTCTAGCCTTTGCACTTATTGTCAAACCTCTTATGTATGTTAAGAGAGCTTGTCACTGCATTATTCCTTTTGTTATTCATTTCTTTTTCACTCTTGTTAACTTTTTGTCATTTTTATGGGTAAATACTTCAGGTAAATATTAGTCTATGTTTTGCCATAGATCTTTTGCGCGTTGCTACAGGGTAATATTTATTGGTTCAATATCGGTAATTTTATTAATTAATATCAAGAGAATACGGTACTGAACAGTAACATTATATATAAATATTCTTGCTTTATTTTTGACCGTTTGAGCTTTTCTCATCACTGTCTTGCTTCATACAAGCAGGGGAATAGCGGAATTTGGTAATAGTGGTCTCACCAGAAGCATATCTAATTTCTGTTTGTTCTATGTTAAAAGAAGCCTAAAACGGAACAACGACTCTAACGCCCTCTTATCCGCACCATTTTCTTTCTCTGAAGTGCGCAGTTATCCGTTTGAGGTCAATTTGAGTCCAAATACTCGGCCATCTCTGGAGTTTGTGTCGTATTTGTCTTGCACCTCAACTTCTGCTTTCTTCTTCCGATTAGGGTAATTATAATTTTTTTGATATTTGTTTTGACCTTGTTTTGTTTCTCGTATCTGTTGAGATTATAAATTTCTCCTCTCGTCTTTTTGGCCACATCTTTAAGGTTACAATAGTTACTGGTAAGAATCTCTATTATAACATCTGCCAGTTGAGTATATTGAACTGATTCGAGATTGGGGTAAGGCAGGTCGCCTGTGTATATTGCGTATATGGTAGGACTAAGGCATCTCACTTGTGGTATCCCTCTCTCAAGATGGAAGGGCTTCCCTTCAATATTATTTAATTTTATGATTGCCTGATGGTCTTCTAATTAGTCGAAGATTATACATACTATATTCTACTCGACAAGAAATCTCTGATTTTCAATTTAATTGCCGGTAGCCATACCTTCTCGAAGGCTGAGGACACATCACGAAGCACCAGATCTATATTGAACTCTTTGGCCGTGGCGATAGCAACTCTTTCAGTCATCAATGCTAGTGCCGTTTAGGTGCCAAGCTTCTCTTAAACCCAGGTTGTTGTTCATTATACAACTCTTTGGAATATAAGCAATTCCTTAGTCTGTTGTTTATGAGTTTATCAAAGAGTTTGCTCAAGGACTCCAAAAGTAAAACAGTCATATAACTGCTTATGTCTAACCTTGGTTTTCCAGGTTTCAAGAGGAAAATTATTTTGGCCCATTTGAATTAGTCGTTGAAATAACCAGCATTAAAGCAAGCATTAATGAGCTCCAGTAGTACCTCGTTGATGTTATGGGGAGCCTTAGGTAGGTGCATTGTTGTAATGCAGGTAATCTCTGCTGTTTTTGTTTGAAGTTCTTGAGGGCAACCTCATACTCCTCAGGGGTAAGGGGCCTCCCTTCCTCTTGTTTGACACGGGTTCCATTAACATAATAGTGCAGCTTGAGCTTATCACTTAGCTCTCTAATTCTTGCGAGTACATCCTCCTCCTATCTTTCATAAAAGTTCTCATATTCCTCCTCGTTTATTTGAAATTAACTACGTTAATACTCCCTGAAGTTACGTTCGATCTCATGGTCTCCTGTGATTTCAATGCCGTTAACCTTGATGGTGATTTTTTCTTAGGTGGAGTGCGATTTAACCTTTTTAATTGGCTCTAAAATCTCCTGGGATCCCTTTCTGTATCGACTTTAGCTATAATATTGTCCCATATTTTGCCTAGTTTCTCCATTATAAGTTGCTTAATTTCGTTTCTTATTTCATTAATTCTCTGTAGTGATGTACTGTTCTTCTGTAGTTATGTATTTTGTTGATGAGAGCCTCAAATTGATGCATTTTTCTAGTACATTACTGTCCCACCTTGCAGTTGAGAGTAGTTGCATTCCGCCCAGGGAACAATTATTTGGTCGGTTTCCTCGATCTTTGTTACTAAGTGATTAAGCTGTTGGTCGATGTTCTCAAGGGTAGCACCTCCCATCTGGCCTATCTCCGTGTTCTGAAGATATTCCTTATATGATGCCCAGTTTGCTTTGGCTAAGCATCTACGTCTGGGCATCTTTACCTGCATTGGAGACGTTGAAATATTCTTTATCATGCTTACGTGATCATGGGATATATGAGCCTGGACTAGTCACCTGATTAATGAAAAAGCTAGGATTCGTTAATACAATATCAGATGTAGTTGAAGATCTCACTGTGTGATAGGTGGTAAAATTGCGGCCTCTCTTTCTACAATGTCCCTACCAATTAGCAGACTTAGCGAAGTCCCACACCGTCCTACGTCGTGATGTATCCGGCTTCTCTGCAAGGGGCGTTTAGATTTCGTATTAAGATGGTTGATGCATTTCTTCTAAGCATCTATATAAAGTTGGGAATTGGTAAGTGTGGGCGCCTTGATAGCTGGTATCCAACTGCCACCTCAACTTCATCTTATGTCATGCTAATCTTGATAGCTAAGTAAGATTCATCTAATTCTTGTATTTCCTTGATTCTAATTCTTTCTCAGATCGCGATAGCAACTCCGTCATATATTTTCCTCGAGTGGTTTGCTATTACAACTAGATAATTGTAGATTTTTATATGTTCTCTATCTAAGTCCAGACCATGCTCAGAAAGTAGTAGGATGTCTTGGGATACTGATCTTATTATCTCGTTGTAAAGGGTGTTCCATTAAGACCGATCAAAGTTAGCTGTAAATAATACAGTGTTATCGGTGAAAATTTATTGATTTCACTATTGGATCATGTTAGTTGAGTTATGGCAATTATTTGTGAAAAATAATATCGTCTAAATGTCCGCCAAGGCTTCGGCGGCACACTTCCACTTGATAGTCAAAACATTTGATGACAACTCTGCATAGTTGCTCCTCGATCTCACCAATATGCCTTATTATCTCATCCTTCAACTGTTGAATTGTTGTTGGTCTGTTGGCATAGACCTTAATTTTGAGATGACCCCAAAGGAAGAAAACAAAGGCGTCATGTCACACGATCGTGGTGGCCAATTAACCTCGCTGTTTCGATAGATGATGCCACCTGGGAACTTCTCATTCAATAAAGCCATTGTTGCATTGGCTTTGTGGCATGTGGCGCCATCCTGTTAAAACCACAAATCTTCGACATCCAAAGAATTCAATTCAGGCCATAAAAAGTTGGTTATCATGGCATGGTATCGCTCGCCTGTCACCGTAACAGAATTTCCGGCATCCTTTTCGAAGAAATATGGCCCAATGATTCCACTAGCAAAAAATGCCCCCTAAACAAAGACCTTTTGTATATACAGTGGCTTTTCAACAATCTTCCTGGGAATTTCATCAGCCCAAATGCGAGAATTCAGCTTATTAACGAATCCCCTAAGATGAAAATGGGCTTCATCACTAAAGATGATTTTTTGCGAAATTTCATCATCGGCTTGTCTTTGTTCGTGCTGCTAATTGACGAATGTACGGTGCTTAAAATGGCCAGCAGGCTTTAGTTCTTGTGTCAAATGTTTTGTAAAAATTCGATGTAACGTTGTGGTGGAGAGGTTCAATTCTTGCGCGCGATGATGAATAGAGGTCTGGATCTTTGGCCATATTCTCGCGCACTGCAGCAATGTTTTAAGCTGAATGGCTTAAACGAGCACGCAATGGCGTTTTCATATCTGCCACCGTCCCCCTTTTATTTGAATTTACGAACAATTTTCCCAATTGCATTCGTGGTTGGTGGATTATGTTGACTAAAAGAATCGCGAAGTCCCCGAAATGCGTTTTGTTTGATTGTCAATCTTTACATGGTTGAAATTGCCGAAGACTGAAGTTGTTAAATGTGAAAGAAACATAAAAAATCATTAGACGCTTAAACTTAACTCACATAAAATCGGTCCATGTTATAAGAACACCCGTTATATACCACATTTATTACTCCATCCTTTTCTGTTGAGGGATAATATTTTGAAATTTTTAATATATCTGACGTTAATATCCATGTTTGACTCTTATTTAGTTTTTTACTTTTTACTACTTTTTCTCTGGCTGGGCATCTCACCCTTCCGACATTTTCTTCTCAAATTGATCTTGGCTTAAGTTGAAGCAAGATTCGGGGCATATCTCAACTAGACTTCGCATAATTGCCCGAAGTAATTTTTTTCATTAATATCCGCATCAAACTCCCACATATATTTTCCTTTGGCCATTCATTCAATGATGTACTCGATTTTGGACAGTTTTGAAATTGGTACTGACGGTGATGCATATATATTCATGCATAGTTTTGGTGATGTATAGCTTGGTGTGTGGATGTTGCGAATCCAATTGTTTCTGGCTCATCGCTTGCGGTTGTGCGCTTATGTCCATTTAAGAGTCATTTCTTTCTTCAGTTTTTGCCTTATTCATTCGTGGGTCTGGAGACGTGGATCGGGACAGCTTGAGAAATTCTCTTGGTTTGGGCATGAAATAATTCGCCAGATGGTGGATTGTCTGGAAATCATATCGTTTTGAGGACGTTCGGGACTACCATTTCAGTAGGTTTGGAGACGTGTATCGGGACAGCTTGAGCAATTCTCTTGGTTTGGGCATGAAAGAATTCGCCAGATGGTGGATTGTCTGGGAACCATATCGTTTTGAGGACATTCGGGACTACCATTTCAGTAGGTTTGGTTGAGTAGCTGCCAGGGTTCATAACGTTGGCGAAATGCGCGTGTAGAATGCACATTATCAAAACGGGTCTCACATTCTGGTCTATCTGGATCATAGAATCTTCTTACTCTGTTCGCTTCGCCGCCTATGCAGAGGTCGCGCTAGCTTTATATATTTCTTTACTAAATCAGTATCCTTATCTTATCGGTAATCATAGTCTTTTTATTAGACAGGCCATTGAAAGTGTAAGGTGTGAGTTGCCGCAATTGAGACATTTTTTAATTATATTTATGCATTCCCTCCACGTATGACCGTGTTCCGCACACTCCGAACACACTTTTCTTCAAATTTAAACTCTTTGTTGGGAAGCCTCTCCATAGCATAAAACGAGAAGTAAACTTGCAAAAGGACGAATACCTCGCTTTCTAGAGGTCTTAGGTTAACCATGCACAACTTACACCAGTTTAAAATAGATATAAAATAGGGTCAAGGGCACCCTTTCTGATTGACGAGTGCGTGGGAAGTTTACAATATAAGTAGAGTGCAAATTAAATAAGAGTAGGTTGGCAATAGTCGACTATCTTGGAGTTCCGGGATAACAAAAAATGGGTACAAAAATAATTTTAATAATATGCAATTCAATATTATTTTACAAGGTTAAAATGAGTTTTAGAATGAGCTATACACATACAGATTTAGACCGGTCTTCAGCAGCTAAGGGGGAACAGACGTGGTAAGGACGGTCATCGTACTAAAAAAACGGACCATATTCCTTGAGGGACGCTTGAACGACCTTGAACGTAAACTAAGCCGATAATGAGGCTCATACTGAAGGAATATGGAGGGAGGCAAAGAGAGCACTTGCACAGGAGAGTTGCGCGTTGCTCTTACCTCGAAGATTTGGTTCGAGGCAGTAATCTTTTCCTTAGCTCAAAGTTTAAAAAATAGTCTCTAGATAATGAAAATTAGAGGCGGGGGATGCGTCTTAAATCTTGTTTTCTAGTAACACGAATTGAGATTGAGTGAGGAGTGGGTGAAGCGGATCAGGGGTAGACTCACGTAAATTAACGAGAATACAGGGAGCTTGATAGATTCTGCGAGAATGGTAGAGCGTCCAACAGGACGCGAATAGCGTGTATCGACGTGGGCGGAGAGAGGATACTAAACAAGGCAGGGAGGACGGCAGATACTCGGCAGATACTGCATTCTAACTCTGGCGCGGGAGGATTTACAGGGGTCGAATGTATCCCACCCCCGCCTCCGTCTGATGGGGAGGGTTCTAGGACCAAACGCAGCGGCAGAAGAGAATAGACTCGGTCTTTTAACGCGATTGTGAGAAGGTTCTTAAGCCATCGAGGCAAAATTTGTTCGACTCCCTCCGGGCTTTCACCTTTGTCACAACTTTCTGTGATTGAGGTATTTCAGGTCATCGCGGCGTCTCACGGTTTTCTATAATTTCGCAACTCCATTAGCGCAGACAAAAAAAGTCGCCCTAGGTGTCTGTTGTGTCTGTTGTGTGGCGGAGCACACATCCTCTACCTTCATTACTAGCGTCATTGCTAATGCCAAATAATTTGTCCGAGTTAGGAGGTTGGAGGATAGGGGTGTATGCCAACTTCTCTTCTAGTTTGTTAGAGTTGTGAGTTTAAATTGGCGTCCAAATCAGAACATTATGATCATCCAGAATGGTCACCTCGGGAAACTATGACGTTTAGATGCCAGAATGTAATTAATGAGCCACTAGTTAAGAAAGAGGAAAATAATTTTGCCCCAAATGCATATAAACGAGGCCTAATGAAGCAATTTACCAAAGCTCTGCAAAATAATAAGTCATGTCTTTAGTATCTTAAAGCAATCTTCCCTAAAATAAGTGATGCCTTGATTAAAGAAGGCAACTTCGTAGGTCCTCAGATTCGTCAACTTATAGCTTATGAGGTCTTTGAGGCGACAATGGATGAAACTGAGCTAGTATCTGTGTATTCATTCAAAGATATATGCCAAAAGCTCTAAGTGCCTCGGCGAGAACTTGTAATGGAGAACCTAATCAAGTGCTACCAAGATCTCGGATGCAATATGTCACTGAATATACAACTTCTTCATTCTCATTTGTCCTTCTCAGAGAATGCAACAGATGAAAGTGATGGGCATGGAGTGAGGTTCTATCAAAATTTAGCGTCTCTGGAAAGCAGAACCTGAAGCGTGACACACCTGAGATTTCTTACAAACGAAGAAGAAAATACTAAAATGAAGGTTAATATGATATATTATGCTAACAAACATACTGATTCATTATATTCATGAATTAATTACAATGGACGCAATTAATGTGACATCATGGTATCATGGAAATCGGTATCAATTGCAGATTAATCAAATTGGCAATTTACAAGAAAATGTTACGTGATGGGAACTTTAGGTTATCAAATTCGAATTCAACATATTCAATTTCATAATTAAATGGACATGAGATCTATGCTTTTAGGGGGAGACACTGAAATTTATTGGACAGTGTTATTTATTTATACGTAATATAAATAGAGGTATGGAAAATGGGTTTAAAGAGTTTCCATATAGAAGCAGTGAGCACGAAAATGAAACTTACGGGGTGTCAGTTATAAAAAATCTGTACGTAAGAGCTAAATTTTGATATCAGATTTGAAATCAGCATCAACACTATGATAGGTCTCAGTAGTTTAAGTGTCTGTAAGAATAATAAAGTTGAAATTTTTTGCCAATATTATACACAAAAATATTTTACGAAGCATGGGTGTGCACTGCAAAGCTCAGCTTCAGAATTATTTAATTTTTGAGTCCCTGTTTGTAGATTTAGCTCTGTAAACCTGAGTACGAGCCTGAGGCCGCACTGACTTGCAGACCAACGGAGTAAGAAGCCTCCCTAACATGGTCCGATCACCTCTCTGAAGACTTGGTGCTTCGACGATTCACCATAACTCCGATAAGGATGGCAATTCCTGTCCCGCCAGACGCTGTGCAATCTCTACTTCTGAGGGTTAAAAGAATTCATCTTCTATACCTGGAACTCAGGAGAGGTTTACATGGCTCTAGAAGCTAATTTGATGTCAAGCGCCCTTCTTAGGGTGAGAGCTGCTTGATTATCTCCTTTATTACGTCCTTTGTAATCTTCCGAAAACCACCGGAAGCCAAAAAGAGCTCCCATCTATCGATAACCAGTCCGGGAAAGAAAGCGGTGGTTAGCTGAAATAGCGGGTGCTTCTTCCGGCAGGAGGCCACCAGACATCGTGCCGGAAGAGGAAGGTTTGATATCGCGGCCCACCCGGAAGGGAAGGGGAGAACCGTGGGAGCATTAGCTATTCTTCTTCAATAAATATACATTATACGGAGGCCATGTTGTTTATATGAATTGTTTTCTTACAGCAGACGATGCATTTTATAACTTCTTGACATGTGACTATTTCTTACGTCTATTTACCTACATTCTTCTATCAGTATGCAGCGCACTATAAGGTATATAGGTATAAAATAAATTATTTTTTGTGAAAGAAAGGAGTTACTTTTGCCGATTTTCTTATTATTTGTAAACAACCATATTTAATGTCAGAAATATTTTAAAAGGAAATCACGTTTAAAGAGCGCCTTACTTTCAGGAAAATCTTTGCAAGAAGTCTATGTTTTTATTAACATTTATTGCATTTTAGTAGCTATATGCAACTCAACTTTTGATACATAGACGTAGTATCAGTATCATGGAAGGATTGACGCTGACTAACTAACTCAGTACTTTTTCTCAAAGAATGGTATTAATTTTTTCGTTTTATCTATTATTCTTTTAAAATATAGGCTCTCAGAAATATTTTAATTTCAAATTAAAACTTTTTAATCTACAATTGATTTTGTTCATCATTATCAGCACTAACTCTGATATCATTTAAATAAGTCAAGTTGTTTGTAAAGGTGAAGAATTACAGTAGATCTGCAGAACACTTCCTAAATACTGTAATTCGAGCATGTTCATCCAACAGGTTGCCTTGTTACAAAGCTGTTGCCTAATAAGTGTTATATCACAATCTAGAGCATCGAGCTACGGTTGGGCGATAGGTGTGGTTTCTTGTTATATTCACGCTGTGCTACATATGGTGGATATTGAGATTTTGATTCGTCTAAGTTGCTCGTGTCATTGCTTGATAGTTCAGACGGCAGCTGTGGTAGATGAATAGCAATAGAATATCGAACTGAAGGTATATCAGACTGAAGATATAGATACATGACAGATTTTTTGCCTCCTCTGTTGCAAATTGCAGCGAAATAAAATAAAATAAGACTAAAAATGGATATTACTGGCTGTGATTACGAGCAGAAATAGTGAAATTATAACAGAGAATGTATTTTGATCTTCTTAATTGATAAGTCTACTTGAAAATATATTAAAGACCAGGAAAGAACTCACATTAAATACCCACTTTTAATATTTGTTAAGCATAAGTAGCAATCCGTTAAATAGTCCTTTAGATCCCTCAAGATCATTGGTATGCTAAACATGAGGCCATGCCCTTTGCCTTTCATCGAGAAGGAAAGGGAACATGTACATCTGACACAACATATGTGAGCTCACCAGTGTTTGTCCTGATCAACCACTTTACATCTAAAGTACAGCTACTAAAGTTTCTTCACATGTTTGGTCAACTGTCTCTTGTATTCTCTTAATGTAACTGATCCACATATATAACAGTAACTTTCTGGGGAATTTTTAAATTCTCTAGACATTGATTTATGTTTTCTGTATGGAGAAAACACTGAAGTATGTCAAAAGCAAATAATTTAGTAACAGCAAAATATATTAAATAAAAAAGTAAAAATAGAAATCATTTATAATAATAGACAAAATTATCAAGCGTTTTGATAGAGAAACCACGGATTTAGACCCATATAACCTCAATTAATATTGAGTATACTTTCATAAATTGCATAAGTTAGGTTGACAAATACATTAGAAATACCACATTAAAATTATATCAAAATCCGATTATAACTTTTAAAGTTGTCAGTTCCGGACCAATCTTGTTTATATTCACTCCCCACGGAACCATCAGTCTATTTAACGTAGGTAAGATGGCAATTTACGATAAATTGGAGGGTCGCAGAAAGAGATGTGTGTTATATTCGTGATTTTCGAAAAAATATCCCTATAAAAGGTTTTTCTCTTTTACGTTTTGTTTTCATTTTTGTACAATGTAATTAGTGAATAGGGATCTCTTCACTCTTTTATTTTTGCCTAAGACAGACAGCAAAATTAGCTCTCAGAGTTACTACCCCTTTGCCTGACCATCCACCACCCAAAGCACGTTAGTATTTTATTTTTTCTAATGAAAGGTAAATTCCTGTTTTTAAATGAAACTTTTGTGTCTACTTTTCTTTTATTGCTTGTAGGAGGACAAGTTCTACCTTTTCAAGAAGTAACAATAATATCCTATGTTGTTCATTTTGAAATTATTTTGCTCTGTTTTCCTTAAGAGGCATCTGTTGTTAAAGAACTTCCCATACTCATCACGAAAGCCACAAGTTGGCCAGGATGAAGTCAACATGAAAATTGAAAGATGAATTTTCAAAGACATTCTGAATCCAATTATTTCCTAAGATTTAAGCATGTTTCTACGAGTTAATAGTGTTTTTCAGCTTTGTGCTTTCTAAATATTTTTATTTCAACTTCAACGAAAAATGTCTCCTAGTTCGTTTTCATTTAGGTTAGATGAAAACAATTAGTCGTGGATGGCATATCCGGATCTATTGACCGGTGTAAACTTTAGCTAAAAACTGAACATCTGTCAATATTCCTTTGAACTTATCCTTTAAATATTAAAAATTACGACCTTGATGATCTATAAGCTTCACGAACCTTTTTGTAAGGTCAATTTTTATATGAAGTGGACGAAAATGTACAGTCCAAGGGTAAATATGTAAGTCCTGGCAGTTTCTCCCGGTATTTACCGATAAAATATTCAGATCTAGATGGCTAATTGTGTTTTTTGTAGTGGTTCTTATCAATTCTGCCATTTCAAAGACATTAAACCAAATATTTTCTGTGTAACCGAACTACAATCAAAGAAGTAATAATACAACTTTAAGGTTGCCAAAGATATTACATGTGTGGTCCTTATATTTGCTCTGACTTAATGTTATTGAGGCTAGTATCATATGATACATTGACTGAATGTTTGTCATTGCCGTTATGTAATATTTAAGTTTTAAAGCTAACATTACTAGAGTCAATAAACAGTCTTTATTATTTTGAATCATATCGACAGCCAATTTCTTGCATTAGACAATTGATATGATAGCAGAATCAACATTTTTTTCAGGTATTTAAATGATGAAAACAGAAAATAGCGATGGCGTAATTCGGAATCTATGGTGTTTGATTGGAAAATGATCTATTCTTGAAGTCTGGAACAAAGTAACCCTGACATTTCTTTTTTGTAATTCTAAAGTGTACACTAATTTATTTAACGCCATTTGACTTAATAAATGTTGGGAAATATTTGTATCTGGAATATATATGTTATCTTTTCCTGTATCTAATATCACTAGCAGAGAGTTCATATGAACTGCTGTCTGTTATCGTTGCTAGTGGAAATGGTGGTAGATTTGTTTCATCATGTGATACTGATTTCATTGCTGATTCGCAGTTTGGGTACGTCATCATTACTTTTTTTTATTTTGTGAGACCGGCAAGCTTTGTCAAACAAATATAACAATGATTGATGTGATTTTACAGCTGAGACGAAACCACGGTGAGTGATAACGGCAGAGCTTCTTTTTTACCATTAATCCAAGCTATTAACCTTTTTGTTACGTTTTCAGATTGTTGCTTAGGTGTATATTGTCCCCAAAACAAAATATGAAGTTGCCTCTATGATATGAACAAACACGTCTATTTGATGTCATTTTGAATGAGCATACAATATCTGATAGGTGTAGAAATGAATTATTAGGATGTAAAAAATAAAAAGAAATAGACACCATAGTACCTAAATAAATGCTCGAAAAACACAAAAGTCACCACAATTTGTCAATTGCACATCAGCAGAGAGCATCAACAACCATTCTGTTTGACTGTCACGTAATGACTAACTTAAGCCGTTCCCTGTTACTCTGCCCTTAACCGAGTGTTTCTAATTCGGGATCATTTAATTATCGAAATTGTTCAAATTTGTATATTAAATCCACAATCTGGACGTGTTATTAAAGTTTAATAAAAGTACTTTGCATTTTACACAAAATCTAGAGCTGATAGAAACAATCTAATTATAGTTTTAAAACCAGCATATCTAAATTAAAATAAGAGCACCTATTTGTTGTTCTGTACTAAAACCTTTGTGGCCTTAAATGAATGTAAAGGTCTGCCATTTTGTTGAAAATAATTATTATTTTATGGATAGAGACATTCTAGCAACATTGTCCTTACTGGTTCTATGGAAATTGCCCAATCTACTTTTGTTTGGTCGGTTTCAATAAAATGAACGTCAGTTTAACCGTTTAAAGAAATACCTGGGGAAATCTTTTTGATATATCATTTTTTAAAGCACAACGTCATTTTGACGATTTCGTGGAATTTTCTTTCTAAAGTCTTTCCTTCTCACTAGTGAACACTCTCTTCTTAACATTAATTTAAAAATTCTGCAACAACAATATGCCCTTTGCCACAAGCAAGGCTTTCGATCGCAAACTTAAACAACGTTTTATCGGCCCAGCTCATGAACTAATCATCTCACGTCCATGATTGACGCTCGCAGACTACAAACTCTCTCATCATAATAGCCACTAATGATTACACAAATCAAATCACGTGGTTCGAAATGTGAGAGATGATCATAAATTATAACTTCATCTTCATACATCAAGATTGCAATTTACATAACTTCTACGCAAGAGTACCTGTAGGAGGTGAAAGTTTTCTGTGAGATCGGTTAATAATACTTTTTAAATGTTTTTTAGGTCGTTTGCGTAGTGGATATGAATAAAATATAAGTTGCGGGACTTACAATGTGTTTAATAGTGTGTATATAAAAAAATCAGTCCAAAACTTGGTCCACTATTGCTTACATGTTCCTGATTGCTTATTTAAAGGGTTTAGAAAGGTTTTATCTGTTAACATAAAGTTAAATACGAATAAGGCTTCAAGGTCTGTGTAGTTTGTTGTTGATTTTGTTTTTGTCTCTTTTGAAATAGTATTTCAAACTTACCTTATTATTTTTGTGCGAAATAGACGAATGTATGGAATTTTTGTCTAAGCATGAATCTGTGGGTGTTTGCAACGATTTCGGTACGAGGGCAGAAGTGAATACATGGGTTTAATGTAGCTTGCGTGTGTGCTCTATTGATTTTTAGTAGATGAGATCTCAGGACTTGGATAGGATATGTAGGCTCGATGGGTTAGTTTTTGAGCCTATAAAGAAGACAAATGTGAGGCCTAAGTGTGGAAACAAGGTAGATAGTGGGAAAGGCAAGTAATTGAGTCATATGTAGGTAAGAATAGTTTTAAAACATGCTTGTAAGACAAGGATCACTTATCAGGTTAGCTAGCTAATACATTCAGTTCCCTAAGAGAGAAATCAACTGCAACTGATATGATTGGAAGTAAGGATGGAGATGGAAGTAGAGTGACTGCTAGTGTAAGTGAAACCTCAAGAGGAGATATAGTTAGGACTGAGGGAATTAGAAATATAAGCCTGACCGATGTGCTTGTGATTGGCAATTCTCATGTTAGATACTTAGATACAAAGTTGACTACGCATAGATGGCACTAGTTGAGACTTTGCTTGCTAAGTGGTGAAATACATAAGAGATCTGAATGACAGGTATGAAAGGCTGTCGTCTAACTTTGTTAATCATTCAGTTGTGATGACACTAATAAGAGTGAAGGATGTTAGCACAGTATGGACAGGTAAGGTAGGGGAAAGATATAAGAAGTTGATTAAAAAGTAAAAGAAAGTCGAATGAATATTGTTGTGATAATTAAGGTTTTAAGAATTGATGTTCGGTTGGAATGGATCTTTCTTGCAAATGGGTTAAATAAATATGTAAGGAGTATGTTTGAGATGGAGGGTGTAATATTTATGGATATTTAAGATAGGTTTTACGGAGATGAAGAAATGTATGATATGAATGGACTGCTTGTGAGTAGGGCTAGGGTAGATGAGTTGTGAAAGAAGCATGATCTTTACGGGCAGGAACTAAGTAATGATAGTGTTCAGAGGAAATATTACGGTACACAATTGTACCGAAGCTAGACAGGGCGGGGTATGGAAAGGGAAGAGATGAAATATTAAGTTATTCAAGCTAAAAGAGGTGCTCGATGGATAAGAGGGCTGAGGTATCTTTTTTACTAATTCTCGTAGTCCTTGAACTAAGAAGGATGAGTTAGTTTTGTTATTAATGAAAATATAGACATAATATGTGTAACAGAATCATGGGTCAGTGAAATTAGATTAAATGACAAATAAGTCTCTTTGACTTACAGGGTTATGACATGTACATTATTCAAAGAAGAGATAAGACTGGTGGTGGGATAAATATTTATATTAAGGCTAGCATTGCATCAAATATAAATAATTCAATAAAGCAGGAAGAACTAGAATCTATGAAGATAAATAAAGGTCAGTAAAAATAGAATACTCAAATTAAAAGACTTTTACAAACCAATTGGACAGACTGATGATAAAGTACTTTCCAATGATGATAATTTAGTTCAGGGATTGAATTTTTGGAAGGATTGGTAAATAGTGATCATTAGATAGTTTGTTTTAAGTTGGGAATAGGAAAAGATAGCCCATCAACAAAAACTACTAAATCTCTAAATTATCGTAGGGGTGTGGATTATGTAAAACTAAGATAATGGGCGAATCAGTCTAAATGGGATATTGAATTTAGTGGTAAGTCTACTTGCGAGATGTGCAAAACCCTGTAAGGCTATAATCAACCAAACTAAGTAACTAGGATGAAATTTTAACATGAAATAGCTAGAAAAATTTCTGGTAAGGAAAGATTACATGGAGAGTGGTGGAAATTTTAATCATTATACGTAAACTACTAATAAATAAAACAAGGTCTGCTGACCCAAGTTGCCTGCTCTCACTTATTCTGATTTATGACCTTACGACCATAAAATTTTCAATAATTCCTGGATTAACCTTGGCAGGACCTTGGCAATCATATTATTCGAAAGAGAATGTAAAACCACCTAAAAGTGTAAAATCTCGTTAGAATCAGCTGAATAGTTACGATCTAATTGCCAAAACACAATTATTCCTGGGTTAATCTTAGGGGGGACCTCGCTAATTATATCAGTCAAAAGAGGATGTTAAACATCACAACGGTTTCAAATTTCGTTCGATTCAGCCAAATAGTTATGATGTTAAACTTAGGAGGACTTTTGCAATTATATAATTCGGAAGAAAGTGTAAAACCTCAATAAAGTTTCAAATTTCGTTAGAATCAGCCAAAGAGTTACAATATTATTACAAAAACAACAAAAAATCAAAACGGAGCTTAACCGACCGAAAATATAATTAAGAAAAGTACAATACAAGGGCAGCAGAAAATAATTTAGCTCAAATTATCTAGATGAAATGAAATAGAGCCTATTAAATATCAATGGTTTCCTAACTAAATCTGATGAAGCAATAATAGAGGAACTTAATGATCATTTTCTTCAGCATTTACTGAGGAGAATTAAAAAATTTCGATTTGTGATAGTTTAGGTCAAAGAATGAAGTGTTGAATATAATTAATGTTAAGAGGTAACTAATTAGAGGGCTTATAATTTACTTGAGTAAGGCATCTGTCCCTGATATCATTTTATCTTGGTTTCTTAAAGAAGGTGGTGTGAAAGTATCGCAGCAGCATTTAAATATATGTATACTAAAACAATGTAATTTGCAGAAATATTTACTCAATATAGCAGATGTAGCGCCATTTTTTAAAAAGGGACGTGAGGCGGACTCCAAAAATTGTAGAACTGTAAGCTTTGCATCTATAGTTTGTAAATTTCATGATAATATAGATAATAAGAGTATTTCTTACCATCTAGAAAGATATAGTTTAGTAAATGATGCTCAGTATTGGCTTAGAAGAGGTAGATAATTGTTACAAACACTGGAATGTTTTTGGATTATGTAAGTAAACAATTACATAAGGGAGATAATGTTGATTTAATATACTTAGATTTTACCGAATATTTTCATAAGGTTGCGCATAAAAAACTATCTTACAAATTAAAAATGATTCAGATATGTGGTAAAGTTGGGAATTTAATACTGAAATAGCTGAGAGACAGGAAAGAGAGGGTGGTATTGAATGAGGTGAGGTCACAGTAGAAGGATGGTATCAGTGGCGTAGATCAGGTGCAAATAATAAAATGATTCCTTCCTTAAAGAATCTTGAATATGAAGATAGATTGAGGGTGTTAAATATGTTCTCATTTGAAAGAAGGTATGTGAGAGGGAAACGAATGAGCATTTAAAATTTTTCTGGCGTAGACAAGCTGGAATTTAGCAGATTATTCGAGTTGGAAAGTATTGATAGTACTAAGGGCGCCACTTGAAAATTTAAAAAAACAAAGGTATAGGCTGGATTTAAGACATTATTTTCTCGACAACAGAGTGGTAGATTACTGGAATGGTCTACCACTGGAGATAATAAGCTGTACAAGTTGAATGTTTTCAAGTGCAGGTTAGATGAGCATATGTGGATTACAGGTTATTATGGTTTTGAAGTTCTATTTCGGCAAATTACATATGGTAATATCCTTATGTGTATATATTATATTATTCTATGCCTAATGCATTATTTAGATTTTAAAAAGCCATGATGTTTATCTCTTTTTCATCAGTTTATGTGATTTCTTTTTAATTGGATCATCTCTGATAGGCCCTTGTAGCTTTTTTCATCCGTTGGATAATGGGAAGAGGATTGATTTACGAAAAGAATTTGGGAAGTCACAGGTGTAGAATTGGCGGGAATTACTCATACTCAACAAATTAGTCATCGGTGTCCACGGTGTTTTCGGAGGAATTTAAAATAGCTCCTCTGGACTATGAGTGTTCAATATGAGTAGTTAGACTTACTAGTGCTAGAAATTTTTATTCGTCGGATATCTATAAATATTTAGACCTTAATATTAATTGTTTATACAGCAATGAGAAACAGATGCAATGGCAGCTGACGAATTGCATAATAATCATCCGTATGTGACTTAGGATGCTGTTTCTTATAACCATACACAAATTCTTATCGTGTCTTTTTTGCAGGTTCGTGTACTGACTGAGTTTTCCAATGACGGGACAGAATGTAAAAGGTTTTCACTTCCTTCACCGCTGGGTTTTCTGCCGCGTTGGAGAAGATTCAATATAAAATCCATCGGCTGAAAGTGCGCCAAGGGACTGAGGGAGAGCATAGTCATGAGCAGGGAGCACGGACAAAGAGTCGCCGTTCTTCCTCCAGAAGGTAACAAGAACGTGGAGATTCGAGCCAAAATTGTGAGGTGTAATATTAATTTACTCATGTTGCTTTCGCCTATCATCACCCTTCAAAATTTCAGCAATATAAATCAATGGGTATGTGTTCGTACCGTGAGAATACTGTTGTAACGCTGTATATTGTACAGAGCCTTGCCAACATTACAATTCATTTTATTCTTATTCTCAATCAAGTGTTCGCTCTTCTCAATTCCCTAATAATCATCATATTTCTCCAACTTTTACTTCCATAAAAACAAATAATTGATACTGTTACCGCAACAAATATGGTGCACAAACTGTAAATTTATTACAACCTTGCACATATTTAAAACCAGCACCTACTTTACCTCACCCTAATCTATCATTTTTCTCCCCACAAGAACCAATTCACCATCATCCTTCTCATTCTAATGCTCAAAATCCTTCAAATTTTTTAACTAATTTAAACTAAAAAGGCAAGTGGCAAAAGGGTCTTATTTCTACTCCTACTCTTCATTTCCCGAGGATGTTAATCCTTTCGGTATTTTATGCTCACTTTTTGCATGTGTCTTAACTGGTCTGGTTGACACTGGTTCTTAATTGAGTGTCATCCGAGTTTTGCACACGGCTATAGCTTGTTCTACCTTTGGTTCAGTACAAATAGAAGACGTAACCTTCCAGTTCATCTGGGTCTTGGTCCTGTCTATTTAATGGACTTTCATTTTGGCCGAAATAGATTGTCCACTATTGGATCTTAATTTACTTTCCGCCCATGACCTCTTGTATGATTGTCGCAAATACAAACATATGAACACTAAAACCTCTCTAAGTGCCTCTGGCTCTTTTTTCTCTTCAAACTACTTTCTCTTTTCTCTCCATCTCCATCCCACCGATACCCAAATCCAGTGCCTACTGCAGGAGTTTCGTAGTGTTACCCTTCCACCTTAGTTGTTTAGTCTTACTAAACACAATGTGGTACATCGGAGTGAGAATACCGCAAGTCCTGCATTCTACCGTCCGGAAAGTTGAGAATCAGATAGACTTATTGCCATGAAGCAAGAGTTTAATTTCTTGTTGGATTCTTACCTTGCCCGTCTTTCAACGCCCCCTTGATCCTCTCTGCCTCAGGTTGTAAGGAAGTCGACCTCTAGTCTATTTTGTGCTGTGGTGAATTATAGGCGTGTATTCGGCCACCAATATACCCAAAGGCAACCCATTGCTCTACCTCTTAGATTTTAATTCTTCTCCTTTCTGTGGTCCTATATTTCTCGACTTGATCTGGTTCATGGTATCAATCAGATCACTATTTAGTGAGATAGTATTAAAACATATCTATAACCAGGCAATTATTTTCCTTTGAAATGCTTCGTATCTTAAGTTTAGGTAATATTGGCAAGAACTTCCAATGTTTCATCGATTAGTTAATGAGAGGTGTTCCATTTGTCTTTTACTATATAGATATATGTATTACTGTTAGCACCTTCATCTTGAGATGAACATTTCTCTTACCTACGTCAGGAGTTCACTCTTCTAAAAGTGTATAACCTGGTACTCCAAACTTCTAAGTGTTCTTTTGGTCTCAGGCAACTCTCTTTTATTGGGCATCACATTTCTCCTGGAGGAATTCGTCGTTTCGAGGACCAGGTTGCTGCTATACGGGCCTTCTTTGACCTTCTTTACTGAAAAAACTTCAGTTTTGTTGCATGGTACATTTTTACCAAAGATTTATTTCTGACTTTTCTCGCATTATGCAACCTCTCCACATTTTACTCTCTGCCAGATAGAAAATTACTATTTAGGCATGGTCTATCCAGACGTGTAATGCCTAATCTCTTACAAAGAGACTATGGCCAATCCTTGTTCCTGGTGGCAAATAAGCGTTGCCTTGGATGCGTAAGATACACATGTAGGAGCAACGCTGCATCAGAAGGGTAGTAACTCTTGGCATCCCATTGCTCTTATCTCTAAATCTTTAACTCCTTTTTCAACAGAAGTAAAGTACGTTGTCACCGCAACTACTAGGTGAGCGCATTGCGCTCCGCCACGTCGCTAATATTTGCAAATGCGTGATTTTACTGTCTTTACTGGCTATAAGCATTTGGTTGGTAAAATTTACTCTTCTATTACTTTTTCTGTTCACACTGCAGTTGATTCTTTTCACCCTGACTTTATTCTGCAGAATACTAGCGATAGATGCTATGTTTCTGGTTCTAAACACGTTGTAACTGGCGCTCTTTATCGTATTTCCGTGATTTGGGGCAGGAAAACATTGCGTTACGTTTCCTAATTCGTAGATCCTTCCAAGCGCATTCCGATCAATTTTTCATTAGCTCACTGTCCTCATCTTCCTATTTCTCTCGCAACCTGCGGCATATCTTTAACCAAACTCACGTTTTTTTTTGTTTTTTTTCCCATTCTATTATTAGAGAAACACGCACGCTCATCGCACAATCTTTCGTGTGGCCAGATGCGAATACAGATGTGGACAAATGGACTCATTCATGTTTGCCTTGTCAACGTACCAAAGATCATCTACAAATAAAGACTCATTTGTCTTCTTTCCCTCTTCCTTTGCCACGTTTCACGCCATTCATGTCGATAATTTAGACCCACTGACTTATTCCCTTGGTTGCACCTCTCTTCTAACAGTGATCAACCGTTTTACCCAGTGGTCAAAGCTGGTCGCTTTACTTGAAATCCGAGCCTCCACTATCACTTGAACTTTCGTCTCAGGATGCTTTGCTCATTTTTATGTCCATTTCACAATCAATACTGATCATGTTAGTCAATTTGAGTTCCACAAATAGTGATCCAATTATGTCAGTAGTGGCCTTCGTAACACTAGCTACTATCCACAAATCAAAGCAGCTGTTGAAATTCTACTTCGTTCTTCTGATACTCATTCATCCTTCAAAGAGGATCTAGCCTGCTATGCAGCCTAGCTTGTCTATGGTACCCAACTACGTCTTCCTGGTCGAATTTTTATCATACTTAACACATTCTACCTTCTTATTCGATTCTACTTCATACGTAAATATTCGGTGCCCAAAGTATTATCTTGAATAGAGTGTCAATAAAAGACACCAACCAACCAACCACTCGTCTCGTGGTTGAGCTCAATGTTGCACAGATTAGTGGATCTCAGTCTCGACTTGTTCCTGATAAGCCTTTTTTTCTTTCCCCTTCCCGGTGTTACTTCATATATCTCTTTTGAATTATCATTGGGCCATTTAGCTCCCCCCTTGGAAGGCGTAATTTGAAACAGATTTCCTTTGTAATTAAATATGAGTCAGAATTAGATCGCCGCAATACTCTCATCCCCCGATACATTAACCGCTTTCCTAATTTTGTAGTAATTAGTTACTGAATATTGCTTTGGCCACTAATAACGTAGTCATCTGTTGGCTTCCTGAAGTAGCCAGAAAGTGGGGGGCTATTGTTTTAAGTTCCAGAATTCTCCCTAATACAACTGCTTTAGAAGTCCGCAACTCTCCTCCACTTTTCTTCCCGCAACCTACCCTCACTACCCCTTCCCTACATTTTCTTTTTACCTTTTGGCTAGCCTTTTTTCCTTCCACAAAGCCACCTACCTAAATCAATTAAAGAGTTAATTATATATGTACTGGGTCCTTTTCTCAAAAGCTTCACCTCAAGCAAGGAAATAATGAAGTGGTTGTAACACACAGCGGACATCCAGTGACAGTTACCATGAGTGCCTACTAAGCAGAAATCTTTCCTCCCAAAGAAGATGTCAATTGTTCCCTTTGTTTTGACTGTCGCGACTCAACTCTCTCCTTATTTCAACCAGTTTATAATGGTCAGTTTGTGGTCATCTCTATGAAACCGAAATTCTTTGTACTGCAGCTTTGCACCAAGAGTGATTTCTGTTGATCTCCTGAAACGCGTTTATTGATGCTGTTCGCCCTGAAAAGACCTCATTTTTTTCTTCTTTCATTATAATGCTAAATGGCCCAGTGATCCCACATACGCACTTCCTAAACCCTCCACTAAATGCCCAGACTAAAAATCTACTGATCCCGCCAGACGCTAGTTATTAAAGGACAACAAAACGGATTAGGTACTTTGGGTCCGCTTAACTTCGCTTTTAAAGGTACTTTGCCTCAATTATCTTGCTCGGCCAGCAATTTGTCTTCCTTTGACCGTAGTCAGCCAACCAGCATAGAACAGGTAACGGCTGGGTCGTTAGGAAACTCGGTCGATACCTTGATTACTACAAAACCATAAAAAACTCTCTTAAAAGGGTGTATTGAAGCCAACCGAAGGCGCATAGAGCCATTTTATTCATTTGCTTCAAGTTATATTATAATATCATTGATATTATGGTTTAATTTTTTCCCAATTAATAATTTTAGCAATTCCATTATATCATTTTTTCGTGTAATTTATACACTTTAAAGAATATTTAAATATATCTCACATGAGATCGAACACCAACTGCAAAGTCACTTAAATACACAGACCATTCAGAGCGCAAATTTGCACGATCATAATTTTGACGCTCGGCTTATTTTTATTTAAATGAGGTTGTGTGATTCCTGGCTTCGCTTGAACATGTTGGTTTAAGATCTATTTATATTGGTAAATTTGTATTATGAGTTTTCTAGTTTCCAAAAAAGTAAGTTTTAATTTAATTTCTTTTTTAATTACGTGTCCATACATTTGTACCGAAGGGCAGTTAACGATGTCCCGTATTTAAAATTCTGTAATCTCTTAGCCATAAAAAATTTAAGGTAGAAATAAGTATTATTACAAAGAACAATATTTTATATTTTATTAGCTAGCATTATAACATTCAAAAGGACTGCAACCTGACTCTATGCCCTTATCAAAATGATTAGCAAAATATTTAAGGCCATTCTCTCACAAATGACAATGATGGATGCAATGATTTCGCAAAATTCATTCTTCCGTTCTGCACTATTAGATAGTGCACCTACAAATAGTCTTTCTTTAACAAAACTTCATAGAAGGTAGTGTAAAGGTGACAAGTCAGGTTACCTTGTCGGCTAAGGGAAATTTGTCCTATGCGAAATTATTCGTTGAGGAAATCATGCTTAAAACCATGCCATGGTGGCAGAAGCACTGTGGACTGTAGCGCCTTGTTGTTCAAACCATTCGTCAGGATTTGTTTTATTGGAGAAAATGCTTTTGAGCATGTTAAGATATCTGACAGTGCTAATTGACTTAGCTTGTCCTGTTTCATAGTCCTTAAGGAAATAGAGCCCATAAATCATATTTCCACTTAGTACACACTATACCATTATCTTTGGGGAGTGCATAGGTTTGTGAGATGAATGATTTATCTTAGTTGATGACCAGTTCCGATAATTCTATTTATTTTTCATGCTTTTCAAGTAAAAATGACATTCATCAGTGTAAATTATGTTATTTAATACTAATTGTTTACCATCGCAAATTTCTAGAATACCGAGACAAAATGATAACCTTCGTTGGTTAACCTGCCTTGATATTTCCTTGTATGGCTTTAAACTCAGATCTTTTTTGAGAATAGTTTGGACAGCTGCTCTATTCAAATATAACTCAGCACTTAATTCACTTACTGAGTTTGTTTCATCAAAATCAATTAATGTCCTTACCTTGTTAATAATCGTTTCCGTCCTCCTACTTTTCTTACGACCGGAATTTAATATCTGCATAGATAGGATAACCATGCAGGGATAGACTATCCTGTTATTAAATTTCAAATTTTGTTATTTTTAATGATACTTATTTATACCCACAAGCTTTACTAGCTCCCAAATTACACCATTATAAAAAAGGGGACAATTTTTTATTGTCCCCCTTTATAAGCCATTTATGCAATCGTATTAATTCAAATCCTAAAAACCTTATATTCCTACATTCCATTTTTTGAACTCACGCAAAACGATATTCCGTAAATCTTACTTGTTTTGAATCCTAAAATCATTCATTCCTACAATTCTACTCTTTTAAATCATAAAATCACTTATATCGTAGTTTATTTCTAAACTGATTTTAAACTATCACTTTGGTTATTCAATATTTATATTATTAATTAATTGTTCCCTTATTTTTGCCCAATTTATTCCGTGGAAAAACTATTTATTAAATACATAATGACGCATATATTAAAATAAATATTTCTTTACCAAATTTCTATGGTGTAGTATTTTCCAACCATTATCTTCTCCTAAATTAAATAAATACACCGGTTATTTGTTTCTATTTGTTTTCAATAAATAGATTTGTATTCTTACTATTCATAACTTAAATTTTAGCTCACAATTTTTCTTCTAGCTATTCGTATGTGCTTATTCTCCATAGGAAGTTATCTTCCATTATTTTCATCCTAATAAATTTAAAAAGAAAGTTGTGTCAATAGATAATTTATTTTATTTCAATAATGACCCTTTTAGACTATTTAAAAGCACACAACTCTGCACCTTGAATACATTAGATCTAGTAACAAAGCTGGGAGATAATAATGCAACATTATCGATCAAGATATCATTAGGGATCCATTTGTGTGGTAGCTCCCTACATAAATCAAGTAAACTCTGGAAATCATGTCCCACAAAACTCCTCTTGACCCACAGGCCACAGCAATAGCCCATGCCATTTAAAGTCGCAATCTCAGCAAAGTGGCCTCCGTTGATTGGAAGACGTGACACCACCTATCGCGAATTACAACTTTTAGTGGGCTTCTTAATAACAGAAGTTGCTGCTCTCATGAATAGTTTGGTGATGCTGGAGACTTCCAGCGCCCCTATCCCTTACGAGGAAGGTCTCATACACCATACAGAAGTATCCACCATCTTTATGATAGGGTTTATAGGTACCACAAGGAATTTGGAGATCAAGCTCATCACAGCTGTCGTGGTTGCAAAAGAAGGAATGCAGAGGATGGAATCTCTGCGACGTTTAGTATTAGGTAATGTGCCCTAAACCGCCACCACCAACTCCTGCTTGTACATTCTATACCCCAGCATACGCAAGAAATACCTATAGACACGGGATTGGTTATTTCTCTCATACCCCTGACTGCTGCAGACTTAAATTCAGAACAATCAAGTGTGCTACAGAAAACTGAAAAAAGCGCTCATATAATAAGTTATGGGAAAAATTGTTAGTTCCTTTGGACTTTGGTGGATATTTACTTGGAAATTCCTAGTTTGCAAAGTAAAATCTGTTATTATTGGTGCGGATTTCCTCTCCAATTATAATCTAATAGTTAATTTGCTCCCAAAATTTATAAACGGAGAAACTCAAATTGTTAGAAGTCTAGTGTTACGTAACAAAGCAGCTGGAATAATATTCTTTGGACTTTCAAAGAATTCGCCCTTCAGTGAATAATCTCCCATATATTAATCAATATGTGGAAGTATGACTTCGAACCCGCCGTGTGGCTTAATTTTCTCAGGCCTAGACTAGCGCCAGCTATGTTTGTTTTCATTTATGATCACCGTCCCTCACTTTGATAGAGTTGACTTCCCATCTGGCCGCTGGTGTCTCCCACACTCCTTGCTGTGATGTAGAAAAATTTTCTCACTATACTCTGGTCCTTTCCTCATATCAGTGCTCTTTAAACTCCCAGGTTTGCATTGTCTGACGCCATGCTATCCTTTGGGACTTCGCTTGCCTCGCGTCCTCCCCCCCTTGCCTCCAGGCGGACTCCCCTATTTAAGGCGAAGTGCACAGTACTCATCAGAGATTGCGAGTTAGGAAGTCTTGGCGCCCAGATCAAGTGCATATGTACCCCCAGTCGAACCGAGCTTCGTCGTCGTGATCTCTTGAGCAGATCCTCTCCGTCATCTTTTCTGTTAAGGGGAAGATTACCACTACTTTATTACGTCCCAGAAGACTGTTCTAGGCTTCGCCTCTTCTCATCTGTCTTCGTGTAGAATCTACGCCATTCCGTTGACGAGTGTCTACTGTGGTCCTCCCCCACTTTAAATAGGAGTAAACGCAAACCCATTGGAGTTCCCTGCACGCTCTTACCCCAATTCATTCTACGAAGACCTGGTCAATGGTCTTCCGCTCCCATCAGTCATCCGAGGTAATCCAGAATCCTACCCTCGTAAGTCATTCCATTCTTTCAAGTACTAAGAAGACCCCATAATCGCATAACGAAAAGATTTAGTAATTTTACTCATCATATTTAAACCGTCGAATTAATTAATAATTCCCTGGCCCAGCTTTCATTAATTCTTGTCTCCTTATTTAATCTATTATCTTGTATTAAAGATTATTTTTGTAGATGTGTTTCCTTAAATAATTTCTGAGCTAAATCTCGCAAAAGAGTTCCCCTTTTGAATAGCCAACCTGTAATTAAGTCGCACTCTTACCTTGGGAGGCCATTACCTTCCCTTCGCTGCAAAACTGCCTGAGTACAGGGCGGGGATTTGCCAGTCTGACTCAATTACGTATGTACCCATATTAGAAAGTGAGACACACTGTGTCGTTACACGACACAAAATAAGCAGCGTAATAATAGTGATGGTGTTATGGAAATGAATAGAAGTGGTTATGTTATGGAAATGAAAAATGAAACCATTTCTCCTTACGTTTTCCCTCATATCATCAAGATAAGGACCTAAAATCAGATTCTGAGCCAGAATATTTTTACCTAAGTTGTTCGAATTATAGAAATACGTATTATTATCATTTAATCATGAAGCAAAATTCTCTCTTTAGACATCATATTTTGCATCTTCCCCTAATTAAATATAGAAAAAGGTTCAATCATACAGAGTAACCAGTGATTATAGATTATAAATAAGAGTTAAAGATAAATTGACCCTCCAATTACTCAATGATGATTACATAGCAACATTGGTAGGCTGCACGATTTTGCTAAAGTAGATTCGAAGGCCATACCTTTTTGAAATATCTAAGAACAAAATTAGACAGAAAAGACTGTAATTTTAACGCCAATAGGGCCTTCTTATTGTTAGTTTACTGCCTCAAGGTTTATGATAAGTTCCCAACCATTCTAGGCATTCAACGATCAAGTCTCACGAGGGGTAGTATTTACTTTTATCATATGTAGATGCCTTACATGTGGCCAGTAATGAAGCGGAAGAATTAAATAGTACTTGTAACTTTTTCCCAAATGCGATTACTCGAATTCAGATCAATTTGCTGAAATGAGTTTTGAGTGTTGATTGTGTAGACTTTCAAGTATTTAGGATCAATCAACTCCCACCGATAGTTTGTGCACAACGTTGTAACTACCTTTCTCCCATTAATAACTATAATTTTAAGAGATATAAAAACAAACTAATTTTCAGTTATCTAAAATTGGTTGAATCTGCAGAAAATTCTTTTCACCTTTGCCCACCCCGCCACTTTGTATGTTCCTTCCCTCCGGATTCACAACTGTTGCTTCATCCTTTTGAGTTGGAGCAATTTTAAGTAACATGCGACGAAGACTTGTAAGTAGAGACCTGCCTCAGCTATGAACTCAAGGGAGCAGAACTCAATTGTTCAACATTCAGTAATAAACTATTAGGCACTTTTTAGTGATAAAACATTTCAAACATAAGTTGAAAGAATTGAATTCCATGTAGGCATAGCGGTCATAAAATATTATGTGCAATTCATTCCTTCATAAACAAGCATTTACTAAGAAATGCACGTGGCCTTGAATACATAAGCCAATTGATTAGTGATATAAGGCATATTTCGCGCAAGGAAAGTACCAGTGGCGCCCATTTCAGAGCTCCAATTACGAGAAAGGACACGAAACATTCCTCCATCCATTACACTCAACTCTCGTATTTCAAAGTGAAAATCTTACCTGTTTAGTTAATCCAATTATACCAGCTCTTCCATCTACATATAGCAATGGTGAATTACGAAACAGTTTCCAAAGGCCAATCTAAGGATGAGGAATTGTTTAATTGGCAAGAAAATTCCTCAAATTTTGTTGATTTAAATAAAATAATTCTGGCCTCCTCTACACTACTATTATTTGCAATCTTTCAAAAGGTTGAGGGAATATAAAGTCGATTTCTGGACGTGTTGTGTGGCAGAGAATATTAGGGCAAGTTTGACCTGTGGTTCGGACTTATTTCTCATGGCATGAGGCAAAAGTACATTGTCGCATGAATCTACGATAGATAAAATTTATTGTTCACGATAAGGGTCACTCTATGTCTCTCCTGACATAGTAAGCCCTTTTCATATGCCAGCCAGGGAATTTAAACATCTTCCAGCAATCATTTTTGCATTCATCATAAAAGATGTGTCTATCAAGGAAGCATTCGGTAATGGCTTTATACCATGATTTGATGCACCAATCCAAATCAAAATCAATGCCTCGCAATTACTGTAATGATTTACTTTAATAACCTAGGGATTTGCCGTGGCGACGTGCTGATTGAACGATTAAACAGCCCCTTCAAAGCTTTGCCTCTCGAAAACTACAGTCGCAACACACGACTATAAATCCTTCCATCTGTGCTCTTAGCCATAGTCAATTAACTGAAATTGGATAGCTAAAAGTAATCCGTAAAGATGGCGTATGGCTGTAGTTTTCGATTTGCAGGCGACTTATTTTCGACTCGAAGCATATTCAAAAAACAATTCATTTTAGACTTGCAATCCAGAAAGAATAATGTTTGACCTTTTGTTTCCAGGCAAGTAAAACAGCACAACACATACAATTTGAACAATTAAAAAAATATAATCGTGTTTCTTCTAAAATACGCCAGTACTTAATTGCTTCACACACCATTTTACAGGCTCACACGAGGTTTTGATTATTAATATAAAACCTTATAGGCTCCAAGGGAACAATATTCTGCCTGACGCACTTAAAGAAGCCTGTAAGTTATAATTTGTAATAAAACTCTTTAATTATCAGGACTACGACGTCGTATGACTCTCCTGACTGTTGTTAGCCTCCCCTTTTTTCATCTCAGTTCATTATGTTAGCCCTTGTTCTGGAATAGTCGTTTGATTAATTGGAATTAAAATTATTTTTCGTTGTATTTTCTCTATTATTGTTAGCATTGTACAGACCAAATAATTTGCATAGTATAGCATAGAGTTAATAAAAAATGAAGTTAATAATTAATTCAATTTATTTATCATGTAATGTTAAATTCAAAGCTATTCTCAAAAGCTCGGTGTCTGCCCCGGAAGAACCTGTTTTCAAAGTTTTAATTATATTGCTGGACAATTAATAGCAAACTTTTATTCGTGCGTCTTCTTATGACAGGCGAATATTTTGAGTTTCCAAATGATCTCCTGAAGCATTAAGATTATAAGCTATTGCAGCCATTTAATTAAAAATTGTCAAAGATAGTATAGCAACGTTTCTTTAAAAATATACTTTAAACTATCCCCTTCCCTTGTAAACAACACACTTTCACACCTATTCCCATGGTAACCATTTTCTGTTAATTTACAACCGGTTGATTTTGTGAAACAATTTTAACCGCCTCCTTAATTTTTCTGTTTAAACTAATATCAGTACCATTTTACCCATTGATTACTTTTAATTCGTATCATTAGTTTTTAATTACTCATTTTGCCACTAAATTTTTCCGCAATTCACGCTCAAGCCAATTCTTTGGTCAATAATATGCGTTGAGTTTCAAAGCTATTATTATCTTACATGTGATTTTATTCATTTTATAATTTAAAGAATTCGCGAACACCGTGAACAATTCAGTGGTAAGCGTTCTGGTGTAACTCATTTTCAATCTCGGCAGTCCCACGATATATATATATATATATATATATATATATATATATATATATATATATATATATATATATATATCTATATATATATATATATATATATATATATATATATATATATGTAAATGGGTGGAGGAGGTCAAAATCCAGAAACACACTTGGAGTCGTTTATTGACGTTTCGCATTTCAACTTCTTCAGAGCAGAACTGCAGAGGAAAGGAGATTGCTCTTTATATACACATGTAGTAGATGTCATCCGGATCATGACTGCTCGTCCTCGATCGGCTTCTTCGTGTTAGTCGGTTGATATGATTGGAATCAGACATTTCCAGTTCATTACTTATAACCTTAGCTGCATCAATGGCCAGACAGGGAAACCCGTCCCGGTGATTGGTTGACCTGTCGGAGATAATATGCGCTACTGCAATCATTCTTCCCTCTCTGTTTGCTAAACCTTTATGAATTACTTTGATTCCACCCGAATTTGTCAAATGGCTGTATTCATCGACACGTACTACCATTGCTTTTGATGTTCTATGGGCTCTAGAGTCCTTCTTATGCTCATTAATCTGAGTCTTAATATCTCTTCCTGATTCACCATAATAACTGCGATCGCATCCGTCACGGGGTATTTGATAAATAATACCCTTGTCATTTTTATCTGGCGAATTCATTTGCTTTACTACCTCCCAAACACTAGTTTTCGCAGAGTTAGCTATAAAAATAGTTGCCTTCCTAAGAGACCTGTTAATTCTCTCTGGAGCCATAGAGTACGGAGTAGACAGGTAGCTTACCCCTTCTAATCCTTTCCCGGTGGGCTCATTACCTTCGTCCGCCTCTGTGAGCGTCGTCTTCCTACTTCTCTACGTTATTTGTATTGCCTTTTGAGGTAATTTTATTAAAAAATCCTCTGCATATTTTAGTTTCATAAAGGCTTTCTTAAGATACTCAAATTCATCATTCAAAAGGCTTTTGCTACAAATGCAAATAGCACTCAAATATAGCCCAATGAATAGCTCCGTCTTCGTTTTTTTACTAGGCCAAGAGAGAAAATGAATAAAATTCTCCTTATTCGTGGGTTTCCCTTACACGGATACTTTAGCCCTATCGTCATCCCTATTGGCCAACGTATCCAGGAAAGGAATTTTATTGTTCCTCTTCTTCTTCCACGGTAAACTGGATGTCCCCATTCACTTCGTTCAGCAGTTCCAATTTGTTGCCTATATCGGTATCTGCTTGAATTACGCCAGAACATTATCTATGTACCTCCACCAAAGTGAATCACTCCCAAAAATCCTTATTAATTTTTCCATCTCTAGAACTTTCATAAACAAGCATTCCATTATAGAACAAGCAAAGCATCACACTTAGACCAATCACCTCAGACCACTCGCCCCCAATCCTCAAATTGTTTCAAGCAAAGTATGAATAGCAATGTTACTCAGTGTATAGATATAATAAATTGACGTTGCTTTAAAAAGCTATTAGCTTTAGCTACTTTTTTGTATTCGTATAAACATGCCTATTCAAAATAGATTTTATACACTGTTATTAAAATGGAAAGAACCTTTTTATCGACTTCTACTATTTCTTTCCTCTTGTCTGTCCCACTTCATAACTACTTGTTCTTGTTATTACATACGAGTATGCATTCGTAGATTTATACACATTTCCAATATATAAAGTAAGAAAATAAAGAAATTATTTTGAAAAGGATCCAAATATTTGTCATTACTCGATATAGTTTGTCCCTTCAAATTACAGCTCAGCCACGTCGCTCATTAATAATCACTTTGGCCGTATATGAAAAAGATTAAAAGAAATTATTGGTATGAACATCTTATGTTAAAAGACTTGTTGAGCCAAATAAATTAATCCTTCCTTACAATAATTACAACTACCGACAAAATCTTTTTATAAATTATATTGATAATCTCAATTCGTAATTGCAATCCAATAGTTGTAATAATTGAGTTATTGTTGAGAAAATGATTACATTTTAATATCTTTTTCTATCAGATAACTATTTATCGCTCAATTGCTAGGAGTTATTTATCACAATTGAGTTTCAGCAATTGGAATTCCAAGACGTTGGGTATATAGTAATTTAGGTAACTGGCAATTTACTCTTTACTCAGTTTAACTTTGTTTTTGCTATTGACTGCAAATGGATATTTATTTATTCTTTTCCTAGTTGAGCGTAAGAATTTAAGCTTATTCTAGACCGGTCCTTGATACTTAATATGCCAGAATTTTCAGGATAGTAATTGAGGAATTTTTCGATTAATAGGAGAAATTCCAGCATAAAATGAACTATTAAAAATAACTACAATAAAGGTGATTATCACAGAATTGTAGACAACAAACTGCTTGACCATCAATCGGAATTAAATTGCTATCAACTAGAAGATTACATGATTACGAATTTTAGAATTTTGAAATAAAATGACTTTATTATGTAAACTTGAGGAATTCTAGTTTTCCTTTAATCTAATAAATAAAATTCTCGTTAGGTGCATATTTTGAGTCAAAGACGGCGAATAAGCAGCGAAGAAGGAGCCTAGAAATACAATATTTGGACAAGAGAAATGAATAAAAATTACGAAACACATTGATCATGAAAATGCTTAAGAGGTAAATAATTCAAGGGAAAACTAACGAAAGATGTATGTTCAAAATTTGGCTAAGAAAAATACCAAAGTAGAAGACGACATACTCCAATCAACACTTTAGTAATCTTTTTCCAACCAAAACCCGAGCCTGATTTGGCAAGGAAACTCTTTTTAACAAAGAAAGAACTTAACAAATATATTTGCAGCAAACTACCTGGGAGGAATATAATGGCTATTTTTTTCCAATTATATAGGTACCAGTCCAAGTGAGGTACATATCTATTCTTTTCAGTTTGCTGCTGTCTTATAATATATAACATATTTCTACATATCGTTTTCTTATATATTTTAAAAGGTTTCAAAACTGGTGGGGCAAAGCAGAAATTGAAATATCCATAACGGAACCAAACCCATATCCATTTTGTTTATGTCTATATGCTTGCTGTAATTATCCCATTTCGCAATCAAGTACACATTATTTTAGACATAAGAAATACAGTTTGATTAAAAAATAGATTTGTTTAACGCTGAAAAGATTTGTCTAGGGAATTCCAATGACTATTTAAGATTAAGAATATTCAACTTTCAAGAAAACAACGATAAATATAAACGGGCTACAAACTTCCCATACTAGCATTTTCTCTTCACTATTGCCCCATTCCTTCCCCTACGTCGAATATTAATCAAATTCTACGAGAATTTTATGACTTTCAATATTAGTTCCTTTTATTGAGGAAGCCTGAAAATTTCCAATATCGTGTAAAATTAATTCATTGAATGGCATTGATATGTATCAATTATTTCATTTTAAATTCTACTCATTCGTGGAAAATGATGCTTAGGCCAAGCAAATGATATTATTTATTTTTTCCTTTATCGAAAGTTATATCAAAGTAATGGATGTAAAAGTTGGGCAGGAGTATAATATATAGTTGTTATGTATTATTGTAACATTTTGTAATAAAATAGGTATTAATTCCTTATTTTAGGTTATAACGGGTTTTTATTTTTTATTTGGGGGGGGGATAGCTTAAAAGTGGACTCCCATTCAGATCGACAAGCAAACCTTCCTTCTGATTTGGCCTAAAATCATATGGTTTGGTCCATTAACCTTAGTTACCTCTGGACATTAAACAGATAAAAACCAACCTGATAAAAACAGGTAACCTGAAGGACTATTTTTATTGGCATTTGAATTAAATATAATTTGATTTATGTGTTGTACAGTTGCCACAATTAATCAGGCCAAACTTTTCTGAATTTCTTTCATAGAGTGACAATTAAATTTATTATTATTTTTCGATAAATTGAGCATTTGTGGTATATTTACTTATTAATATACTATATAGAACATTTACAAATAAAATAAATAAATTTAGCAAAATATTTTATCTTATATTTCCAGCCGTACTATTGAAACATTTTCAAATATATAGGTTGTTACGAAATAAGGGAACCATATTTTCGAAATATCGTCTTTTGATACTTTATTTAGCTTTATATATTTATTTAATTTCCAGTTTGGATATTACAAAAATATTGGCTTACTTTTTTTTCTACGTAAAACCATATTTTCTAAAAAAAAATTACGGAAAAATATTAACATTGGCAACATAGAAAAGCAAAGCTTAGCTGCGCCGTAAAATTCTATTAGAGGATTTCTAAAACATATATCCTAGCTATATCCTATAATATATAAATTATATCCTAGTTAACTTACGTTCTTTTCAGAAATGTTTGAAAGATAGGACATCACTGATTTTGGCAACAATATAAGTATGTCCATTATAATATTATGCAAATCTGTTGCATGATTAAGCTTTTTGCAAGCCTTGATTGGCGATGAAATTTTAGCGGTATTTTGCACACAATCTTGTGAGATTAGTTTATATATGGATGATTGGTACTAGGTGATGATTTATCGAGTGATCCTCAATAGTCCCTGGTACCTTTTATCATTACCTAAATTATATTTTTGATAATTAAAATTAAAGTTCGCATTATTTATAGTTTGTTCATAGAGTTGTCCAAGGTCCCTATGGTATAATATAGTCTAAGTGACAAGAAGAACTTAGACATTTTGAATTAAATATTTAAATTAGTTCGCAAAATTATGTAAAATGTGAAACCTTTTTAATATGTTCAAAATTTACAACAGGTTTTACAACTGAACTGTACTCAATTTTGAGGCCTTAATTTTTCCAATTGGGGAAATTCAGTTTACAATAGGATTCAAATCTTAGATAACTGTATGGAAGCTACCCTTAGATTAGAAACAGATCACTATCAAGATTATTGTTCAAACGCGTTTAAACCGGTAATCGGTAGTGAAAAAGCATATGCGCAGTTAATATATTTGTAGGTCCCGTGACCATTTGGTTACACTAATATAATTCGGGTTAAGAAGGCAATGTTATTGTAATCTAGGTTTTCATCAAGCCCTTGGAATGGGGCCAGCGAGAACATATAGTAGAGAGCCTAATCAAGGAGTAACAAGATCTCGGATGCTATATGTCACTGAATATCCGCTTTCTTTAATCTCATCTGTCCTTTTCCCTAAAGAATGCAGAAGATGTGAGTGATGAACATGGAGAGAGGGTCCATCAAAATATGGCCTCAATGGAAAACAGATATAAGGGAAAATGGAGCCCCGCGATGCTGGCTGACTTCTGCTGGAACCTGAAGCAAAACACACCTGAGACGTCTTACAAATGAAGGAGTAAATACTGAAGTAATTAAGTAATTGCATTCAAAACATATAATCTGACTTTGGGAGAAAAATACATTTAGGGTATCGTGGAAATCGGTATCGATTGCATAATTATTAAATTGGCAGTTTCCATAAAAGCTCTCGTGACGGGAGATTTTTGTTATCAAATCCGCATTTGGCACACTCAACTACATAATAAAGTTCATATGACATCTGTTTTTCTTTTGATAAAAAAAGAAAAATTATTTGATTTTGACATAAGAATATTACTTTTACCCAATCAAATTTGAAAAATTTTATAAGGATAAAACAATGTTTATATGGGCGGAATGAAAACGTATACAAAACTAAATGAACAGCAAAGGAGGCAAGGTAAACGGAGGCTGGTTATGATGTAATGTGGCCGGTATATAGACCTCGCGTAGTTGGCAAACTGGTTTCTGGCTAGGGTTGGATGTTTATTTGTAGAATTCTTTTCCATATAGTGACAGCTTCAGCCATATATAGTCATCGTCGATTACTCTCTTGGAGAATGATGGTTTTATTTCTATTTAACATTTCTCGGGTGAGGGTCGTCTAATGCTTTGCAGTGTTGCGTTTGATGGCTCCGTCTTGGAGATACGCTGTTAGTCGCAAAAATAGGGTTGTCAAAGTCATCACAATGTAAGAGGAAATTCAATTCAGTCTCAACAAACACATTTTACGATTGAAGTTTACGTCAAATCAACAATTTGCTGCGTACAATCAAATCTCCGTTGTTTAAATAACCCAATGTTTTGCTTCCTACTTATCACTATTTTAGGCAGTATTTAATGTACAGACATTAAAAATGCCAATGACCTTAGTGTAAAGGTTAAATTCCCAAACTTTGATATTAGCGAATATAAGCTCTTATCTATAGAAGTAGACTGCCTTTTTACCGGATACATGTCGATAATACTCTCCTTTTTAAAATAACATTGCTTTGCCTCAAAAGTAATCTCCCTATCACTCAAAAGAATTCATGAAACTAATTAACACTTCGAATGTAGAGGGTCTTATTATTGGGAAAGAATTGACTGCTTCATGGGAAGACCCTTATCCTCTGTTTTTTGGCTCTCTCTTCATAGAATATTTTCATTTCGAATTCTGGCCAACATTTTATGAGAAAAAAATCCTTACATTATGTAGATGACCTATTTTTATTATAGCCAAAATTGCCAATATTTATTCTTCTCTTACACACCTTAATAATCTTAATCCCTCTATTAATTTTAAATTTCAAAGTTAATCAATCTTCAGCTTACCCGATTTAAATGTGCTCATAAACCGTCATATTGATTCTAACCATCTTCCTCCGTGCGTACAGATTATGATGCTACTAAATTCATTGGTAGCGAAATACATAAAATGAATAGCATTTTTAAATTCTTTTTTCATATCCTGCATCTTTATCGAAGAAACGCATGAGAAAGGCATACAACTTTTTAATGCAATTTAAAGAATAAGAACTTTAATCCACCAACTCAGCAAAAATGAAATTACGCTCAATACATTGTTCTTTTTTCCAAACTCTCCCTCAAATGCCTTAATAGTCAATTACAAAAAAAATTAACCTCATAATAGTTTTGAGCCTTTCAACTCCACCAAAAATTAACTACTCCATTATAAAACACTACTCCTTCAATAGAGTAAGCCTATATATAACTACATGTAAAAATTGCGATGAAATATAAATAGTAAATACTGGAAGCAGTATGTGTTTTTTTACCTTTTCCCTTCCCTCTTCCTCATTGGTGATTTCTTGTTTTTGAGGCGGTCTTTCATATTTTTCTTTCGTATATATACCTCTAATATAATACTATTTCTTGTAGTTATCCTTGATAAGGAACTTAATAAAGTTCGAAAGTACTTGGAAACACCTTTTCATTTTTTCCTGCGGAAATATTGCATTCATATATATATATATATATATATATATATATATATATATATATATATATATATATATATAAATATATATCCAAATTCACCGCAGGAAAGAGAAAACGGAATAATTTTTCTTCGGTAAGAAATAACTATTTCCGAAGAAAAATTATTCCGTTTTCTCTTTCCTGCGGAGAACAAATTCAATCCCGTGGTTAGGTCGCCTATCGCATCCCAAATAGGTATCACCTGAACCCTCAGAAGCGTCAACCCCTCATCATAAATATTACTTCCATGATTTTTTTTGTGTTTGTCGCTCACTGTCATGTATGCAGATATTTTGAATGATGGAGTGTGATGCTCCGAAATTAGTCCTATACTTAGGAACAAATAAAGTCGTTCTGTAACAAACATTATGTTTCTAAGGTAGTTCTGTAAAGTGACAATGAATAAGGTACCAGTAACGCGTTGTGAAACTAATATCCATGAAAACTAACTTACAAGGGAAGGAATCATTAGCATTCCTTAAATCAAAACATAGTGTGTAATGATACTCTCATTTTTTTTTTTTTTAAATCCGTTTGTAAATTATTTCCGAAGGATTGTTAAGTTTTAACTTGTATAGCTACCTGTTAATGGACCAAAGATTCTTTGTCTATCCTTATAACCATAAACGTTGTTATAATTATATCTATAATAATCAAAATTACTATGGATTTCTGCACTTTTAGTATTTCTATATATAAAGGTCAAATATACTGAATTTATTTAATAACATGATTTATTTCCTATTATTTATACCGAACTAGTATTTCAGTAGTAAGTTTATCCGCCTTTAACAGCATTAAGGGCTGGTACACGAAGAGGCATGTCACGATTTTATGTTTTAAAAAGATCTTGAAATTATCCGAATTGATGCATTTCATCTTCAAAAGAGACCATATATTCTCGATTCGGTTCATGTCAGGTGAATTTCCGGGCCATGGTAACACGTTAATACCATTTTCGTCGCATGAATTCTTTACCGATTTTGCTATTTTACATGAGGCAGAGTCATGTTGAAAAATACAAAGCCGTTATTTATACGATTCCCTTACTGTAGTGAAAAATAGAAACTCAAATACAAAATTGCAAATAAGAATAAACAAAAGGGAAAAAACATATTAAATGCTAAGTAAAATTAACTGAAAGGCGCGATAAATATTTAATATTTAGCACAAAAATCAACAAAATTTGAACATAGAAAAGTTAATAAACAATAGTGGATAAGAAAGCTAAAGCTAAGTGAAGTTGATGTAAATAATAAAAACTCCATTTTAAGTAAACTAAAGCGGAAAGAGTAAAATTAAACTACAACTTAATAAATAAAAATAAGCATTACAAGATAAACACAACAAAAAAACACCCAACATAAAACCTAACAACTCCACAAATTTGGGTTGTTCCATCTTCCTCATCTATCCAATATAAGAAGAACAGAAGATTTCAATATAGATCAAGTTTTACTCTCATATTCCTTTCTCACATTTAAATTTTATTCTCTTTATCATCCTTATCCTCTCCACTTTCATCGTCTCTCGCCAATCCTTCAACATCTGGTTCCATTTGCATCATTTAAGAGAGGCGATAGAATCAGATGATGGTTACACAGGGGTTGCCTCCCTCCACCGCTCTACATAAACGTGTAAGGAGGTTGGGTAGGTCTTTTTTCCAATGGTGAATCTGTCTGTCCTTCTATCCCTCCGAATAATCTGCTAAATTTTCTCAATCAGAAAGTAATATTTTGCCAAGTATGTAGTTTGGGATTGGTATTTCGCATCAGTGAGTTACTGGGCGTTTGGCAGAGTAAAGATGGGATAGACGATAAATGACCGACACATGTAATTTTCACTGGAAATACAATATATATATATATATATATATATATATATATATATATATATATATATATATGTGTGTGTGTGTGTGTGTATGTGTGAATAATCTTTATTCCTTACTAGCAGAGATACCCGTCGTTGCCTGGGCAAAACGTGAGTTCGGAACTAAAGTAAGACGGATTTGCTATTTTACTTTTTTTATTCTTCACAAACAATATATTATTCTATGAACTCGCTTAATCTTGTTCAGCAACGCTACAGAACTTCTTTGTACACAATATTTTTAGTTTTTCCTTATGGAGCAAATATAAACATATTACTTTTACCTCTAAATCTAAAGCAATCAACTTAGAGCTGACCAGAAGAAAAACAGGGTTCCTCTAATTGCAACTATACTACTAATAGAGTCACACCTTACAATTTTTTAAATTCACATTGTAAAACTTACAAGGATTGAGAAATGTAGTCTTCTGAATGTAAACGGCAATTCTGACCATGATGGATTTAGGTGTATCCTGTGATTGAAAATATCCTCTGCTTTTTCACTTCCAGTAAGAATGGTTGCAACAATGACATGTGGTATCAAATTTTTTACCACCAGCCAAGTGTCATTACAGAGATTTGCTGATCCAAATTGCGCAACAATATTATTTAGAGTCACTACCTTCAATTCACGTTGGTTAGGACGTATGTCAAGAGATTCTAGAGATCTTAAGAATTATGTGGAATAACCGACTATTTGAGCATGATAAGATATTGTATCAATTGACTTGTAAATTTGTGGACTTCTTGAGAGGGAAAGCAGTTGATCTTTTTTGATTCTGCAGATAATGTTGTTCTTTGGAGTAAATATCGCTCTTACACACAGTTAGTTTTAATTTTTATAGTTTTGTTGAAGATTGGGTAATACTTTTGCCTTAAGATTATCAATAGTATTAATAACGATGCAGACAGGAGATATTTCTATTCCACCCTCAGCAACCAAAAGTACTTTGCTATTTCCCAGTGTCAGGATATTTTTGGTAATTTGCGCTGACAATTAATCAGGAAAAAGCTCTACCCCTTATATTTTTGTTTAGAGACAGTGTTCTAATATTCCTACACAGAGATTATTTTAAGTAATCCTGGATCTCATCTGCTCTGGTTCCTTTAGGGATCATTGGAAGTGTCTGCCTGAAATCAACATACAGAAAAAGAGTGACACCTTCCATAGGAGCCTCACAATCCCTGATGTCTCTTATTTTCCTGATTTTCAGGCTCCCTCATGAGCCACTGAATGAGGTACTAGGCATTTTCCGGATAAAGAAAATCATATGCAAAATACCGGTTGAAATTCCTATATTTATTACTAACCCTTTTTCCTAAAAATGGACAGATACACAAAGAGACTGAGAGACTTCATTTTTATTGATATTTAATTGCTGTAATTTTTCTAAATCTAATAGTCATATATCTAAATTGTTTATTTTTGCTTCAACATCAAATACTTACCCTGAGTGTCTTCTAAATCTTCAATTTTACTTTGAATCACTTTAAAAGCGCATTCCATCATGCAGTACAATATATCGTATATGCAGTGCATATTATTTATCTTGATCGCTAATATAGCAACTAAAATACAACTGACATTCTTTTAACAAAAAATGATATATAGCTTATTTTTCTAATGTTATCAGTTCATATGTAGTGACAAGAATCTGAACGATTGACCAATTTTATTATAATTCTAATTGAATTATTTTTTTTAATTATATTACTAAAAAAATCGGGAATAGAAAACTTATGGATTAACGACTAATTGTCAACTTTTCCAGTAAATTTATTTTGCAATTTATAAAACCTTGAACCATTTCGTAAAAAGCAAACGGTATCTTTGTGATATATGCACAAAAATAACCTAAAGAATAAATTTCACATCGGTGTAGCATTTAGAATGATGAAGTTTGGTGGACAGTGTAATTTGTGCCACTAGAACTCGCCTAACTCTTTTCATTGTTGAATGATTATATTTAACCTACGTGTTAATTCAATTTCTTCTCATGTTCCGCTACAAATGTAGTCTTCTTTGTTAAGTTTTTATTGAGAGAAGGTGAGGTTTAGCATTTCAATTACACGCCGTTATGGATGATATCGTTCCGAAAAGAATGGCATTCAATATGGCGTTTGAGTTAGTATATCCCTTTAAGTTAGAATTCTGAGAAAATAAATTATATAATTATCTAGTGTTTCTATAGTTTTTCTGTGTTTTTAATTAGAAACAACATAAGAAGAAAGTGTAGGTAGCATTAAATGATAGAAAGGGTGTAATTTTAGAGGAGTTCCAGTTAGTTATATTCTTTTCGATCATAATTTTGTTTGCTCTGACGGGTAGGTAAATTATGGCTTTGAGGATTTAGGCCGTTGTTTGCCCCTTTCTTCTTTTTTATAGTTTCATTATGGTGTTTTTAATTCAATTCTCGTTCCTTTTTATGCGGTTGATTAATTGGGTTATTATTCAAATCTTTCATTAATTGTGATTTATAGATACATTTCGTTGATTGTTTTGCTCACATTCATCATGTAATCTTTTTCTGATTACAAGATTTGCGACTAATGTGTTTTACGGTGAATCGCTCTGATTGTTTTATTTACTCTCTTTCAGCTTTTGTTACATACATATATACTGGGTTTTGTTATGATATTTTGGCTATTTTTACTTGAATCGTGTCAGTTGAAGGAGAAGGAATTAGATAGATATTTAATGTTGTATCAGCGCTTCGAGTTTCTTCAATTTTTCTTTTACTCACCTTAAAACAATAAAGAATGCGTATATTTCCTATTGTTCTTATTTTTTTTTCTCTTACCGATCAGAGCCCCTCGCTGATCAATTTTCCGTCCAATTAAATTTCCATTTGTTTTGTTTCCTTAATATTGGCTCTCTAACCCTAAATATTAATAAGAAGATCTTCCCATAAACACGACACTTTTCATTTTAAAATCGAAATACGCTGCAATGCGCTTTCATGATCGGAATATACCTATGTTTGGACAATTTTATATTGATACCTTTGTATACCAAGATTCAATTTTATATAAAAATAATTACCTCTAGTGCTTCAGGTACCAAAATGTTGCTGATGTACACCACCGTCCCAAACAAGGGAACGCCTGTATTTCTATCACAAAATCTTACAGAACTTTTGTTAGAGAAACTTCATGGTGTCCAAGTTGGTGTACAATAACCACCTGGATATACCATGTATAGATAAAGATAATGCAAATTTGGATGAATATAAAGAAATTTATCAGCTGATATGCAATTTACTAAAGAAAAAAGGGTGTCCAAAATGCTCTAAACGAATACGGAGACAAGGTTTTATTGTAATATAATGTATAAATTATCAATAGTGGCAAACATTTATTTTAAGTTAAAAGTAATGAGTATTTAGTGTGGATGTCTTTATTCTTGATGATATTTTGACATCTACAATAAAAACTAACCAACTGTTGATATTCTTGCGCAATAATCTTGTTCCATTCATCTAGAAGAATTCCTCACATTTCTTGCAATGTTTCAGATTCGTCGCGATAAATATCACTCTGAGTTTTTTGTAAACATATTTAATGAGATGTAAGTCAAACATTCTGACACGCTAGTTAATACTAGTGACAGCCTCGTCGGCCAAGATGATTTTTACCGAATTGGTCGCGAGGCAGGTTACATTATCTTGCATGAAAATTTCAGAGTGAGCGTTCAGATAATACATAGCAAGAAAAGCATATTTTCACGGCAATTTCTAGTAAACTTTGGTATATACAGTGCCCCTTAAGTGCACAATAGGCCAAGTGTTTTGTATCTAAATCACACCACAGACCATGAGAGTTCGTCTGCCAAACTTTACAATATTTTTGGTGCAATTAAGAGGCAATATTTCGCCTGGTCTGCGACAAACGAATCTCCTACCAAACGGACTTAGCTCCATTACTCACCTGTTCATTTAACCTACCTAGTGGCGAATGCATGATGAGTTTGTTGTACTTCGGACTGATCAATGGTTTGACCACAGCGAGTGAGCATGAATATTATCTTCCTTCAAACAATGCCAGATATGTCTCCAAGAAACCCTAGCGTTTAGATCATTTTGAACACTACATTCTTATAATAAACAGCTTAATGCTTATAATTTTCTTTTGCCAATTTAGAATACTTTATATGAATAAACAGTTTATACCTATAGGTTATTGCACACAAATAATAGAAACCATGGATTTTCTTAGTAAAAATATATGTACATTTAGAGGTAGAAATATAAGCATTCTAAAGTTATTTGATGGTACTATAGATGAAACGTATGTTAAGAAGCACAACCATAAAAAGAATAAAAGAGTGAAAATAAGGAAATAAAAGGAACTGAATATCTGTAGGGAGCTTACAATTAGAAGACACCTAGAATTATGTAAACACCTTATTAAAAGCGAATAAATGATTCTCAATTAAGTATTGATAGACGGAATTTTATTTAATATAACCGGCTTATATTCAGTAATTGGAGTGGATCTGATGGAACGATATAGGGAGGGAAATTGAGTTGAATGAAAAGGGTCAACGATGACGAAAGTTCCGATGGCAAACTTTACAACGTTATATTCTGAAGGTACCTCGGAATTTCCAAAATAATGGAAGCTCTAAGAAAAATATATATAAAAGATTTCTAGGCGCCAATATTACACACCTCTGGTGAGTATATTTGTTTGAGTAAATACTCTAAAGGAAACAACTGAATGTTTACCATATTCCAATCATCTCACTTTTGAGGTCTAAATTAGAGCTTTTGTTGGAAAGATTAAACAAAGTTGGCTTTTAATGAAAGGACATTATTTTAGTCTTTGTCTCTAAATATTTGAATAAAAGATCTCTGTTTTCACTGATTCGTTCCGTTTATTTGATCATCATAAAAAGCAACTAGAGCATTTTTTAAGGTCATCTAGGAATTAAAAGTTGAGTAAGAGATTATATCTTTCCTTTAATGTTTCAAGATTAAAAGAAGAAAACTCGCGATAGTCCGTTTCTTTCTTCAAGCGTTATCCAAATAAACACTCATCTCATCCTTTCAATTGCAGGATAATTAGATTAGAGTCCTTTTGCCAACATATACACTTGCCCTAACCCTGACAGACGTCACCCGTGCATAACCTTGCGTCCTATGCATCACAGACAAATACGATGTACCTATTTACATTCATTAATCACCGCTCGTTTACCTAGAAAATTTTTGCAATCAGCAATAAGCTTCTTATCATACCCGCTAACTCAATGTCCTCTTTTCAATAAAAACAGTGTCAATGGCAATCAGCAAGAACTACCACACTCGTTAATGACATAAATATTCCGATCGCCCTTGTTCAAGAATGCCACCTATCCTTTAATCTCACCTAAATTTATTTCACAACTACATATCACTCATAATTTATACATACAAAGCAACATAGCTTGCCTTGCCGAATACAGAAGGAAATCACATTCTCTAAAAGAGCCAGACACGCAAAAACCATACTACAAATTGACCACTATAGAAAACCACAATATATAGATTTTAACATCCAACCTTTCTTATCATAAAACTGCCCGGGGAGTTTCTCGTCTAAACCTACTCCTAATCGGGCAGCTCACCGACTTTTTTTAAGTGTCAATTTTTTAGCTCATCGCCATATTTTAGTAAAGTCAGACACCGACTTACCAGGTGGTTTTTCGTTTAACTAAAAAGTTCACTCACCCCTCCCCCCTCCCAAAAAAAGAAGAATGCCCTCTAGAACCCAAATCAAAGTGACTTTACTCGCGACATAAACCCTTGCTCCTCCCAATTCCCAAATAAAACTACCTGGCAAACCTTTATGCACTTCACTATGACAAAACAGAAGTTTCACTTAATGCCAACTGACAAAACTAATCTCCATCTAAAAAATTAAAAAATAGATTTCAATAGGGATAAATGTACTGAATTCTAAACATACTCGTATGTTTTGAATTCAGTCCATCTAAGTAACTCCCTTTCTTCTATCAAGTCTTATCTCACTTTATCCTCACAAACCACCAGAGAAGTAAGAAATATTTTATTTACATACATCAAAGACAATAAACGCTGACACCATAATTTTACTTCTGAAATCGCCCACTTTAGAAAACAAGACACAATCCACGACAGCAGATAGCATCTACTGCAGAACAACACCAAATACAAACCATCAACAAAAATTTAAACTCTCTTGAAACACTCAACTGCAAAATAACCTGCTTCCAAATGAGAGAGAATACGCATATCTCACTCAATAATTTACAGGTTGGGGACTGTATTCGTTGCTAGTTATCACATTCTCAAGAAAAGATAGAAGTGTCCAATGAATGACTTCAAGATATTTTCTGTCTATCTCACTAGATAAACCAGTGTTTTCCAACCTTTTGTATACTAACGCACCCTTAGACACTACATTTTTTTCATATCGGCGACCCTGCCAACCGAATTTTATCGTTTTTGAGGTACAAGACATATTATTTTAATATAAAAATTAGAAGAATCTCATTGAAGATATACTTCAATATGTTTTGAAGAAATGGTTGACTTTGTTGCTTTTTGGCTAACACTTGAACTCTACGTTCCATCTTACTAAGTAGTAACCTATTTTCGTCATTTGCAGGTGTTTTTGTGTTTTGTGACAAGTCCAGTAACTGTACTAAACTCGCGTTCAACCATATATGACGATGTAAAGCTATGAAATATAGCTTAATTGCTTCCCACAGCTTTGGATACTTTTCAGAAATTTCTTTTTGTGACCAAAATTCCTGGTATGATTGCTTGATTAGAGGCTTTAATTTAAAGTCATTTTTAAACTAAATAACTATTTTAGCAATAGAAGATTAGTTTTATTTGTATAAGCATCTGTAACTGGGTTTATCAGCCAGGCAGGTATTTTTATATCTATAAGATCTTGATATCTACAACTCATGTCATCGTGTATTCTTTTCAAATGTTCGCAAAAAACAAGAGGTCATCATCTAATATAGAATTATTAGTCTCATCATATTCAAGTTCATTTAGGTTTGGAAACAGAGACAGATTCTTACGACCAATATTATGGTTGAAAAAGGAAAGCAAGTCTAAGAATGTGCAAATTTTAGATTTTGCTTAGTTAAAAGTTACATCACAGCTTTGCAACTGCAAATTTAGATTGTTGAATATGATGAAGATATTTGTTAAATAGGCAATGTCCTTCTTGCAAGCCTAAGAGTTTATCACTCAAATGAATACATTTATTCTCTCCGAAAAATGGAATTATATTTTTTAGAAAAGTGAATAAATTTGCTTTAAACAGTTTACTTTTGATAACAATCTCACTTCAGTATTTAAAAGGAGATAACATTCTTCATCATTGTTATCACAGAGCTGTCAAAATATTTTCACTAATTAAGTGGATGGCATTTTATTTTATATACTGATGTAATAACATCGTTAAGAGATTTATGAAGCCGATCACTCAAGGTCCTGGCAACCAGATGTTGTCGATGAATTACGCAATGTATTGTAAATCCCCGTGCACAACTCGCTTCAGCAATTCAAGGAAACCTTATATCGTCTTGTTAATGCTGGAACTCCATAAGTCGCGCAAGCAATAATATTGCTCATTGGGATATCTTTTTCTTTGAAAAACTGTTCAACTACAATAAAAATAGATTCCCCTCTTAGTGTTTGTTTCAAGTTTCTTTGCAAAAGCAGCTCTTGCTCAATTCTGTTATTTGAATAAAGCTAAAAAATTCCTAAAAGTAGTGCTTCATTGCCTGGCAGTGTAAAGACATCCAATTGTAAACTAAATTGCTGAAGCTATAGTGTGTCACATAGAATATCTTCATTGTCTTCGGCCATTTCGTCAACTCTTCTTTAAACAGTATTATTACTAAGTAGAATCGTTTTGGCAATTGTGCTTGGTGAAGGATGATGTACTACTGTAACCAAGACTTCCTCTATAGCTCGCAAAAGCAGTTTTTCTCCAATTGTATGAGCTTTCCCAGACCTGACAATCATTTTAGAAATATTAAATAAACAAACAAGTCCATCCTCGCATTTTGTGCATCATTTTGTTATAAAGTTGCCAATGGTTTTTCTGTCGTTAAATCTGTCTCTTAAAGTTTGAAAATATGACAAATTCTCCTTTTCTTTATCAGGATGAGTCTTCTTTAAGTGATTAGAAAGTCGAGATGGTTGCATGGCCTTTTTAGAGAACACTTTCTCATAGAGAAGGCACATTGGCAGTTGGTTGTTACATATTAAGAAAACTAATAAATCTAAACTTCAAATATTCAACACTATATTGTTTGTATTTGAGGACATTTTAGCCCATGTTATGGGTAGCTAAACAAGGTTACTATATTTAAAATAGATCAGTAAATGGCAAACACAGATTTTCTCCACCAATAATAATTACAGGAAACAAGTCTAACTCATAATTGAAATAATCGGGTACAGTAAACATAAAAATAGAAAAAAGGGAAAACAGCAAAAATATGTGTTAGCAAGACGATGATTAAGTTTGTATATAGTTATTAAAGTTATACAAAAAATCACCTTTCTTACTACTTGCATTTGTCACAATATGAGTAAATGTTATGAAAAAGATTACAACATCAAAAGTTATGCGAAAAATATTGCAAAAAAGCACTAAATAACTAATATCACGCAAAGAAACAACACTTACCAACACAGAAGTTATGCGGAAACTTAAAGCAATCTAAAACAGACGTGGACCGAAGAGAGTGGGGCTGTTACGTACGTGTTGTATACAAGTACAAAACGGATCAAGTTTAAAGCAAAAATAACGAGTGGAAGCTTTGTGTACTTATTTTATGCAAGTACAGATCGAACTTCAAGCACGTTTACCATTATTAAACAAGTTACATCAAACTATAAGTTAGCTAGCTATCAGAGGTTTATTAAAACGTCATCAACAAAACCTTTTCAGTAACAGTTTGCATTAAACTCGTCACCGCAAACCAAATGTCGCGTGAAGAAGTATCAACAACTAGTCGTACAATACTGTTAATACAATGCGTTTACTATATTAAGCTATGCAAATAATGCATATAATTTTAAATCTGTATAACAGTAAAATATATAGTTGCACTTATATAAGTATCGACATTACTTTTTTTGCATGGCCACAGAGTTAAAAGGTAATCAATTTTACGAATTATGACCCTGAGATTGCCACTTTGGCATCCGTATGGTGTAACACCAACTGAGCGAGAAAACAAGCACACATAACTGACATCAAGTAGAATTTTCTGTAGAATTCTATAAAATTTCTGAAATTCTGCAGATTTTTTGCTTTCCATAGAAATGCAGTATTTCTATAGATTTCTACAAGTCCAATATGTAGGTATGCTATAATAATTTAGTAATATTTAAAATTGATATAGTTAATATTGAATAAATGCCGAACGCCCCCTAAGTGAAGCAACATCTTACAGCGCCCCCTTGTACCTCAACAATGCTCACGTTGGGAATCACTGGTTTAGAGTGTACTTACTGCTGCACCTTCAATAAGCACATAAACTTCCGAAGACTTTATTTGAGTCAAATAACAGGTTGAAACCGAGACGATCGGAACTAACAGACTTGTGCAGCTTTATTCCGCCTTTACAGCCGTTGAGCTTTAAAGAAAAGTACGTCCGCCTGTTCCACCGTTTAACCAAAACGGTTCATCCTATGTAATCTACAGTCATAGCAAAAAATTTGAGACTACAATATATTTTAATATAAGAAAATTAACGGAACACATCAAACTGCAATACAGAAATCAGATGTCCACGGCCTATAAAATAGATGAAAAAATATCAAGGAGATTAATAACGGTAACATCGAGGTTAAGAATAAAATTGATCAAATTCAACTTATTATCTACAAAAAAAAACAAAAGCCAACAATCTCCTTATAAAAATCAGAAAACTGCCAAAACTCCTCAAATCCCAAGTCAACCACCATAGTCTACGGGTTCATTTGCCCCAATAAAGACTACAAGCTTTATAATACCTCTAAATATATTGGCATGAAAACTACGACACTTTCGAGACATTTAACTATGTGTCATAATTTCAAGAGGAATATACAGAAATTTAGGGCCCGAACACATTTATTAATATATAGAGTGAATTGATGCGCGAAGTCAATATTTCAATGATGCCCTTTGTTCTTCAGGACTTATTCCATTTGTTTTGTTATGAAGTTAGCCAAATTTAAAATGATATCTTGACTGATATTGCTTCATTTTTGTTTAATAGAAACTATTAACTGTTTAAAAGGCTTAATTTTATCAATGCAAGTTTCCATATTGATATTGTTTCAAATCTTGTGAATTCCCGAACCAAGATCCTGTTTTATTTTCAACCAGGAAATTTATAGTGCTTTTGTTTTGTTAAAAGTTGCACCATCATGCTAAATTGGTCCTAAACTGTTGTAAAATGAATTAATGAAGCTCGTTCGGGGATCCTTTTGAGCACATGGCATTGTTCTTTGTTAAAACTACTGGTGCTCCAGTTTCCTTAAAGGATAAGTATCTTCAGACATGGAGACTGTCCGGATGCTTCAGCGTGGGCATAACTGAGAGTCGTAAAATCGGTCCCCCTTTCTCTTCGTATCGAATAATTATACAAGAGCTTCAAATAAGCAGAAGTGAGCTTTATCAGAGAATATCAGTTGCTTAATTCCTCCTCAGTCCATTCTTTATATCTTCTACCAAAGTGTAGACATTGCGTAAGGGTGTTATTTATGAGAGGAGGCTTCTGCAATTCCCCTCTTGACTTGAGACCTTTGTTTAAAATTCTCGGATAAATAATGAACGCACTGCATATTTCCCCTTATTTTGAAGTTTTGTGACGATTAACCGAAGGGAACCTCGGTTTATAAAAGTATATATTGATAATGGAAACTGACAAAGTAGCTCGTGAGTAGAGCTACTTTATTTTCTTTTTAGTATTTTTGCATAAGAGTATATATATATATATATATATATATATATATATATATATATATACATACGTGAAAATTTAAATCCAAATTGGTAGGGACAAGCTATCGCAAAATTCTACTAATTTTCCTTTTTTAAAATGCATATAGCAAAGATAATGCTGAAATATTTAACAACTCTTTCAGTTTTCTGCGGCGGTAAACTAGACTAACATAAGCGTAATCGTCTGATACATCCGCCGAGCATATAAATGCTGCTCTACGTGGGAACTATTTCACCAAGAGATCTCAAGCGTGAAACAAACACTCGTGAACAACGGTTTCTCGAAGAGCATGATGGACAAACAACTCCAATAAATTGTCAGTAATCGCTTCAAACAGACGGATACAACGAAAAATAATCAAGGCGCAGTGAACATCATCAAACTGCACTACAGAAATCAGATGTCCCTGGCCTATAAAATAGATAAAAAAAATATCAAGGAGATTAATAACGGTAACATCAAGGTTAAGAATAAAATAGATCAAATTCAACTTATTATCTACAAAAAAAACAACAAAAGCCAACAATCTCCTTATGAGAATCAAAAGCTGCCAAAACTCCTCGAATCCCAAGTCATCCACCATAGTCTACGGGTTTATTTGCCCCAATAAAGACTGCAAGCTTTATAATACCTCTAAATATATTGGCATGACAACTACCACACTTCCGAGACATTTAACTATGCATCTGCAAAGCGACAGACCTAAAAATCGTATGTAGAGCGAGCATAACATCAACCTAACGAGGTATATACTAGTTGACACCACCGTAATTAAAAGAAAAGAGGGAAATACCGCTAGGCTGAACATTTTAGAAGCCATTTTAATAAACAAAGAAAAGCCGGAAATCAATAGTCAAGCGTTAAGCTAGAATCGAACATTAAAGTTGTTTCAAAATTCCACTCACCCGATTTGCCCGTTTCCTCCGGTACATTTAACCAGGCGGAATAAATATCCCCTAAACACCATTTTCTTACAATCAGTAGGATTCTGACTCCACATTTCATTGGTAAAAGAGGAAAGAATATATCAAGACGCTCCGAAGATGATCGAATAAGATCGAAAGATCAGCAATTTAGTTTGGCTTTTACCAAACCCATTCATTTAAAAGAAAGATGAATACAGGACAAATGATTTACCATCTACAAGATGGAATAAAAAAGACAGTTAGAAGAAAAGAAAGTTGCCAAAGGAAATTAACTAAGGCTAAATAAACCATGGTCCTTAACAAAATTTGCATTCAAAAAAGACTGCTACCCATCTACACTAATATATATATATATATATATATATATATATATATATATATATATATATATATATATATATATATATATATATATATATATATATATATATATATATTGTAGACTTATAGGTGCAAAATATGTTTTCTATACTTATTAAAAAACAAACAAACATTTTGCAAATCACTATTTATTTCGAAATTTTTGGAAGAGGTTCTTAAGGATTGGGTGGAGATACATAGGGATGTGCGACAAGGGCGTTTATTATGTCGTATTTTTATTTTTTCGCAAAAATGCTTTTAAGAGTTGAAAATTTTTGATGGATTTAAAATTAATCTCGACAATATACACCATGCGTACCGATACTCGATTGCTAGCGTATATGGAGATAAAACTACAGAAATTACCTACTGAAATAAATGCATCGTGCAAAAGAATTTTAAGAATAGATAAGAAATTATTGATTGAATGTAAGAGAATACTTTCATTGCCAACGATAAACCGGTGGAAAGTTTAGAATATTAAGGAAATATATTTTCGCAGTACGCTTACTGTGAAATGAGAATAAAACGAGAATATGCATAGTTAAAACAGTATTCGCAGATATGAAAATATTTCAACAACTATTTCTATGAACATGATGGATATGAGATTGTAAATATTAAATGCAATCCTTATGGTATTGAATCCTGCAGGTGTATTGATGTACAACGTGGACGCTGACTAATAATGTTATAAAAATACAGGGAACAAAAGAAATGATGAGAATCCCTTAGAGTGATAGAGTTACAAAAAGTAGTGGGAAAATCTTGAGTGGAGAGACTTCTGATATGGAGAATAGGGAGGAATCAACTGGCATTTATTAGCCACATGTATTGTGAGACTACGAGTGTGGAGAGACATTTTCCGCTGCGAAGACCTGAGCGAGCAGGGCGTGATGAAGGTAGTCGCGTTTATTACTGGTCTTCTTGCACACTTGAAGATTACCAAAGGCTGGCTGACTTGCTGAAACTGGCTGCCTAAAGAGAAGTTTGGAGTTCCGTTGTAAGCAACGTTATTGACTACCACTTCAATAAGTTAAGGTAAGTTTATATTATTTTTTTTTACTTGAGTCTGTTGGTTTCACTTAAGCCAAGTGACTTTGCGTGCTTTCATTAGCCAAAGTGGAAAGTAACATGTTAATGTGACGTGAGCCTAATATTAATTGTTGTTCTAAATTTCTTCTTCAACATCCCTTCTGATTCTTATTCTAATAATTGATTTTTAAATAATAGTAATAATTTTCAGTAATTATTTGATAAAGGTCCCAAATCTGGTTTAAAAGTAAAAAATACTTTCATGGTACATTTGTCTTTTTTTATTTAAATCTGACCTCATTTTTTTGGCAAATGTATAAAAAGTCTAAAAAAATTAAGTACTAATTTTACCAGACTTCGGTTTGTGTGGATAAAATGAGATTAGATTTGAGCAGAGCTCTTGAAATGTGCCAATAATAGGTATTTTTTTAAGTTTTTCCTAGCTAGCCTATCGTTATTAACTTACCCTTACCTTACCTAACCTAACAATATCTAGTTTTATAATTAACCAAGCATGAAACTTACCTTTGATTTACAAGAGAATAAAAATGTGCTATAGCTTTTAAAAAACTGTGCGTCCTTTTATTAGGTGGAACGTCATGATTAAATAAATATCTGACAAAGAATTTATTAGAATGTTCCTTCTTATTGTCTGACGCAATACAAAAGAGTTGACAGCCTTCCACATTTTCGCAATAGTTAGCGTGTGGGCTCCAATTTGAGTGTAAACGAAATTTAAGGAATGATTAACTGTTAATGAATTGAAGGCTCTCCACTTGTCGCTCATACTTGCCAAGCCGAAAACATGTATTTTAGTAATATTGGTAATAATGTATCTGTTGAAAGGTCCAATATAGGCAAACAAATTCTTTTCTATACTCGTCTAATGCCTAAATACCTGTCCTTTCCCTACATCTATTATATCTGATTTTCCAAACTTGGTTTATCTATCTCAACAAGAATCACGTTTCTAACAACTTTGCGTTTGGTTCTTAGCCAAAATTAACAATCTTTGAATACTTAGACTTCTAGGCCACAAATGCAAGTGAACCGCTATCTAATTGTGTTTGGTATAATAACAAAATGAATAAGTTTTGCCTCTGCATGAAATTCCACTATTTACGAATGCATTCATCATGGGGCTTGCTTTTCGATCGTCTTTTGTTTTTATTGATGACGTCACTTGTTCCCATTTTTTTAATAATATCTTTTTTTCTTTAATTTTTATATTAGCAGTTTTTGAAAGAGGCTTTGCCTCTCATAATTTTCCCCATTTTATGGTGGCTCCAACGCCTCCCCATTCTTTAAAAAACTCGTAGTATAGACCGTTTTAAAATTAAAATAAAAATATTAGAAGATCACAAATGGACTTCTGGTATATTTTCATGGCATTAAGATTTATTATCTTAATAAAATATTCAATAATATTTAGGACACATATCTGCAGTTGGACAAGAAAATGGAAATCTGATTTAAAGAGAACACACGAAAATGTCATTCAGAGAAGTATGCTTGGTACCGTTGTTGTTTCTCGTTGTGAGCTGTAACAACTAATACCAAAACTTTCCTCCAACACACTACAAACTTGTGATAATCAATTGCTTATATTTATAGTGGCTAAAAGCACATTTCTACAAGTCATTCTAAATTTATTTTAAAGATCATTGCTACTAAGGTAAAGGGAGATTAATCGTTAAGTTTTAAGTCCAAAAAGTTCTATGTTTCACTCTGTTTCACTGTTGCGAGTGATCATAATAAATGGTAGTATTTTATAGTTTTTGATTGAATGAAAATTCTAAAATATCTGATAACAACACTCAACTTTTAAATGTTATATGTATAGAAAAATAAAAGCTTTGAAGGAAAAATGTTATCTACCAATAAAAATATGATATTCAAACTGAGATTTGTTAGTTAACCTCAGAGATTATTTGAGATCCGGCTTTACAGAGTAAATGTAAAAGTTTTCACTGAGAATTTCCCAGAGCATTTGGTAGGAATTGCCTTTCCCTTTGTTTTGTATTACTTTTAATCTCCGCAGAGTATTATTTGAATACCCACGGAAATACCCCTCTATTTTTCAAGACCAAGTGTGCCTAGTGTGAGAAATTTAGAAAGTTCGAGAAAGAATCAGTCACTAACTGGATCACCCGTCACAGCTTTCGAATGCCACTCATCTCCCCTCCCCTGCGATAACACCTTTTGCATCCACATTACCCTTACTCCCATATCACGAGACAAGTTTCACCGTCTGAACCGAATCGTTATCATGAAATGTGTTTCAATAGGCTGGCGCCAATAATACTCTAGGGACCACCAGGCCCTGAGGCATCTATCGAACCAGCCATCCGGCTATATAACTTGAAGCTCCCAATTTCTCGAGGACATTGAAAGCCCTCTATTCACTCCGTTCAGACTGCCTGTCTGTTTTCTATGAAGCCCTGTAACCCGTATCGAGTCGTACCTCGTCGAAGGTCTCGCTAGCAGATCTACCTTCGTTAAGCTTTGGCACATGTTCGGAGGAAAGATATCGAGCCCCCTTCTTTGCGGAGAGTTGGGTGGTGCTCTCATCTTAACCACCCTTTGAAGATTCCCGTTCTTTTGTGACTGAGACTCAATTCCGATCTGCAGAATTGTCTCGAGTTGAAATTACGTCTCTCTGGAGCATAAAAAATCTCATTCTTCATCAGGAGATAATCCAACTCCATTTTCGAGTCTTCCCCGTCAGGATCCCCGAAGTATCTTCTTGAAAACCAGCGCCGTTGTCTTCCATTCCAGCCCCCCTCCAATTCCCCGCGCTTGAAGGTGAAGCGGTTTTTATGGTCAACCCCAGATTACCTCGTTAATCTTCACATAATTCATTTAACTACCTTTATTAAGTAATTTTTTCACCCCTTATGTATATATATATATAAATTGCTCCCTTATATTAGATTTATATATATATATATATATATATATATATATATATATATATGTATATATATATATAAATTATATTTGGGTATTCTTCTTTTTATATCCTTTGAACTGCAACTTGGCAAGCCATTAATCCAAACCCAGTTAACCGTAAATCGCACTATTTATTAATCGCCCCATAACATATCTCAAGCGGCCTTTGTTCAGCTGCCAGCCCGTACATGTGAAAGACTCTGTGTGCCGAGCTAGCCTACACATGCATAGCTCAACAATGAAGAATATTTACGATCCAAGCAAATCTTAACAAACAAAGGCGATTCCAATAGGTGAATTTGACAAATTACAAAAGAATATTTTTAACTCAAAGTTTGAGATACAAGAGGAAAAATTAAAAGAAAAAGAAATAATACCACTCTACTACAAGAAAAAATGAGGGATTCCCCATAAACAGACTAAGGAATACTAGGAAACATAAAAAAAGTTACACTATCCCTCAAAATGGAATATGTTATCTCTAAGAATATATAAGAAAAATAAAACCTCAGCAACCTACAAATGAAAGACAACCTCGGTGAAAAAGAATCCATCCTAAAGGCTACAAATTTGGTATACAAATTTGACTGCTCCCAAGAGGACTCCAAACATTATAAAAACAACCAATATAAAGGTATGAATATCACTCCCTTCAACCGAGGCTTAGCAATGCACTTGCAAGAAAATGGGATCCAAGTACAATACAATGAAAATAACATTGAATAATTACAAGAAAGTTTCTTGTTGAAAACACTACCATCCTCATAAGAAAACTCGGATCTCCGCCGCCTGAAGATTTTGGAGGCTCTTCTCCTTGCTTTGATCTTCTGGAAGATCCCTAATTATGAGGAGGAGGAAAATGAAACTGTTTCACTACTCGTATGTCGTGCCCACAGTGACGCATATCATCACCCTCCATGTATGAGAATGATTATCATCATATAGATCTGTAGCATTAGCCCAAGAACACTGCTATGAGCTCAAAATGGTACTGAAACGTGTTCCAAAACCACATTTTCCTAAAACCTAATAAATACCTCTTGGCTGAAAATAAATTTAATTTTTAGACCATAGGCGTTGAATTACCAGAAAGAGAATTTAAGGGCTATAAATAAAATGCTGTTGATCAACAGAAACCACCCAATTGGGAGCAGTTGCAGGTTATTATTTACCAAATTAAGGCAATATCTTTAAAGATATTATTGAAAATTTGGCCTCCAGCATGTCAACAGGAATTGAAGCCCTTCTGAACTACAAGCGACATCATTGTAAATATTGATGCACGCATCAATTGACTATATTTATTGAAACAAGGTCTGATGACCAAAAAGACGCGTGCTCTTACTTATTCTGATTTATGACCTTACGACTTTCAAGACTTTCAATAATTCCCGGACTAAACTTGAGGGTACCTTGGCAATTATATCAATCGAAAGAGAATGTAAGAAAAAATAAGGGTTTTAAATTTCATTAGAATCGGCCGAATAGTTATGATGTTATTAGAAAAATAATAATTCCCTGGCTAACTTTGTGAGAACTTTGGAAATTATATTATTCACCAGTGAATGCAAAGCAATATAAGGGTTTCAAATTTCGTTAGAATCGGCAGAATAGTTAGGATTTTAGTTAGTTAGTCAGCGCTAATCCTTCAATAATACTGGGAGGATCTCCGAGCGGATAATCAAATTTACATAAAGATTAGTATACTAATCGCTGGTCAGCTCCGAGGGCCCCCGGGGCCGGTTCTCTTTTGGGAAGAGGTGCCAGGAAGTATTATGTTTTGACACCAAACAGCGTTCAGGTGGAAGCCTTGGTCACCTCAGGGAAGGGGGACCTCTTTCGCGTCAGGGGTACGTGGATATAGAAACCCATCAGCAGGATTCCATGGAACAAAGAGTGTGTGTGTGTGTGTTTATGTGTGTTGTGCTGTAAAGGCAAGAGAGGAAAGAAAGCAGTGTTGTGATTGGCGATGTGTGAGGTGAGGTGTAAGATCTACCCACCCGAAAACGGGGTGAGAACAGCGCATCCACTAATCGGTAGCCAAATCTCTCCGTGCGCTGACATTTGTGTCCGCTCATGCCGGGATTCGAAATCGAACTCGATACCGCGACGTTGGGATGCCAATACCGTATCCACTCGGCTATGATGTTATTGCCAAAACCAAATACTTCCTTGGCCAATCTTGGGAGGACGTTGGTAATTATATCATTTGGAGGAGAATGTACAAGTATATCAACATAAGATATTCAGATTTCGTTAAAATCAGCTGAATAGTGACAATATTATTATCCCCCCTCCAAAAAAAAACGGGACCGACTGACCGACAGATATAGTGAGATATATAGTCACTTGCGTCTAAGCTCACCTTCAAATAATGATATAAAGATACTACAAATAAAGTACAACGTTTGATTAGTTCTATTAAATTTCCTATATGAAAAAGTATAGTAGCCTAAAAAGGTTTTGCCCTGAATAAATATACACTAATCATTTGAAGCCTACCGTTTTTCAGCCTCGATGTCCCGCTCTCAAAATCTCCACCCTTATGGTTATACAAACACACTCCCGTCGAATCAGGCTGTCAATTATCAGCCAACCTTCCAACTCACGCGACTTCCAGCACACGATTCCTCTTGCATTTGTTTCGCTCTGCTCAATTTAGTAAAACTTCTGCCTAGGATTATATACCATCCTAAAACACTACCCAAAGATCTTGAAGTAGTAGTAGGCAAAAAGCATGGCCAAAGCGTTTCCTGTTATTTTTTTGAAATTATTTTATACACAAATTTCAGTGCTAAGTTAGGCAAGCTTACTGAATACACACACAGAATGCAATTAATAGGCCCTGGTAGGCGCAAGAATACGCTCACCGACTAGCCAGTGAGGTGAAAAAACTTGCACGGTGGTAATCAGTTTTTGTCGAAATAAAACGATCGACTGAGACTGATGTCCCCTATGAACCTCCCGGCAGAATTTGACTAAACATTTAATTTTGACGCTCTAATCCTCTTTCTTCTGTCGAAAATAACCCTTCTTCGGTAATTGGAGAAAGTCACCCAAATCAGATAATACAAAAAGCGTTGGTAGCAGAATGTAAAGGAGAGTGGAGGTCAGGTTCTTCCAGAATTAACATCACCAGAGAGCCCAGGAAAGGTAATTCCAGAAATTCCCTCATAGGCCACAACAAGAGTATGATGATGAGAGAGATCATCAAATCATCTTGTCCATTTTATCATTCACTTCCTGTCTGCTATTCTGCTAGCCGTTGAGTATTGTAACTCCCTCAGCTCTATCGTTTCTTTGTTTAAATCAACTTCCGTTTCTTAACCACTACATCCTTGCAACTCACCAACTCATCCTATATAAGACACCGTGAATAGACTCTATTCCTTGTAATTCTGTTTAGGTTGATAGGTGAAAAAAAGGGAAAAAAGTTTTAACTCGTTTTAGTCCAAAATCGAAGCAATAATATCTTTCTACCTTCAAATATTTTCTATCAGTGTGAAATTAATTGACTGAAATTTCTCTTTACTTTCAGCTTAATAAAGCATAGTTCCCATTTCGCAGCCCATTTATTTAATCATTTTTATTTTTCGAATTATTTTATTGTTTCTCCTTCACATCTTTTTGTCTATTTTATTCATTTTTCATTTATTTATATGATTTTTTTTAATGATCAATCACTTAGAATAATTAAATGTGATTGCGATTATTTACGTCTTTATTATCAAAAAGGTTCTGAAATTACTTGGAAGCAATTTTCATTTCCTTAGTGTTAATTCTGGGTCATATATATATATATATATATATATATATATATATATATATATATATATATATATATATATATATATATATATATATATATATATATATATATATATATTTATATATAAATATATATATATATCAGAAAAATGAAAACTCCTGAGTAAATGGAAAAACGACATTTATTTCAGGCAGACGTTTCGTTCCACACATCGGAACATCTTCAGTGACTCTATTAAAGTCAAAGAAACTACTTAAGTCAACCAAACATAAATAATAGGAATACAAAAACAAACAAGATTATGACGCATCAAATAAAGCCAAAGAAGCGAGACTAGGGTTAAAATATGTTAAAGTATTGTAGCAGCTGACATCTTTGTTAGCTTATACAAAAGTTCCCCAAAATACAGTTGGCATTTCCCCATCTAAAATTCCTTTGTACGAAATTCCGACAATATTTACCCAATACGATTACCATATTCGATATATGATTCCCTTCAACCAATAATAACCTTTGTCTGACGCATTTCAAACCAATCACTGGAGACCTCCTCGTTCCTGCCTCCCTCGCTCTTTTAATGTTGCACGTGTGTTTTCCTATCCAGCGGACAAGGTGTGGTTACCACCAGAGTCTTCCGATAACAGGCTGGATCCGCGGACCGCCTCTTTTCCTTCATCGCCGGAATTAGCCGCCACGTTGGAGGGGATAGAAAGAGAGTTACAAAACATAAAACTCCAATGTGGAAGCGCGCGAGAGCACATTCACAAGGGTCGAAGGAGCGACAGGCACCGTTTGGCATCTCGAAGACGAAACCAACGAGCGCATTCCAGCACAAGAGGTAAGGTGCAGCATTCCTTTAATCATTCTTCTTCAGCCTACCTCTCCGCCCTTAAATCTTCTCACGCTCAACTAAGGAGTTTATGCTGGTACCATGATAAATATGGTAGCAATGCTGTGCATTGTACGCAGCCTTGTCGATACTACCACTCATCCTTGTGTCACTCTCAATCTAATGTTCGCTTCTTACAATTTCCTCCTGCTCATTCTAATGTTACTTTTCTCCAAAACATTCAATTGGTGCTGGTACCACAACAAATATGGTGAACAAGACGTAAAATGTTTAAAACCATGTACATATTGACAACCAGTATTTTTTTCATCTAACGTTAATGAACCAATTTCATCTCCTCAACAATCAGTTCCTCTTCTGAATCTAATGCTCCAATTCACTCTCACCCTTCTCATTCTTTTAATTCAAATTCTCCAACTAATTTAAACTAAAAACGAAAGGGATCAATGGGGCTATCACCTCTGCTGTTCCTGCAATTCCTCAGGTTGATCCACCATTTCGTATTTACGACCTTGTCGTGGTAACGGAAGTGTATACCTTACCGGCGGTGAAGGCAATTACACTCACGTGGCCGGCGACCTTCGTATGACCGGCTGCGCAGAGCTAATAAGGGCGGGCAGTATGTCCTCCTTGGGTTCGGGAAAGTTTATTTGCTATGAAATCTAAGCGATTACGGAATCGTTGGCCAGGGAATTCTTTAAATACTAAGTTTCAACCAAGGTTATTGAAATATTAAAGCCCCAAATAAAGGTTTAATTACAACGAGAACAAAATAAATATGGAAATATGTACATGGGGATGAAGTGAGAAATAATTTTAGGCTCAAAGAAAATAATGACATGAATAAAAAGACGATCAGGAGATAAATGCTTGACTCAGTCTGTATGTAAAATAATGACCAAAGAGAATAATCTTTGGGACGGTGTAGAATGACTTTGCGGGAGGACGGGGGGAGGCAAGAGCTCGGAATCTTCAGGATGAGATAATCTTGCGGCACGGGTGAAGTAATCTCAACGGCAGGTTTGGATTAAGTCGGGCTTGAGTGAGGTGATCTTGAATACTGGGCGAATTACTGTTGAAAAGTGAGTCACGATCTTCTTGAAATGAGGGCGAGATGCCCTTGGATGCGGAATTAATAAACTTGAACGAGGCGGTTGAAGTATTCTTGCAAACGGGATGAGATGAGTGGGTTGCACAATTCTCCGAGGAAATGCCCCTTCACGAATTTTCCTATTGACTATGGCCAAAACTTGCAGCAATTAGTCTAGCCGACAAAACCATCTAACTGTGAGGTTCGATTCGAGACGAGGGATATGTTTCCTTGCGAAAACTGGGCATTACTCTCTCTCTCGAGTAACGGGAGACCACAGAATAAATACTCTGTTGGCTTGCTCGCTAGAAGGCCCCTAGGCCATGGAATTCCAAAAAATGTTGTGGCGCCGTTCTTTATTTACCAGACGAGATAAGGCCTAGGGAAGACGCTCGTTCAGGCGGTAAACCGTGCCTCAAGGCATGGGAGAGTTAGTTGGAGACTCGTGTGTGCGGGGAATTAGTATGTCCGCGGGGCATAGGGTTCTCGGTGAAGCTGGCTCAGTGGGGGCTAGGCCGTCGTAAGCAAACACAGCTGCCGACAGTCGCACGAGAATTTCTTTGCTGCCTCGCTTTTTGGAATCCTGCTTAAGTCCACGTGGCCCTAATCGACAGGAGAGAGTGTCAAGGTGGACCTTCAAGCTCGTCCTCTCACAAACCCACTCTCTCATTTTTCATATTTAGTTGGCACTGGTGCAAATGTATTGTTACTCGAGCGTCACTGAACAATAAAGCTGGTTCCTCCTCTGAACTTTTCCTTTAAAGCCGCTATTTCCTCGGATATAAAGACCAATAGAAGGCGTGTCATTCAGTTGTCTCTCAGCCTCCGTAAGATTTGTCAATCTACGTTTATTATTGCCGAGGTTGACGTTTCTATTTTAAGCTTCGATTTTCTCTCTGCCTACGCCCTTTTAGTCGATTCTCGTAACCGCAAGCTTGTGGATCGCAATACTTCGCTCACAGTTGTGAGTTCATTTTTCCCGTCACACAGTTATTTCCTCTCTGTCTAGTTCCGCAATTTCAGCGCATTCTACAATAATGAATTTCGTGATATTAGTATCCCATCCTCAAAGGAAATGCCTATTAAACAGTGTTGTTCCTCGGATAAAGACGACTGGAGGGCATGTATTCTCCCGCCCCCCTCGACTAGCGACAGCTAAACTCACCTTATCCCTGACGTTTCTAAAATTATGCAACAGCTCTACACTCGCCTCTCAACTACCAAGAAAAATCTTTTTCTCGCACCAAAGAGGCTATGGCCTCCGTCATTCCAATGGCCCATCCTCTCCAAGGGGCACGTATAAGCGTTGCCTTAGATACTTCAACCACCCATGTAGGTGCAACCTTACAACATTGGGTTGGTAACTCATGGTAACCACTGTCGTTCTTCTCAAAATCTTTAACTCCTTCACAAAAAAGATCGAGTACTTTTTCACGAGAGCTGCTCGGCATATGTCTCTCCCTCTGTTACTTCCGAAAATACTTGGAAGGTCGTGAATTTACGGTTTTCATGGAACACAAACCATTGGTTACTGCACTCCCTGGTGATAGTATTTAACACGTGCACTCTGCAGTCAATTCTCGTCATCTAAACATATAAGTGACTTTCACTACATTCCTGGATTATCAAACGTCGTACCGGACATGCTTTCTCGCATTTTTTCAATTTCGGGCACGCAACTCTCTCTCACTGCGCCCATTAATAATGCGATAATAGCGTTATCCCAGGAAGAGGATGAAGACACACAAACACTGCGTTACCTTCCTCAACTCGTTGTATGCGAAGGGGAATTAGCAGACTATGCATTGCCTGACTGTCCTCGTCCTCTCATTCCTCTTTCTTACCGTCGGCACATTTTTGACCAAATTCATGGTCTCTCTCATCCTGGCGTCAATGCCACACGTAAACTCGTTGTGCAATGCTTTGTTTGGCAAGTTATGAAAATGCCAATGTGACCAAATTGTCTGGCTCATGCCTGCCATGCCAGCGCGCCAAAGTCCATTGTCACACAAAAGCTCCTCTGGTCCATTTTCCTCTTCCTTCGTCGCGTTTTGACGCCGTTCACGTCGATTCGGTAGGTCATCTGCCTTACTCTCGTAGTTGCAATTATTTTCTCACCATGATTGATCGTTTTACTCGTTGACCAGAGGCAGGTTCTATATCGAACATTAGAGCTTCTGATGTCACTTGAGCCTTCGTCTCATGATGGTTGGATCGTTTTGGTGTTCCCTCAACAATCACAGCCAATTTGAATCCCAACAATGGGATGCACTCATGTCAGTGCTTGGCTCCTTTCGACTACGTACCACTAGTTACTACCCCCAAAGTAACGCCAAAGTGGAGTGGTTGCAAAGAACCCTCAAACCGAGTTTACGCTCCACTGATCCTTAAATCACTTGAGTGGACAAGCTGCCTTTGATTCTCCTGGGTATTCGTTCATCCTTGAATGGGGACTCGACCTGTTCTGCAGCGGAACTTGTCTATGGTACTCAACTTCGTCTTCCTGGTCAATTCTTTTCTTCTTCTGACCGAGACGTCTACCTTCTCACCTCTATCGTGCTTCCTATGTACACAATTTTGTACGGGAGATGGCTGAGATTAATCCTACCAGCCCTAGAGTGCTTGCTAACCAGAAACCTTTCTTGCCAAACTAGATATCAACTTGTTCTCATGTCTTTCGCCGTCGCGATTCAACTCGCTCCCCATTGAAAACCGTTTATGATGGACCCTTATCGTCATCTCTTGGAAGCCGAAATTATATGTTTTGCAGCTTGGCACCAAGCAGGATACTGTTAATCTGGATCGGTGGAAACCGGACTTTATTGATTCTGTTCACCCTGTACAGTCCACATTATCTTCTTCAACTATCTCGAATAATGGTGGAGTGATTCTATTTACTTATCATTATCCAACCTCAACCCCAGTCACCTCTACCTCGCCCATATCTCCTTCAAGATTGTTGACGCTTTCTCTTTTGTCTCAAGAAACTTCGTCATTAGAGCTGCACAGCCAGGAGAACAGCCTTCCACCTCTAGTAACCTCGCAACCAACAAGCCAGGCTCATAGTGGCATTATCGTCAGATGCTAGCTTGGAGAGGACAACCGAACGGATTACCATCAATCCTTCCGTCTTCGATTGGGACGGTGCCTTACCCGAATTTTGAGCCAATTCCAGCAATCATAGCTAGCCCAACGGCATCATCACACGGACCGTTCGCGTTTTCAGAAGAACTCGGAGATATCCGTATTAGCATAATTTTTTTGTAACTGGATGCGTAGCTCTATAAGAAGGGGGGGAGAAGTATTGTACCATCTGAAATCTTTGCTAGCTCATACTAACGTTCGTAAAAAAGGCAGTTAGCATTTCCCTATCTAAGAAATTATTCATTCCGATTAATTTTACCACATATTATTACGATATTCGATGTACAGTTCCCTTCAACCAATCACAAGCCTTGTCTCATGCATTTATAATCAACCAATTAGTATAGACCTCCTCGTTCCTGCCTCACTCGCACTTTCAATCTCACCCACTTGGGTTTTTCAACCCGTTGGACAAGGTCAGTAATAATATCGATTCTAATAATCAGCTTTATCCATTGTCTTAGGTGTCATAAATGTAATTCCCTCGTTTCTTTACATTTCCAAGTCCTTTCGAGGATATATATATATATATAAATAATGCAATGAAATATTCCTAGACTATGTAAAATTTACAATCTATATTCTGTAACGTTAAATAATTAAATACCTTTTTTCAATGAATGGAGAGTGCAAGACTAAACTTCACTGCAAACTCTATATTTTACTCTCCTGGAATTAATTAAGAGTGAAATAAAACATAAATAATACCATTATTTTTTTTTTTCCATAATTAAACCCTAGACACGCAGCGGCGAAAACTTCTTCCTTCTTTTTATAACTTACGCAATTTTTCTAAAAGTCCGATAGAAGAGAGTTAGGCTCGTCGTAAATGGTTCCCCATAATGTTCAAAATTCCCAATTTCCCAAGTCGCCGGAAGAGTTGTGAACCTATTAAGTATTTTCGTTGGCATCTCTATTCTAGCTGTCGAGGCCGCCTTATAACTTGCCATTCTTTCTAATGGCTGATGCTACGCTCGCCATACTAAATAACCAAGACTCGTAAATGTTCCCTCTTGACTTTGTTTTGACGCGAAGAAAACGCAGCGCTTAATTAAAATTCTTGATTACTAGAAAACTGAGAGCGCATGGATGATGTTTTGGAAATACATTGAGATATACACTATCTACTTACACAAGTATTTACATGGTGAAGCCGCAAAGCTGTCCATAGGGACTTTACCACTGATCTAGGACTAAGATGATGTTTCTTAGAGAGAGAGAGGAGAGAGATCTTCCTCTCTCTCTCGATCTTTCTTTCTTTCAAGAGTGCATGGAAAGATTTCGAAATTTTGGAATTAAGTGTCTTTTTAGTATTCCTGTTATTTTGGATACTTCAAAAATTGTTTCGAAGGGATGGATTACAGGATTCAGGATTTAAATGAATACAAGTGAAAGAAGGTTGACAAATCATAATCTTTGTCATTTTTAATTGAGCTTAATTTATTTTTGTCACTATTTCTCACACTTCTTTCTTGTTACTTCTTTCTTCACGGTAACCTTCTTAAATTACTGTCATTTTATTGGCTTTCATAGAACTAACGTTCGTTTCCAAAAATTGCCATAGGTATGATTTTTTAAATCCCTAGGAATTCTTCTTTCGCTTCCGTTAATCATACGCGTGTGTAGTATTGGCTGTGAGATTATGTTAGTGGGTGAAGCCTAGAAATCCCAAGCTTGAGCAACAGCTCAAAATTTGAACAAGAAAACCTAGATTTGTTACAATTGGCAGAATAAGTTGTATTGCACAAGTGACGGTGAAAAATCTTTAGCCATCAATCTTTGCCAAAGAGAGAGTAACACACAACTACAGATATTGTCCCGAGAAATTCAGAAATTGAAGAAAGATTACCTAAGGAAACAATATATTGATCAGAAGCTGCTTTTAAGAGAATCATAGAAGATAATCATGAAAATATATACAACAGAAAATCATGAGAACGTTTGAGTGTTATTTAAGACAAGTAGATCAGGATTTTTGTTTCAGAAGAATATTGGAGTATCTTTTTTGCTTTTAAATTATTGGTAAGAATTTAATCTTTTGGAGTGTTCCATTGAAAACTCCTTATTTTTTAGTTATTATGAAAATTTAGAGGAAGCTATAAGTTGTAATAATTTTAGAAAACTGCTAGAAGTATTCTTTAAGCAACCACGCAACCATACTCGAATACGTGAGCTAAGTTTCAAGAGAAGTTGAAACAAGGCGACAATGTAAAATGAGTTGCTAGTGGTTCAAAACAGTAGCAGATTGTTTTAGAGCAATAGAGGAATCTAATATGTTAGCTTAAAAAAATATCAAATATACATTTTTTAGTCAATAATGTTTTATTTAAATCTTTCATTCCTAAATCCATATCGATTGCATCAAATCAAAGAGATAAGAAAGAAGGAAGTATAATTTAAATTTGGAGATCTAAATTACAAGATGTGAGAATAATGTGAACATGGTACAAGTTAAAAATAATTGAAGGGTTGCAAAGAGCTAACGAATGAACCCAAAATACCTTTGTGAAGGTATGAGAATAGTTGATTAGGTTAGGAATGGACCCAGGTAGATCAAATGTTGCATATATGCATATGTGTGCATCTTTCTCCGACCACCATACCTTACTCACAGGAATGTCGAGAGCAAGCTCACAATAAACGTAAGATAACCAGTTGCCGAACTTAAAAGCAAATAGGTAGACCTCAGATACAACTTTAGAATTTGGGAGCTGTTGGAACAGCTTCGCAGCCGCCTTGGACACAGAACCCTCACGTACTGAACAATCCACGCAAAGAGTCACATTTTGCTCAGAAGAATCTAAACGTGGTAATATTATCCCTAGGAGTAACCGACAGTTATGTGAATAAACAAGTTAAACAAGTTTGCATTCTAGTTTCAAAGATCAGAGTCGGCTTATTGCGACCACACTAATTCAGGTTTATCCCAATACGCTGTTTTCATTGATATTTCTAACATTAATTTCAGTAGCTTTTTTTCTTTACAAATATACGGAAACTGTACATCCGTAAGACCTAAATTACATTTTGGCAAAATTAGATGTTTTAGACTATACTTTTCTATTTGTTTCATTTTCTCATAGTTTGGGATCGATTGAGCTATCTTGGTTGGCCTAAAAATTATGCTATTTTTTTAATTGTCTTTTTCATTTAATTTTGTTGTGTTATTTCAATAAATACTCGTTATGTATCAAATATCTTGCCTTTTACCTGAGTTTTTATTGAAATTTCATTTGGTTTCGTTCGTAGCTTCATCACTGTCGTGTTTCTTTAAATGATATATATTTATTCAATTATTATCTTTTAACCTTAATAAAGTTTATTTTCTTAAATTTTCTATGAAAAATTGCAATTGCTTCACTTCAGCGATATTATTTTGAATTTTACTACACTATGAAACCTGATAATCATCCTAACCTAAACGTCTCTCTTCCTTGAGCATTACCTCATTGATTTGTCCCCATCTGACTATTCTTAACTGTAATAGGGCAACTTTACATCTCTCTGCCATATTTAACCCAGTATTCTCACTTTTTACAATCAATTACTGAATAACATTTCTATGATTTTGAATTTAACTTTGTTCTAGGAATGAGAGAGTCCACAATCGCCTATTTTTCCTGGGGTTTTGTAAGTCGATTTCTTTAATCTTTTTTTTCAAATTGTTTTCTAAGGATTTAAATGAACATGTGTGTCTATTTTAGTACAAACAAGGATTTTTTTACATATTTTTCAGTATATTTGTTTCAACTACCTTTTCGACAATTTTTTGAACTTAATTATGTCAGCCTCACGTTTGCTTTTGTTTATTAATTCATTATTTTGTTTTTGGCATCTTTTTCTTTTTCCTAACTTCAATCAACTTTCTTAAATTTTCGATTAGCTATTCTTGTTTAATGAGGATTCATGTTTTTTTTTCTTTCAAAAAGTTCACTTACTTCGAAAGAATATTCATTGTTTATTTTGTCATTTCCATTTTCTCTCTCTCTCTTTCTCTCTCTCTCTCTCTCTCTCTCTCTCTCTCTCTCTCTCTCTCTCTCTCCCTATATATATATATATATATATATATATATATATATTTATGTAAGAGAGAGAGAGAGAGATAGATATATAGATATGAAAAACTCACAAAGTATCAAGTGAGGGTAGCAAATGAATGCAATGCCCCGCAAGAAAAATGAAATGGTGATTCAAAGTACTTTCGAACTTTATTAAGTTCATTTTTTCCTGCGGGACATTGCATTAATATATATATATATATGCATATATATTGTTTTCAAAATCATTGTTTGTGTTTCCCCTATATTTTTGGTCTATTGAAAACTTATTTCCTACATATTTATTATTTAATTATTTCTTCGGAATTAAAGTATAGCAATTTTTTATCTTTTCTCAAGAATTCTTACGTTTGTAAAAGAGTAACCGTGCAAAAAGTGGATTAACTCAAGTTACAATGAGAAGTAGTCACCGTTTTTTTTCTCCATTATGTGAGGAAAACGTGCCTTTTCATCATCATCATCATTATCAATAACTCTATAATTTAAGAATGAGAATCTTTTGAGTATTTGAATAATATTTTCATCTTAGTTTGGTTATGACTTATGTTTTTTATCAAAGTTATTTCTAATAATTCTTTTATAATATCAAAAAACAAAATGGTGAAGTTCAGAAATAAATATAAGTATCGAAACTTTGTAAAATTCTAAAACCCGAAGTATTACAAATGGTGATGTTTAGAAAATTTAGAAAAATTTAACCATGGCTGCATTTTTTAGATTTTAAATTTTAATCTTAGTAGCGAAGCCATTGCCTTTTTAATTTCTATTTCAACTAGTCAATTACTTCGCCACTTCTCCCTACGGGGGGAGCTTGCGCTTTGCTACTAAGATTAAAATTTGTAATCTGAGTAAAGCATCCATGGTTGAATTTTTAGAAATTTTCTGAACTTCGCTAATTATAATAATTTTAAAAAGGAACTCTTAACTAAACTTCCCCCCTTTTAAAATATCACGTTGCTAAAATATAGTTATAGTAGAATATATATTAAAATAAATTTTCGGAACTTCACCATTTGTCTCTCTCACTTTCACCAGGAAGTTGGAATACGCTTGGGCTCGTACGACTCTCCTGGTTCCCAGGACAACCGTCATCCTTGTATTGATTCGCTACTTCCGTCACAGGTATTTGGAATATTTATTTTCATCTTACGCCCCATTCTTAGGTTCTCGTTATCGAGACCTATAGCTATTTATAGAGGACGTAAGACGAGGAGGTATATTGCGTTCCTGTACCAATTGTCCGGAGTAGCAGTGATCATTTTTTGAACGACGTGTTGTCGTTGGTGGTTTAATCCTGTTACATACTTAATGCACCCGTTTGTGCACTGTAATTATTTGATACGTTTACATTGTATTCAATATTATCCTTTTTTGCACTGTATTTATTTAATACAATTGAATCATTCATTGTATTATTATACCCTCGCAAATATTTAAGTACCTTCCTATGGACCTATTTACTTTTTGTTTTGGGGCCGAAAGAACTTATTTCCTCGTTGTGCATTTACAGACATACATTCCGACAAAGCCAAGGAAATATGGGCTGAAAATCTTCGCGTTATGTGAAGCAAATAGTGGGTATGCGCTGAATGCCAAGATTTACATTGGGTAGAAAAGAGAAGGAGTACATCGGAATCTTGCAAAGGATGTTGTGCTTGAATTATGCACTCCCTTCGAAAAAACTGGACGTGAGATCGCTACATACAACTTCTCTACGCCGCATGATTTAGCTGTTGCATTTTTAGAAAAGAATCTTATTTTGTTGAGAAAAAGCAGGTCAAACAGAAGAGATTCCTCAACCCCTAAGGCAGACCAAAAGACCAGGGCATCCAAGTGCGTTTTCTTATTATCATCAAAGTAACATCATGTTGGTTTCTTATATTCCGAAGTAAAGCAAGAATGTTATTCGACTTAGTTCTACTCATGTCGGGGATGAGTGTTAGACTGAGAGAGCTAATGAATCTGCTCTAATTTTAGATTAAAATTTCGGAAAAAAAGGAGTTGACCAATTTTCTGAAAACATACAAGAATTCATATGCGGAAGGAAAACCATTCGCTGGCCTCTGCTACTATTTTATAATATGTTGGATGTATGTGTTCACAATGCCTTCTTTATTTACTGACAAAGAAAGCCCAATATCAAAGGAAGGTATTCCTGAAAAACTTGGCAAAACTACTTGTAAGACCAAGTGCAGAAGCCCGATTTAAAAGGAAAAGCAAGGAATTCCCTCGAAAACAAGAGAAGCTGCGGAGCTTTTAGCATTTCTCCTAATCCAGTTACAAGCAGCTAATGCGGAAAAAAACAAGTTCTACACGGGCGAGAAGGTGTATGGTAGGCAAAAGGTATGCAGGGCCTCTTGTGACGAATGTAGCAATCTTATTTTCTTAGCACACAGGAGATTGGTAAAAAGTATGAAATGTCCAACTTGTTAAAAAGAATCGCCCGTGGAATAGGTCCTCAGGGGGACAACACGTTAAGAAACCCGAATGCATTAGCTACCGAAATGTCACATAGAAAGGCAGAAATAATTAAATATATAATTAATGTAGATCTTTTATGGAAACAATAATTAAATATATAATGTATGGTACAAGCCTGACACAAAATGTCACATACTAGTATGAGTGGTGGCGCTCCTTGTTTCACTTGAGTAGAAAAGGGTTAATGTAATTTTTAAAATCGCTAATGAGATAAAAAAAAAGGCTTACAAATGATTTTTGATTTCTAGAATAGGTTTTGATTTTCTTTTGTTTCAAGATTACAGCCTTTTGCACTTTAAGTACTTCGTTTATCTAGTTTTGTCGTTAGGGATTTAATATTTCTAGATGACGACCCATAACCATATATTTACTCTACATTATAATGAAACGTGAAATATTTTGCTGATCTGGTCGTGTAAAATAGAATTTTTTCCGAAAAATACCAATCGTAAATTTCAAACAAATTATACTCATCAATCGTCTATGATAACAAGTACAAGGTTGAATTAAACGAATACCACTCTCCTGAAGAATCTCAAAGAACTATGTGTTCTAGCACTCTTAATAGTCATCTGTAGCTCTTGTTTCTGAAGTTTGCGCTTCCAGTACAAATCGTAACACATTTAACTTACATCTTTGTTCAGTAGTTCAACGTCATTATTATTAAAATTATTCCAAGCATGTTCGAAGCTTTGAATCAGTTAATTTAAGGACAAAGGCAGGTCAACACAGGTAAGAAAATTTTACTGAACTATAATTTTGACAAATTAATGGAGATAGGAAAATTTATGACGGTATTTAACTGGAAAACTCAGGCGTAGGAGGTAAAGTTATAATTCTTCAAGTCGATTGAACATCAAGTAAGACAGAATGGACACCATACACATTTTTTCTATTTTAAATTACGATCTCTTTTGGCCGTGATGCCTTGGATAACAGAAAAGAAAGAAGTAAAGACGAATCGCTAAGTATCTCGTGTATAATAATACAAAGAAATAAAGAAAGCTAAAACATTGTTTGTTTTTGTGATAGTTCCTTTCATTTTCTTATTCTGCCTGTTTATTATTTCATAGTATTTTCTACATTGCATTGTCCTGGTATATATCTAAATTATGTAGAAATATTGATGAATAGAGCAAAAAAGGGTTGTAGAAATAACGCTCCTGTTTGAATAAGGTCTGCTGACCAAAGTCGCGTGCTCTCACTTATCCTGCTTTCTAACCTTACAACCTGTAAAACTTTTAATAATTCCCGGACTAACCTTTATAGGACCTTGGCAATGTATCTTTCGAGTGTGAATGTAAAAGAACATAAAGGTTTCAAATTTCGTTTGATTCGGTCTTATAGTTATGATGCTATTGCAAAATAATTTCCCCGCTAACCTTAGGAGGACTTTGGCCATTTTAAAAATTCAAATTCTAATGTAAAATAACATAAAGGTTTTATATTTCGTTAGAATCAGGCGAATAGTTACAAATGCTATTACTAAAACCAAAAAAAAAGAAAAGCGCCACAGACGGAGCGACCAATCGACGACGACGACCGACTAAAAACAGAAAAGTCCACCAAACCACTTTTAAATGACCAAGATTTAAACTCGAAACAGTAAAAGACTGAAAAGTTGATAGAACGGCGCAGTTAAAAGCAAAATAAAAGACACCTAAATGTGTCTTACGTAAAAAACAGAAAAATTATTTTTCTTTAAAAGTGCCTCGAGACTTGCCAGCTGCAGATAATCGGTAATAAATCAATAATCATATATCTGAAGCCCTTTCATGTTTTATTCCTATCACAGAAAACGTTTAGTTTTGGTTGCATTTCAACATTCTATAATATTATCATTTGATAATATTCAAGGAACAAAAATTACGAAGAAATATCTGATTTTCAAACGGGAAAGTTGTTCATTGGCTTAGCTTTTAGAGAGATACTGTCGTAAAGACTGGAGTGGTGTAGTAGCAACAACCACTTTAGTTGCTTAAATCCAAAGAAAAAAGTATAACTAAAATGCATATCCGTCTATTAACTCAGCAAACTACCTACTGTCGAATGTTTTAACATCAAATTTACATTTGATGTGTTATAAGATATTGCACTTAAGAGTTCAAACGCAAAAGTGATGATACCATCATTAGGTAAAAATAGAAAGGTGAATTCCCTTTGAAAATAATTTTATAGAAATTGTTAATCCTTAGGTATAATCGTGATATCTCAATGGCCGCACTACACAAGTACTGATGTAAAGATATTTGAGGCCGTACAATCCTTATCCTTTTTCATGTTGTTTTTCTTTCTCTTCATTAATTCCCTTGCATAGTCTGTTTTGCCCCTACCATTTACATCCTTGTTTGTAAATCTATTTTTTTCTCTTTCAACAAATAAAATACGAAAGATATCGTGAAAGACGTTTTTTAACCAATAAATAGGTAAATTGCTGATGTTAAAGCAAGCATCCTTGTGTCTATACTGCATTAAGAGGTAAATATAATTGCATGAATAACATCTGCCGAGATTTAAAGATGTTACAAAGGTATTTCTAAATAAAGTTAAATTTGTTTTCGCTGCATAATGAAACCAGATCGAGTGGTCGGTATTTTCCCTGCTGATAGCGTCGAGTGCATGTCTGATTCTGCCTCTTACTCTCATTAAGGTTCATAAATATAATATTTTAATTTAAACCTAATTTCAAAGACTTTCGGCCAAGGTTTTTGCTTTTCCAGGAATAATATTCATAATTATATTTTAGGGAAAGTTTTAGAATTTTCATCGAAGAACGGAACTATTCCATGCGATTTCTTATGTATATGTGACCGAGTCTCGAGGTATTTGTAACAAAAGCGAACTACGCTTGTATATTGATGGGGTCATTTCAGGAGAGCCTTTTTTCATCATTATAACACGAAATGTTTGCTAGGGAAAATGTGGTGACTGCATGATAACTTTGATTACAGGAAAATTTTATTTCAAAATCGTTTTGGGGGGGAAATTATAATAAAGAGTAATAGCCCTTTAAAACAAAGAAGCGAGTTCTATTAATAATAATTATATTTGTTTTAATTTAGTTAATAATTCTATACCTTTTCAAAATTTTGCCTTCTTAGCTGTTTATATGCATCAGTGGTACTACAAAGAATTGATCTTCTTCTAAGATGGCTCAGTCATAGAAAAATGGAATGAATACACAGAAAAACGCCGATACAAGAAAGGTTTTGTTCTGAATAGACATCCATATACATATATTTTAGATTTTTCCGCCTTTATTAAGAGAGAGCGGAAAATTATTTAAGACCTAGGAAAGTGATATTGCGGAAGAAATTCATATTTTTTAGTTAGCTTGTTAATTTGCCTGTACCTTTTTTCATGGATGAACTTGGATATCATGGCATTTTTTTCCTATATGCCAATAGAGTAGAGAAGATAAGGAATTAAGATCGTTGACAAATCTTCATCAGATTTATTGTCATTGTTTCTCTAGATCTGCTGCAATTTGCTTATCATCAAGGGAGACCGTAGGACCATAGCAAGGCACATCCTTTATGTTAAAGTTACCTGCTTGAAACTTTTTAACAATTGTTGGCACTTTACCTCGTTCGCAACATTACCGCCATACTTTTCCTGAACTTTTTTTGACACAAACGGTAAAAAGTTCCTTGTTCAACACGTAAAAAATGAGTTCTCTTATAAACTCTTCGGGAACTTTTCTGCGAGTGATGGTCTATTCAAGCATTGACTAAAGAAGCCATTCATGTACCACGGTGGTGCAACAATGTAAAAAATGTAAAAATATTTTAACAAACAACATTAATTCTAATGTGATCATAATAAAGTAACATAAAATAAGTACAATAAATCACCCTTGTATTTTTCTAAGGTTCTATGTAGAGATAAAAACTTAAATGAAATTAATAGAAATTCTAAAATTTCTATAGATTTTTACGGAACTCTAGGAGAAGACTGACGGCAAAATGCTCAGATAATTGATAAACCCGTTTAGACAAAAATGCATATACCCGAAAAATGGAGATTTTTATAATGTTGAAGGGTTTTTTACAGAAAAGGCCTATCTTTAAGCGCGTTTGACACGAATCCAGATTTTTTAAAAATAAAAAAGTCAACAAAACAGATATAAAGAAAATAAATGAGAGGCCACACAAAGGATAGAAATATAAATATATAATTCACGCTCAGTTGCCAGAAAGAAACCTCCTCTCTTATCAGTCTGAGCTTGCAGCTGACATTTTATATATATTAAGTACTATGGAGCCTTAATAAAAGCGTTGACTAAGAGCCCCTCCCAAGAACTAGAGATAATAGGGAGTAGTACCGAAACAGATGTCGCTCACAGGAATATCTCACTCTAGAGGGAGGGTCTCCCGTTTAGATCCTCGAGGATGAAGGGCTTCGGCAAACGCATTACGATCCATCGGAGATGTCTGAGAGAGGAATGTAGAGAGAGAGACCAGAGTTTAGCTACGATGCAGGATGAGGGGAAATGCTACCGCCTGAAGAGATGTATGGCAAAACAATAACTGGGAAATCACATCGGTTTAATAAAGAGAGACGGACACCAAATAAAATACTGACTAATAAAATGAATTGTTAAAAATATTCAACATTTGCCTCAAAGGAATTATGATTTCGGGCAGTTTGGGGGGTTAAATGGACAAATTAAATGCCCTAAAAGGAAAAAAAAGAGAAAATTCTCCTAAGACTCATAATTCTGAAAAGATTTATGACCATAGTTAAAAAGTAAATTCCTTTTTCGGTAATACGAATTTCTTTCAAATGATCTGTTGGTTTTATATTTTTACTCAATATTATACGTCTAGTAAAAGGCAACTTTAGGTTGGTCTAATTAATGCCAGGCTTCATTTTCCTAATTGCTTCTTCTCATAAATAGTGCCTATTCATTTTATCTAGTAGGCTTTCATTATGATGAATTTTCTTCTCAAGCACTTCTTCTCACGAAAATTAGGTAATATCATGAATAAAGTGAGCAGACTCCTGGATTCTTTTAAGGATCTCCTTGATGGTCTTCTAGGAAACACGCAATGCTACTCGATGTAATATATAAAGGAAATGAGGTCATAGATTACATACTTTTTCACTTACGATATTCAATAGCATCAAGCGACCGTTAGAGATTCGTTTTATTGTGCTTTGTAGGATTTTTAAGATATCCTTAGTTTAAACAATGTCTGCTGACCAAAGGCTCGCGTGCCCTTCACTAAATTCTGATTTATGACCACACATAACATAATATAGCCAAGCGTATCATATTATAGCCTAGCTTAGTATATACTAAAATAGTATAGCATACCATACCCTAGACTAGAATAACCTTGCATAGCTTAGCCTATTATAGCCTTGGTTAGCTAGCTTATCGTAGCCTAACCCACTATTCCTTGGCATAGCCTAGCATAGCAGACCATAGCCTTTCCTAGCCGATTATACTTTAGCCTACCATAGCATATCATAGTATATCCAATCTAGCCTTGTATAACTTAGCATGGCTTAGCATAGCCTAGCATAGTATAATCTGGACTAGCCTTAACTATTCTAGACAAGTATAGCCTATACTATTCTATTATACCATAGTCAAGCTTAGCATAGTACTGTCTAGCCTAACATATTATATGTATATTCACACGAGAGTCAGGAACTAAATGAGAATAAAATATGTATTGCGTAAGCTTGAATATTTTTTACTTACTTAGCTAAGCTACCTGTCCCTTTTAATTAATGGATAATCTTCTACCGGATAATGAAATTCACATATAAATCTGATTGATAACTACTGGCAATCCCGAAGGCACCAGAGTTGGGGCTTTCTTGTGGGAAGAATGTGTCTCCTGATCGATATAGAAAATCCATCTGGAGGTGGCAAGAAGGAAGAAATACTGATTTGTTCTCTGTGCTAAGGAAGTTGATGAAAAAGATAATGTGTGTGCTAATGTATGTGTCCGTAGCTCTCTCTTGACCGCGAGAAGCGATGATAAATGAGCACTGTCAAATTAATTTAGGCTCTTCATTTAGAATTGAGAGGCCAACATATATAATCTATATTCTATTATTCTAAAATTATCTATAAATAAGCAAAGTGCAGCCAATAATACTGGAAGTATTTACCTCTAAAATTCTCTAGTTAACCGAGGATGAAATAGTCACTGCTAATGGCAACAGGCCACAGAAATCAAACTCCGTTATTATCCAAGACAAAGGAAGAAAAATATGGGATAGTTACCTTCTGCTATTTTAAAGAAGTAATGAACACACTATGACTGTCTCGGTGTTGCAGTGCGATATGAATAAAATTTTCATTGCAATCTATTTGTTAGAGATAAAATATAGTAGACTAACAAAAGAAAAATAATAGTAGTTAAAAATAAAAAAAGCAAAAGAAAAAATTCCAATTTTCAAGTTTGGAATGGTAGAAAAAGTTTAAGAATTAATTTTTTCTTAAAATATTTCCTCCCACCCTTTAAAAATGTAGTTTTTTATAAGGCATTCATATATAAATATTTTTACAATAAAATTAAAGAGGCATATGTCGTATTTCTTTTTTATTCCGATAATTTCCATTGCTATTTGTATTATTATTAGAAAATATTTTTAAATATATTTCGTAATGTTCATGTATTCGTTCTATTTTTTATAGACGTAAGAAAAGAGCGTTTCGAATGCATATATATAAAGAATAAAGTATTCAAATGTTTTGTTTTATTTCCACAACTATTTATTCACTTCACATTTTTTGTGTCCAGATCACTTCAAAGGCAATTTCCTGAATTCTTTGTCTCAACATAATATGGAAAAATTGAACATTATCACGAATCACGTGTCACTATTGTTTAAACTTACATTTACTACTACAAGAGTTATGACTTTATCTTTTAGGTCAAACCCAAGACTTGGTAACGTAGCGAGATTTTAGGCAGGTAGTCCTCAAAGTGTATAGAGGCCATTAAAATAATTATTTCCGGATTTTAAGCAGCCTGCTACAGATTATATAGAGAAACATTTTAGTGACAGAGAGGATAAATAAGAATATATATTGGAGGCGTTTATCAGTGTCTTGTACTAAAATAATCAACGTCGATGTCTTTTGGAAACAGAATTTCGGAACTTCAAAGGACGCTTGATGTCTCGTGAATTAGATCAGACACAAAAGAGCTCTGAGACGGATATTACCAACTCCATATTAGTATAATGAAGCTACTGAGGTATGAATTCTTTTTTCTTAGGCTCTGAGTATTCTGACTCAGCATATATCTGCCAGTAGGTTTGAAAAAACATATTTTATAGGAAAATGGTCACTCTGAAATACTTTCTTTCTCACCATACACCTTGCTACAAGCGCAACAAAAATGTTCATTATACCAAATACTTTTAGGAAAATACAACGTTGCGGTCAAACCCGTTTAGAATATTAATGGCTACTGTGGGAGTAATTCTTAATTGAAATAATGCTAGCTATGTTTCCTAAAGTGCTGTATAAAAGAATCAGATGAAATTATTATACCTTTTTCCTAACTTAGCTTCACTGTCTTATACTTTCTTGAAGAATGGGTCTTGTATAATGCATTTAATATTGAGCTATTTGATTCCTTGTTACAAAAGGCCCGAGTGGCTGCCTGAATATATGCCGATTTGCAAATTTTTTGTAACTTTTCTCCTAATTTTTTATAAATTCAACGCTAAATGCTGCCGAGATATTGCAATCGAGCTTGATGACTGCCAGGTGAGAGCCTCATCAAACCTAGCTCTTCAGCTTGGCAGGCACAAATTGTTGTAACTAAGAGAGAATACAAAAGAAGTCTGCACATTAAATTTTCTCAGACGTACAGTCACGGCCAAAGGTTTTAGGACACCTCGGGGAAATTTTAGCAAATTAAATAAGTGAAGTTTTATAAAAATTTCATTTTTACATGATTTATAAAAAAGCCCAGTGGAATAAGGAAGAGGAAATAGCAAATAATTTACCTATGCAACCACCAATCAAGGGGAACTCAACAAAATTTGCCAAAACATGTAACATCAGCAAATTATAGCATGAGTATACGAAGCTCTGTGAAATTTAAGGCAACACGAAACTGATATAAGAAGCTCTGTAGTAAGTTGAGAGTCCATTTAAATTGGTGAGTTTATTTATTCTTCGAAACCTGATGTGTGTAATCCTGACACACTTCTCGTTGACGACTTTCTCAGTTGCTCATACGAGGCGTGCTGATGACATATTAGGGCCTCTCCATGTCCTTCCCGAGTTTTTCCAGTCGCTTCATATCCGCTGACGGAAATAGCTAGTCCATCCGCGTGATATTTCCCTCCCAAAACCACTGTATGGTGGATACATACTTGTGACATGGAGTAGTCTCCTCCTGAAATGTCACATTTGGGCATTTCCTGTGATGTCTGGAGCTGAATTCATCGTGACTTTAGAAACGGTAAAACGACTTACACGTGAACTTGATATTCAGCCACATACATTTATTAAAGCGCCACCATGCTTTACTCTTATCACTATTTACCCTCTATCATAGTGCTTTCCTGGTCTCCTGCCTGTTCTATCCTTGCCTGGATTCAAGAAAAACTGGAACGTTGATACTTTATATCATGACACGTTACCACTGACCTATGGTTCAGTTGCGGTGAGCATATGGCCATCCAGTGGACGTAGATTCTGCAAAGTTTGATAGGCGGCTTCTGGCTGGCGCTTCACAAGACTTTAGGTCTTGTGCACGCCTTCGGCGATGCAGAGTTCTGACTGATGCATTAACGACACCTACCTCTGCCCATATATGTTTCAGCTGTAGTTCGATTTTCATACTATCTAAAGGTTCATGTAACCGAGAAACTTGCCGTCAGTTTGTGAAGTGACCCTGAGTCGTCCATAACAAGGTGGGTCTTTGAAGTTCCATCTTTTTCAGATTCTTTTCAACATCACAATAATATGATTCACTAATCCACCATGCAATTTGTCTACAGCTGAGACCATCTTCATGCAGGGTGAGTATCAAGTACCTTCCGCCAATATCATATATTTATCACATATTGTTGCCATGGATTATCATATTAATGAAAAATTATGATGCATTATGTGAAGACATTATGACTACTGTACAATAGAAGATAATGGTAGGATGATTTCGAACTTTTCGATAGCATCGCTATTTCAAATATTTCCAAAATGTTATAATGAAACTGATAATTTTACTTTGCTTTCCAACATACACGAACATATTTATTGACATACCGATAGAATAATAAAAATTCTGCAGTCCAATTTTATTTCCTGGGGCTGTATATTTGGTTTTACTCAGTTGGAACCTAACTCTCTATCTCAAATTGATCAGATTATTAATAAGATGCAGAGGTGGCTTACAACCATGTTTTAAGTGGAGTTACTAAGAGATTATACTGATTTCAACGATTTTTTGACAAGTTTAAAAACTGCCTCCAACGTTTCTAATAGACATACTTACCACGATTTATATATGTGGAAGGACAAAAGAACAGCAACCACGCATTTTTATAATCAACTACGAGAAGAGCACGTTTTCTGCTTACCTTATCAATCGTCTGGCTTACAATATTTACAATGTGTAAATAACTTCTGATTTAGAGCGTCTTCAAATTTTGAATGAGCTTCGTCAATCTGTTGCTATTTTATCATTAAAAAGCTCTCTGTGACTTTTTTAATGATACGCTCGATAAAATGTTAATTTTTGTGAAAGATTCAATCATTTTTTCACACCGATTCCTTTCCTCTTGTCACGAAACATGAAAAATAGTTTCATTTTTGATGAAATAAATATAAATCTCCGTTGTGACTACAAGTCACGAGTCATAAAACTCTTGTGTCAAAACAAATGCTTTAAAATTAGCTATCACCCTTAGAGTTTACCTATCTGGAGGTTCTTATATATATTTCAAGCTTCTTACGTTATAGCGAGACCATGAAATAACTTCGCCACTTCCTTCTACTGGGGGAAGCTTGCGCTGCGCTAATAAGATTAAAATTTAAAAGCTAAAAAATAGCAGCTATGGTTAAATTTTTATAAATTTTCTGAACTTCGCCAATTATAATAATTTTAAAACAGAACTCTAAACTAAATTTTACGAAATTCACCATGTGAAATTCTTTTGTTTTTAAAAGAATACACAAAATTTCGATACTTATATTTATTTTGGAACTTTACCATTTTGGTTTTTGATATTATAAAAGAATTATTAGTAATAACTTTGATAAAAGAAAACTCATAACTAAACTAGGATGAAATTATTATTCAAATACTCAAAAAAATCCCCTTTTTAAATTATAGCTTTAGTGATGATGATAAAATATTCTGCAATCAAAATATATGATTATTTCTTTGATTGAGGTCGGTTTAATCTTGTAACTCATCAATATACGAGGGGCGGTCAATAAGTTTTGCAATTCGGATATAAGGGAAACGAGATATGAGGAAAAGTGTTATATTATTTTTCGATATAACTACCCTCGACTTTAATGCACTTGCGCCACATTTCCCTGAGGCTTCGAATTCCCGACAACCAGAAATCGCCTGACTGCTGTGCAATCCACTCCTAGAGGGCGAACTGGACATCTTTATCGTCCACCAAACCGGAGTCCACGCAGTGCAGCCTTGATCTGGCGGAATAAAAAGTAGTCCCTAGGGGCTAGATCTGGACTGTGGAGGCAATGGTTGAGCTCCTCGTATTTACACTCGCGCAGGACAGTTTGTGCAACTCTGGCCGTGTGGACTTTGACGATGTTGAAGTCGATCATGGGGCGTGAGGTTTCTAGGGAACCAACGGGCAGAGACCTTTGTTATGGCCAAATTGTCGTGGTTGATGTGTATAACACTTCAGTGTGATATTCTAAGTTCTCGCTCGATTTCTCCGACCTTCACCCGTCGATTTTCGAGGATCATCTTCTCCACACGTACGACATTGTTCTCGTTGGTCACATCTGACGGGCGTCCTGGATGGGAGTTATCTTCAACGGACTCACGACCATGGCGGAACTCTCTATTTCAGCGATCAATGGTTGCATGGAAGGGGCGGTGTCGGTGTACACTGCAACCATGCGTTCATGGATCTCTTTTGCATTCTTGCCATCCTTGGTCAAAAATTTTATCACTGCGCGGTGCTCAACCTTCTCCATTGTTGAAAAATTTGTAACTGACAATCTGCGATCAGCTACTGCTTCTTGAATAGAAGAGGCAAGAGCGTGCGGCTGCAGGTCCTGACTTGTCATAACTTGTCCTAACAGCCCCACACACAGCCATCCCCCTTCCTCTCTTTTGCCGTACCGATTCGCAAAACCTATTGACCGTGCCTCGTATATGTGTATCATATTTGAATTTAAACGAGAGGGTGAAATATTAAACTATAAAACACAAATGGTGATTGAGTTTTTAAGTTATAACTGGTATTTTGTCTCTTCTCTGGAGTTGATGCTCCCGAGTTAGAATCTGAGTTGAACACAAAGTAATTAAAATGTCGCTTAAGTAAAGCACAATAAAAACATCTTCCGGCAGCACTGAGGTAATGCTGTTGATGCCATTTCTATGCAGCAGGCCATTTTTCTGCACTATTGGGTAGCAGATAACTCCCCTTTACCAACCCCGTAGTAATTCAGATACGAAAAATACTAAGCGTCCCGTCTGCTACATCATTTGGAATAGTTTCTTAATAAAGTTTCAAAATGACGCATCTTAGACATATTCCAGAACCAAAAAGACCCTAGTGTCTGCTGTCTACGAAGGATTGCCTCGAAGATAGCATCATATTTAGTGTATACCTTGCAGATTATGCAATCGCCAGGAGACAGGTGGCCTCTTCTTTCGAAAAAACTAGATCATACAACAGTTGCCAATTTCTCCACATTTTTTGAAAATCGATCACACAGGAAGCGGGGAGAATACTCTCTGTCCAGATCCTGTAAAATAAATAGAAATAAAAAGGCCTTGCCTCGCTCAGAGAGATGTCGAAGCATGGCATAAGGACATGGCTTGATCGGAGGTGGTGATCACTAGGCCGTATCATCGATTACAAATTTCAGCAAATCTAAAGGCACATTTCAGGATTTGTACACTTGGTACACATATTTCAAAGTTGGAAAAGTTTCGTGAGAAATATTTGCCCCCACCTCCTTTTTTATTTCAGAATTTCTTCTTTATTTATTTTTGAATCAGAAAGATATAAACCATCAGAGCTGTTGGTTTGTTATTATAAGTGCCTGTAAATACATTCAAGTTGAGTTTATACTGAAGTAAAATAACAAAAAAGTGAGGAGGTCAACTTCTATTATCTAACTGAACATACTATTTGCAAACTGGTTCGTTAAAATCATGTTTTGCCTCAAACGATGAGATGAAGTCATAGGATTTTAGTATCACCCGAATGTAGCCATATCTTTCTTCTTTCTCAAAAACTTCGCCAGAAGCTTTCAACACTATTCGTTCACAACACTGCACACCTTGAGAATGGCATTAATGTCAATAGAGTGCCTCATCGATAATATTTTGAAGAACAGCATTAGATAGAGGCATTGTAAGTGTTTGCTCGAACCTGCACTCCTATTCAGGGGAAAGTAGATCTAAATGGTCCTTAGTAGCTTAGTAGCTTTTATTATTGTTGCCCTGAAATCCCGTATCTCTTCCTCATATGTAGTACCTTCTCGGATCTTCTTGATTCTGAAATTAGTTCATTTCCTGTTCTTCTGATCAACGCCTTCCAACATTGCTATAAGGACGTTATCAGGATGGGCCCAGTAGGAATTCCTTTGGCAAGTTTGCCATGTAATAGCGTCACTGGTAGTTTAGAATATTTACAGAAGATTGATCTGTTCCAGGAGATGTTTAGATCCCTCCGTGAATTACGGAGAGATTTTGATGTTAAACCAGATAGGCTCATAATGACACATGACAAACTCTGTGAGGATATACAAGTGAATATTATGTTTTTCTGTTGCAACATAAAGTCGACATATTTTAATTGCAATGGCGAACCATTTTGCATGAGATCTTGGCCCTGGTTACATATGTAGGAGATCATCGTCTATTACAAAACCTCTCATAACAATGATAATTCTGTACAAGTAGGCTTGACCCAACTAAGCTCATTCACATCTACATATAAAACATTAGCAATACATTGGAAACCATTTGGTGATACTGGTAGACTTTCAAAGCTGGTTAAGGCTTTACCTAGTGCTCCGTTTCATTGAGCTCTACTTTCTGTTGTACCAATATATTTGCTGCCTAGGTGCCTTAATGGTCCTTTAGAAACAAGCTGCAGATGATCCACTCTAATAGACGATATAATTGACATTCCAGCCCTCTTATGACTGCATTCTTTTAGCCGAAATTAGTTGGCAGGCTGTTAACTCCCACTGCCTTTATCTCATCTTTACTATCATTTGAACAAGACATTTATCAGTCCGTTAGCAATACCTACACCTGCTCCTCGTTTAATAGTTAGATGATTTAAATAAAATTTTCTAGGTTCTCCTGCACACACAAAGTGATCTTGAATTACTTTTGCTGATACCATTTGTTATCTTTCTTTTTTATTTTTTTTATTTAGTGTTGACTCTCTCCTCCCATCAAGTAACAAAGAAGTAATTTTGTCATCTCTCAAACATTCAGATTCGGTCAAATTCATCGTCAATTTGTGCCGGGTCCTCCAGACTTTCTGATCGTCAATTACATGTGAGAGCTCTTATGAATCTATACTACCATAGATTACTAGGCCTGCACTGCAAATAAAAGAAGCTACTTATTTGAAACAGAATACCGATCTCCTTCCATGGCAATTGTTAGTATTGGTATGATTTTCTTTTCTATTCTTGCAAAGACTTTTTTCCATTCATCATAAGAAATATCAGAAAATGAGATTTGTTCATCCAAGGCTTCCACTGAAATTGTGTCTTTTCTGTTAATTTTTATGTTTTGTGGCGCTTCTTATTCTCTTCTTTCCTGAATTCGATCCTATCTGATTTTCCTTTTTTTAATCAATTGACTTTTTTATACATCCACAGCTCCAATTTTCATGTAACACCCAGTTCTTGGGTTATTAAGAACTACATACTCACGACGTGGAATTTTCCCACTTGCAATCCAAGAGATCAGCACACTGTTAGCTTGATATATCAAAATATTGAGCCAATTATGAGATAAATGTCTTAATCTTAGGGGCATTTATTCCTTATATTGATACGCAGACACTTCCTCTGACAATAAGAGCAATTTGGTTTTAACATTCTTGGACAGCTGAACAGGCATACTGGCTTCTTTCTAAATCTGAGAAAGGGCCTTGATACCTTAATATAACAACCATGTTTATTCTTTCTAAATTGTCTTTCACATACTGAATATATCTTTCACCCCGTGTTTTGTTGGCAGATCTTGATGAGAGAGTTCTGGAAATGGGAAGCCAAAGAAAATGTGACTCCTTAATGTTCTAGTTCTTTTACTCATCTTAGCCTTGAAAATGAATAATAGAAAGACTCTTTGGGCTAAAATAGAAATAATACATAAGATGAGTGAATCTATAACATAGATTCATAAAGGTAAAAACATATCCCTTTATAGGAAACCACAAATATATAATGAATTAAAGTGCAAATTTTCTTCCTGTACAAAAATTACCCATGTCTAGCTTCTGAGCCGAAAATTATAATAACTGAATAGAACCAGCCTCACCCTACGAAAAAATAATTTTGAAGCAAATTTTGTCGCCCGAAGGGGGGTGTTGCGATTATTTCAGTTTTCTTTGGCTTTTATTTCCATATTTTGGTTGGTTACCGCTACAAAACCTGATATCTGCCTTAAAATTGGTTGCGAGATTACGCCCTAGTGATAACACATGAAGCGCTAGCAAAATGCAACGATGCTTTGGAGTTAATATCCATTCGGTGGTATTCAGCGAAATTACATCGGATATTTTATCAAAGCTGAGAGGCAGACCGGCTAGAAAATGTGGGGAAAGTGGTCGTGAAAGTCTCTGCCATTTAGGCGGAGTCAGATATTGCGGAACAATTCTAGGTGAAAAAGGGAAGAGGTCTTGTAAAAAATTTCTACGACTACATTTGACTTGTTTACACACCTCATCAAGAAAGGATTTCTCGTTAAGTGAAGACACGTTTGCCCGCCAAGAAGAGCGTCGAGCGTGCTTATAAATATATCTAAACCTAGCCTTTAGATAGACAAAATTCTCCATAAGTGAAATCTCTAGGGCAGCTTCTCTTGCTTATGTCTGATGGTTGTCTCACACTCCATGACTAACAAGGAATTAGCTGACGTGAACAATGGTCAGACGTTCTAATAATAGTAGTTAAGGCAAAGACGGTGATTTTGTAGGGAATAGCTAAAGAGCCACATCAGCAAAACTAAGGTCATAGACTCTTAATAAAGAAAAAACTTGCTCTAAAATGCTGACCAGTGCTCTTTTTAAGCCCCAATAGGCGATTTCCTAGGTATTAGCGGTACAGAAGATAATAGTCAAATAGAAGAGAGATAACTACCATGAAGTTTATCGAACACATCTCACACAAAAGCAGGTTGCGCATCCGGGCAGTGATAGGTATCCATATTCACAATAAAGAGACCAATATCTACCTCATCTATCGGGTCGGAAAAGACATAACCCTTGAAATTGATCGTGCTGTCCCCCCAAAGGCTCTGACTGCTCTTCAAATCCCAGAGCCGGGAAAAAATGGCATGGGCATTGGTTACATTGTGTGTTAAAAGTCACACACGTTGAAGCCAGCAGACATTGCAATCTGCTCAAAAATAATAGTATACCCGTTATTCAATATTCGCTGCAATGCCTTTGTCTGAATGGAGCTATTAAAGCAAACAGAAGAATGGAGACATCATGCTTGGTGTAAATGGCAGAATATAGCAATCGTCGGAGAACTGGAGTAGACTTGACACCGAGGCTCCTATAAGTTTACTTGGAAAACACCGCAATTCAATTGAATGAATATGCCTTCCAGGTCTATCTCAACATAGAAGCGGAAGGGGGGCTCTATGGAGAGGGGCAGACTCTTAAAGGAATGGTCTTAAAATTCACGCTTGTAGAACTCCGTTGGCTGTTTGTCTTGAATGCGCTGAAAGCACTGTGTCACCTTCCAGGACTATTGCGTGAAGTTCTGATCGCCCCGCGAGTCCTTTAATCCCGCCTCCTTAAAACATTTTAATGACACGTGACTTTGGAGGCGGGTTCTTTCTCTGGAATGGTACCAAGTGTCCGAGTAGTTAGGTCCAGTCTTGGTTAGGGGGCTAGGTGCCAAAGTACTCTTTGTACCCTCGTTCTTTCGTTGGACAACCTTACATGTAGCCGACGATAGTTTCACAACCCCATCTGGGGATTTTCACTCCTGTGATTCTAACGACTTGGTGGAGCAACGCGGCCTTTTTGCTTTAAGGAAAACATTTAAAGTAGGTTAGTAGAGATCACTTACTCTGGACAAGGCTTAGTCTGAGGCAAATGACACCAAGATGTATTAGATGAGCGCCCTGGGGAAGTGGAGGAAAAGAAGGTGTAGACGAGTTGAGAATGAGTACGCCACGTTGCTTATAGGAAACACGATGTGGCTCTCCGCATTCTGCAGAATTCAACTTATAAGATAAGGACTTATCATCTACGATCTTTAGAGTAATGCAGACAGACTACAAACTACTTTATGGGAATGAACACAGTGTCAGGCTCATAAAAAGGATTTGTGTGTCAAAGCGGGAGCCTGAGCGGCTATGGATCACTGGCAGGGATGCCATGAAGTGAAGTGACAAAAAATAGCACGCATAAAATAAAAGTGCCTATCACGATCTAACGAAATAAAGATTTCATTTGTGGGTTTCGTTGACCGATACCTTATTTTATGCTTTGCTGGACAGCTCTTCGAAGATTTCTTCGAAGGAGTAGTCCACGAGTTCTCTCACATGAACCAAATTTTTATGGGATTTCTAAAGACTAATTAAAATGACCCTGCGAAAATTCCGCTCTCATTCGCCAGAAGGCTCATATCCATGTAACGGGTTTCCCCCTGTTCTCTAAAATCATCATTTATTGGGCTACCTTCTGAAGTAACATGTGAGCTTTGTTCAACATACTGCCGTCAGTAGAGAATCACTAGGAAACATTTAGCCAGTTGGTTCAAAAATGCCGGGTAGTTTTCAATGAAAGAGCCAAACCTCAACAAGTATCCACTCACCACACTACAACATTGATGTTGTTTATCATTTGTCTATACTCGTTGTGATCTGCAAATTTACATATCACTGTCATTGACGGATTTCACAGAAATATATTATTAATAGTACGAAAAGATCTCCATTGTAATGAGAGGGTTTAAAGTTTTGTTCTCCATCATTTGAGGTCCTCTTATTTGTCTAAGTCGTATCTTTTCATTAACTGAGATAAGAAATTTTCAGGTTGTTGCCTTTGGCAGGGCAATCGATTTTCGCTAGAAATCGTTTATGTGGCCTTATGTCAAAATCCTTACTCATATCAATTTTACACAAGCTTATTTGAACAAGGATAATTTGATGGCTACGATTAATCAACAGCTGAGTACTCGTAACCTAGAGTGAATAAGGTTGCAATGTATTTGGTTGCATAAGGGAAATATGGAATTTGATTATTTTATCAATTTTTTTTTATATTTCCGCTAGATCTAAAAATATTGAAACAAATTCCATTAAGAATGTGAAGGTAGTTACTTTTCATTAACTTGGCTTCTCCACTGCTTCCTACGGGGCGAGCTTGCGCTTTGCTACTAATATTAAAATTCAAAATCTAAAAAAAAGCAGCCATGGTTAAATTTTTATAAATTTTCTCAACTTTGCCAATTATAATAATTTTAAAATAGAACTCTAGATCAAATTTTCCTCTTTTCAAAATATCCCGTTGCTAAAATATAGTTATAGAAGAAGATATATAAAAATAAATTTTCCTAACTACACCATTTGTAAATCTTTGGCTTTTAAAAAATTCACAAAATTTTAATACGTATATTTATATCTAAACTTCACCATTTTTTTTTTGATATTATAATAAATTATCAAAAATAACGTTGATAAAATCATAAGCCATAACCAAACTAAGATGAAATTATTATTCAAATACTCCCCTCTATCCCCTTCTTAAATTATAGAGTTAGTGATGTCAATATCTGCCTCGGGACAACACTTTTTAGCGCCTGGGGGATGGGGGAGGGAAATTATTAAGTGCTACCTCAACTAAAGTTAGCTTAGAAACTTCTAAAAGAGATGTACCCCGATGTAAAACAGCTCAATTATGCGGAAATATCTGTGCCTGGCCTGGCGGAGAAAGATTCCGATTAAAGCAAACGGCAACTTTCAGCCGGTTTTCCGGTCCACGCGGCCAAGACCGTGCAAGAGTAGTTGATGTCGAACAAGAACCTCTGGTGGAAGAAAGTTTGTTGAACCAGTCGCCTAACTTTACTCTCCTCTACTACATGGTTTGTGCGGATCTAGATAGCAAGGTTAAAAATGTTCGGCTCATCAAATTTCAAGAGCTGTAGTCCTCAGTCACCGTTTTTAAGCCAATATGAGGTTTGCCTTTGTCCGCAACGTGCGCGCGTCTTTCAAGTCTAGCCTGGAGCGCGTGCTCGCTGCGGAGAGCGGCCACATTTATTAATTCTACAATCTGTTTAAACAATAAAAATGTGTCTAACTCCATCTTAACTATCATTGTATCTTTTGTTATGTGAATCGTAACGATGGTGAAAAACTTTTGCCAAAACCAGCAACTAATTCTTCCACGTCTCGTCTAAACATTTCATGTGAGCTAATAAGAGTTTCTTCATCTATGGGGTTTGGAGCTTAGTGTAATACCTATATTATTTAAAGATTCTTTGATTTGTCTCAATCTTATTCTTCCATTAACGTAGATAAGATCTTTTCAGTTTAATGATGTTTGAAAGTCGGTTGATATTCTTTCTTCCTTCAACTTTGTTTTAGAGAGGTCTCAAGTAAATCGATACCAATTGTACACGAGAAAAAACCCTGTTGTTCACCAAATGTAGCAAAATATTCTCGTGAACTTTTACACAAAACTTTAAAGGCATATATTTAGTTGCGAACTCATTCGAAATGTTAGCATATCCCTTCACAACCTTCTACAAGCGAAAGCTAAACTGATTATAGGCCCTCGTTATATTCTTTGTTACCGGATGATATTAAATCAACAATGGCCGCCCTCAAATATCCTGAAGTATTATGAGCACGTTTGTTAACATCCTCCTCAAAAGGGACCCATACAAAATAATTTCTGGGTAAGGGTCAGGAGGGTTATTCGAAAGAATTCTGTGGGCCATTAGTAAAGGACTTTAGTGAACAACCATGCTTATGTGTTCTATGCCTCGTCTGCGAGATTGTGCGCCACTTTGCTATATTCCATTTGTTACTGGTCGTACCTCAATGCCAAATAGAACGCTTCTAAAACAATATTTTCTCTCTAACATTTTTTTATTTTGCCTATTGACAGTGCTATTTTAAGTTCTACCAATTTGAGTGGTGTGGTATAAAAACTTATTTGTCATAAACAAGAAAAATATCTCAATAGAATTACGACCATTAAACCTATTTCAGAAACATAAACTGGCTTCAGAAATAAAAGAGGTGCATGAAAGAAAGCTGGCGAAAAATGTAATGTATTTGATGGAGGCTTTCGTCCTTAAGGAGAAGATAAACCTAGAGAAAACTGCAAATGGAGACCTTGAGTAAAAAACGACTGTATAATAGATGTTTATAGTGAAATGGAGAATGTAATCATGGTTGGAAATTAACATAAGAATAAAATATACAAGAGTGAGGGCCATTTTATTTTAAATAATGATAACCGTCGAAATGTGAGTTTTAATAAGTGACTAAAAGATAAAGGGCTAATCAAGGATTAGGTGGATGGGATAATAGTGTGTATGATAGATGACTATGGGTATTGTTTGTTAGGTAGTATGCTTGTGGCTTTCGGCTCGTACTTTAACCCATGACTGGGTGTTATGTACGAGTACAGAGCATCTTATCACTCTAAAAAGACAGTTGGGTGGACAACATTTCAGTTGTTTTTGTCTTAAATGCGAATGAAAGGGTGAGAAGGAGTAGTAGCTTAAGTAGATTTGAAGACACCGAGTCTAGCTTGTGAAAAAGTGGTATATAATAAATTTTATAGAAGTCATTATGTAGTTATAATATTTTTATTGTATTGAAAAATATAATAGTACAATCCTTTTAAATTTTATATAATATAAATTTAAGGTATTTAATATAGGTTTGTGATTCTAATATGTTATAATGTTCAAACTACACCCAAATTAACGAGGCATAAGTAGAAAATAACAGAACAAAGCAGGATATCCTTACACAAAGATAAATCTTACTCGATCACAGACCATATCTCAAAATATTAGAGCAATGACGATTCTCTATAATGCCTAAAGAGGGTCATAACCATCACTTTGCGGTTTTATTTACCTGCTAGATTATCATGAACTTAACATGTCTAAATGAAATTCAGGATTCGCTTTGTTTTGTAATAGATATATGGATTCGCTTTGTTTTGGAATAGATATATGAATTCGAATTCGGAGAAGTCATATATTTTTCAATGAAAGGATTCGAAGACGAAGTATCAATAAGAATCGTTTATTTTCTTAAGGGTTTGTACATGTATTTTTATCCAATATGTTTTACGGACATTTAGTAACATAAACATTTTGTATTAACATTATTCCTTTTTTTTCCCTCTCTTTGTCTCTCTTCCCTTCGTTTCAATTTACTTCTCGTGTCTCTCCTCATCTCCCTCTTCAGAGTATCGCTTTATCCATTAATCGTTTTAACCCTTTTGGCTCTGTTCTTGACTCATTCTCGCCTCTCGCTTTGACCTTTTTACCTGTTATAGCTAAATCTTAATGTGAATTTACCCATCCCTCTCCTACCTTCTCATTGGTGATTTGTTGTCTTAGAGGCGGTCCTTTAGCTTTTACTAGCTTATATATACCCTTATTATATTATTTTCTATTGTAGTTATCCTTGAGAATGAACTAAATAAAGTCAAAATTACTTGGAAGCACCTTTTCATTTTTTCCTGCGGGTTACTGAATTCATATATATATATATATATATATATATATATGTTTTTATATATCTATTATATATATATATATATATATATATATATATATATATAATATATATATATATATGTACCATATACTGTTCTAAATTAGTTATTCTTGAAGTGACATAGACGCTCACCTATATAATCAATGTTCATTACTTCAGACGTAAAAAACACAAGTATAAATTGCCAACTTTATCACAGCAGTCACAAAAATAGCTGGTTTTCCTTTATGAGTAAAAATTCAGAAGCTCAAGCTGTTTCCTCTATATTAGACTAGTAGGCAATGGCTTCGCACTCGCCCCTACGGGGTGAGGTTGCGCCTCGCTACTCTGAATATAATTTAAAATCTAAAAAAAAGCAGCCATGGTTAAATTTTTATAAATTTTCTGAACTTCGCAAATTATAATCATTTTAAAAAGGAACTCTAAACTAAATTTTCCCCTTTCAAAATATCAAGTTAATAAAATATAGAGTTATAGAAGAAGAAAATATATAAAAAATAAATTTTATGAACTTTACAATTTGTAATTCTTTGTGACTTAAAAAATTCAAAAAATTTTGATACTTATATTTATTTCTGAACTTAACCATTTTGTTTTTTGATATTATAAAAGAATTATTAGAAATAACTTTGAATAAAAAAACATAAGTCATAACCAAACTAAGATGAAATTATTATTCAAATACCCCCCAAAATCCACTTCTTAAATTTTTGAGTTAGTAATGATTAATTATTTAGTCCTAAATGAGTTGACAATTACAGCAAATAAAAAAGTAACATGCGAATAAATCTTAAATGATACACATGTATTTTCACCAACAAAGCTAAACTAGAAATGAATTTTCTGTTGAAACTGATTGAGTCAAGCTCCAGCCACCTTGGCCTACAGTAGAAGTCTTAGACCTGATCATAACCGTATATGTTTTGTTCTACCCCTATTTATCGTACACTATTATTCGCACCTATTTTCCTATATCAGTTTGAATTACGATATATATTCTACAATTATAATGTTAATAATTATATTTGCAATATTTTATTTTTATTTCTTATATTTCTCTCTCTCCCTCACTTTTATTTATTGTTATTTTTTTAGGTATTACATGGCCCTCAGGAGTACCCTTGCCACCCTCATTTTGGTCGCGACCATGGTTTTGGAAATCACTGCACTATGCCGCCTACCAAAAAAGAAGATATAATCGAGCCTAACCCTCTTACACCCATATTCAATCGAATTGGTGAAAGCAGAGAGATGGTCGATATTAGTTGGAGTGACTTCGCCTCGTGCGAAGAAGTGATAAATTCTTTCTCCTCGAAACCACCTAAATGTAATGGAAACAGCTGATATTCACCTTGAGTAACCCTCCTCAGGTAACATGGGGTCTGACAGACCCCACAATTTTTTCTTTTTTATCTTAATATAAGCCCTAGACATCTGATCTCCCATGTACATACCTTCCTGACTAGTTAAGTAGTTTAGGTGGGTGTGGGGCTTTCCTTGATCTGGCTCTATATCGGCGCTATAGAGATTTTGGGCCTGTCGGACCCCTCCATAATTGAGGTGTGAGTTGCGCACGGTTTTACAGACCTCACGTTCCTGAGGTTTAGCACCTTTCATGGTGTGAATACTCGTATCTTTGTCATATATTTGTTTCAACCTTTATATTAATGTTCAATTAATATTTTTTCCTTTTTATTTGCAGTATAAATGAATGGGTGACAGATTGGAAAAGGGGTTCTATACAGTAAAAGTGAAATCAAAATTGATTTGAAAATGAAACATGAAAATGCCAATAGTGACTAATAACAATAACTGACTAAAGGAAATGACAAAGGATGTTTGTAGTTTGTAAGCAGGTAATATTTCCTCTATGGTGAACCTATGAAATATTTTGCTATTTTTATTTTCAGACTCTATAATCTTCAGAATATATTAAATAAAAAAAATGTATTCAGAGATGTACAAAAATGGAAGAGGCAAGTGATGATGTGGTAATAAGAGACTCTGGTGATAAAGGTGAGATTGATGACCCTTAAGAACAGTCTTTCCATGGGACTAAAGAAAGTGAAAGTGACACAGAAACCTCAGAAGATCATTCTACGTCATCAACGTCGACGTGTTACTCATCCCACACCAACCGATCAAGCCACCCCGACATTACATTCAGCTTCTACTTCTGCTACCGGAAGGTTCCCAGATGACTTGCATGTGAAACTGCAGGCACGAAACTTTAATGGCCGCAATGGACATGTGTGGCACTCAAACCCGGTCAGCAGATCATCTGTCAGAACAGAAGTTCGTAATCTCCTACCAGCCATGCAGATGGCATGCCCTAGGCGTCACACATTTCAGCCAACACCAATAAACTGTTTTGACTACTTTATGGATACTGATTTCATAGACCTAATAGAGAGATACACAATCATGTACATTGAGTTGAAAGCTAACCAGTATACCAGAAACCTGCCACAGTTGATAAAGCAACAATTCCTGAAATAATGGTAATAATTGCTTGCCTGAACTTTTCAGTCGTCATGACAGACAACAATCTTACCACGGAACAGATCTTGAGTCAAAGCTATGGTTCTGCGCTCTATCGGGTAACAATGTCGGAGCGTCGATTTTCATTCATACTGCGTTGCTTTTGCTATGATGACACCGGTACCGGGGTAGAGAGGCACAAGACTGACAAAGTTCAGATTTCAAGGAGCTCTTGAACATGTTTATTGACAAGTGCAAGTCTGGTTATGTACCCGGCCCCTCACAATTATCGAATGATATTGATATATAAATTTGCGGATCGCAAAGAGCATAGATAAGCGGACACGGCAGCACTGTTTTATTCACCGATATGGATTAATACAGTTTGACTAACCCGTTCGGCCACAGTGGTCCATCGGGGGATAGGGTGGGGGAAGTTACCAGAAAAAGAACATACGAACTAATGTGGTGAGTCGAAGAGGTTTGGATATTCCATTAAAAAACTGCCTAGTATTTTCGAACCAACTGGCTTAAATGCTTTCTAGTGATAATCTACCTATTGCAGCATGTTGACCAAAGCAATCATGTTATATCAGAAAGTAACACAAGATATGTAGAATAATCGGCAGAGAACAAGAGGTAACCCGTTTCATGGTCGTGATCATTCTTTTGATTAAGAGAAAAATTTCCGAGGTGGACACAATAATTAGTCTTAGGAAATCCCATAGCTCACCGTTGCAAGTAACCCCGCATTCTATTATAAATTTCAATATAAAGGTGGTTTGTGAGAGGGAACTCATTACTACTCCTGCGAAGAAATCACAGAAGAGCTGGCTAGGAAAGTAGAAAATAGGGGATCAGTGCACGAGACCCACAAATACAATCTTTATTTCGTTCGATCGTGACAGGCGGGAGCGCTCCGATGATAGAGCTTTGTCTCATTTAGCTCAAATTAAGTCAACACCAAGATAACTTCTGCACCCAGTGCCATACCTAAGACTGGGCCTAACAACTAGGAGACCTAGTACCATTTCAGATAAAGAACCCTCCTCCAAAACCACATGTCTTAAAAAGGTTTAAAAGAGGAGGGAAGAAAAGACTATCGTGGCGATCACCATCTCCTGCAATATGGCCTCGAAGGCCAAACAGCACCTTCAGAGCATTTAAGACAAACATCCAACGCTGTTCTACCACCAGGAATTTTAAGTCCATTCCTTTGAGGGTCTGCTTTTCATAGAGAAGTCCCCCACTTCTACATTGATATACACTTGGAAGGCATATTCATTTAATTGAATTGCTTTGTTTTCCAAGTCAATTTCTGGGAGACTTGGTGTCACATCTTTTGTAATTCTCCGATTGCTATATTCTGCAAAAGAACATGATCTTTCCCACCCTTTCGGAGTATATGTGTTTTGCGAATCCACCACCACTGGGGGAGGTTTGGCAGGAATATCTGTAATTTACACCAAGCATGATGTTTCCATTCTTTTATTTGCGTTAATAGCTCCATTCAGACAATAGCATTGCAGCTAATATTGAATAAGGACTATACTTTTATTCCTGAGCAGATTCCAATGTCTGCTGACTTCCACGTGTGTGACTTCTGACACAAACTGCAACTAATGCCCATGCCCTTTTTTCCGGCTCTGGGATTTTAAGAGCAGTCGGAGTCTTTGGCGGGACAGCACGATCAACTTCATGGGTCTTGTCTTTGCCGATCCAATAGATGAGGTAGATAATGATCTCCTTATTGTGAATACGGATACCTATCACTGCCCGGATCGGCAACCTGCTTTTGGATGAGATGAACCTCATGGTAATTATCTCTCTAACATTCAACTATTTTCTTTTGTACCGCTAACACCAGGGAAATCGCCTATTGGGGCTTGGAAAGTTCGCTGGTCAGCATTTTAAAACAAGATATGATTTTTCTCTATTAAGAGTCTATGATTTTAGGTTGGTTGATGAGGCTCTTTAGCTATTCCCTTGCAACATCATCGTTTTAAACCTAACTACTATTATTCGAACTTCTGGCCCTTTTCCACGCCATCTACTTCCTTGTTTTCATGGAGCGTGAGACAACCCCCCTCTGACATAAGCTTCATACGTCGCCTTATGGGGAATTTCGTCTATCTAAAGGCTAGGTTCCCTTATATTTATAAGGACGCTCGACGCTCTTCTTGGCGGGCAAATATCTCTTCACTTAACGAGAAGACCTTTCTTGGATGCAGTGTGTGAACAAGTAAAAAGAAGTTGGGGAAAGGTTTTATTAAGGAGAAAAATACCGCAATATATGACTCCAACTCAGTGGCCCAGACTTTCACGACCACTTTCCCCACATTCTCAAACCGGTCTGCTGCTCCGCCAGGATTATATGTCCGAAGTTAATTCGATGAAAGCCACTGAATGGAGGTTTTCTCCAAGGCAGCGTTGTATTTTGCTAGTGCTTCATTTGTGATCACTAGGGCGTTGTGTTGTAACCAATTTTAAGGCAGATATCAGGTTTTGTAGAGCAGACCAACCAAAATTGGTAAATGAAGACGAAAAGTAATTTAAAAAAATCGTAATACAATTACTTTCTTTAGGGTGAGGCTGGTACTATCCAGATATTATAATTTCCGTCTCTGAAGATAGATATGGGTAATTTTCGTACCAGAATAAAATTTGCACTTCATCTCTTTATGTATTTGAGGCTTGGGCAATTTTAGATTAAGGAATTCGTTGTTTGTAAACTACTTGGAGGTCACTATAAATTAATCTATATATGACGAATTTACAGGATATTTAATTTCCTATCAATGGATATGGATTGATATTTATGAATGTATCTTATAGATTCACGGAAAAACATGTATTATTTCTGTTTTATACTAAAGAGTCCTTCTATTATTAATTTTCATGGCTAAGATGAGTTAAAAACTAGAACATCAACAAGTCACCCTGTCATTTTTCTCCCCAGGTCCAGAACTTTTTGCTAACAAAACAAGGGTTTGAAGATATATTCAGTAGGTAAAAGACAATAAATACAAGTCGAAAGAAGATGTTATTCTTGAACTATCTGATGCCCTTACTGAGATTTATAAAAAGTCCAGTATTTCAGTTCAGCCGTCAAGAATGTTAAAACCAAATTGCTCTGATTGGTGGAAGAAGTGTCTGTGGTATCAATATAAGGAATGAATGCCGCGAAGAGTCAGAAGTTTGTCTCATCATTGGGTAAATAATTTGATATATCAGGCTGCCAGTATGCTGATCTTTTTGATTGCAACTGGGAAAAGAAAATGAAGTGCCACGCCGTGAGCATGAATTAATTAATACCAACAAGAATTGGGCGTTACAAGAAAATTGGAGACGTGGATGTAAAACAAGTCAGATGATTAAAGAAAGGAAAATCAGAGAATATTGAATTCAGGAAAGAGGAGAACAGGAAAGTCACTAAAAGAAAAGAGGAAACAGAAAACTACAATTTCAGACGAAGATTTGGATGAACAAACCTCATCTTCTGATATTTCTTATGATTAATGGAAGAAAGCCTTTACGAGTACAGAAAACTACATCATACCAATACCAAAAATAGACATGGAAGGAGATCGGTATTTTATTTCAAATAAAGAAGCTGCTTTTATTAGTAGTGCAGCCCTATTCGACTATAGCATTATACATTTAGAAGACCGATCAAATGTAATTGACCATCACAAACTCTGGAGGGTGCGACGGAAATTAAGGAGGAATTTTACCGAATCTGAATGTTTGGGAGATTATAAAATTACTGCTTTGTTTCATGATCGGAGGAGAGACACAACACTAAATAAAAAGGAATAATAACAAAAAGTATGGACCAAAAGAATTCTAAAATCACTTTGTGCCTATATGAGAATCTAATACTGTTTATTCAAATCATATAACTATTGAACAAGGAACAGGTGCAATTATTGCAGACGGACTGATTAAATGTCTTGTTAAAAATGATATTATATATGAGATAAAGGCAGTGGAAGCTAACAGTATGGCAATTAATTCTGGCTACAAGAATAGAGCCATAAGAGGGCTGGAATATCAAGTACATTGTGTATTATGGTTGATCCTTTGCAGTTTGCATATAAATGAGCTTCCGTTGAGTAACCTGCGCAGGAAATATATTAGTGAAAACAGAAAGTAAAACTCAATGGAAATCACCATTCGGTAAAGCCTTAACCAGATGTGAAACTCTACCAATATCAAAAAATGGCTTTCAATGTATTGTTAATATTTTATATGTAGATGTGAAAGAGCTTAGTCGGAAGCATACTTACTTGTACATAAATCAGTGCTATTAGAAGTTGTTTAATAGACGATGATCTCCTACATATGGAAGCAGGGCGAATATCTTATACAAGAGGGCTCACCACTGATAACAGAATATGTCGACTTTATGTGGCAAACGAAAGACTTAATAATAACTGGTATGTCCTCACCGAGTTTATCGTGTTTCATTATGGCCCCATCTGGTTTCACAACAAATTCTCTCCTGGGACAGATCAATCTTCTGCATTTCTTCAACCTGCCAGTGAAGCCATAAAATGGCAAACAATTCAAAGGAATTCCTATTGGTCCCTTCCTGAGCAAGTCCTTTTGCCAATTTTTTTTTAGAGCAGACCATCCAATATTTGGAAATGAAGACAAAATAAACCTGAAAAAATTGTAAAACCCCCTCTTTGAGGGCCAAAATATGCTTAAAAGGAATTTTTCCGTTGGGTGAGGCTGGTTGTATAGAGTTATTATAATTCTCGTCTCTGAATATTATTCATCTTCAAGGATAAGATGAGTAAAATAACTAGAACATCAGCAAGTCACAGTGTCTTTGGCTCCCAACTTCCAGAACTTTCTCATTATGAGCTGTCAAGTTATCGAGTATAATTATCAATCACCATACTGCATATTTATATATATATATATATATTATATATATGTATATATCTCTCAAAGTAGCACGAGAGAATTATGGAAATAAATCCATTAAACCACATTGAAAGAGAAAAGGGAATAATTTTTCCTTGCAGTAATATTTTTATTACCTTTTTTGAAAAATCCTTGCAGGAAAGCGATTCGAACCAGGTACACTGATGCAGCGAGTACGGCTTTGATCACAGTTAAAAGTATGCCGTTAGTACTCTAGACTACGCAGAGAATCAAAAAAATTTCTGAATAAAATAGCTTCCTAGGAACACTTTTGCCAGCTCGAACGGAGACTATGAAAGAAATAGAAAATTAATTGCGAATTCAAAGAATAAATGAGGAATAGGAAAACGCGTGGCAGATATACAAATGTATATATCTCTTGAAGTAGAAAAGAGAGAATGATGAAAATTGTGATAGAACGGGTTGAGGCCGCGTTAATTTCAACCACTATCACATGTTATTTAAAACCACGATGCTCCCCACGTGCATCTTCATTTTGAAGCTGGGCGCCTTATCGCAGCCACCTGAGTCAATGTTTAAACAAGGAGGTTTATCATCCCCCTCCCCCTTTCGCCCCCATCCGCCGATCACGCCAGATTGAGATAGGCTTATGGGCAGATAAGGCTTGTTCTCAGGCTCAGCTGTGCATTTCCTTCAAAACTCCAACTCCATTGTCCCCCACGCCAAGGAAGTGTCTCGACTATTTAGATGGAAACTTTACCACTAAGATCAGATTAGAGATCCAGATTTTCGGCACGAAACATCACCTCAACCCTCTCACACCTTGTGCGCCAAGGGAACTCGACCTCGAGATTCACCATCACTTGTCCAGAAGAAGGACAATATACCTTGAGTGCCAAGGTTAGAGCCTTCGTCACGCTGAGTCCACAAGGCTTCCCCCTGGTTGTTTAGAAGAGAACAACATTAGAACAGCCATTGTTCTTGAGCCCGTTGACAAGAAACGATTCTCATCCCCCCCTTCCCTGTTGTTCAGAAGAGAACAACGTAGAACAGCCATTGTTCTCTTGAGCCCGTTCGCCAAGAAACGGTTCTCACCCTTCCCTCTTGTTGTTTAGAAGAGGACAACATTAGAACAGCCATTGTTCTTGAGCCCGTAGACAAGAGACGGTTCTCACTCCCCCCCCCTGTTGTTTAGAAGAGAACAACGAAGAACAGCCATTGTTCTTCGAGCCGTTCGTCAAGAAACGGTTCTCATTCCCAAGACGCCACGTCAGGATCATTTAATTCCCCCCCATCGTTGGCTGGAACTCGCCAGTGGACCGAAATTCCTTCACGCCGCCTTCCTCTGCACAACAAGTTTAAATTACATAAGCCAAACGTTACCTTTGAGAATTTAACACTTTTGTAAATTCTATCCAGTGCTTTAAATGGTTTAGCGAACCATCACCTCCCTTTAACTTTATATTTGTTTTACCTTTTTAAATCTTATAATCCTCGGATTAGCTCGAGTCCCCACGACCCTTTCCATTCTCTGTTTATGTCAATATTTTCCATTTTGTGTGTTGTTGATAGTTATTATTAATAAAACTCTATTTTATTAATGATAGCAATATTATTATCCTTGAGCTCAGTTCCACTTCTTAAGCATATCGAAGATACATAATATCGGCCAGTCAGACATCCACGCACTCTAAGATAATTAAATAAGTTCCCTCAACCAATAGTTTTATATGGTATATCGTCGAGAGTCCATTCTACGACATATATATATATATATATATATATATATATATATATATATATATATATATATATATATATATATACTATTTAAATTTGGTGTCAGGTGTGGGGTTTAACGCTATATCTTTGCAAACACTGGTCTCAGTCGAGTAAGGCATAGTGTTATTCGTTATAATAATAGAGTATAGTAGTTCCCTTTTGTTTGAACGATTGCTATCCCCTTTTTTTGGAAACTTAAGAAGCTGGAGTAGCTCAAGGAACTGTTATAATAATTTGTTTGTTTTTTTTTGTGTGATATTAATCAGTGGTTATTTAGATCAAGAAACCAAGTACGAATAGGTCAGTGCCCATATTAAGGTAGGCTAATTTCTCTAGAAGGCATAATTCTTGTTGCGAGGAATTTTAGTTGGTTACCTAGTGCACCCCCAAGTCCAAAGATGACCAAGTTCGAAATCTTTAAAGCGCAAGGAGAATCCTTGCGACTTTCCGGAAAAGAACTAATTGAGTACGTTCAAGAGGAGCAAAGAAAAAAGCGAGAAGAGAAAGAAAAAGAAAGAGAAAGAGAAATCCAACGAGAAGAAAGAGAAAGAGAAATCCAACGAGAAGAAAGAGAAAGAGAAATCAAACGAGAAGAAAGAGAAAGAGAAATCAAACGAGAAGAAAGAGCAATCCAACGAGAAGAAAAAGAAAGAGAAAGAGAGGAAAGGAAACGACAAGCTGAGCTTCACCACCAGATTGAATTAGCTCGTGTTGATGCAGAAATACAGTAATCCAGTTCACGTTCCGAAGCCCCCCCCCAATCTCTCACTAAAGCTCCCCAATTTCAAGGATGGAGAGGATTTCGGAGCATTTTTAGCCCACTTCGAAAAGATCCTCGAAATCAATAACATGGATCTGGAGGCTGAAGGTGTAGCCAGATTACTTCCCTTGTTAAATTGTAAATTGCGCGAAATTTTTATATCTTTACCATCTAAGTGTACAATTAACTACAGCACCTTAAAAAGCTAAGCTATTGGCCGCTCATAATATGACTCCCGATTTCTACTGCCAAGAATTTCGAGGAGGTCGTATTAAACCTGGACAGACGTTCTGTCAATTCGGATACATTCTTCAGAGGAATTTTAAATTTTGGTTAGAACCTTCAAAGGTTTATCCGAACTACGAGTCCTTAAAAGACTTCGTGTTGTGAGATCAATTTTTGGCGTCTCTCCCGATGGAGATCCGCACGTTCGTCAAGGATCGTCGGTGGCAGATCTTTAAAGAATGTACCGAAGAAGCCGATGTCTATGCCGCGAGCCATAATTTATACCCAAAGGAGAATCGAACTTCTCACCAATCCCCCTACAAGGAAAGAAGGAAGGATTCGCGCCCCCTTCACAGGAAAGCCGACAAAGTTTCCGAGTCCCGTAAAACCCCAAAACTTCTTTCCCCAAAACCAAAAATGGGACTCCAAACGTCCCGTTAAGATTTCTCCTCCATCTCTCTTGCCGAAGTGACCCATCATATGCTTTACCTGTGGTGTAGAAAACCACATGAGCTGGAATTGCCCCCAAAATTCTAGGCTTAAAAGCGGACCAGCCCACCAAGTTCACCCGATTAATGCCACCCCGGCGTCCCCGGTGGTGCAGACCCAAGCAGCATCTTCTCCCCATCCGTCAGGCCACCAGGTAAATTTTATTTTTGATAAAAGTTTCTCCGGGAACTTTGAAATTTGAGGAGGACAGCGTGAACGGCTGCCGAGTATCGACTCTCGTCAGGGAAACAGGATGTACGTGTTTCATCGTGTCCGACGAACTCCTCCCCCCAGTGGACCCAAACCACGAAAAATTTGCGATGGTACATGACTACCAATTCCCCGTCGTTAGATGTTACCTGCAGTGTCAATATTATGATGGCTGGGCTGAAGTCATTTCAGCACTCATACAATTTTGTTCCGTACTTATAGGACAGAGCCCCTAAGTAAGTTCCGACCCTGTGTCTCAGGCCACCCTTCCTCGAGGCCGAGCTAAAAAAGAAGCCCAGGAGCCCATCCCCATCAGAACCCCGATACCGTCCGATTTCTTGGAGACCCTTAACCAGGACTTTAGGACGGCACAAAAGGAGTGTGAATTACTATCACCCTTAGGTGATAAAGCCCAAGACAAGGACACGGAGACTGTCCGTGGACCACAAGAAAAAAGTACCCCCAACGCGCCCATAGGAGATACTTTCGTAGTACTGGACGAAACATCGGCGCTTGAAGAAGATTACCCTGCGGAGCCCCTTAATGTAATCCAGACAGTGTGCATCCAACCTGATGCCGATTACTTTCCGCCGTCCCTACCAGGCGAGTCTTTTGAGCCCTCTGACCTGGATATTGACGCGCAGCTGACACCACATCAAAAGAGTCAGCTACAAGAACTATTTGAATGAAGTCACCATTTAACTACCCTTATAGCTCTTTTCGAGTGACTGCGCGAAAATGGCCTAATCATTGGCCCCAGCAAATGCCATTTTGCCCACGAAACCATAAAATACTTGGGTTTCAAAATAGGACAAAGCAAGTTAGGTCCCCAAGAGAACAAGATTAGGGCAATCACCGACATGCCCCTCCCGATTACAAAGAAGCAATTAAGATCGTTCCTAGGATCAGCTTCTCCCTATCAGCGATTTGTTCCGAATTTCGCTGCAATTTCGGCGTCGCTCAGCCCCCTTCAAAAAAAGAATTTCCCTGATCGTTTACCTTGGAATGATGTCACTATTTCCCATTTTAATCAGCTCAAGAGTAAGCTCATTTCTGCCCCTATTTTAAAGTTGCCCAACCCGGAAAAATCCTTTGGGATTAAGACCGATGCGAGCAACGAGGGCATTGGAGGTGTACTCCTTCAATACAAGGATGACGGAACGAGTCATCCAGTTGCATATGCTAGTCGTCAATTATTACTACGCGAAAAGAGATATCCACTATAGAGAAGGAAGCTTTATCAATTATCTGGGTTATAGACAAATTCAAAATGTACTTGATAGGAAAAGAATTTCTGATAGGAACCGACCACCGTCCGTTAGCCTATATTAGGAATGTGCAACACTCCAACGGCCGAATCATGCGCTAGAGTTTACTCTTGCAAGAGTATCAATTTAAAATAAAATATATAAAAGGTTCCAATAACCAGGTCAACGACGCAATCAGTAGGAATGCGTTACCGAATAGCGTAGAGAAATTGTATTCGTAGGATTAGGATCTCTATGTATGTAAATACCGTCTTGTACGACTTAAATTAGATTCTCTTGTAATATAATTAGTTAATGTATATGTCTGAATTTTGTAACGCTTAATGTCTATTTTTTTTGTATGTATATATATTTGTACCCATTGATTTACGTATAAATTATTTTGTCCCGTATGTACTAATTTTATATCATTTTATTGTTCCATGCCCCTTTTTTTATTAAGTTGTATTAAAGGTTATTTTCCCCTGTAATAAAAAGATCAAAATAATCATATATATTGAGGAAATTCTGGTTAGGTGCATGAAGGTACAGGTGGTACAAGGAAACGAGTTCCCCACAACGGAGCTCTATCGTTGTCCCTTCTCTCTTTTTTTTTCGAAGTGACAACTTTCCCCGGAATGGAGGGGTGTGATAAAACGGGTTGAGGCTGCGTTAATTTCAACCACTATTACATGTTATTTCAAAAGATACGATGCTCCCCACGTGCATCTTCGCTTTGAAGCTGCGCGCCTTATCGCAGCCACCTGAGTCAATGTTTAAACAAGGAGGTTTATCACTTCCCCCCCCCCCCGTTCGCCCCCATCCGCCAATTACGCCAGATTGAGTTAGGCTAAGGGGCAGATAAGGCTTGTTCTCAGGCTCAGCTGTGCATTCCCTCGAAGCTCCAACTCCATTGTCGTCCACGCCAAGGGAGTGTCTCGACTATTTAGATGGAAACTTTACCACTAAGATTAGATTGGAGATCCAGATTTTCGTCGCGAAACATCACCACGACCCTTTCTCACCTTGTGCGCCAAGGGACCTCGACCTCGAGATTCACCATCACTTGTCCAGAAGAAGGACAATATACCTTGAGTGCCAAGGTTTGAGCCTTAGTGACGCCAAGTCCACAAGGTTACCCCCTTGTTGTTCAGAAGAGAAGAACATTAGAACAGCCATTGTTCTTTAGCCCGTTGACAATAAACGGTTCTCACCCCCCCCCCCCCTGTTGTTCAGAAGAGAACAACGTAGAACAGCCATTGTTCGTTTGAGGCCGTTCGTCAAGAAACGGTTCTTACCCTTCCGCTGTTGTTCAGAAAGAGAACTACGTTAGAACAGCTATTGTTCTTTCCTAGCCCTTTTAACAAGAAACGGTTCTCCTCCCCTCCTCCTTGTTGTTCAGAAGAGAACAACGTAGAAAAGCCATTGTTCTTTTGAGCCCGTTCGCCAAGAAACGGTTCTCACCCTTCCCTCTTGTTGTTCAGAAGAGAACAACATTAGAACAGCCATTGTTCTTGAGCCCGTAGACAAGAGATGGTTCTCACCCCCCCTGTTGTTCAGAAGAGAACAACGAAGAACAGCCATTGTTCTTCGAGCCGTTTGTCAAGGAACAGTTATCATCCCAAGACGCCACGTCAGGATCATTTACTTCCACCCCATCGTTGGCTGGAACTCGCCAGTGGACCGAAATTCCTTCACGCCGCCTTCCTCTGCACAACAAGTTTAAATTACATAAGCCAAACGTTACCTTTGAGAATTTAACACTTTTGTCAATTCTATCCTGTGCTTTAAATGGTTTAGCGAACCATCACCTCCCTTTAACTTTATATTTGTTTTACCTTTTTAAATCTTATAATCCTCGGATTAGCTCGAGTCCCCACGACCCTTTCCATTCTCTGTTTATGTCAATATTTTCCGTTTTGTCTGTTGTTGATAGTTATTATTAATAAAACTCCATTTTATTAATGATAGCAATAATATTATCCTTGAGCTCAGTTCCAATTCTTAAGCATATCGAAGATACATAATATCGGCCAGCCAGACATCCACGCACTCTAAGATAATTAAATAGGTTCCCTCAACGAATAATTATATATGGGATTTTGTCGAGAGTCCATTCTACGACAGAAATGAATCCATTAAACGACATTGAAAGAGAAAAGAGAATAATTTTTCCTTGCAGTAATATTTTTATTACCTTTTTCGAAAAATCCGTGCAGGGAAGCGATTCGAACCAGGCACACTGAGGCAGCGAGCACCACTTTGATCACAGTTAAAAGTATGCTGTTAGTACACTAAGCTACGCAGAGAACCAAAAAATTCTTCTAAATAGAATAGCTTTTAAGGAACCCTTTCACAAGATCGAACGGAGACTATGAAAGAAATAGAAAAATAATTGGGAAGTCAAAGAATAAATGAGGATTCCCTACAGAGATAAAGGCTTCTGGGTGGATAATAGCGCAAATAGACACGACCTTCGCCTACTTGTATGGTCAAAGTTCAAGAATCGTGATGCTTTAATCGCCAAGCTTGCTAACTAATAGAAATAAGTAGGGATAAACATTTTAGGGCAAACACTGAAGCGGAGACAATTCGACGAAGGTCTTAAGTCGTTAAGAGGTACAAAGAAACTCCATATCACAAAAAATAACATTACGGATAGGCTCCACTTTTGAACAAAATATAAAAAAATGGACTCTTCAGAAGAGCGGAAAGTAATATAGGCTGAGGAAGCTCTATTCCACTTTTTAGAACTTCTAGAAGATCAATCATAACGAACAACGTTCTTACCTGAAAATAACATGGAACCTTTAGGAGCTTTGTGCGGTAATTTAAGCCAGATTTAAGCCCAATAGAGAATTTGTAGGAAATAAACAATCTGGCATTGATAAACAGAAGCTCCCCAATTATGAAAAACAAGGAACATCAATTTAAATATTAAATGTTCGCAGCAAGTAATGTATTTTTTAATAAAATTGTTTGTGAGAGTAAATTTTTGTATATTTGACGTATAAAAAAAAAATATACTAAAAATAATGCAACTTTTTATTAGTTCATTAATTTTATCATATTAAAACATACGAGGGTTGGTCAATAATTTTTGCAAACTCGGATATAAGGAAACGAGATATGAGGAAAAGTGTTTTATTATTTTTTAATATAACTACCCTCGACTTCAATGCACTTGCGCCACTTGTCTCTGAGGCTTGGAATTGCCGACAACCAGAAATCTCCCGACTGCTGTTCAATCCACTCCTGGAGGGCGAGTTGGACATCTTCATTTTCCCCAAACTGGCGTCCACGCAGTGCAGCCTTGAGCTGGCGGAATAAAAAGTATTCGCTAGAAGACAGATCTGGAGTGTAGGGGAGATGCTTGAACTCCAAAAAATCCACACTTGCGCAGGGATAATTGTGCAACTCTGGCCTTGTGGGCTTTGACAAAATTGAAGGTGATCATGGGGCGAGAGGTTTCTAGGGACCCAACGGGCAGAGTCCTTGGTCATGGCCAAATTGTCGTGGATGATGTTGATAACACTTCCATGTGATATTCCAAGTTCTCACTCGATTTCTTCGACCTTTACCCTTCATTTTCGAGGATCATCCTCTCCAGACCAGACGCATTGTCCTCGTTGGTCATGTCTAACGGCTGTCATGGACGGGGGTCCTCTTCAAGGGAGTCACGACCATTGCGGAACTCTCTATTCCAGCGAGCAATGGTTGCATAGGAAGGGGCGGTGTCGGTGTAAACTGCAACCATGCGTTTATGGATCTCTTTTGCATTCTTGCCTTCCTTGGTCAAATATTTGATCATTGCGTGGTGCTCAACCTTCTCCATTGTTGACAAACTTGTGACTGACGATCTGCGATCAGCTAGTGCTTCTTAAAGAGACGAAGCAGGCGCGTGCAGCTGCAGGTCTTTACTTGTCATAACTTGTCCTAACACCGCCACAAACAGCTATCCGCCTTACTCAGTTTTGCCCTACCGATTCGCAAAACTTATTTACCGCCCCTCGTACATGTCTCAAAACCTTTGGCTATGACTTTCTCTCTCTCTGTCTCTCAATATATATATATATATATATATATATATATATATATATATATATATATATATATATATATATATATATTATATATATTCTCTTATATATAAAAGTGACAACATAAGAATTATTATTCTAATATTTAAATTATTCTAAGTCAATTAACAAGTAAGCTTTTAAAACATGGTCTGCTGACCAAAAGTCACTAGCTATGAGGGGAGAGTCTAGCATAAGGGCGGCAAAGCGTGCCGAGAAGCTCCGATTGGCGATACTCTGCAGGAAGAATCCCAAGGAGTTTTTTGGTTAGGTAAACAGCCGTGAACCAATCCATCGTACGATTGGCCCTTTAGTAAATGAGGATGAGGCATTGAAGCACTCAGATGCAGAAAATGCTAACCTCCTCAACGACTACTCCTCTTTAGTGTCTACTCAAGAATGGGATCCCATCTCTCAGCCTATGGATTCTTACTCGGGGGAAAAACTGGAGGAAATGAATCTCACCCAAGGGAAAATAGGAAAGAAAGATCACTGATCTAAGGTCGAATAAGTCCCCTGGCATAGATGGGTTTCTACCTAAAGTATTGAAAGAAGTGCGCTATGTAGTGTCACAACATCTGAGCATAATTTTTAACATGTCAATCCGGACCGGATGCGTTCCAAGAGGTTTGACTGAAGCGGAGATACCTCCTATCTTCGAGAAAGGAGCCCCTAGCCAGCCCTTGAACTACCGACCTATTAGCTTAACCTCAATAGTCGGTAAACTTCTTGGAAAACATCTTGGTGGACAAAATGACGTCATATTTAGATCCCAACTTTCGATTGAAGAGTTCCCTGCATGGGCTCCAAAGGCACCGGTCATGCCAACTGAATCTTGTGGAATTCTTCCACTACGTTTTTAGTGAGCACGATCGAGATAAGGCGGTAAATCTTATCTACTTAGACTTTCAAAAGTCTTCAATAAGGTACCACACTGCCACCTCCTTCGGAAAATGCGTGCGCTAAGTGTAGATGGAAATGGAGCAAGTTGGATATAGAACTGGCTCAGTGGCAGACGGCAACGGGTAGTGTTGAATGGACAGGCTTCTGAGTGGGTGCTCATTACTAGTCGTGTACCCCAAGGTTCTGTCCTAGGACCACTACTTTTCCTCATCTATGTTAACGACATGGATAGTGACATGGTTGCGAAGATTTCTAAATTTGCCGACGATACCAAGCTTGGTATAAACGTTGCAAAGGAAGTAAACACTGTCCGCCTACAACAAGATCTCCGGAAGATTAAGGAGTGGTTGGACACGTAGCAAATGCCTATTAACGTGAAGAAATGCAGAGTAGTGCATATTGGCCACCGAAACACCCAATCACGGTATATCCTTAAGGGCACTGTTCACGACCGCACTGATACCGAGAAGGACTTGAGTGTAACAATCACTACTAACCTCAAGTTCTCGAAACTGCATAGAGGCAGAGAAAAGGCCCAAAGGATGTTAGGATATATAAAGCGACAGTTTGGATATCGAAACTAGGAAATAGTCTCTCTTTGTACAATACACTTTTCCGACCGCACCTGGAATATGCCGTAAAATTATGGAGACCTTCGTTTCGAAAGGATATCAGGAGATTGGAACGCGTGCAAGCCAGGACGACTAAACTGATTCCCTTTATCAGAAACAAAAGTTACGATGATAGGTTAAGAGAACTAGATATGTTCTCGTTGGAGACCTGGAGACTGCGTGGTCAGCTTTTCAAAATGTTTAAAATACTTCCAGGCCTCGTCAATGTAGACTACACTGATGTCTTCTAACTTCAAAAATTTCAATAACTCCTGCCTAACCTGTGGATGACCATGGCAATTACAATATTTGAAAGAAAATATCAAACAACATATGGGTTTCAACTTTTGTTAAAATCAGCTGAATAGATACATCGTTATGACCAAACAAAATAATGGAAACCGAGACCGACTGACCGACATAGTGAGATATAGAGTCGCCTCCGAATTAACTTGCATGCGACTACTAAGAAAAACAGCATCCGTTTGCAGAAACCAAAATTGCGCTCCTGTCCTTTTCCTTTTGGAGGTGACTTTTAATAGTTTGATCTTTGGTATTTGATCAAGTGGGTAAAATGAAGGGAAAGAAATATAGGTTAAATTAATGATTTTGTAAAATACTAATCATTTCGTGATAGCTTTGTGTAAATAATTGTTTGTATCTTTTCTTTTCCAAAATGTCTCTTTCCTACGAAAAGCATGCAACCATTGTTCCTATTCTCCACTGTGGCGGAAATGCCAGGAGATAGTTTCTAATCTAAGGGTGATTCATTAAGGAGACTATCTTTAAGATCATTAATGACTTTAAAAACAACTGGTTGCACTCCTGCGAAAAAGTTTTTTTAGCTCAAAATGCTTTGGATTTTCACTAAGATCGCATCTGCGTTATATTCTATCAGTTCAAGGGTTGCCAATCGAGTCATGTTTGTTCATGATAGTAAAGAATCAGATGTGAACGCTTTAGCCCGCATCGTGAGACAGAGAACTTTCGAAAACCTCTCAAGTCAAAAAGAGTACGAAGAAACCTTTTCTAAAGTAGAAGACCTCATGTATAGGCTCCACTTATGTTGTAAGCTGGCGCGAGGTAGTATTGCTGTGATGAAGCGATCTCGCATTTTTTTTAGTTTCTGGAAGATTTCTTGTTAGGATAGGAATAGGGAAGCGCTTTAACGACTCCTGTGTCATGCTCACGGTGATTCACACGCATCCCCCCCATGTCTGATTCTGCCTTTCATCTCAAGATAGTGTAGCACTATTAATTGTTCCCAAATTTCTGCTAAGAACTCTAAATGGCCACAAAACTTTCTTCTTCACCACCTTTTACCCCAAATTCAGGATCATTACTAGGATTTTAGTAGTAGTATTAGGCATCCCTCAATCTAGTAAGACTGTAGATTCACATTCTGGTATGTCAATCCAGAATACGAGTCTTCAAGTTGCTCTATCTGAGGCAAGGGAGTCCAGGTCTTTGTTGAGCTCGTCTGCTATTACTTCCTTGTCTAGGTCTTCAAAGATGGGCAGACACAAAATTGCAATCAAGTCGTTTTCAGAGACCATGTTTTCTCTGGCGTATAGCTATGAATAATGCTCTACCAAACGCCCCACCTGCGGTTTCCTCTCACTCGGGCTGGCTAGCTTTGTATGCAGCCAGGGCGTTCCTCTTCTCTTCAATGACTTGTCTTAGTTCTTCAAAGTGGGCTTCAAACCAGTCTGCTGACTTGCCAGTTTGTCCGCCAAATCTGTCCACAGCGGCATTATAAAGGAAGTATCTGAAGTGTTCCCATCTCTTATGAGCGTTTACTGTTGTTAGGTGAGGCAGGGATTTCTCCAGAGCGGTGGCAACTCCTTAACTCTTTCCTGGTTGCCCTTCTTGCTGACATACGGCCCTCCCTTTTAGTACGGCACATTAACTTTGCATGCATCTTGACCTTGTTACAAAACAGTGAGTGGTCTAAGTCACAGTCGGCGCTCTGCTAAGTGCGTGTGAGTATGATTCTTGGCAGCTTGGGACATTTGATGAGGATCAAGTCGAGTTGGTGCCAACTCTCGGACTCGGGGTGTCTCCAAGAGAATCTGTACTTGGGCTTGGAGTTAATAAAAGTGTTGGTGACACAGAGATTGTGCTGGCAACATAGCTACAGCAGGCGCTGTCTAGTGTCGTTCATCTTCCCAGAACCAAACTTCCCGAGACATGTAGGCCGGGAGCTGCAGTCTTTGCTCACCGTGGCGTTAAAATTGACGAGAATAAACTAGAACTCTTTTTCTGAGATCTGGATTATAGCTGTGTTCAGTTCGTCATTGAATTTATCCTTGGCATCGGCAAGTGAGGTTAATGTTGGAGCATAAACACTGCTAAGATTGGTAGGTCCAGCTGGGGTGTTGAGCTGAAGGGACAGGATTTGCTCAGTTAATTTTGCAGGTGTAATGATGGATCCCTGCAGGCCGTTTCGGACAGAAAACTGCACTTCATACTCTTTAGGTTCGTCTGTAGGTTTTTCTTGTCCGAAGAATGTGAAGTCTTTCTCTCTCCCGGATTATTAGTCTGGTAGTCTGGTCTCTTAGAGAGCGACGATGCCCATCTACAGTCTGCTCAGGTCTTGATCAAACACTGAACTCTTTGGTGTATTACTGATGTCTTGAAGGTGGTCTGAGAAAGCAGGCGTCATGGTTCTCACATTTCACGTGCCCAACCTGAGCGTGAAGATTTCCTTCCTTGTTTGTTGTTTGGTGCACAGTTGACGATCTGGTTCTAGGTTTACACCCTTAGCCCCACTCACACAGTGAGAAAAACTAACCGTGGTTAGGCAGTACATACTGACTGAGGACTTCCCAGCTTAAGGTGGAGTGTAGCTGCCCAATGGGGCACAATAACCCCTTGCCTATAGCTCTACACTAATCAAGCAGAATACTTATAACCGGTATCTGCTGTGTCCTGTGTTTTTTGTTGAAGCTGTGTAGGGAAGTTAAAATGACATCTCTAGATGCCGGGCCTGGGTAAATGGATTTTGGTAACCCATTTTTACCTTTGCTGCAGGTATCTCCTATCCACAACACTGGAAGAATCTAAAGGAAAAGCTGGAGCCAGTAAATATTGTTTCAGCAATGTCGCAGGGGTTACCTGGGCAAAGTTGTGTAGAGGTTCGGGTTGCCTTAGGGACTCCTGCTCCGGAATTTTTATCGGAGTTTACTCCTTTAGCCTTTACCTATCTCGACATAGCCATAAGACAGCAGAGTTATTTACCCATAACTGTAATTTTCCCATAATTTCGCAAATTTTTACAAAGGAAATGCAATAGCAATGTTCTTGACTAAAAGTAAATTCGAGCTTGAATGATTCTTGCCGGGAATTAGCCAGGGTTGAACCCAGTATAGAATTTGATGTCGATAGTCCAACTGGATATTAATAAACACAAATTGTTTACAGTTGCGGGTAGTTATTGAAAAAAACTGGACCAATATAGTTGGTGATATATTCACAAATTTGGTCTAAGGCATGCCAAAACGAACTGAAGCCATCCTAAAAACCAAAGAACAGCATTGGAAATAACGAATGTACGCATATTAATACAATGGGTTTGACCTCTATTTTTTGTGTATTTCACTTTCAAATTATGATACAAATTTGCTAAAACAAAATCAACGTTTATTTACTTTTATCAAATTTCTTATATGAAAAATATAGTCGCCTCAAAACTTTTGTTCATGAGTGTATGTATATAATTACTTGCAACACCTTTTGTTTAAAGTTTCCAAATAAATTATTTCATTCGTATTTTTAGGATAAATTTATTAGTAAATCGCATTTGGATCTGACTAATGGCTTTCTTGACAGATTATTACTTGTTTTTTTTTCGAGTAGGTAATCTCCACACTTTAACTTCATCTTTAGTCGTGACCCCTCTCACACCAATTTTAGGGTATTTTTTCCTTCTTAATAAAGATCGCACTTCAGCGACATGAAGTGAAATGAAATGTGTTTCGAGTTTTCAATGCTCATAAAATTTGTAATTATTTTTATTTCTTGACAAAAATTACCAAGAAATGATTTTGTAGTGTATTAAACGATCAATTACCAATTACTCTGGGGGGCATCCGATAGAAATCAGAAACCCTGCTTATGTGGGTTATTAAGTAAATAACCATCTTTTCGTGACGGCGTTTCTTAGCAATTGATACTTTTTCTTGCCGTTATACCTGTTTGGTCCTTCTTTTAATAGTCTCTGAATTCTTCTTCCCACCTTGAGAATTTATGTCTGCTAAGTTTTCTAGTACTCTCCTTTAAGAACAAAATCACTTTTCGCTCTTCATACCTCTTTTTATTCATTTGGATTTCTTCATTCAATTCGCCTTATTCAAGTTTTCTTCGCTGCGATAAGCTCCGTTTTCTATTGACGCTACCTCTCTGGGTGTCAAACTACATATACAGTAAGCTAGTGGTTGCATGATCACTAATTGTCAATTTCTTTTCTTGACTTTTATTAATTTCTTTTTGGGGGGGCTTAGACACTCTATTTCTCCTTTCTGATGTAACTTCGTTTGCTATATTTGTTCCAAAATATTTTCCTTAAAGGTATTTTTCTTATTAATTATTAAGTATTAAAATATTTTTCAGTACAATATATTTCCTTTTTACTCTAAATGGAAATTGATTTAGAATAAATCTTTTTCTATACATATTTAAAAAGTTTTCCGAAGTTTCTCAGGAATTAAACCTCGAACGAGGTATTATATATGCATATATTTATTTAGTTCACATAGCAAGAGAGATGCTTTAAGGAGGACTCAGAACCACAGCATGCTCGCAAGTGAATTTGATGTTAGAAAGTGGGCACTATACAGTCACTATAGGATTCTTTAAAGGATTTTAACAGAAGTAACTACAATAATTCATGGACTTAATATACGATCATGTAGATAATATCTGCCTATATTTATACTTTAGCAAATATCAATTTTCATTATTTAATCATTAAATTTTACGAAATTTATTCTTTATTGATATTTGCTTTGGAGACTGTACTTTTGAAAACACGATCTCCTGTATAATCATAATAATAGTTGGTTTCTTCTCGTAGGTTTTCATGGAAAATTAGAGACAATTATCGGAGGTTGAATATATTAGCTTGAGAGACTAAGACGATGTATAAGAATACCCTGAAACAAGATCAAAGCAAAATCAAAAGGAAGAAGATTTGATCTCTGCGGGATATGAAATTTCCCCTCGGACGGCCGACACCTTTCATTTACGATGTGGAAAGATTGAGTATGTGATGAGAGATATGAGCGGAGATAATGAACCTTGCTTTAGTATCGCGGGATAATTGAACTCCCCATAAAACTTATTTTAAGAATACTTCATAATTGGCAATTCTATTTAAAGGCGATATCTAGTACCTACTTGAATATTTAACAATCTGATATAATGAGTAAAGACTAGTGAAGTTGTGCAAGAGATAAAAGTGGAGGTCATTTAGAAAATAAACTTGTGGGGCAGTGAGGCAAAGAATAAATAGTATGCATAGAGTAGCAACAGGAATGTACTCTTTTAAGACTAATTTTCTTTAAATTGTGTACGAGTAACCTACCTGGCGGTCAAACTCTTGTATTTATTGCAATTGTTTAGTTATCTTTTTTTTATGTATTGTGCATTATAGTTAGTGAGATTTTTTATCTCTGTTCATATTTGAAAGTGAAGTGTTAGTCATTATTTTCTCATTTGTTTAGCGTATAGGCTATGTTTGGATATATATACTTATATATTCTTATCTCCCGACCATCAATGAAGAAAAGAAATGTTCTTTGGCCCATGTATGTTTAGACCACCCACACTATTCCCCATGCTGGCATGTTCCTTAAATCATATCCATTGGTCAACTTTATGATATGACCACACAGGATAATTTTGTGAGTTGTGGATAGACTAACTAGTTAACAGCATCTTCTCCGTCCACAAAAAATGAAAGGGCAAGTTCATTAAAGAACTTTTGAAAGAAATCTTTGCTTATTTTTGGTGGAGTTGGAAAAGCAGACTTTCTTTTCATTATTTTGAATGGACTGGTTTCAGATCATTTTTCAGGAAGATTTGCATTGGAAAAAGGCTCATATTTTTCTCTAAAACAAATCTTCTGGCACTTATTTGATTTTAACTAATCGTGTTCAACGTGCTTTGATTAAATTTTAAAATATTAATGATCGTCTCATGTTGGTTGTCTCTCTTGCAAGACCTTGTTATTTGAAACCCTCAGATCTTCTCACAGAAACAATAGTGCTTCACATTTTCCAGTCATATATGTAAAATGGTGTTGTTTTATTGAATTTAAAATATGTTTAAACAATTTAATAAATCTTGAAAGAATCTGCAAGAAATTAATTAATTAATTGTATTATGATTTGTTAAAAAAAATTCCATACTTTGTGTTTTCACTTTAATTTTTAACCGTTCGAAAACGTTCTCATAATATCTGCTGGGAGGGAACACAACCAAAAGGACCCCTAAATATTAAACTCCTATTTAGCTCTCATGACTTTTCAGCCTTAATAAAATAATTGATTTATTGGTCTTTGAATATATGTGAAAACATGTATATGAAAAATTAACATTTTATTCATTTGAGGAATATTTTATAAATTCAATAAATAATAAATTATCGCATTATCTAAAAGCATATTAATTTAGAAACTGAATTAATCGACAGTTTGGAAAAAATATTTAAATAATAATTGCAAACACATACCAGAAAGGAATGTGTAATTTGAAGAGAAGTAACCATCAATAATAGTATGTATATATTTTATGGTATGAACTTTCCTGTACCATCTTGAATATAAATTGGATGATAAGTGAATAGTGATGTTTTGAATGACTGGCAAAATGAAAGTAGGGTAACTTCTGAAAAAACTACTGTCCAAGGAGGATAGACCTCAATTAGGTATAAAGAGCAATATTTAATTAATTTCAAGGATGTTCTCTTGAATATGTCTAATTACACTGCACGTCACATAGGAAAGGTTTCTAATTGTCTTTTGTTCGTCATATTATTTGTTATTTGCTTTTTATCTAGTTTAGGCGAGAGAAAACTCGACAAGACAAGGGTTTTTTGTTAACTAAAATAATTATGGATACCAAACAGCACACAAAAGAAATTTCCTTCATATATTTATTCATATCGTGGCTGTAAAAATAACAAAGTCGTGTGTTCTCACTTATTCGGATTTATAAACTTGTGTCATTCAAAACTTACAATAACTACCAGAACATCCTCGATAAGACTTTGGCAATTATATCCTTCGACATAGAATGTAAAACAACAAAAGGTTCCGCAAATTAGTTTGAATCAACCTTATAGTCATTAAGATTTTGCCAAATAATTCCCCGGCTAACTTGCTAAAAGAAACGTAAGAACTAAGCAAGCCTAAATACCAAATTAAAAAATTAACTCTCAATTTATATTTACTCCAACCCAAGATCGCTTCAAATATGGAAGGCTATATTATAAAAGGCAAGAATCTGCCTAGCGTAAAAAAATCAGAATTGACAATAATTTTATCTAATCGTTCAATAATACATTACATACAATAAATTATCTTTAGTTGCCTACGTCTATAACAGCGAACAATAGAACTAAGCCCAACCTCTATCATATCATACCAGAAGGATGATGCTATATAATTGCCATGTCACCTATTAACGTCTTTGACTAATTTTAGAAAAATAATTATAAACATTTACAGTTCCTGATGCAAATAAGTCACGCTAAGAAACAAATTGTGAAAGTAAAAAAATCCGAATTTAAAACTAAATGAATAAACCAACGAAATTACATCAACATCTACTATAGAACAAACATTTTTACAAAAGAATGGAGGATTATCTTTCAAAAATGCAGGCAAGAAATTGACGATTTTTATTCTGACTCTAAATCTAAACTAAATGTTAAACTGAACAAATGAAAACATCATCATCATGAGTTCTATATGAAAAACTAAAATCATATAAGAGTTCGAACAAAGATAAAATTAGCTGAAATCGAAAACTCTCCTTACTACTCTAAACAAATTTCTTCAGATTACTAGTGGTTAAACAATATAAACTAGGAAAGGAAAACACTAAACACACCTTGAGAAATAAAATACATTTGAGAATTACCTGGCTAATAGTATTTCTCCAGATGATTTAGAACTGCAAACATGTTCTTCACCCAAAAGCTCCAAAATCCTGCTAGTATGTAGAATAGAACAATTTTACAAAATTTCATTCGTCAAGAATAATCTACATAGATATGAGTGAGGCTGGTTCGCAATAATATTTCTAAAATATTTCCATCGCTTTTCAGCATAGTTCTAGGTTTAATGTTTACAGAGTCATTCTGTTGTTTACCATTTCAAGGAATAAATATCATATTACTTATCCTTCACGAATCTGGTAAAATAACCATTATTTTATTCTGCATTTTAAATATTAAATAAACCATGTAAAAATTTCGGCTGGACATTATTTGTAATGTTGCATTTGCAAGTCCAGTTTTTCATAAGCTCTGTTTGTTTTTCAGTAAATACTAGCATTAAAAACTCGACGTTTCATCCCTCCATGGACATACTGGTTAAACTAGTCCGTTTTTTTGTTGTTATTTAACTCCTCACTAATTGGTCTAGCGATTCCAAAATATTTATTGCCGTTCTCATTGAAAGTTTAAAACATTCACTTGCAGGTTAACTATTTTGGGTGTTGTTTCTTGTTTGGTTTAACTTTGTCTTTCAACTACTTGCCCAAAATAGATTATGTTGTCAACTTCTAAGTCTATTTTTTAATCAGTTTATTCGATATTTCATGTTAATGTTATTTTCTTACTATTTGGATTCTTCTATATAAGTTCTATTTCGGTTATATAGTCGTCGGCGCTTCTCTTTTACCTATTACTAAAATCTCTTGGTTCTATTCTAGGGACCGTAGAGTTTTAACTATAATTTTCTGCAGACAATGATTCTTAATGACCCATTAGAAAACATGAGGTGTATATTAATTTTCTTGTCTATTTCTTCTAGCTTGGAGGGGTTTTAGTTACTGAGTAGATATTCATACTTAGTCAAATAAGCTTTTGCTAGATCTTTATTTTTGATAGATAATTGAATTAATCTTATTGATATCTTAATTAATTTCCAAAGTAGTAAGGCCCCGTTAAACATAAAAGTTATAAAGGAACTGTTGACTTGTCATAACAATATTCGTTTTATGGCAGTTATTTTAAATATAATTAGGAAAATCGGGGAACCATCTGCTTTGCTATGATTCTTTTGGTAGCAATTCTAGATTTCTACCGTTTATAAAAATATGAAAAAGAGTAATCGTCCCATGAGCAATAAAGTTCAAATGAGTTAAGTACCGGCAGAAAGACTGTGTTTGAGGTTGATGTCATATAGATATGATTAAAGTTCGATTGTATTTCAAACTTCAACTATCAGGAATGTCTCGTCAAGATTGGGGAGTTACATAGATTTTGTGCTGTGGAGTATTGTAATAGAAGCTCAATGAAGTCGTTTTGCACTATGATTCCTCGACAAAACCCTGTAAAGAAATATATTAACTGCTGTTTATGAATATTAGGAAGATGTGAAATTTTAAGAATAATGTGAGGATTTGACTTTGATATAATTTTTCCAATTACTAGCCTTTTGTTTCTCAACTATTTACATTCATTAATATTCAGGTTCGCTTGTTAGACTTTTATTTATTAAGTAATTTTTTAGCATATCGAGCTTTATGTAAGAATACGCTATTACCTACTTTTACAGGCTTGAAGTTAAACTCTACCTAAATTGTTGTTGAGTTCTACTTTCAAAACAGTTTGATAAATACCCGCTATTTGATCTTGCACTTAATGGTAAGTTGTGAGGTCATAGTAATACCATTTATACTAAGCAGTACTAACAACTACTTTTATTACTTAAGCACTTTTATTTTTACTTTGAGAACGATTATACTCAGTAGCAAATAAGTTCAAATTAATCTTTCTACTGTGATAAATGTATCGAGGTTCTTTCGATTACTTGATGTGGACATGAAGTCATGACGTGTTTTTAGTGTTAACACCGATCTATGTTGATATCACTAACCTGAGTACTCTCTACTTGTCATTTATCAGATTACTTGTGCATGTTTAGAAGTGGTAGATAGCATTTGTTCTTACAAATGCATTTTCCTTCCATATTCCTCATCGCCAGGGTCACGAAAGGTTGTTGCTGATACACTATGACGGGCGTCTTGTAACGCTACTTCGGATATTACAAGTTTAAAATAGCTTCATGATAGTCTCATTTATTCTGGATTCAGCAAATGCTACATTATATTCCTATTAAAACCCTCCTTACTCCATCGATGAAATCCGCCGCATTACTGCTGATTGTCAGGTATGTACCAAAATTAAACCGCGTTTCTTTAAACCAAAAAATACCTTTTTGATACGTGTGGCTGCGCCTTTCCAACGTCTTTCAGGTCATTTTAAGGGGTCGCTTCCAGTTTCCTCGCACTCGTCACGTTATCTCCTTACAGTCGTTGATGAGTTTATCTGATTTCTATTTGAATTTCCAGGCCGAGATATGTCATTCAAAGTAGGTATTGAAGGTCTTACAAATCTTTTCTCCTTATTTGGTCTACCTGCATATATCCATTCAGACTGCGGCCTGTCATTCATTTCAAAGAAAGTGAAATAGCAGCCACACTTCTCCATACAACCCCGTGGAAATAGCCAATGTCAGCGTTATTGGCATTATTTAGAATAATGTGGAGTTGGCTATTGAATCTCGAGGTTTGCATTAAAGTGCATGGCAGGATGTTTTACATGCCTTACATGCCATACTTTCACTACTTTGCAACTCAGCAAATTTTACACCACCTGAAAGCTTTTTGCTTTGGAGAGACGTTCAGCTAGTAGTTCGACCCTACCTTCTTGTCTAATTGAATCTGGAGAAGTTCTAGTCAAACGATTTGGTAATCGCAATAAATCCAAACCAGCCGTAGACGTCGTTGATTCCATTGAAACTAACTCTATACATGCTTGTGTAAAATTGAAAATAAATTAAAAATGAATCATCTTTCAATTATTTTTATTAGGAATCAATGAAAAATTAAATTTAAATTTTTGAAATACACAAACAAGAGAACATGGACCATACAAGAAAAAGGTGATATTTGAACTACCCAGCGAATAAGAAAGTATCATTCACAATGACAATATATGAATAGTCTCTGGAAGGCTTCCAGAATATGAACTTTACCAGTGCGTCAGTGCTTCTATGAAAAGGAGGAAAGAAATCTACATCGAATATTTCTAAGCATTAAATTGTATTTTACTTTAAACTTCAACGCAGTATTAAGGTTAGAATCTCTCCTGCAATCAGCTTCGTGCCGTTTGAAAGCCGGTTTGGCTAAAGGGCGAACCTTAGTCAACAAAAGATGTCCCCCTCCATCACTAAAAGGCTATCCTCGTATATTCTAATAACCAAAGATCTTGTAGGACCTCCGTTAGAAAATATTGCTTCACCCTCCATAAATTCCTGATTGTCTACAAAACATTCTTAATATTGAAGAGCGTGTAAGCACAATTCACTCAATATGGAGCGCCATTATTTTCTATACTTCACAGATGATTAAAACATTACTCATCTCTAAGACCAAGATCAACGATCCCTAATATAAAAAAAACTTATCATTAGCTCGAGTCAGCATCAACTTTCGCCATTTGGATGGTTTTCAACCAACACATTTCGTTTGATTTTTTTTTAGCCTACAATTAGAGTTTTAAAGAATTACATCAAGTAATGCAAAATTAGGCAGTCGTCAGGTCAGTGCGCAAAATTTTAAAAAATCCCTTTAACTTGTTTCTTTAAATGCATAAGCTTTTAGCATGTTTGCTCTACCTACTAACTGGCATTTGCTTTGTAGCTGAACACTGGCTCTGCTTCATACACTTTTTATTATTAGCAAAGTACATTGTTTAAAATAGTCAGAGAGACACACATCCTATGTGCTAGAAAATCATACTTACAAGGTGAAGTAAATAGATGTTTCAATACATACCTTACCCTGCCTTCCTGGATCTTCCTTTGTCGTTGGAATAGGTACTCTTTGGGAATGAACACTTGGATTCCTAAAAGAAATTTATTCTTCAAAACTGCTCCAATATATCCAAATCAATTATAAGTTATACTCTCTTCGCCGGTGGTCTCGATTGCACCAATATAACTCCTAAGCTTATTTTGCGCGATATACCATTCAAATCACTACAGAAATCTATTAAGCCTAGTTTTAGCAGTGCTTATAGCCTCCAATTAATTTGAAGCATGAAGTAGCCGATGTGACTGGTCCTATAGGTGGCAAATGGTCTGTGCTTTCACTTCGAATTAGAAGTCTATAGTAGGCAATTCACCCATTAAGCAAAGCGCAATACCTTGAGGACTGCACCCCTCCTTTCACATATCAAGGCCATCCACACCTACATACTTCACCAGTATGAAAATACATAGTGACCCTGGACGGAAGGTGTGCATGCAATAACCTGTCCTGCGTTCCATAATTACTCACATCTAATTTAAGAGGTGAATTCGGAGGTTCATTGGTTTTTTCCAACCTTTATGTTTTCAACATATATACGCCGCAACCGAAATTGTTCCTAGTTGTTTCAAAATAGTCTAAAACTATCATAGCTTAATTCCCTCTAAATATCAAATATTAATTATTTTGGGGCAACTTTGTTGACTAGCCAGTTCTCACCTATTTTATTGGTCGTTAGCGCCTTTTGGCGATTATTTCCAGACGAATTTTAGATCCGTCATCACTGGTAGTGGGCGATTCATGGGAGAAGTTCCCCTCGGCCATTTCCATATGTATTCACCCTTATGGCACCCACTCTATCAATTTAGGTGAATCCTTATTAATTTACATAAATGCACTATATATATAATTGTTAGATTGGATTCTACGATATTCTATCAATGCTAGATGCTGAGAGTGCTCTTCATATTGATGCGTCTGAATTTACTACCAAGGGAATTGAATTATATTCTCGGTGCTAAAAATTACGCACCATGCCAAGGCAGCAGACCGTTTTAAAGCCATATCAAAACAGAGGCTGCGATAATTTCCATAAAAGCATTTGAACGTGTCTATCAAAACAGCTCTATACCTGAAGCTACGAATACTAAGTGTTAAGATGCTGAGGAGATGTTATCGTTAGTTTTTAGACATGTATAGATTCCTGGAAATGACCATGTTAAAGCGTGGGAACGGCTGCTGGCACAGAGAAAGATATCGGATGGGCCTTTCACTTTTTTACATACTAATATTTGTCGGAGTTTAGGGAAGCCTTTCTGTCTGCATGGAAAATAATATAGGACAATGTGTCCTAAACCTTAATATTGCGTGCTATCAACCCATTCTCTTATTATCATTCCTAAATCCCCCTTCTAAGATTTTGTCAAAACATTACTTTTATTTTAAGAATAAGAGTGCCTCGAAAGACGCGTTAAACCCTGAATCTCTACTAAACCCTTAGGTCAGAAATATCCTAAAGTGTTGGTAAAGTTTTGGCGTGGTAGTTATGCATGTACCAAGAAGAGTTTGATCGCTACCGCCTGTTCATGCTACTTTGGGCAATCTACTTCGCTCCAGGTTGTGGTGGACATTTTGAAACAGGCTGGCATATATACAATTTAAATTTGGTTATGTTAATTAAAAGCAAAGGTTCTTGTGATAGATGAGTCTCCCATGAAGCATCTGACCCTCCCTACGACACTTTCGTTTTATGATTTTTGTTTTTTACAGCAATTGTTTGTTTATAGGTTTGGATTTGTTATTTCAATAAAAAAGCCTATTGTCCTTTCTTTTTTCTTTCCTTTTGATGTGGCATTAGCCTTTTAGATGCTCGCCAGAAAGCTCCTCCCTTATTCCCATTCTGCACATTCCCATGCCTACATTCTTATTTCTCAAACTCTTTTCGCTTATAATACTAAGATGACTCATCCCATCATCCTTATGCCTCAGCGACGACATCTGTAAATTCATAGCCACCATCTTATTTCTTACAATTCCACCATTTATCCTCTTCCACACAACGTATCTTAAAGGCAGTTTCAAAATACCTACGCCCAACTCTCTCCTATCCTACTCCCCAGCCATATTTCCTCTTTCCTAGTAAAAATAACTCCTGCCTTTTGCCTGTCTTTCCAAAGATTTTTCCGTTGTGTCACTGAAGAGATCACTACTTCCAGCAGATACCTATGGTTACTGATCTTGCCTATTGCCAACAAACTGACTATCCCCCCTAACGTTTAGCCACTGCATTCCTCACTAGCTGCATTCCAATATAGTGGGCATATGACCGATGGATGTACAAGGCCTCCATGTCTCTTTCTTCTGTATTCTAGACTATCACCAGCCCCAGGATCCTGCATCGTTCCTTTCATACAGCCTATTCCTCATTTTCGATTCCCTTAGTTTTCCTCTTGGCTTTTTCACAATAATTCATCCAAATTCATTTTATTCAATGGCTAAGTGGGAATGACTTACATATATTAAAACTTAATATCCAGCTTGTTTACTGTATCTCCAAGAACTGATCCTAGATGCCAGTTAGATCCTTAGAAAATTTATTTGTTTACCTACTTTCGTCTTCTTTGCTAAAAAAATCAGGCCTTTGATTTAACAGCCATCTTCATGGGGTTGTTTATCCCATTATACCGTATTTATTTTACATAGCCTTACCTTGCGGGGGAGGTATCTATGTATTACCCAAATTCTAGTGATTCTAATCATAACTTGTTTCTCTAGCTCCTTACCCTATCACACATGCTTGAGCTGTCCTTTTCTCATCATATTCTGACACAACCTCCCATCTCCAGCTCTCTATTCACTATGTCCTTTTTAATAATTCCATACTCTCTGATGGAGTAGTAGAAGAATTATTTTGAGTTCTGTTTAAGGAGGATTACAGTAGCAACTACTTCACAGTTTGTCAACTGCTAAAAAATATAGATAATATTTCGTAATACACAGATTAAACTTTCACATAGCAACCAGGATTAGTTACTAACCATTATTTCTGAAACCATAGGGGAATTATTACTGTAAAATTTCCATAATCACATGTTTCATTATTGTGAAGGATTTGGTTTTAAAATTTAGCGCTCATTTGGATCTTCACCCAAGTTAAATCATCAATCTTTTTTCAAAGGATAATTTCTAATCACATATTGTAATGTAAATCCTTATTTTTAACCTTTTTTCCAGTAATATGATTTCCCCATTTTAAGGACGAGGCTGTAATCCAAGATTCATTCCTATCTCGAACTTATTACGCCTTTCGTCCACTCTTTCACATCATACGCCAAAAAGAGGATTAGATGGCTTTCATCATGCCTTTACGAAATATAAAGAATCTATTTATTTTTTACATTTTCTTTCCGTATTTGAGTCTTTTAATGTTATTATATTCTCTTAAATAAATTCTATTTTCAATATTTTTTAAATTTTGGGGTGTCTACCCTTTCTGTCGATCTGTTATGTAATCTTTTTTTACTTGAGATTTCTCTCCAGGTTTTATTTTTTTATTAGTGTGACATCTTGATCAAAGGGGTAGAAAAATGATTACGAGGCATCAAACGTAAGGAAGTCTTCTCAAGGGAAAATTAACGAGAGAAGAAAGAAGAAGGCTGAAATGGAAAAAATCACAAATCAAATTAAAACAAATATAATTCTCGCTATTTAATGATACCGATTATTATACGTGGAAAAATATATGAAGCGAATTTTATAAAAATTATATATATATATATATATATATATATATAAATATATATATATATATATGGTGCTCCCAAAATAGGAAAATGACGTTTCTTCGCTCTTCAGGGCTAATTTTATTACACTTCACGAAAAAGAATCCCATGTAAATTTTCCTCTCTCTAACTTATCGTTTAGCAGTCGCCATACTTTTCACTTTATCTTCGTCAGGCTGGTCTTTGTATGGGTGTCGTGATGGCTATTCTGTGTTTGTGAATGAGACGGAAGATGAATTCCTTCTGATCCTCATCCTTCGTTAGCGTCGCATTGTACGCCTCAACAAGGGCTCCTCCTCGTTCAGCTGCGGCATTCCCCACTCTCTGGCCTTTGGCTCTGGCTTGAAAGTCCTAGGACAGCTATTTGCCCTTTCAAGCCAAAGGAGCAATCTGCAGGGAGCCTTATTTACCTCTTGGGCTCCGTTTTTCTTCAGGACGTCAAAACATAATGCGAACTTTTGGTAAAGAGGCATGAAGGCGGATTTCGAATCCCTCTTTGATTTTTTCCCAACATGGGTGATCTTCAAAGGATGTTCTGTCTTCTTCCGAGTCAAGCAGTTGCCTTTATTTTGTTTGGAACCCAGTCGTTCAACAGGAAAAGGACGACCAAGTCTTCCGCTAAATACCAGCCATACCGTTGTAAGGCATTGCTAGCAGTTGCAACGACATTCATCTGGTTTCTTATACTTCTGGAGATAAACACACATCATGATATGGTTGTATGGAGATGGGATGACATAGGACCTTTGCGCCAACAGCGGATCTACACCAAGGCAATGAAGAGTGCCATTCCGCTCATCTCCTTTCATTATTATTAACTTGTGTAGGAACAGGAAAATCTTAATGCAGTAGATGCCCTTTGACATCCACTTCGAGTGAGGAATGGCACCAGGGACACGAAACGATGGTTAAGTCGCTGTAGCCCCTCGTAGGAAAGGGATGTGAGCTGCAGGAACTAATAGTAATCATAACGCAGACAGTTTGTTGGACCAGCCAGGTCAGATGCTAGGTAATCCTTTATATGGGAGCAGAGCTGCTCCAAATGTCCTTCAAAGAAGGTATCCTCAGACACCGTGTACCCATGTTGTTTGATGGTGAGCCACTCCTTCTGTAAATCCTTGTAAAAGAGCGACCTCAGGACCTCCAGTGTACAAAAGACGCCTAGACAGAGGCCATTTGAACGTCACGCCAAAATCACAAACTCCCATCCAAGACTTTCCTCGATCTGGACGTACGCGAAAATGTAGAGGCCAGGTTTACATGCATTTTGATCAAATATCAATCCGAAAATTTCGTCGCGTATCTTCTAAGACTCGCGCACTTCAGAGACGAGGCGGCCTGAGATTCTTCAGTACTTCGGGCCGCAATTGGTGTACCGAATAACTTCTGAACTCCTTGACCAGTTTCCAGAATCACAACCCTCTCCACAGTTTTTACTGCCATCTCCCGCAGCACTTTCCAGTCCCACTGCCAGAGAAAAGGACCAGCTGTTTGAAAGTTTCACACTTCTTCATCTTAAATTTAGCGTATGTGACGACGCGACCGTCATGTCGAACTTCGGGACATCTTTGAACCAGAAATATCGCTGCTCAGGGCTTGTGCAACAACGCTAGTGACAAACGCCGCACCAAGATCTGAGAGATTGACTCGATCATAATCACTGACGACTTCTTGAGATTTGAATATGTTCGTGAATTTTGGCCTCTCCTACGTCGTATCTCTACTGAAGAGCAGCTTCTCGGACAGTCCTCTTCTCACCACTAGCCTCGAATCCAGATTTGTTCGCGTCGATACCTCCAATGCTGTTCTAGAATATTCCATACCCTAGCTCTTGAGAAACTTCTTGTCTTCTTCGTTGGTCATTGGTCTGGAGGGCATTGCTTAGGAGAACATCTAATTGATCCTGAAGGTCACCCAGGAACATCTCCTTCATACGGTCTGACTCTCGCACACGAGGCCGGTGTTTCTTAAATACTTGGTATTCGTCGTGGAATCCTCAAAGTTCCCTGAGACAAGCATCGAACCGGCTATGTAGGGGTCTTGACCCTTTCTTATATGGTGAGGACCTCGCCATATACCAGGTTCAGGCATTCAGAAACGGTCTGCCTTTGTAGGACTTGATAGAATAAGTACAACAATAGTAAATCACGCTTAGTTAGAAGACGAGGACATGACAGGGAATCCACTCGCTTATCAAAAGGCAACATTCTGGATTTGAACGAGTACTGATTGTCATTACCTGAAAATAAGAAGAAAAAGAAAGAATTAAAATTGGAGAGACTTCTAAATATTATTGTATTGTAATGAAATTTCGGACACAAGGAAAGGAATGCAACACGAAAAAACGAGGTGGTGTGGAAAAAGAGTGTCATTCAACTATAAAGTTTTATGTTTTTTTTGCACTACCTTAAAATATATATAGATATATATATATATATATATATTAATATATTATATCAAGTTGCGAAACAGTCTACGTAGGTAAAACTACGCTACAATTGAACCTGAGGACTTGCAAATATTCGGGGGTTTCCCACTACACAGACACATCCATTGCAAAACAGGAATTCTCTGCAATAAAAAATCATTCTGATACCTGTACCTCATTATTGTCTCCCTCAAATTTCAAAGTCTTAGGTTCTGTGGATAAATCCGTAGATCTCAACATTGTGGATCTCTATTTATTCAAATGTTTAATCCAGAATTAAATTCGAGTCAGTCATCGAAACCGCTTTACATCTATTAATTCAATTATCTTAATGTTAGTTTTTTTTATAATTGATTTTTACCTTAAATGTAGTAACAACTCACTCAATGACCTGATAACTATTATGTTCTATTAGTTGCTTAACCACATTACAGTTATTTTTTACAAATACCATGTTTATCACAGTTCAAATCTCCCAAATATTAAATCATTTGATTCCTGTCATTCTTTCAAGTTGGTAATTGTTCATTCATTTATTTCATTTTAATTTTTACTTTGTTTTCTCACTTTGTTTTATAATTTTGCAGTGTTTTTGTTTGCAAGTTCGCATTGTCTTCTTTCGGTAATTTTTGCATTGTTTTGTAGAAAATTTTTGTAAACTCTAAATTAATTCATTATTACATTGTCGCATTACTTTCTCTCAAATTCCACAAACTTTAAACTTATTTACAGTCATTAATACATATATCTCTTTATGTATTCTAAGCTTGTTACCTTTCATATTATTATATCCATTATATCCTGAAGATGAACATAGTTTATGTTCGAACGTTGCAAATTATAAACGAGTATGTTCCGAATACTGGTTCTGGCTTTAACCTACATACTAAAATCGAGGTTTTCGAAGGATGCCCCAATTTCTACATAAAAAATATATATATATATATATATATATATATATATATATATATATATATATATATATATATATATATATATAAAATATATATATATATATATATATATATATATATATATATATATATATATATATATATATATATATATATATATAAATGTGTCGTGGTATATGGCTGAGTATCTACATACATTTGTTCGGTACATAAATTTCTCTAAGAGTGCTATATTTTACATACTATTTAACTTTATCTTATGATTTGATTATTTTACCAGGGGGGATATCTATCTATTGCCATGTGCAGCGTTTCGAGGCTTTAGTTAAACAACAAGAGCATAAAAATATACTTTTTATTACATAAAAATTAAATATTCAAACTTTTAATGCAGAAAAGGTATAATAAGAGGGTCTAAATTAAAATTACTACTACTAATGAATACTACGCGATAGTTGACTCACAAATTTACTATAGTACTGAATGTTAATTAAAGAACGTAAATAAATAGCAATCATTTTACCTTCAAAAGTAAGTGACGTCGGACGAGTAATGACCTTGACAGGGAATCTTGTGTAGTGGAGTAAGGATTGACGAGTGAGTCGAGGTGAGGTGGAATCGGACGCCCAGCTGATCTCGAGGAGAGAGAAGGATGGCTATTAACCATGTATCTTGATCTGACGATTTGAGTGACGAGACCGTGGAAATATGCTTATTTCATTATTTGAATTATGCTTGTGGGGCTTCTTGATGATGACCGTTGAACAAGCGTTAAATCCTTTTACGAGGGGGAATTCACTTTGGTATTCCTTAATGGTGAGAGATATCTCTAGTTTATTTGAAAACTGAGATAGTGGGTTTCTCTGTCAAGAGAGTTATGAGAGTCATTATTTAAACTAATAGTCTACTCATTGAAGTGACCAACAGGAACAGCCTCGGGATTAATTTCTTCTTTCTAACTCCCGCTCCGTTCCACTTTAAATGTCCGGACTGACGCCGGTCTTCGTTTTCTCTCGATAGCTAACTCAATATCCACCTTTTCTCCAGATCACCGTATATATACCTCACTTATCCTCTGGAGGAGAGGAAGGGGGGCCATGAGAACCCATGTTCAAGCCTCTCTCCTAGGGGCATCACTTTTCAGAGTACTCTCCCTTAATTCTAATGGTCTGTTCTGGTTTTTCGTCTGAGAGAATGAAATTTCGTCTATTTGGCGAAACTAGATATAAACCATGGGAGGGGACAGTAGGCTTGTTTTGTAGATTTTTATTCGAACGGCTCTACCACACTCATTGGTTTACACTCACGGGCTACAAAATCTGCCGATTCCAAGTTTCCTGGCGAGGCAGATCGGGCTGGATGCGCCAGGGGAACAAAAAGAGAGAGGGGGGATGGTTAAAGTATCGGGCCACATGCCACGTAGCTCTTGACGCTGTGTAACCGAACTAGTGTCTGGTTTCATCCTCGCAATATTGATTCCACCAATATATATATATATATATATATTTATATATATATATATATATATATATATATATATATATATATATATAAATAGATAGATAGATATATAAGAGGCAAACGAATTGATGGACGCAAAGTTCAAGCGAAGTATAAACAGGATGACCAGGACAGAACCGTAGATGCCTCGTAACATTTATTTTAAACATAAAAGTTAACACATGCAATAAAATTGTAAATTTCAAGACGAATTGATTACCTTAGAAACATGGAGAAAAAATATACAAAACGAACGAGAGAATTTCTAAAAAATAACAAGAAAAATAATTGACAGTGGATTTTATTCTTGCCCCGCCCCTTAAAAAAACACATATGAAATTAACAAATTAGCATGTTTTTTAATGGGACAGATAATGAATTATTATTAAGACTTGGTTAAAGTTTTGTAATATAAATTGACTCTAGCAGGTAAAGGTCCGAGATGTTTCTTACCGCATTAAGTATCGTGAAGTTCTCGAGTGTAGCCCTAGAGTCACATTGTGAGCCACCTGATCCATCCCCATTTTATATAATTGCTACTTCGGGTAAGTTGAAATTAATATAAATGCTAAAATTTAATATTATGTACCTAATAAGACTAAGCAACTTATAATTCGTAACGTTTGCATCAATTGAATATAGGAACTGATTATCCCTTATATATTTTTTATACCAAATGAAAAATAAATAAACTTGGGCCTTTGTTGTTCAATTAGTTTATTTAAAAAAGGTTTTAATTAATTCAATTTTCTCCTAGACACCTCTAAAATGTGACTAAAACAAATATTCTTGCCTAAGAAGGAGACAAATGTTTTATGATTGGCCATCAACAGCCCGAATTCTGTATTTCCAAAACAATATTTGTAACGTGCAAAATTAGTAACTAAACTTTGCGCTATTTCTTCAACTGTATACGTTTAGGATAAATCTGCATTTGGTATATGCAATAAAAAAGTATTGTCCTCATCTGATATAATATGCCGAAATCTTTTAAACGAATCAAGGCTGTTCAAATGTAATGGTTCTTGCATTGCAACTGCTATCATATGAGGACATGTTGAACGTGTTCAATTATCAATCACTAGATACAAGTAGATTGGCAGGTAATCTAATTGAAGTTTTGGATACAAGGATCATGTTTTGACACTGTTAGATTTGATTTAAGACCTGGGTGGGTGTAAGTTAAGTGCATTGCAATTACTTTTCTCTATAAACTTAGCAAACTTTTTAAATTACTGATCTACTTTTGTAAAATAATAATACAAAATAGGAGTTGTTTTCTAAGTTAGATATTCCAGCTTCAACTAGAAATAATGGATAGATACTTGTTAACGATATCTTTAACATTCGATAGTACAGACCTTTTTCTGGAATACGAAATAACTTACTCTCGTAAGTTATGGAAGGCACTTTACTCAATATTTTTAGGAATTGATAAATATTAATTCAAAATGTAAATTTATTAAAAAAGTAAAATGCGTAGAAGGGATATTAGGCTTATGTTTTTATTTTTCTAAATATGATCTCACCATCCTCTCTTGGATTGTGCTGAGGGTAGCTTGGCAGGTATCAAGGACTTGTTGGTAGTAGGCCTACTTTTGTCTTCAACTCAAATTTGTTCTAACCCTCAAAGATTCTCATGGGGAATACGCTTTTACGCTGGTTTGGAGGAGGTACCTCCGTAAACACGAATTAATTAAAAGGAATTCGTAAGTAAAGCGACTATATGAAGGTTTTATTTTTATTTTAGTCCTACCTAAATGTGAGCAAGCAGAATTTTCGAATCCTCCGTGGCTATGTGTAAGTTTTTTGTTAGTGCTATAAACCTGATTCTGAAGTTGCAGGATTCAAGGAGAATTAGAAAGGATTAGCAGGGATCAAATACTTGTTTGTCCCATACTCTAGGGCGGCGTGTACGATTAACGGATCTCTTAAGAAGGCAAGTATTTTTGTAACCAATTCTGCGGGGACTAAAGTTTGGGCTTTAGTAAAGCACAATAATTCGACGGCTAAAACATATAGGGGTGTTATGTATCAAATACCCTGTAGGGAATGCGACCAAAGTAACTATGGTGAATCGGGTAGAGACATTAAAACCAGGATTAGTGAACATAGAAGAGACGTCAGAGCTCATAGAACCTCGAATGCCCTGGTGGTCCATATCAACGAATACGGTCACTTGCCTAATTGGGATGTGATTCGAGTTATCCACAAAGGGATTGCGAGAAGAGAGAGGAGGATAATTAAGGCTGAACACTAGCTCTGCTTCAAACACTTTTTATTATTAGCAAAGTACATTGTTTAAAATAGTCAGAGTGACACACATCCTATTTGCCAGAAAATCATACTTACCAGTTGGAGTACATAGATGTTTCAATACATACCTTACCCTGCCTTCCTGAATCTTCCACTGTCGTTGGAATAGGTATTCTTTGGGAATGAACACTTGGATTCCTATACTTATTTATTCTGCAAAACTGCTCCAATATATCCAAATCAATTATCATTTATTCCCTCTTCACCGGTGGCCCCGATTGCACCAATATAATTCAGAACCTTATTTTGCACGATATACCATTCGAACACTTCAAAAATCCATAGAGCTTAGTTTTAGCAGTGCTCATGGCAGTGATTCGTCCTATAGGTGGCAAGCGGTCTGTGCTCTCACTTCAGATTAGGAGGCTAATAGGAGGCAATTCACCCATTAAGCAAAGCGCAATACCTTGAGGACTGCGCTCCTCCTTTCACATATTAAGGCCATCCACACCTACATATTTCACCATTATGAGCATACATAGTGACGGTGGACGAGAGGTGTGCATGCAATAACCTGTCCGGCGTTCCATAATTACTGACATCTAATTTAAGACGGAAATTCTGAAGTTCATTGGTTTTTCCTAACCTTTATGTTTTCAACATATATACACCGCAACCGAAATTGGTTCTGGTTGTTTCAAAATAGTCTGAAACTACCATAGCTTAATTCCCTCTAAATATCAAATCTTAATTATTTTTTGGTAACTTTGTTGACTAGCCACTTCTCACCTATTTTATTGGTCGTTAGCGCCTTTTGGCGATTATTTCCAGACGAATTTTAGATCCGTCATCAGTAGTAGTGGGCGATTCATGGGAGAAGTTACTTCCGTCAATTTACATATCTACGCCTCCTTATGCCACCCACTCTATCAATTTAGGTGAATCCTCATTTGTTTACATAAATGCACTATATATAGAATTGTTAGATTGGATTCTACGCTATTCTCTCAATGCTAGATTCTGACAGTGCTCCTCCTATTGATGCGTCTGACTTTACTGCTAAGGGAGTGAATTATATTCTCAGTACTAAAACGTACGCACCTGCCAAGGCGGGAGACCGTTACAAATCCATATCAAAACAGAGGCTGCGATAATTTTCATAAAAGCATTGGAACATGTCGATCAAAACAGCTCTATACCTGAAGCTACGACTACTAAGTGTTAAGATGCTGAGGAGAAGTTATCGTTAGTTTCTTGGACTTGTAGAGAGTCCTGGAAATGACCGTGTTAAAGCGTGGGACAGGCTGCTGGCACAGAGAACGATATCGGATGGGCGTTTAACTTGTTTACATACTAATATATGTCGGAGTTCAGGAAAGCCTTTCTGTCTGCATGGAAAATAATATAGGACAATGTGTCCTAAACCTTAATATTGCGTGCTATCAACCCAATCTTTTATTATCATTCACAGATCCGCATCTTTAGATTCTGTCAAAACATTACTTGTATTTTCAGAATAAGAGTGCCACGAAGGATGCGTTGAACCCTGTTACGAATCTCTACTAAAGTTTTAGGTCAGAAATATCTTAAAGTGTTGGTAAAGTTTTGGCGTGGTAGTTATGCATGTACCGAGAAGAGTTTGATCGCTAGTGCCTGTTCATGCTACTTTGGGCAATCTACTTCGCTCCGGCTTGTGGTGGACATTTTAAAACAGGCTGGCATATTTACAATTTAAATTTGCTAATGTTAATTAAAAGCTTAGGTTGTTGTGATAAATGAATCTCCCATGAAGCATCTGACCCTCACTTCGACACTTTCATTTTTTGATTTCTGTTTTTTACAGCAATTGTTTGTTTATAGGTTTGGATTTGAAATTTTATTAAAATAGCCTATTGTCCTTTCTTTTTTCCTTTCTTTTCATGTGGCCCTGGCCTTTTAGATGCCAACCAGATAGCTTCTCCCTAATTCCCCTTCTCCACATTCACATGCCTACATTCTTATCTCATAAACTCTTCACGCTCATAATACCAAGATGTCTCATCCTACCATCCTTATGCCCCAGCCATGACATCTGTACATTTATAGCCACCATCCCATTTCTCAAAATTCTACCATTTATCTCGTTCCACAAAACGTATCTTAAAGGCATAATCCAGCCATATTTCCTCTTTCCTAGTAAAAATAACTCCTGCCTTTTGCCCGTCTTTCCCAAGATTTTTACCTTGTCTCACTAAAGAGATCGCTACTTTCATCAGACACCTATGGTTACTGATTTTGCCTATTGCTATGAAACTGACTCTACCCCACAAGGTTTGGCCACCGCATTCCTCACTAGCTGCATTTAAATATACTGGGCATATTACCGATGTACAAGGCCTCCATGTCTCTTACTTCTTTATTCTAGACTATCACCAGCCCCAGGATCCTGCATCCTTCCTTTTTACAGCCTATTCCTTCCCTCGGATCTAAATGGTGTCTCATTTTCGATTCCCCTAGTTTTCCTCTTGCTTTTTCATAATAATTCTTTGAAATTCATTTTATTTAATGTCTAAGTGGGAATGACTTAGATATAATATAACTTAATATCCAGCTTGTTTACTGTATCTCCAAGAACTGATCCTGATGCCAGTTTGATCCTTAGAAAATTCATTTGTTCACCTACTTTCGTCTTTTTGCTAAAAAAATCAGGCCTTTGATAAGCAGCTATCTTCATGGGATTGTTAATCCCATTATACCGGATTTATTTTACATAACCTTCTTACCTTGCGGGAGGGGTATCTATGTATTACCCAAATTCTAGTGATTTTAATTGTAACTTGTTTCTCTAACCTTTTACCCTATCAAACATGCTTGAGCTGTCCTTTTCTCATCGTACTCTGGCACCTCCTCCCATCTCCACCTCTCTACTCAATATGTCCTCTTTAATAATTCCATACTCTCTGATGAAGTAATAGAAGAAATATTTTGAGTTCTATATAAGGAGGATTATAATAGCAACTACTTCACAGTTTATCTCCCGCTAAATAATATAGATAATATTTCGTAATAAAGAGATTTAACTTTCACATAGAAACAAGGGTTAGTTACTACCCATCATTTCTGAAACCATAGGGGAAATATTACTGTAAAAATTTCTTTTATCGCATGTTTCATTATTGTGAGGGATTTGGTTTTAAAATTTAGCGCTCATTTAAATCTTCACCCAAGTTAAATCATCCATCTTATTTCAAAGGATAATTTTTAATCACATATTTAATGTAAATCCTTATTTCTTCCTTTTATACCAGTAATATAATTTCCCCATTTTAAGGACGAGGCTGTAATCCAAGATTCATTCTTATCTCAAACTTATTACGCCGTTCGTCCACTCTTTTACTTCATACGCGCAAAAGAAGATTAGATGGCTTCCATCACGCCTTTACGAAATATAAATAATCTATTTATTTTTTACATTTTCTTTCCGTATTTGAGTCTTTTAATGTTATTATATTCTCTTAAATAAATTCTATTTTCAATATTTTTTAAATTTTGGGGTGTCTACCCTTTCTGTCGATCTGTTATGTAATCTTTTTTTACTTGAGATTTCTCTCCAGGTTTTATTTTTTTATTAGTGTGACATCTTGATCAAAGGGGTAGAAAAATGATTACGAGGCATCAAACGTAAGGAAGTCTTCTCAAGGGAAAATTAACGAGAGAAGAAAGAAGAAGGCTGAAATGGAAAAAATCACAAATCAAATTAAAACAAATATAATTCTCGCTATTTATTGACACCGATTAATATACGTGGAGAAATATATGAAGCGAATATCATACAAATTATATATATATTTATATATATATATATATATATAGGGTGCTCTCAAAAATGGAAAATGACGTTTCTTCGCTCTTCAGGGCTAATTTTATTACACTTTACGAAAAAGAATTACCTATAAATTTTTATCTCTCTATCTCATCGTTTAGCAGGCGCCGCACTTTTCACTTTATCTTCGTCACGCTGGTATTAGTATGGGTGTCTGGATGGCCATTCTGTGTTCGTGAATGAGACAAAAGATGAATTGCTTCTGATCCTCATCCTTAGTCAGCGTCGCATTGTACGCCTCAGCAAGGGTCCCTCCTCGTTCAGCTGCGTCATTCACCAGTCTCAGGCTTTTGGCACTGGTCTGAAAGTCCTGGTACAGCTATTCACCATTTCAAGCCAAAAGATCGATCTGCAGGGTGCCTTATTTACTTCTTGGACTCTGCCTTTCTTCAGGATGTCAAAACATAAAGCAAACTTTTGTTGAAGAGGCATGAAGGCGGATGTCGAGTCCGTCTTTGATTTTTGCTCAGCATGGGTAACTTTCGGTTTGATGTTCTGTCTTCCTCCGAGTCACGCAGTCGCCTTTATCTTGTCTGAAACCCAGTCGTCCAACAGGAAAAGAAAGACCCAGTCTTCCGTCAAATACCAGAGATACCGTTGGAGGACATTGCTCGCGGTTACAGCGACGTTCATGTGTTTTTTTATACTTCCGGAGTTTAACACGCATCATGATATCGTTGTATGAAAAGGGGATGACATAGGAGCTTCGTGCCAAAAGCGGATTTACAACACGGCAATAAAGAGCGCAATCCGCTCCTCTCTTTTTATTATCTTTAATTTGTGTAGAAACAGGAAAATCTTGATGAAGTAGATACCCTTTGACATCCACCTCACGTGATGAATTGCACCAAGGGCACGCAACGATGGTTGAGTCGGTGTGGCCCCTTCTAGGAAAGCGCTGTGAGCTGTAGGAACTCATAGTAATCATCACTCGGACAGTTTGTTGGATCAGCCAGGTCAGATGCTAGGTAATCCTTTATATGAGAGCGGAGCTGCTCCAGATGTCCTTCGAAGAAGGTTTCCTCAGATACCATGTACTCATGCTGGTGATGGTGAGCCCATTTTTCTGGAAAAGCTTGAAAAGGGCATCCTCCGGACCTTCAGTGTCCACAAAGACGCCTAGAAAGAGGCCATTTTGGGGTTACGCCAAAATCACCAACTCCCATCCAAGACTTTCCTCGATGCGGACGCACGCGACATTGTGGAGGCAAGTTTTGCATGCATTTGTATCGAAGATCAATCCGAAAAATTCATCACGAAGCTTTCAAGAATCGAGCATTTCAGAGACGCAGCAGCCTTAGCTTCTTTAGTAATTCAGGCAGCACTTGGTGTACCCAACAACTTCTTAACTCATTGACTAGTTGCCAGAATCGCAACCTTCTCCACTGTTTTCCATCCCATCCCCTGCATCTTTTTTGCGGTCCCACTGCCAGAGAAAGGGACTAGCTGCTAGAAAGTTCCTCCGCACTTCTTCATTTTGAATTCGGCGTATGTGAGGACGCGACCGCCATATCGAACTTGGGGACAGCGTGACGAATGCCGCACCAAGATCTGGAAGATTTATTCGATCATAATCACTGAAGACTTCTTGAGATTTGAAGATGTTTTTGAATTTTGGCCTTTCTTACATCATATCTGTACTTGAGAGCAGCTTCTTGGTCATTTTTATTCTCACCACTGGCCTCGAGTCCAGATTTTTTCGCGTCGATCCCTCCAATGCTGCTCGGGGAAGATTCATCACGCTAGATTTTGAGAAACTTCTTGTCTTCTTCGTTGTTCATAGTCTGGAGGGAATCGATTAGAGAAACATCGAAGTGATCCTAAAGGTCATCCAGGAACATCTCCTTGACACGATCTGACTCTCGCCCACTAGACCGGTGTTTCTTGAATACTTGGTATTCGTCGTGAAATCCTCAAAGTTTCGTGAGACAAGCATCGAATCCGCTATGTAGGGATCCTGACCCTTTCTCATACGGTAACGACCTCGCCACATACCAAGTTCAGGTATTCAGAAACGGTCTGCCTTTGTACGACGTGATAGAATCGGTACACCAATAGTACATCACGCTTACTTAGAAGACGAGGACCTGACAGGGAATCAACATGCTTCTCCAAAGGCAACATTCTGGGTTTAAACGAGTACTGATTGCCATTACCTAAAAATAAGAAGAAAAAGAAAGGATTCAAAGTAAAAGGCCTCCTAAATATTATTGTATTGTAATGAAATTTCCGACACAAGGAGAAGAATGCAACACGAAAAAACGCAGTGGTGTGGAAAAAGAGGATCAGTCCACTATGAAGTCTTACGTTTTTTTGCACCACCTTAATATAAATATAAATATATATATATACATATATATATATATATATATATATATATATATATATATATATATATATATATATATATATTATATATGCGAGTTGAAAAACACTCTACATAGGTACAACTACGCTACAATTGAACCTGAGGATTTACAAACATGAGGGGGTTTTCCACTACACAGACACACCCATTGTCAAACCGGAATTCTCTACAATAAGGAATTATTCGGATACCTGTACCTCATTATGGTTCCCTTCAAATTTCAAAGTTTTGGGTTCTGCGGAGAGATCCGTAGATCTCAAAATTTTGGGATCTCTATTTATTCAAATGTTTAATCCAGAATTAAATTCTAGTCAGTCGTCCACACCACTTTACATCTATTAATTCAAATATCTTAATTTAAGTTTGTTTTATAATTCATTTTTAACTGAAATGTAATAAAAACTGACTCAAAAACCCGATAATTATAAGGTTCTATTAGTTGGTTAAATATTAGAGTTATTTTAAACAACTACCATGTTTAGCACAGTTCAAATCTCCTACATATTAAATCATTTGATTCCTTTTATTCTTTCAAGTTGGTAAGTGTTCATTCATTTATTTCATTTGAATTTGTACTTTGTTTCCTCAGTTTTTCTTATAATTCTGCCGTGTTTTTGTGTGTAAGTTCGCATTGTCTTCTTTCGGTAATTTTTGCATTGTTTTGTTGAAAAAATATTTTAAACTCTAAATTTATTCATTATTACATTGTCGCATTATTTTCTCTCAAATTCAACAAACTTTAAACTTATTGTCAGTCATTAATACATATATCTCTTTATGTATTCTAATCTTGCTTCCTTTCATATTCATATTATTATATCAATTATATGCTGAAGATGAACATAGCTTATGTTTGAACGTTGCAAATTATATACGAGTATGTTCCGAATACTGGTTCTGGTTTAACCTACATACTAAAATCGAGGTTTCCGAAGGATGTTCGAATTTCTACATATATATATATATATATATATATATATATATATATATTAAAATATATTAATATATATATGTGTGTGTGTGAGTGTGTGTATGTCGTGGTATATAGACGAGTATCTACGTACTTGTTCCGTACATAAATAATTCCGTTCCCTTTTGTTTTCTAAGAGTGCTATATTTTACTACTCATCTTTATCTCATGATTTGGTTCTTTAACCAGAGGAGATTTCTATTGCCATATGCAGCGTTTTGAGGCTTTAGTTAACAACTAGAGCGAAAAAATCTAACTTTACTTACATAAAAATAAAATATTAAAACTTTTAATGTAGAACAGACTTAATAAGAGGGTCTAAAGTAAAATTACTACTACTAATGAATACTACGTCATAGTTGACTCACAAATTCACTTTAGTACTGAATGTTATTTCAAGAACTTGAATAAAGATCAATCATTTTACCTATAAAGGTAAGTGATGTCGGACGAGTAATGACCTTGACAGGAAATCTTGTGTAGTGGAGTAAGGATTGACGAGTGAGTCGAGGCGAGGTGGAATCGGATGCCCAGATGATCTCGAGGTGAGGGAAGGATGGCGATTAACGACATATCTTGATCCGACGGTTTAAGCAACGGGACCGTGGAGGTATGCTTATTTCAATATTTGAATTATGTTTGTGAGGCTTCTTGATGAGAACCGTTGACCAAGAGGTGAATCCTTTTACGAGGGGGACTTAACTTTGGTACTCCTCAATGCTGAGAGATATTTCTAGTTTTATTTGAAAACTGAGAGAGGAGGTTCTTCTGAAGAGGGAGGTATGAGAGTGATTATCTATGCCGATGGTCTACTCTTCGATATAACCAACAGGAACAGCCTCGGGTTAACTTCTTCTTCCTAACTCCCGCTCGGTTCCACTTTAAATGTCCGGACTGACGCTGGTCTTCGTTTTCTCTCGATAGCAAACTCAAACTGAACCTTTTCTCCAGATCACCGTATATATACCTCACTTATCCTCTGGAGAAGAGGGAGGGGGGCTATGAGTACACATGTTTAACCCTCTCTCCTAAGGGCATCACTTTTCAGAGTACTCTCCCTTAATTCTAATGGTCTCTTCTGGTTTTTCGTCTGAGAGAATGAAATTTCATCTATTTGGCGAAACTAGATATAAACCACGGGAGGGGACAGTAGGCTTGTTTATAGATTTTTATTCGAACGGCTCTACCACTCTCATTGGTTTACACTCACGGGCTACAAAATCGGCCAATTCCAAGTTTCCTGGCGAGGCAGATCGGGCTGGATGCTCCAGGGGGACAAAAAGTGAGAGGATGGGGGGGAGTTAAAGTAAGGGCCCACATACCACATAGCTCTTGACGCTGGGTAACCGTGCTGGTGTCTGATTTCATCCTCGCGATATTGTTTTCCTCACAATATATATATATATATATATATATATATAAATATATATATATATATATATATATATATATATATTTATATATAAATATATATATATATATATATATATATATATATATATATATATATATATATATTATATATATATATATATATGATGAAAATTAATGCAATATGGCAAGAAAAGATGAAAATTAAACCACATTCTCCGAAGACAATTTAATTCAGAACAGTTTCGGTGTATCTCACACCCTTTTTCAACTGACACTGGATAAAAAATATAAGAAAAGTGCTTACCAACATAAGACAGGGTCAGGTCGTGAAAGATCCCCTCTTTTTCCCCCAATCCCCTACTTGTAGCTAATCTGGGGGGGGGTTAGGCCTAAAGATATTGAAAGGCTGACATTTTACTATTTTGTTTATATATATATATATATATATATATATATATATATATATATATATATATATATATATATATATATATATAAATAACGCTGCCATAGCTGTGGACTTCAATAGAACATATATATATATATATATATATATATATATCTTTCCGCCTTGTATCTGATGAACCATCCCGCTCCATTAGCAAGCCGGAATACACCGTCTCGATGATTAGTTGATCTGTAGGAAACGATATATGGAGCCTACATTATCCTCCTCTCTCTTCTCGCCTACCCTTTGTGGATAACTCTAATAACATTACAATTAGGCAAGTGACCGTATTCATTGATATGGACCACCAGGGCATTCGAGGTTCTATGAGCTCTGACGTCTCTTCTATGTTCACTAATCCTGGTTTTAATATCTCTACCCGATTCACCATTGTTACTTTGGTCGCATTCCCTACAGGGTATTTGATACATAACACCCTTATCTGTTGTAGCCATTGAATTCTTGTGCTAAACTAAGTCCCTAACTTCAGTCCCCGCTGAACTGGTTACCAAAATACTTGCCTTCTTAATAGATCCGTTAATCGTACACGCCACCCTAGAGTATGGGACAGACAAGTATTTGATCCCTGCTAATCCTTTCTAATTCTCCTTGAATCCTGCAACTTCAGACTCAGGTTTATAGCACTAACAGAAAACTTACTAATAGCCACGGAGAATTCGAAAATTCTGCCTGCTCACATTTAGGTAGGCCTAAAATAAAAATAAAACATTCATATAGTCGCTTTACTTACGAATTCCTTTTCATTAATTCGTGTTTACGGAGGTACCTCCTCCAAACCAGCGTAAAAGCGTATTCCCCATGAGAATCTTTGATGGTTAGAACAAATTTGAGTGGAAGACAAAAGTAGGCCAACAAACAACAAGTCCTTGATACCTGCCAAGCTACCCTCAGCTCAATCCAAGAGAGGATGGTGAGATCATATTTAGACCAATAAAAATATAAGCTTAATATCCCTTGTGCGCATTTTACTTTTTTAATAAATTTACATTTTGAATTAATATTTATCAATTCCGAAAAATATTGAGTAAAGTGCCTTCCATAAGTTATTTCTTTTACCAGAAAAAGGTCTGTACTATCGAGTGTTAAAAATAACGTTAACAAGTTTTTTTTTACATTATTTCTAGTTGAAGCTTGAATATCTAACTTAGAAAGCACCCCCTATTTTGTATTATTATTTTACAAAAGTAGATCAGTAATTTAAAGAGTTTGCTAAGTTTATAGAGAAAAGTAATTGCAATGCACTTCACTTACACCCATTCAGGTTCTAAATCAAATTTGAAAGTGTTAAAACATGATCCTTGTATCCAAAACTTCAATTAGATTACCTGCCAATCTACTTGTATCTAGTGATTGATAATTGAACACGTTCAACATGTCCTCATATGATAGCAGTTGCAATGCAAGAACCATTACATTCGCACAGCTTTGATTCGTTTAAAAGATTTCGGCATATTATATTAGATGAGGACAATACTTTTTTATTGCATATACCAAATGCAGATTTATCCTAAACGTATACAGTTGAAGAAATAGCGCAAAGTTTAGTTACTAATTTTGCACGTTACAAATATTGTTTTGGAAATACAGAATTCGGGCTGTTGATGGCCAATCATAAAACATTTGTCTCCTTCTTAGGCAAGAATATTTGTTTTAGTCACATTTTGGAGGTGTCTAGGAGAAAATTGAATTGATTAAAACCTTTTTTAAATAAACTAATTGAACAACAAAGGCCCAAGTTTATTTATTTTTCATTTGGTATAAAAAATATATAAGGGATAATCAGTTCCTATATTCAATTGATGCAAACGTTACGAATTAAAAGTTGCTTAGTCTTATTTGGTACATAATATTAAATTTTAGCATTTTTATTAATTTCCACTTACCCGAAGTAGCAAATATATAAAATGGGGATGGATCAGGTGGCTCACAATGTGACTCTAGGGCTACACTCGAGAACTTCACGATACTTAATGCGGTAAGAAACATCTCGGACCTTTACCTGCTAGAGTCAATTTATATTACAAGACTTTAACCAAGTCTTAATAATAATTCATTATCTGTCCCATGAAAAAACATGCTAATTTGTTAATTTCTTTTTTGTTTTTTTTAAGGGGCGGGGCAAGAATAAAATCCACTGTCAATTATTTTTCTTGTTATTTTTTAGAAATTCTCTCGTTCGTTTTGTTTGTTTTTTCTTTATATTTCTAAGGTAATCAATTCGTCTTGAAATTTACAATTTTATTGCATGTGTTAACTTTTATGTTTAAAATAAATGTTACGAGGCATCTACGGTTCTGTCCTGGTCATCCTGTTTATACTTCGGTTGAACTTTGCGTCCATCAATTCGTTTGCCTCTTATATATCTATCTATCTATATATATATATATATATATATATATATATATATATATATATATATATATATATATATATATATATAAATATATATATATATATATATATATATATATATATATATATATATTTTATGGGGGAATTAATATTGCGAAGATAAAACCAGACACTAGTTCGATTACACAGCGTTAAGAGCTACGTGGCATGTGGGCCGATACTTTAACCATACCCCTCTCCCTTTTTTTCTCACCGGCGCATCCAGCACGATCTGCTTCGCCAGGAAACTTGGAATCGGCAGATTTTGTAGCCCGTGAGTGTAAACCAATGAGAGTGGTAGAGCCGTTCGAATAAAAATCTATAAACAAGCCTACTGTCCCCTCCCATGGTTTATATCTTGTTTCGCCAAATAGACGAAATTTCATTCTCTCAGACGAAAAACCAGAAGAGACCATTAGAATTAAGGGAGAGTACTCTAAAAAGTGATGCCCTTAGGAGAGAGGGTTAAACATGGGTACTTATGGCCCTTCTCCCTCTCCCTCAGAATATAGGTGAGGTTTGTATACGGTGATCTGGAGAAAAGGTAGAGATTGAGTTTGCTATCGAGAGAAAACGAAGACCGGCGTCAGTCCAGACATTTAAAGTGGGACCGAGCGGTGGTTAGGAAGAAGAAATTCATCCCGAAGCTGTTCCTGTTGGTCACTTTTATGAGTAGACAATTGGTATAAATAATCACTCTCATATCTATCTTGACAGAGAAACCCCTTATCTCAGTTTTCATATAAACCAGAGATATCTCTCGCCATAAAGGTATACCAAAATGAAGTCCCCCTCGTAAAAGGATTAGCTTCTTGGTCAACGGTCATCATCAAGAAGCCGCACAAGCATAATTCAAATATTGAAATAAGCATACATCACGGTCTCGTTGCTAAAACGGTCAGATCAAGATACATCAGTAATAGCCATCCTTCTCTCACCTCGAGTTCAGATGGGCGGCCGATTCCACCTCGCCCCTGGAGAAACACTCGATACACCTCGCCTCGACTCACTCGTCAATCCTAAATCCACTACACAAGATTCCCTGTCAAGGTAATTACTCGTCCGACGTCACTTACTTTTAAAGGTAAAATGATTGCTATTTATTTACGTTCTTTAATTAACATTCACTATTAAAGTGGATTTGTGAGTCAACTATCGCGTAGTATTCATTAGTAGTAGTAATTTTAATTTAGACCCTCTTATTATACCTGTTCCACAGTAAAAGTTTTAATATTTCATTTTTTATGAAATAAAAAGTATATTTTTTTGCTCTAGTTGTTTAACTAAAGCCTCGAAACGCTGCACATGCCAATAGATATATATCCCCCCTGGTTAAATAATCAAATCATAAGATAAAGATAAATAGTAAATATAGCACTCTTAGAGAAATTCATGTACGGAACAAACGTATGTAGATACTCAGTCATATACCACAACACATTTATATATATATATATATATATATATATATATATATATATATATATATATATTTATGTAGAGTTTGTGGCATCCTTCGGAAACCTCATTTTAGTATGTAAGTTAAAGCCAGAACCAGTATTCGGAACATACTCGTATATAATTTGCAACGTTCGAACATAAGCTATGTTCATCTTCAGCATATAATGGATATAATAATATGAAAGGAAGCAAGCTTAGAATACATAAAGAGGTATATGTATTAATGACTGACAATAAGTTTAAAGTTTGTTTAATATGAGAGAAAATAATGCGACAATGTAATAATGAATAAATTTAGAGTTTAAAATTTTTTTCAACAAAACAATGCAAAAATTACCGAGAGAAGACAATGCGAACTTACACACAAAAACACTGCAAAATTATAAGACAAACTGAGGAAACAAAGTAAAAATTATAATTAAATAAATGAATGAACACTTACCAACTTGAAAGAATGACAGGAATCGAATGATTTAATATGTGGGAGATTTGAATTGTGCTAAACATGGTAGTTGTTTAAAATAACTGAAATATTTAACCAACTAATAGAACTTTATAATTATAGAGTCATTAAGTGAGTTGTTATTACAGTTCAGGTAAAAATGAATTATAAAACAAACTAAAATTAAGATATTTGAATTAATGGATGTAAAGTTGGGTGGACGACTGACTCGAATTTAATTCTGGATTAAACATTTGAATAAATAGAGATCCCAAAATGTTGAGATCTACGGATTTATCCGCAGAACCCAAAACTTTGAAATTTGAGGGGGACAATAATGAGGTACAGTTATTTGAATGCTTCCTTATATTTGCAAGTCCTCAGGTTCAATTGTAGCGTAGTTTTACATACTTAGACTGTTTGGCAACTCGCATATATATATATATATATATATATATATATATATATATATATATATATATATATATATATATATATATATATATATATATATATATATATATATATATATATATATATATATATATATATATATATATATATATATATATATATATATATATATATATATATATATATATATATATATATATATATATATATATATATATACATATATATATATATATATATATATATATATATATATATATATATATATATATATATATATATATATATATTAAGGTGGTGCAAAAAAAAGGAAAACTTTATAGTGGACTGATCCTTTTTCTCATTACAATACAATAATATTTAGAAGTCCCTCAACTTTTAATCCTTTCTTTTTCTTCTTATTTTAAGGTAATGGCAATATGTACTCGTTTAAACCCAGAATGTTGTCTTTCGATAAGCGTGTTGATTCCCTGTCATGTCCTCATCTTCTAAGTATGCGTGATGTACTATTGTTGTACTTGTTCTATCACGTCGTACAAAGGCAGAGCGTTTATGAATGCCTGAACTTGGTATCTGGAGAGATCCTCACCGAATGAGAAAGGGTCAGGATTCCTACATAGCGGGTTCGATGCTTGTCTCAGGGAACTTTGAGGATTCCACGACGAATACCAAGAATTCAAGAAACACCGGCCTCGTGGGCGAGAGTCAGACCGTATGAAGGAGATGTTCCTGGATGACCTTCAGGATCACTTAGATGTTTCCCTAAGCAATGCCCTCCAGACCCTGACCAACGAAAAAGACAAGAAAGTTTCTCAAGAGCTAGCTTGAGGAATCTTCTCGAGCAGCATTGGAAGTATCGACGCGAACAATTCTGGATTCGAGGCCAGTTGTGTAAAGAGAAATGTCCGAGAAGCTGCTCTTAAGTAGAGATACGACGTAGGAGAGGCCAAAATTTACGAACATATTCAAATCTTAAGAAGTCGTCAGTGATTATGATCGAGTCAATCTCTCAGATCTTAGTGCGGCGTTCATCACTAGCGTTGTTGAACAGGCCCTAAGCCGCGATATTTCTGGTCCGACGATGTCCCGAAGTTCGATATGACGGTCGCGTCTTCGCATATGCTGAATTCAAGATGAAGAATTTTAGAAGAACTTTCAAACAGCTGGTCCTTTTCTCTGGCAGTGGGACTGGAAAGTATTGCAGAAGATTGGAGTGAAAATTGTGGAGAGATTTGCGATTCTGGCAACTGGTCAAGAGTTGAGAAGTTATTTGGTACACCAAGTGCGGCCCAAAGTAGTGAAGAACCTCAGGCCGCCACATCTTTGAAGTGCACGAGTCTTGGAAGATTTGCGATGAATTTTTCGGATTGATCTTCGATAAAAATGAATGTAAACCCTGCCTCTTCCTTTTTCGCGGGCGTCCAGATCGAGGAAAATCTTTGAAGGGAGTTTGTAATTTTGGCGTAATGTTAAAATGGCCTCTTTCTAGGCGTCTTTTGCACACTGAAGGACCGGAGTTCGCTCTTTTCAAGGGTTTTCAGAAGGAGTAGCACAGCATCAAACAACATGAGTACACTGTGTCTGAGAATACCTTCTTCGAAGGACATCTGGAGCAGCTCCGCTTACATATAAGGGATTACCTAGCATTTGACCTGTCTGGTCCAACAAACTGTCCGCGTGATGATTACCATGAGTTCCTGCAGCTCACATCCCTTTCCTACGAGAGGCCAAACCGACTCAACCATCGTTTCATGTCCCTGGTGCCATTCATGACTCGAGGTGGATGTCAAAGGGCATCTCCTGCTTTAAGATTTTCCTTTTTCCATACAAGTAAAAGATAATGAAAGGAGATGGGCGGAATGGCTCTTTTCATTGCCGTGGTGTAGGTCCACTTTTGGCACGAAGCTACTATGTCATCCCATCTCCATACAATTATATCATGATGCGTTTTGAACTCAAGAAGTATAAGAAACCAGATGAATGTCGCTGCAACTGCGAGCAATACCCTACAACGGTATTGTTGGTATTTGGCGGAAGACTTGATCCTCCTTTACCTGTTGGACGACTGGATCCAGACAAGATAAAGGCGACTGCGTGCCCCGGAAGAAGACAGAACATCAAACCGAAGATCACCCATGTTGGGCAAAAATCAAAGACGGATTCGAAATCCTTCATGCCTCTTCACCAAATGTTCGCATTATGTTTTGACATCCTGAAGGAAGGCGGAGCCAAAGAAGTGAATCAGGCTCCCTGCAGATCGATATTTTGGCTTGAAAGGGTGAATAGCTGTACTAGGACTTTCACGCCAGAGCGAAAAGCCTGAGAGGGGTGAATTACGCAGCTGAACGAGGAGGGACCCTTGTTGAGGCGAACAATGCGACGCTGACGAAGGATAAGGATTAGGAGCATTTAATCTTCCGTCTAATTCACGAAAACAGAATGGCCATTCCGACAACCATACAGAGACGAGCCCGACGAAGAAAATGTGAAAAGTGGGGCGACTGCTGAACGATGAGATAGAGAGATGAAAATTTACATGTGATTCTTTTTCGTGAAGTGTAATAAAATTAGCCCTGAAGAGCGAAGAAACGTAATTTTCCTATTTTTAGAGCACCATATATATATATATATATATATATATATATATATATATATATATTTTGCATAAAATTCACTTCATATATTTTTTCACGTATAATAATCGGTATCATTAAATAGTGGGAATTATATTTGTTTTAATTTGATTTGTGATTTTTTCCATTCCAGCTTTCTTCTTTCTTCTCTCGATAATTTTTCATTGAGAAGACTTCCTCACGTTTGATGCCTCGGAATAAATTTGCTACCCATTTGATCAGGATGTCACACTAATAAAAAAATAAATAGAAAAAGATTACATAACAGATCGACAGAAAGGGTAGACACCCCAAAATTCAAAAAATATAAAACGAAAATTTAGTTAATAAAATCAAATAACATTAAAAGACTCATATACGCAAAGAAAATGTAAAAAATAAATAGATTCTTTATATTTCGTAAAGGCGTGATAGATGCCATCTAATCCTCTTTTGCGCGTATGGTGTGAAAGAGTGAACGAAAGGCGTAATAAGTTCGAGATAGGAATGAATCTTGCATTACAGCCTCGTCCTTAAAATGGGGAAATTATATTACTGGTATAAAAGGAAGAAATATGGATTTACATTAAATATGTGATTAAAAATTATCCTTTGAAATAAGATTGATGATTTAACTTGGGTGAAGATCCAAATGAGCGCTAAATTTTAAAACCAAATCCTTCATAATAATGAAATATGTGATAAAAGAAATTTTTACAATAATAATTCCCGTATGGTTTCATGACTGATGGTTAGTAACTAACCCTGTTTGCTATGTGAAAGTTAAAAATCTGTATTACGAAATATTTCCTATATTATTTATCAGTTGACAAACTGTCTAGTAGTTGCTACTATAATCCTCCTTAATTAGAGCTCAAAATATTTCTTCTATTGCTTTATCAGAGAGTATGGAATTATTAAAAGAGGACATAGTGAGTAGAGTGGTTCGAGATGGGAGGGTGTGTCAGATTACAATGACAAAAGGACCACTCAAGCATGTGTGATAGGGCAAAGAGCTAGAGAAACAAGTTACGATTAGAATCACTAGAATTTGGGTAATACATAGATACCTCCCCGCAAGGTAAGGCTATGTCAAATAAATCCGGTATAATGGGATAAACAATTCCAATAAGATGGCTGCTCATCAAAGGCCTGATTTATTTAGCAAAAAAGACGAAAGTAGGTAAACAAATAAATTTTCTTAGGATCAAACTGGCATCTAGGATCAGTTCTTGGAGATACAGTAAACAAGCTGGATATTAAGTTATAATATATGTAAGTCATTCCAACTTAGCCATTAAATAAAATGAATTTCGATGAATTATTGTGAAAAACTAAGAGGAAAACTAAGGGAATCGAAAATGAGGCACCATTTAGCTCCGAGGGAAGCAATAGGCTTTATGAAAGAAAGGATGCAGGATCCTGGGGCTATTGATAGTCTAGAATCAAGAAGAAAAAGACATGGAAACCTTGTACATCGGTAATATGCCCACTATATTGGAATGCACCTAGTGAGGAATGCGGTGGCAAAACTTTGGGGGGTAGAGTCGGTTTGATGGCAATAGGGAAGATCAGTAACCATAGGTGTCTGCTGAAAGTAGCGATCTCTTTAGTGATACAAGGTAAAAATCTTTGGAAAGACGGGCAAAAGGCGGGAGTTTTTTTCTACTGGAAAAGAGGAAATATGGCTGGAGAGTAAGATACGAGGGAGTTGTGCGTAGGTATTATAAAACTGCCTCTATGATACGTTATGTGGAATGGCATAAATGGTAGAATTTGAAGAAATGGGATGGTAGCTATGAATTTACATATGTCGTAGCTGGGGCATAAGAATGGTGGGATGAGTTATCTTGGTATTATAAGCGAGAAAAGTTTGAGAGATAAGAATGTAGGCATAAGAATGTGGAGAAGAGTAATTAGGGAGGAACTTTCTGGCGGCCATCAAAAAGGCCAGGGCCACATCAAAAGGAAAGAAAAAAGAAAGGACAATAGGCTATTTTATTAAAATGACAAAACCAAACCTATAAGCAAACATTTGCTGTAAAAAACAAAAATCCAAAAACGAAAGTGTCGTAGGGAGGGTCAGATGCTTCATGGGAGACTCATCTATCACAAGGATTTTTGCTTTTAATTAACATAAGCAAATTTAAATTGTAAATATGCCAGCCTGTTTCAAATTGTCCACCACAACCTGGAGCGAAGTAAAATGCCCAAAGTAGCATGAACAGGCTCTAGCAATCAAACTCTTCTCGGTACATGCATAACTTGGCCAACACTTCAAGATATTTCTAACCTAAGACAGGTTTCAACGCATCCTTTGTGCACTTTTATTCTGAAAATACAAGTAATGCATTGACATAATCTAAGGATGGAAATTTGTGAATGATAATAAGAGAATGGGTTGATAGCACGCAATATTAAGGTTTAGGACACATTGCCCTATATTATTCACCATGCAGCCAGAAAGGCTTCCCTAAACTCCGACATATATTAGAAGGTAAAAAGTGAAACGCTCATCCGATATCCTTCTCTAGGCCGGCAGCCAGTCCCACGCTTTAACACGGTCATTTCCAACAATCTCTACATGTCTAAAGAACTAAAAAATAACATTTCCTCAACATCTTAATAGTCAGTAGTCGTAGCCTCAGGTATAAAGCTGTTTTGATCGACATGTTCCAATTCTTTTATGGAAATTATCGCCACCACTGTTTTGATATGGCTTTAAAACGGTCTCCTGCCTTGCTATGGTGCGTAATTTTTAGTACCGAGAATATAATTCAACTCCCTTGACAGTAAAGTCAGAAGCATCAATAGGAGGAGTACTGTCAGTATCTAGCATTGAGAAAATACAGTAGAATCCAAGCTAACAATTATATATATATTTTGCATTTATGTAAACAGATAAGGATTTCCCCAAATTGATAGAGTGGGTCCCATAAGGAGGCGTACATATGTAAATGGCCGGGGGGTAACTTGTCCCATCAATCGGCCACTACAAGTGAAGACAAATCTAAAATTCGTATGGAACTAATCTCCAAAAGGCGCTAACTACCAATATAATAGGTGAAAAGTCGCTGGTCAAAAAAGTGGCCAAAAAATAATTAAGATTTGATATTCAGAGGGAATAAAGCTATGGTGGTTTCATACTATTGTGAAACAACTAGGAACAATTTCGGTTGCGGCGTATATATGTTGAAAACATAAAGGTTGGGAAAAACCAATGAACCTAAGAATTTACCTTTTGAATTAGATGTGAGTAATTATGTAACGCCAGACATGTTACTGCATGCACATCTTCCGTCCAGGGTCACTATGTATGCTCATACTGGTGAAGTATGTAGGTGTGGATGCCCTTAATATGTGAAAGGAGGGTGGCAGTCCTCAAGGTATTGCGCTTTGCTTAATGGGTGAATTGCCACCTAATAGCCTCCTAATCTAAAGTGAAAGCACAGACCGTTTGCCACCTATAGGACCAGTCAGATCAGCTACTGCATGCTTCAAATTAACTGGAGGCCAAGACCACTGCTAAAACTGCGCTCAATGGATTTCGGTAGTGATCGAATGGTATATTGCGCAAAATAAGGTCAGGAGTTATATTGGTGCAATCGAAACCACCAGCGAAGAGAGAATAACTGATAATTGAATGGGATATATTGGAGCAGTTTTGCAGAATAAATAAGTATAGGAATCCAAGTGTTCATTCCCAAAGAATACCTACTCCAACGACAGATGAAGATCCAAGAAGGCAGGGTAAGGTATGTATTGAAACATCTATTTACTCCACCTTGTAAGTATGATTTTCTGGCAAATAGAATGTGTGTCTCTCTGACTATTTTAAACAATGTACTTTGCTAATAATAAAAAGTGTTTGAAGCAGAGCCAGTGTTCAGCTACAAACGCCAGTTAGTAGGTAGAGAAAACATGCCGAAAGCTTGCGCATTTAAAGAAACAAGTTAAAGAGATTTTTTTTTTAATTTTCGCCCACCGACCTGACGACTGCCTAATTTTGCATTGTAAGGGAATGGTCACTTCCCGCCCTTCCCCGTTCACTCGTGATGCAGTCCCAAGGCGGTGGTTACCGCAAGGACATCCGCCCCAGGCATCGGCGGGTCAGTGTTTAACCACAGTGTGGCATAACTCGGTGCCATGTAAGACCCTAAAGGTCAAAAAGGTAAGATCTCCCCCAGGAGAGTGAGATCCAGTTTCACGTCGAACAAGAAATTGGAGACGGGTTTCCCCCAATCTTGATGGCTAACGAGGAGCCGATGTTTGACTTCGTGGGAAAGACCGTTTGGAAAAAGAACTCTCCTGGGGCCGGCCTCAAGCCCCTCTTCCCCTTACCACTCCCCCAGTGGGGGTGCGAGGTATAAATGAGGAACTCTGAGGAAAATCGAGGTAGTATACGTCAGTCTCTAGGTGACGAAGTCCTCGGATCCACAACCGAGCTACCGAGACTGGAGAGGTAGTTTACTTGGGTCGCCAGACCAAGAAGTACCCTGCAAGAGAGGCAGGGCTACCTACCTTAAGGGGCTAAGAAAAAGCTCATCCTTGAGCTAAGTCCCTGGTTATCAAACCAAACAATAAGTGAACTTTGGTAAGTTCGGCTTACTCTCGCCAGAGAGATTCCTCATATCCTGGTGCAACTAAAACACCAGGGGGATTCCTCGTCCTTGAGGAATTAAGAAGAAGAAGGAAAAGGCTCGCCCTCGAGCCCGTTATTCGGTGGCCACACCAAACTTTAAGTAACTTATTCTCGCCAGAGAAACCCCCCTCCGTTATCCTCGCCCGTGAAGAAGACCCTCCCCGAGTTCAGTCCTCGTCCATAAGGAAATTAGTAACGAAGGAGAAAAGCTCCTCCTCGAGCTCGTTACTCGGTGATCACACCGCACTCCAAGTTAACTTGAATTAAGAACCAAGTTCGACTCACTCTCGCCAGAGAGATCACGACTGCCTGGGTGTTGCATAGAGCACCGTATTGGTTCCCGTCCTTGAAGAACCCTTCCCCCCCCCGGAAGAACGTGTGGACCACCCAGCTGCTACCCTCGCCAAGACGACCGTGGAATTCCGCCGATCTACAAGCGTCAAGAGTAAATATTTCTGAGGCCCTTTAAATTCCACGAGTCCGTAAGCCTAATTTTTATATTATTGTTGTGTAGAGAAAACGTTAACCAATTTTTGTGGGGAAACTAATTTAATTAATTCTTGTTTATAATAATATTTAGAGTATTGCTGTAGTTAAAGTATAAAGGTTGTGTATTCAATGGTTAAAGATAAAATATAAGTTTATTTTGTGAATTAGTGGGCGTTTCTTTTATATCCTGACGTGTTTGGTAACGACTCTATTCTTTAAGATATTCCGATATCAAAGTATATTAGACAGCTCTTAGCACTCTTAGAGATAGAACAAAAAGGAGGGGCATTCTACGACACTAAATAAAAGTGGTTTCAGGTAAGTAGGGTTCTTATCAGAAAGAATTCTACGACATGCATTACTTGCTGTAATTCTTTGAAACTCTAATTGTAGGCTAGAAAAAAACAAACGAAAAGTGTAGGTCCAAAACCATCCAAATGGCCAAAGTTGATGCTGACTGGAGCTAATGATAAGTTTTTTTTATATTAGGAATCGTTGATCTTGGTCTTAGAGAAGAGTAATGTTTTAATCATCTGTGATATATAGAAAAAAATGGCGCTCTGTATTAATTGAATTGTAATTACACGCTCTTCAATATTAAGAATGTTTTGTAGACAATCAGGAATTTATGGAGGGTGGAGCAATATTTTCTAACGGAGGTCCTACAAGATTTTTGGTTATTCGAATATATGAGGATAGCCTTTTCGTGATAAAGGGAGACATCTTTTGTTGACTAAGGTTTGCCCTTTAGCCAAACCGGCTTTCAAACGGCACGAAGCTGATTGCAGGAGAAATTCTAACCTTAATACTGCGTTGAAGTTTCAAGTAAAATACAATTTAATGCTTAGAAATATTCGATGTAGATTTCTTTCCTCTTTTTCATAGAAGCACTGACGCTCTGGTAATTTTATATTCTGGAAGCCTTGCAGAGACTATTCATATATTGTCATTGTGGATGATCATTTCCCATTCGCTGGGTAGTTCAAATATCACCTTTTTCTTGTATTGTCCATGTTCTCTTGTTTGTGTATTTTAAAAATTAAAATTGAATTTTTCATTGATTCCTAATTTAAATAAATTGAAGATGATTTATTTTTAATTTATTTTTAATTTCACACAAGCATGTATAGAGTTAGTTTCAATGAAATGAACGACGTCCAGAGCTGGTTCGTATTCACTGCGATTACCAAATCATCTGAGTACCACTTCTCCAAGTTCAATTAGACAAGAAGGTAGGATCGAACCCTAGCTGAAAGTCTCTCAAAAGCAAAAGGTCTTTCATGCTGTGTAGAATTTTTAGAGTTGCAAAGTCGTGAAAAAATGGCATGTAAGGCATGTAAAACATCCTGCCATTCACCTTAATGCAAACCTTGAGATTCAATAGCCAACTCTTCATTATTTCAAATAATGCCAATAACGCTGACATTGGATATTTCTACGGGGTTGTATGGAGAAGTGTGGCTGCTATTTCACTTTCTTTGAAATGAATGACAGGCGGCAGTCTGAATGGATATATGCAGGTAGACCAAATAAGGAGAAAAGATTTGTAAGACCTTCAATACCTACTTTGAATGACATATCTCGGCATGGAAATTCAAATAGAAATCAGATAAACTCATCAACGACTGTAAGGAGATAACGTGACGAGTGCGAGGAAACTGGAAGCAATCCCTTAAAATGACCTGAAAGACGTTGGAAAGGCGCAGCCACACGTATCAAAAAAGTATTTTTTGGTTTAAAAAAACGCGGTTTAATTTTGGTACATACCTGACAATCAGCAGTAATGCGGCAGATTTCATCGATGGAGTAAGGAGGGTTTTAATAGGAATATAATGTAGCATTCGCTGAATCCAGGATAAATGAGACTATCATGAAGCTATTTTAAACTTGTAATATCCGAAGTAGCGTTACAAGACGCCGGTCATAGTGTATCAGCAACAACCTTTTCGTGACCCTAGGCGATGATGAATATGGGAGGAAAATGCATTTGTAAGAACAAATGCTATCTACCACTTCTAAACATGCACAAGTAATCTGAAAAAAGACAAGTAGTGTTCTGACATGAGATTGCGAAAGTAGAGAGTACTAAGGGTAGTGATATCAACATAGATCGGTGTTAACACTAAAAACACGTCATGGCTTCAAGTCCACATCAAGTAATCGAAAGAACCTCGATACATTTATCACAGTAGGAAGATTAATTTGAACTTATTTGCTACTGAGTATAATTGTTCTCAAAGTAAAAATAAAAGTGCTTAAGTAATAAAAGTTGTTAGTTAGTACTTCTCAATATAAATGCTATTACTATGACCTCACAACTTACCATTAAGTGCAAGATCAAATAAGGGGTATTTATCAAACTGTTTTGAAAGTAGAACTCAACAACAATTACTGTAGAGTGTAACTTCAAGCCTGTAAAAGTAGGCAATGGCTTATTCTTACATAAAGCTCGATACACCACAAATTACCTAATAAATAAAATACTAACAAGTGAACCTACATATTAATAAATGTAAATAGATGAGAAACAAAAGTCTAGTAATTGGAAACATTATATCAAAGTCAAATCCTCACATTATCCTCAAAATTGAACATGAGACTAATATTCATAAGCGGCAGTTAATATTTTTCATTACAGGGTTTCATCGAGGAATCATAGTGCAAAAAAACTCAATTGAGCTTCTATTATAATACTCCACAGCAAAAAATCTATCTAACTCCCCAATCTTGACGAGACATTCCTAATAGTTAAAGTTTAAAATACAATCAGACTTTTATCATATCTATATGATATCAACCTCCATGAGTCGATTACTCTTTTTCCTATGTTTATAAACTGTAGAGATTTAGAATTTCTACCAAAGGAAGCATAGCAGAATAGATGTTCCCCCGATTTTCCTAATTATATTTGAAGGAAAACTTCTATAAAACAAATATTATTATGACAAGTCAACAGGTCCTTTATAACTTTCATGTTTAACGGGGCCTTACTACTTTGGTATCAATAAGATTAATTCAATTATCTATCAAAAATAAAGATCTAGCAAAGATTATTTGACTAAGTATGAATATCTACTCAGTAACTAAAACCCCTCCAAGCTAGAAAAAATAGACACGCAATTAAATATGCACACCATGTTTTCTAAAGGCTCATTAAGAATCATTGTCTTCTGAAAATTATAGTTAAAACTCTACGTTCCCTAGAATAGAACCAAAATATTTTAGTACTAGGTATAAGAGAAGCGTCAACGACTTTATAACCGAAATAGAACTGAAAAAGAGGAATACAAATAGTAAGAAAATAACATAAATATGAAATATCGAATAAACTGATTGAAAAATAGACTTATAAGTTCACAACATAATCTATTTTGGGCAAATAGTTGAAAGACAAATGTAAACCAAACAAGAAACAACACCCAAAATCGGGTATCCTGCAAGTAAATGTTTTAAACTTTCAATGAGAACGGCAATAAATATTTGGGATCACTAGACCAGATTAGTGAGGAGTTAAATAAAAACACAAAACGGACTAGTTTAACCAGTATGCCCATGTGGTGATGAAACGTCGTGCTTTTAATGCTAGCAATTACTGAAAAACAAACAGAGCTTCTGAAATATTGGGCTTGCAAATGCGCCTTTACAAATAATGTCCAGCGGAAATTTTTACATGGTTTATTTAATATTTAAAATGCAGCCTTAGATAATGATTATTCACCAGATTCGTGAAGGATAAGTAATATGATATTTATTCCTTAAAATAGTAAACAAGCGAATATGCTTGCAGTTCTAAATCATCTAGAGAAATACTATTATCCGAGTAAGTCTCTAATGTATTTTATTTCTCAAGTTATGTTTAGTGTTTTCCTTTCCTTGTTCACATTGTTTAACCACTAGTAATCTAAAGAAATTTGTTTAGAGGAGTGAGGAGCGTTTTCGATGTAAGCTAATTTTATCTTTGTTCGAACTCTTATATGATCTTAGTTTTTCATATAGAACTCATGATGATGATTTTTTCATTTGTTCAGTTTAACATTTAGTTTAGATTTAGAGTCGGAATAAAAATCGTCAATTTCTCGCCTGCCTTTCTTGAAAGATCATCTTTCATTCTTTTGTAAAAATGTTTGTTCTATAGTAGATGTTGAGGTGATTTTGTTGGTTTGCTCATTTAGTTCTAAATTAGGATTTTTTTTGCTTCTTAATTTGTTTCCTAGCGTGACTTATTTGCATCAGGAACTGTAAATGTTTATAATTATTTTTCTAAAATTAGTCAAAGATGTTAATAGGTGACATGGCAATTATATAGCATCATCCTTCTGGTATGATATGATAGAGGTTGGGCTTAGTTGTATTGTTCGCTGTTATAGACGTAGGTAGCTAAAGATAATTTATTGTATGCAATGTATTATTGAACGATTAGTTAAAGATTATTGTCAATTCTGTTTTTTTACGCTAGGCAGATTCTTGCCTTTTATAATATAGCCTTCCATATTTGAAGCAATCTTGGGTTAGAGTAAATATAAATTGAGAGTTAATTTTTTAATTTGGTCCTTAGTCTTGCTTAGTTCTTACGTTTCTTTTAGCAAGTTAGCCGGGGAATTATTTGGCAAAATCTTAATAACTATAAGGTTGTCTGAGGGAATCCCCACGTGGAAGATCTTTAGCAGAAAGGAACTCCCATGTGCAGCAAAAGACCTGGCTAGGAGTAAAGTGGTGAGCCTACCCCCGTCCCTTCTCCCTTTGCACAAGCAGTAGCCTCGAATCGATTTCCCCACGATTCACTTTTATGTTAGCTAAAATATCTCTGCCAGAAGATTTGAGGCCCTTCGAGAGTAGAGCTGTTTCCTGCTAACCCGCAACTCCGGGGAGAGCCTCTGATATAAATAACGCTCGACTCCCCGGAAGACACACAGAGTTGAGAAGTCTCGCCAGAACAAAGAAGATTTCCCTATGGTTCCAAGTCAAGTGCTAGCAACAAAGCAAAGTGACAGCTGGATTATTTTGTGTATTTGGAATTAGCCCCAGCCAAGAGTTAATTCCACTGAACGATCGCCCCGAGTGATTTTTCCGACTTCTTTCATCAACTCCTGTCGAAGCTCCCCTTATTTTGGGTAGCCGAAATACTCTCCCCTGGACCGGAAGTTACCCTCCTCTTTTTCTTTTGGAGAAACGTCATCACTCCAACCTCCCGCTCTCAAGTCCAAGTGGTCTCACCTCACGTACATAAGACATCCGTAAGCCCCCCTCCCTCGTTTCAGATAACCCAATTGAGTTAATTCCTCCTTTTATTTACTGATTTGATTTCGCCCGTTAATTCTCTGAGGTAATTTTACCCATCAATTCTCTCATTAATTTTGTGTAAATAAAATTATATTTTTATACATGTCTCTTTAAATAACCTTGAACTTTGCCATTGTCCATAATTTGCATGACCTCGTTGCACTCTCTCGTTACTCAGCCCGTCTGAACATGTGGTTTTCCGTCCATTTTGTCGGTTCGCTTTCAAGTTATTGGTCCTCACTCAAAGATATAATATGGTATTGATATAATGTAATGTCATACCACGACAGGTTGATTCAAACTAAATTGCGAACCTTTTTGTTGTTTTACATTCTCTTTCGAAGGATATAATTGCCAAAGTCTTATCGAGGATGTTCTGGGAATTATTGTAAGTTGTGAATGACACAAGTGTATAAATCCGAATGAGTGAGAACACGCGACTTTGTTATTTTTACAGCCACGATATGAATAAATATATAAAGGAAATTTCTTTTGTGTGCTGTCTGGTATCCATAATTATTTTAGTTAACAAAAAAAACTCTATCTTGTCTAGTTTTCTCTCGCCTAAACTAGATAAAAAGCAAATAACAAATAATATGACGAACAAAAGACAAATAGAAACCTTACCTATGTGACGTGCAGTGTAATTAGACCTATTCGAGAGAATATCCTTGAAATTAATTAAATATTTCTCTTTATACCTAATTGAGGTCTATCCTCCTTGGACAGTAGTTCTTCAGAAGTTTTCCTACTTTCCTTTTGCCAGTCATTCATAACATCACTATTCAGTTATTATCCATTTTATATTCAAGATGGTACAGGAAAGTTCATACCATAAAATATATACATACTATTACACAGGCCTGCGTTTGAAAAAAAAATTCTGTTCCTCAGGATTTCTTCGTGGTTTCTGAATGAATCAAACCTCCTGAGCTCAAAAATGAATGTATTTTTGTTCAATCAGGTCAGATTTTCTAAGTACACCATACACGATTTTCATTGAGATTACCTCATTTTTTCCCTAAAAAGAAAAATTCAAAAATCTTTCTCTATCTAATAATGCATTATTATTGTTATATCATAGAAACAGGAATAAACGTATGTAAACTCTAATCCTTTTAATGAAACAAAACAATCAAAGAATGCAACATAATAAAGAAAATAATTCTAATTTCCAAGAAAAGACGCCCTTGACGATTTTCGTTTGTGCCTCTCATCTGGAACATGACGCTTCAAACACCAACAGTAGTCAGCAAGCATGTTTACGTCCCATTTACCCTGGTACCTGGATTCCATTGTTTTTATCTCCTGGTGGAATCTTTCTCCCTGTTCTTCACTGTAATCCCCGCAGTTGTCGGGAAAATAATCCAGATGAGACTGTAAATAGTGTATCTTTATAGGCATTCGAGCTTCCAAATGTTTCAGACTTGTTAGGAGCTGATAAACCAGGGCAACCGACATATTATGGGCTTCTTTTATTGCCTATAAAATTTTTAATTAGAGCTTTGAAAGCTTTTTAGGCATCTTTTTCTATGTTCGTCATTGATGCCTCAAACTGCTGAGCTCTCATCAAGTTCCTGATCTGAGGTCCATTTAAAATTTCCGCATGGAGCTTAGCGTCACTGATTCGTGGAAATTTTTGAAGAAGAAATTTAAAAGCTTGGCCTTCTTTATTAAGGGTTTTGGCATAATTTTTCATTATGCCAAGCTTTATATGCAGTGAAGGAAGCATTACTTTGTGAGGAGGCACTAAAGTTTCAGCTATCACATTGTTTGATCAAATTCTAAATTCTTCTCGTGGAGGCCAAAGCTTCTTCTCCTAGTGCATACTATCTACACGACTGTCCCATAAACATAGGAAACAGGGATGCTTCGTGTCGTCTGTTTGCATCCCAAGTATACGAGTAAGAGACACTACCTGAAAATAAATTTAGCAGGGTATGTAAATTCAAAGTGTATTATTTCTAAAAACAAATTTAAAGTAATATTTATTAAAACAATAAGAATATGAATATGTACTGAAAAGTCCTGTATGCCGATGCATTAAATCACTGTATTGGAACTAATTGGATATATGTAAATCTTATTTTGAGTTCATTGAGTTATCTTGTATATCTTCTCAATTAGGATAAGTTCCCCATTAACCCAAACGGATGCATTAACCTATAGGGACACACTTCAACATAAAAATATAACTAAAATATGACTCATGATTTCCAGATTTTCATTCCTGTAAAATGTAAGTTGACCAAAAGGTGTATACTGGTATTAACAATTAAAAATGAAAATGTCACTATCAAAGAGCTTAAAAATGCCAAGTGTAAAATGATCTTACCTTTAAGACACTACATATCCTCCAATTGTGGGTAGAGTAATTTTGATTGCATCAAGCATTTTTTTCATATTTTCATAACTTTCAGTAAGTTAGATTGAATAGCCTATAGGAACGGAAGCTATCTTGTTACGATATTCAGTAACACAGCTTTTAAACTTCTACTAGAAGAATTTATGTAAAGTCTCCATTCTAATAGGTTGTAGGACATTCCAAGGGCCTCAACAAGTCCTTTAATATTGGCGCAGTATACTAAAGAGCTGGAATAATGCTGCAAAAAATAGCTTCAAAACTCTTGTTCTCTATTTCTGTACCAAAGAAATGTTGTTTCTTTAGCGAGAAGATTACATTCACGAAGTCGAGAGCCAAGAAGTTGTGCATTTCCCTTTGAAAGCCCCACATCCATAGCCAGGTCATTTACTGAACTTGAGTGAACGGTCTTGCGACCATATCATGTGTGGAAACCTGATAAGACTCAGATGTGTCATAATCTTGATCAACTTCCATATTAATCTCTTCATGGACCTCTATATGTTCAGGAAGAGAAGGTATAGGAATTCCTAGACCATGGGACAAGGGTTTGATGGCAGAATGAACATCTGGATATGCCACACTATGTTTATTCTTCTTATTTATACCTGTGGAAAGTATACGAGTAATTTCATATTACATAAAGGAATTGATTGGGAGTTGCAGATAGTACATAAATGTTTAGTAAAAAATATGTTCATGCTGAAGTGAACTATGTTAGTTTATAATTTGATGCTAATTATATGCATAATAATGACATTTTCAGGATTCAATATAATACAGAAAGCTTAAATACTTGATACAATGCTCACCTTTAAGATTTGTCATGCAAAAATAGCAGTCCGTAGTGTGGACCTTGCCCTATCTCCACACCATGGGAACACCAAAAGAGAGAGACTTCTGTTCGCCCTGACTCCAGCGTCTTAAACTTATGTAGCATCCCTTTCAAGTGCAGATATCTGGTGCAAAACTTTTATCTTGATCTCCTAGCCTTACTCCAAATTATGGATGATACAAAGATTTAATTACAGGAGAGATTGTACATTGCTGCTCGGAAAAAGTGACTTTGACGCAAACATAGCAAAATCTGTCGGAGTGATTCTTACACTTTCTGTTCATTTTTAACTCAACCACTATTATTATTATTATTATTATTCTTATTATTATAATGCTAACCTGCAAAAATCAAAACTTATTAACATAATTACTTGAAATGTACACAAAATTTACTGCAAATACAGTAGTGCAAAAACTATTGAGATTTTAATCTAATATAGGACATGTATAAACTATAAAATTATTATCAGCCCCTGTATCGCAAAAACTGGACCTGATAGAGAAAAATGGATGCAAGATTTAGATTTAGGAGGTCAATTTTATTAAGAAACACTAGAGAAAACCTAAGCTACATTTTAGACGCAGACCAGTGTTATTGATGGTTACTCCTCTTCAAATTCCATATTCCTTTCTAGTATGTGTTTGCAATTATTATTTCAATATTTTTTCCAAACTGTTGATTAATTCAGTTTATAAATTAATAGGTATTTAGATAATGCGAGAATTTATTATTTATTCAATATATAAAATATTCCTCAAATGAAGAAAATGTTAATTTTTCATATACATGTTTTCACATATATTCAAAGAGCAATAAATCGATTATTTTATTAGTGCTGAAAAGTCATAAGAGCTAAATAGGAGTTTTATATTTAGGGGTCCTTTTGGTTGTGTTCCCTCCCAGCAGATATTATGAGAACGTTTTCGAACGGTTGAAAATCAAAGTGAAAGCACGAAGTGTGGAATGTTTTTTTACAAATCATAAATACAATTAATTAATTAATTTCTTGCAGATTCTTTCAAGATTTGTTATTTTTTTTTAAATAATTTTAAATTCAATAAAACAACACTAGTTTACATATATGACTAGAAAATGTGAAGCACTATTGTTTCTGTAAGGAGATCTGGGGGTTTCAAGGAACAAGGTCTTGCAAGAGAGACAACCACCATGTGACGATCATTGACATTTTCAAAATTAATCAAAACACGTTGAACACGATTAGTTGAAATCAAATAAGTGCCAGAAGATTTGGTTTAGAGAAAAAAATGAGCCTTTTTCCAAACCAGTACATTCAAAATAACGAAAATGTCTACTTTTACAACTCCACCAAAAATAAGCAAAGATGTTCCTTCATACGTTCTTTAATGAACTTCCCCTTTCATTTTTGTGGACGGAAAAGATGCTGTTAACTATTTTGTCTATCCACAACTCACCAAATTATCCTGTGTGGTCATATCATAAAGTTGACCAACGCATATGATTCAAGGAACATGCCAGCATGGGGAATAGTATGAGTGGTCTTAACATACATGGGCCAAAGAACACTTCTTTTCTTCATTGAGGGTCGGGGGATAAGGGTATATAAGTAGATATATATCCAAACATGGCATATACGCTAAACAAATGAGAAAATAATGACTAACATTTCACTTTCAAATATGAACAGAAATAAAAAATCTTACTAACTATAAGGCACAATACTGCCTGAATAAAGATAACTAAACAATTGCAATAAATACAAGAGTTTGACCGCCATGTAAGCAAATCGTACACAATGTAAAGAAAATCAGTCTTAAAAGAGTACATTCATGTTGCTACTCTATACATACTATTTATTCTTTGCCTCACTCTCCAACAAGATTATTTTCTAAATGACCTCCACTTTTATCTCTCGCACAACTTCACTAGTCTTTACTCAGATTATCAGATTGTTAAATATTCAAGTAGGTACTAGATATCTACTTTAAATAGAGTTGCCAATTTATGAAGTATTCTTAAAATAGGTTTTATGGGGAGTTCAAATACCCCGTGATGCTTTCATATCTTTCGACATCGTAAATAAAATGTCTCTGCCATCCAAGGTGAATTTTGATATCCCGCAGAGATTAAATCTTCTTCCTTTCGATTTTGCTTTGATCTTGTTTCAGGGTATTCTTATACATCGTCTTTGTCTCTCGAGCTAATATATTCAACCTCCGAAAATTGTCTCTAATTTTCCCATAATCTCAGCCACATATGTTTTCACTTTGACTACAACAGTTCTACGAATGATAATCATGCTCTTGTTACATGACACTTTAGCTAATGAAACCTTATTTAGCTGGACAAAATATTTCCTCTCTTCGACCTCACCAATGGTTTATAAGTTCGTACTTTTTTCTTCTACACTAGGAATCTTTCTTTCTTGCAATTGCCCTTCATTGTGAACTGGTCTAGTTGTCTATTTACTACACACTCCATTTTACCGTCCTTAATTTTATATTTAATGGCTTATAGAGCCCTCTTCTAGAGCCCTGCTTTACTGTCACTTATACATTATATTCATCTATGTTGCATTGGTGAACTTTCTTCATATCTGCTCTGAGAATGTGAAATCACTTGCATTGAAGACCCATAGCTTTTGTAGAAGAATCGTCACTCCCCCGTTCTCTCTCAGTGGAGACACGAGGCGATTACCGCAAATACATCCAGCCCCGGCACCGTGGGATCAAGCGCCGTAATTATAGCTCCTTGCGCGTCGCTATAAAAGGCCTAAACGTTAAAATGCAAGATCTCGCCTAAGAGAGTGAGATTCAATTTCACCTCAAGTAAGAAATGGGAGACGCGTTTCTCTCAAGTTCGAAGGCTAACGAAGAGCCGATGTAAGACTTGCTGAGAAAAACCGTTTGGAATAAGAAGCCTCCTGGGCCCGTCCCCAAGCCCCCCCCCCACTCTTACCTCCCCTTCCCCAGTGGGGTGACGATGTATAAATAAGAAACACTGAGAAAAATCGAGGTAGAATACGTCAGTCTCCAGGCGACAAGGTCCCCGGATTAAGACCTCAGGCTACCGAGACTGGATAGGTACAATACGTCAGTCTCCAGGTGACGAAGTCCCTGGATTAAGATCGGGCTACCGAGACTGGACAGGTAGAATACTTGGGTCGTCAGACTAAGAAGTAACCTGCAAGAGAGGCTGGGCTACCTACCTTAAGGGGCAAAGAAGCAGCACATCCTCGAGGTAGTCCCTGGTTATCAAACCGAACGTTAAGTTAACTTGGTCAAGTTCAACTTACTCTTGTCAGAGAGACTCCTCATATCCTGGTGCATCTTAAACACCAGTGGTATTCCTCGTCCTTAAGGAATTAAGAAAAGAAGAAGGAAAAGGCTCCCCCTCGAGCCCATTACTCGGTGGACGCAGCAAACTCATGAGTTTACTTCGATAAGGAACCAGGTTCAACTTATTCTCGTCAGAGAAATCTCCCTCCGTTATCCTCGCCTTTAAGGAAGAATGGAACTAAGAAGAAGCTCATCCTAAAGCTAGTTCCTGGTTATCAAACCAAGGGTTAAGTTAACTCTCCAAGTTCAACTTATTCTCGCCAGAGAAACCCCCTTCCTCGATCCTCGCCCTTGAATTTTTTTTATCACTATAGATCACAATCCGGTCTCCGACCGGGCACGTCGTGTAATCTCCCGTACCGAGTGGTGTATTGCCACCAGCTCGGCCATGAAGACAGACGCAGTGCCTGGTAGAGCCCTGCTGACTTCAAACAGAGGGGATACGGCGTGGAAGCTGACCCCCTCTTGGGACTTGGAGCCATCCGTATACACTGGCACGGTTCCAGCGTGACACGATGTGTGCTCCAAAAAAGTTGAAAGCAATACTCCCGGCGCAGTACAAACTTTGGGAGCAGAGTCGTGGCGACAAATAGCCAAATGTGGTACCCTCCAGGGTGGCGTCCTGGGCATAACCAGGGGCGCCATCGTCCCTAGAGCTATAACTACCTTTTGAAGGAGTTTTCTGGCCCTAAACCCAAAGGGCTTAGGGTATGACTGGCGTCTCTCGGTGGCATAGGCACCATCGAGGTCAGCTGCGGATGCAGTGAGAGCTGTTGGCGACTGAGGGATGCGCCGGGCTCGTGCGTACTTGCGAGTGATGCACTGCACACGGCGCAGAGCGAGTGGCATCTCTCCAGCATCTCACAACAGGATCTCAATGAGGAAAGTGCGGAAGGCACCGGTGGCAATGCAAAGGCCAGTGTGGTGGATCGAATCCACCTTCCGCAATAAAGGCTCGGCTGCGGATGCAGAAAACTCGCATCCGTATTCGGGGCTTCAAGCGAACAAAGGATCGATAAAAAAGTAGGGCCGTAGCCCTATCAGCGCCCCAAGCGCTGAACGTCACGGAACGGAAAATGTCCATGGCGCGGGAACAAGAGACCCTATTGCTGATAATATGAGCCTCCCAGGTGAGGCGTCGGTCGAATACAAGACCAAGGAAACGGTGCGGCTCAACCACATCCAGGCGCACCACATTAAGAAATAAATCTGGGTCAGGGTGAAGCCGTGGATGGCGGCAGAAGTGCACCAACTTAGTCTTGGCCAAAGGAAACTGAACCCCGTGTGCTTCGGGAAAGCAAGAGGTGCGGTTCAATTCCTGTTAGAGGCGAAGCTCCAGAGTTGGCATCTGGGCCGCGCCAAAAGAGATTGAAAGGTCGTTCACATAAAGCGTAGCGAGAACATCTTCCCGCAGCACCGAGGTGATGCCGTTGATGCTCAGGGCAAAGAGTGTGACACTGAGGACACTTCCCTGCGGGACACCCTTTTTCTCCTCCTTTGGGCCAGAGAGGGCTCCTTCCACCCGTACGCGGAATCGACGATCTCGCAAAAATTCAGATATACACATTGGAAGGCGTCCCCTCGCCCCCATCGTGTGGAGAGTCTCAATGATACCGTATCGCCATGCGGTATCATAAGCCTTCTCCAGATCGAAAAACACCGTGGCGTAGTGCTGTCTACGAAGGAAAGCCACGCAGACGGTATTTTCCAGTCGGAGCAGAGCATCCGACGTGGAGTGGAACTTGCGGAAGCCGCACTGTGCGGAAGACAGATGGCCTCCGCTGTCTAGCAAAAAGGCTAATCTAACATTTACCAATTTCTCCATCAACTTGCACACGCAAGAGGTTAGAGAGATTTGGCGGAAACCGGTTGGAGTAGAGTGATCTATCCCCGGTTTTCAAAAGACAAGCACAGTAGCGATTCGCCAGGAGTCTGGGAGAAGACCTTACACCCAGATCCTGTTGAACAAATATAACAGAAAGGCCATGCCATCTCACCCAGGGGTCCAAGCATGGCGCACGGGACATCGTCCGGACCATGGGCGGTGTTTGCGCACGAAGCGAGAGCGAAACGCAACTCACTTACAGTAAACTTCTCGTTGAAAGGTTCTCCGCCTCTGGGGGTAAAGTCCAGCTAGCGGCCTTCCGCGACATCACGACGTGCATTTAATACTGGCGGAGCAGCATCACTGCTATAGAATGTGGAAAAGCCGGTCGCTAAGGATTCCACCACGGACGCGGGGTCCGAGATTGCGGTCCCATTCTCCTGGAGAACGGGAGGGGGGTCCTGCGAGAACTTGCTCCGAATCCATTTGACTTGCTTCCACACTTCAGCTAAAGGGGTCTTCCCGTTAAGTCAGCACACGTATGCCCGCCAAGAAGAGCGGTGGGCGTGTTTCGAAGTATACCGGAACCTAGCCCGACGAAATTCAGCGAAGTGAAATCCTTCGGGCGGCGCTTATAGCGCATGTAGGCATAATGCTTCTGTTTGAGGGCTGTCTTACACTCGGCCGACCACCATAGGAGTGGTCGGCGTGCAAAACGGCCAGACGTCCTAGGAATAATAGTCAGGCCCACGGCGATGAGGTTGCCGTAGAAGATATGAACGGCCTCATCTACCGACCTAAACTCCTCGACTGAGATAGAGAATTCAGTCATTTCCTGAAATGCAGGCCACCGCGCCCGCGCCAAGCACCACCGAGGTGGTGTCTCAGGCGGCAGTTGCCCTGCAAATGATAATTGAATTGGAAAGTGATCACTACCATAGAGGTCATCGATCACCCCCCAATCAAAATCAGGCTGTGTATCCAAAGAGCACAAAGATAGGTCAAGTCAAGAAAATGAAGCGGTTCTCGGACAGGGATGCGTAAACTCATCCACGTTTGGGACATCCATCTCAAGCTGTTCGATCAGATCGGCAAAGGACTTGCGCCCTGGGATTTATGGAGTAATTTCCCCTGAGAGGATGCCTGCCGTTCAGATCTCCAAGCAAGAGATAGGGCCTCGGCAACCGTGCCACGACGCAGCGGAAAGTACCCCGCGTCAAAGTCAGGTGACGGTGGAATGTACGCAGAAATGAGAGTATACCTCCGATCCATGAAAAGCTGCACAGCCACTGCCTCAAAGAGGTATCTAAAGTAAAAAGAAGAACGGAGACATCATGCCGGGTATAAACCGCGCATCCCCTTGCACGGCCATCCGCGGTGAAGGGGGCGCAAGGCCCTTATACTCCGGGAGGGCAGGCAGGGGGCACACGCCTAGCATGGTTTCATGCAAAAAGATAGCTAACGGAGAACCGGACGAGACGAGCCTTCGCAGCTCCTTCCAGTTGGCCTGAGTCCACGGCAATTCCATTGAAGGAATATGCCCTACAGGCCTAGATCGGAGGAGATGCGGGGGATCTTCCGTAACTGAAGACCCTCACGGGAATGGCCGTACGCTTCCCGGGGGCAGAACCCCGGGCGCTGTTGGCCGGAAAAAGCGCTGAAGGCGCTGTCACCTTCGAGGACTTATTATGGGAGGTTGGGCTTGACATGCGAGTCTTTTCCTTCCTCCTCCTCGAAACCTTAGGTGGGCGTCGCGGATTCGGAGGCGGGGGGCCCTTTTTTCGAGGAACCACCGTCTCCGAGCCACTAGCTCCACCTCGGGGGCTCCTTTGTTGCTGTCCTCCTTTCGGGGGACAGCTTTAGGAACCCCCAAAGATGGCCTAGCGACCATCTTCAGGCGTTTTGCCTCCTTTGAGTCTAACGACTCGGTGGAGGCGCGTGGCCGTTTCGCCTTACGGGAAACGGTCACGCTGGGGGAAGAGGGGGCAGCCCTGGGTTTACCTGGGTCTTGGTATGAACCCTTTTTCCTGCCAGCTTTACCAGGAAAGCGCCCAGGTTGGGTAGAGCCCGCAGAAGGGCTCCGAATGGGCGCAGAAACAACCGTGCTCGCTGGCCTGGTTGGGCCAGGAGCAGAGGGTGCCTTTCTAACTATTGAGGCATATGACGTCCCAGGCAGAGCCAGGCGCGCCAGGACAAAGTCCTTAGACTTGCGGAATGAGAGTCGATCCTGGACCTGAACCGCCAGAATTTCTTTCTCAAGGAGATATGCACCACATTGCTTCGAAGAAGCGCGGTGCGGCTCTCCGCACTTGTCACACTTAACCACACACGATTTGGACTTATCGTGTGCAACCTTGGAGCGATTTACACATACTTTGGGTGACCCCAAGTTTGCACGTCTACATGAGCGATTTGTATGGCCAAAGCGGAGACAATAATAGCACCGCCGCGGAAGTGGCACGAATGCCTTCACGTGGTAGCGGTACCAACCAGCACGCCTTGACTCAGAGGGCTTGTCACAGTCAAACGTGACGAAGAGTGTAGGTGTGGGTCTGGAGGCCCCTTCCTGTTTTCTCATCACACGTTCGACCTTGACCACGCCATGGTCGGCCAGCTCTAGACTGATGTCCTTAATTGAGTAGTCAACGAGTTCCCTCGCATAAACTACTCCTTTTACAAAGTTCACGGTAGAGTGTGGTGTCACACTCACCGGGGTGCCATGAAGAGTCCGAAGAGTACTTATCTTGGCTGCCTGGGCGGGATTTGCCGCATTCACCAGAAGGCTCCCGTCCGAGAAACGAGTCACTTTCGGCTCTCTACCAATTGCACGAGCTAATCTTCTCCTCTGATGGATCATGTTGCCCTTGGACAACATGGTGCCATCAGTGGAGGGAATAACCAAGAAGCGCTTTAAGTTAGCGGGCTCGAAAACGCCAGGTAACCTCTGAATGAGGTGCCCCGATGTCATCGAGGCTCCGCCCTGTGTACTCTTGGTCTAAGTCTTAGTCAGGGGCTCCGCACACGGAGGGGTAGAGTGGCCGGATGTGCCAATCTTGGCTTCGTCGCCTACCAAAGTGGCAGCAGACGCATCCGTCCCTGCAGCCCCCGCAGGTGGAGAGGAGCCCCGAGTCTTCTTTGTCACTTTGGTCTTTTTAGTCTTTTTCTTTTTTGGAGAGGAGGGCGGTGAATGAACCCGCTTCTCACCTACGCCAGCAGAAGTCCCCATGCCAGATGGGCCGGCCTCAGCCAGGTCCCTCTTCGAAATCGAGAAGGTCCTGGTAGTCGTAGGGGTACCTGTCGGAGGAGATCTCTCCCCTCCTTGTACTGCCTTGGAGCCCTCAGCCGTTTGAGGGAGACCTTGCATAGGGGCGGATTCGGGTTTGGTGCTTGGCACCGAGCCCGGATTACCCCCCATAGAAGGCCCTACCGTCTGAATCTGGGTCTCCTCAATGACCATGTCTATCACAGGAGGCGCCTCCTGTTGGCCATCCCCTCCCAGGACATCGCAGGTCTTCTTGGAAGCGTCAAGAGTCTTTTGTGAGGAGGCACAGGCCTCAACCCCGGCAAGGTTTAATATCCTTGCCAGCAGGTCTTTTGAGGGAAGCGACCGAAGGGGCCTTGCTTTCCTCTCCCCCCTAAGGGGTTTTGCCCTACTGAGCCACTTCGATGGGGAGTGGCTTGCTAAGGGCTGCCTGCTGGCTTTCTTGGCAGTCCTCTTGGAAAGAAAAAAGGGGACTACCGCTGGAAAAATGGAGGTGCCCGAAAGCACCTCCAAAGAAGGGGGTGAGGGGGAGTCCCCTGCACCCATATGCGAATGAAAGAAGTAAGCCTCCTCTCCGGTTAGAAAAATATGGAGGGTCCCATGCGCAAGCACAGTGGGCGGGATCTCCATTTTTTGGCTGAGCTGCACGAAGGCTGCTCCGTCGATGAGCAAGGGAAAATTAGGAGGAGATTTTTTTTTATCATCATTGGGCATGGTGACCCTCTATATTTCACGGGACGCAATCGCTCATCACCTCTTGCAGTTGCTCGCAGTGCAAGAGGTGCTTGCAGGACAGGCAGAGCCAAGCGCCGCTATTTGGGACCACACCTCCCGCCTGGTGGCCTGGCAGTCCATCAGCATGGCGGCTCCACCTTAGACACGGCGTAAAATTGATAGAATGTGAAGAGGAGAGGAAAAGGAATGTGAGGAAGGTATGGGTGGGGATGAGGCAGGTTGTTAAAAAAAACCCATCCCGAACCGGAGCTCATGGGTTAAGGATCATTGTCCCTTCCCCCTCAGCCCCAATCTGGGACGGTTGGCTTGAGAAGAAGGTCAGCATCTACCCTGTGAAATTAGAGGCTGACCAGAGAAAGTTGTGGGAGAGGTTTTATGAAAAGTGACGAGGTAGGGGAGAAATACAGGCTATCTGAATGAAGGAAGAGAGGCTAAGCTGGGGCCGGACGGAGCGCTGGATCCCCTCAGCACGGCGGCATGGATGGCAAATGGCCGCGGCACTTACGGAGCCTCGCCCTCGAAGAAGTCCCTCCCCGAATACAGAGTACAGTCCTTGCCCATGAGGAATTAAGTAACGAAGGAGAAAAGCTTCCCCTCGAGCTCGTTACTCGGTGGTCACACCGAACTCTAAGTTAACTTGGTTTAGAAACCAAGTTCTATTTACTCTCGCCAGAGAGACCACGCCTACCTTGGTGCCACCTAAAGCACCGTGATTGTTCTCGTCTTTGAAGAAACCCCCCTCCCATTACATACCGTGTGGACCCCCATCTGCTACCCTCGCTAAAAATACCTCGTGATCCCGCCCACCTACATCTGGCCTGTCGGCACGCGTCGTGGAGCAAATAACATTCCTAAGGTATTTAAACTCCAGTAGAGTCAATAAGCCTAAATATTGTATATCGCCTGTTGATTGAGTAGCGACACCGTAATCCTTTCGCTAAACTGATAAAAAGGCGCCTCTGCAGATATTACTGAATCGCTTCTGTGTTCCAACCTAATTGTTTCGTTGAACGAAATTGAATCTTGTTCGAAGAGAAAAGAAGAAACATACAATAAAAAAAAAAAAACTTAAAAGGTTTTTTTTGAAGAAAGAATATTATTATAATTGAAAAAAGTCCAATTCATCAAATATTACACAAGGCTACTGTATAAAACAAAAAGTTCAGTCGAAAAGGGAATTTACTCGTAAAGTAAGAAGAATTTAGTCACAACAAATCTTTCTAAGTCTCTTTACCATTCAAGATGGTGCTGCCTTTTGATTGGACTTTGCATTCTGACGTCAGTAGGTGATTTGTTTCCCAATCAGCCTGCTTTTATATAAAATATAGTTAAATTTGAATTAAAATGACAACACAGGAATTAAAAATAAATTATCTTTCGGTTATTTCAATCACAAATCAATAAAAAATAAAATTTGAATTTTCTAAAATACACAAACAAGCAACATGAACGATACAAGAAAAAATGTGATATTTGCATTACTTAGCCAATGTGAAAGAATCACTTCACAATGACAATATATGACAAGTCTATGGAAGGCTTCCAGAATATGAATTTTAGCAGAGCGTCAGTGATTCTATGAAAATGAGGAAAGAAAGATACTTGAACGTACCTAAGCAATAAATTGTTGTTTATTAAAAATTCAACACATTATTTAGGTTAACATATCTATTACAATCAACTTCTGTTAACTGTTTCTCTTTTGGCCTAAAGCTGCCGCTGTAGGCCAAAAGAGAAACAGTTAACAGAAGGAGTGACATCCTCTATCATGATAAAGCAATCCTCACACATACGCGACACCAGAAATTTCTTGTATAACCTAGGTTAGTATATATTGCTTCATGCTCCTTAATTTCCGGACATTCTTTAACCATTTAGATTGTCTCAGGTTGACATGAGAGAAGAAGTTGAAAACGCGTTAGATTCTTATTTTCCATAAGATCCTAAAGAAGTTTACAAGCGTGCCATTTAGAAGCTTGGGGACAGAAAAATGATAATTTTACAAAGCAATAGAACTTATGCTAATGATAAAATAATTCCACATTCATACGTTTCTTCTTTTTAGTATCTACCATAAAAAGGGCAGTAATTTCGTTCCAACCTGATAGATTCCTTCATATTCCAGACTCAACCAATTAGAAAGTACTACTGCTCTGATTGTCTAAGAAACTTTCTCACTATTCACAAGCTTGTAAGCACAATCTAATTTAGGGGGAACGCCATTATTTTCGACATATTGCAGATGATTAAAACATTACTCTTCTCTAAGACTAAGATAAGCGATCTCTAATATCAAGTAAAACGTATCATTACCTCCAGTTAGCATCCATTTTCGCTATTTCCATTGTTTTCGACATACATTCATCGTTTATTTGTTTTTTGTTTTTTTTTCTAGCCTAGAATTAGAGTTTCAAAGTATTACGGCGTATAATGCCAAATTAGACAGTCGCCATGTGCGTGGGCAATAATTATACAAAATGTCTTTAACTCTTTTCTTCAAATGCGCAACCTTTCGGCATTTTTTCTCTACCTATTAACTGGCGGTTGCTTTGAGCTGAACACTGGCTCTATTCAATTACTCTTTATTATTAGCAAAATCGATTGTTTGAAATAGTCAGAGAGACACATCATATTTCTCAGATTATCATACTTACAAGGTGGATGGACTACATAGATGTTGCAGTCCATGCCTTACTCAGCCTTCCTGAATTTTCCTATGTTTTTGGAATAGGTATTCTTTGGGAAAGAACACTTGGATTGCTATATTTATTCATTCTGCCAAGCTGCTCCGATATATCCAAATTAATTATTAGCTATCTTCTCTTCGCTAGTGGTCTTGATTGCATCACTGTACTCGTACCTCCTAAACTTATTTTGCGCGATATACCATTCGATCAATGCCGAAATCCATTAAGCTTAGTTTTATCACTGCGCATGACCTCCAATTAGTTTGAATCATACAGTATCCCACGTGACTGGACCTATAGGTGGCAAACAGTCTATGCCTTCACTTAAGATTAGGAGGCTATTTGACCCTTGTCTAAATTGACCCATTAAGCGAAGCACAATATCTTGAGGACTGCCACCCTCCTTTCGTCATATTGAGGCCATTATGGTGGGTCGATTATGGAAGAGATTTCACTAAAATAAAAATCGAGTAATTGTGTAGCAATTTTTTATTGCCTTTAAGCATACAAAATGATAAAATAACAAAAATGTTTCCGCAAAATAACTCCTACCTACCTAAAACTGGCATCGCAATTTATATGTGTTAATAAAATAATAAGAAAATAAGTTCACCAAAAAATATTACCGTCTATTATTTCAAAAGCGTTTTTAGCTTTAATGAATTATATAAACAAAGCTAAGGCGATGATATCCTTTTTACTTATGCTTCGTGCCATTAGTTGGCGGCTCTCGATTTGGGCTTTTATATAACCCTCGCGTCTCTCGTGACTGCACACATGGCTTGTAGCTTCCGTGACCATTCTGACGCACCTCTCCACACTTTGAGTGTGCGAGAGCTATTTAAGCACCTGCATGGGAACATCTTTGAAGCTTTTCACATCCTTTTTTTGTTAGTTTTGTTGTCAATGGTGGCTCTAAGACTATACAATTTAATTCAAAAAACTCTGAAATATTTATTGCATCGAGATTAATTGTAGGCACCTTTCTTGTTTGGAAAGAGTTTTCATCTAATTGGTCGTCGCCTTTGTTTACTCTGATTTCCAGGATGATTTCAATGGCCTTTGCCCACATTTTTGAGCATTCACTGCAAAGGATAGCTTGCAATATTGCTTCAGAGCAACCATACCAAGCTGACCGTTTTCCCACTAGAATCACGATGTCTTTGACTCTCTTCCTTTGCGTTTTTATTTGTTCTAGTTTAAAGAGGAGGTGGTGGGGACCATCAACCTACATGAAATTGAGTTTAACGTTAAAGCAATTAGGTAGATAAACTCCAATAATAAATTCAACAATTAACTTGAGGTTATTCAGCACTCTTCCCTTAAATCCGTGTTTGGATATCCAAATTCTGCAGAAACGAAGTGCTGTTGTCAACCAATGACTGTGACTGACGGGTCCAATCTCCAAAAGGGTCAATGACTGTGGTAGTACTCCTGATCTTATCTCTAGGAAAATACGTTACGCGTAGGACTAATCAGTGCTGAGATCTTTAACGATTTCGTTGGGCAACACAGGAAGTGGATGCTCACAATCACCCTTTGGAAAATTCTTTCTAATTTCAAGCTGAGTTGGTCCATCAAGCATGTTGCCAAGAGGACCTGACCACTTGTTGTTGCTTTTGTGGGAGTATCAACTTCTTTAATGAGATAAGGCAGGTGTAGTTCGCCAGTATGTCGATCACATACAATCCAAACAATTCTTTTTCCAAGTTTCTTCTCCAAATATGCCAGCACACCTCCCTTCCATCCTGTATTGACTGCTGTTGAATTGACACCAATATCCTATAGTGAATTATCAAGTCTTCTCTCATGAAGCCAGCTCAATATATGATCAGCAATGATTTCTGGATGGTTTCTCCCGTCAACCTCACCTTCTACAATGAAGTAAAATAGAAATCGGCCATTAGGCTCAGATCAAACGTACTGTTACTCTTTAATGAGACTATGACACTTCCTGTGAGCTTCTTCTACTTCTAGCATAAGCTTTGTTTCATCCATTGTTCCATCAAACAACAAGTGTGAGAGCCCTCCTTCTTTCAGTTTTGGATCGTGAGGACTAAAATTAAACTATAGTAATTTAAGTAGTTTACAATAGAAATAAGCAAAATAAGTTAATACATACATTAGAAAAAATGGCGAAAATTCAATAAAGTAGGTAAATTAATTTGCTAATAGTAAATACACAAAAGAGGAATAAACCGAAGATAATTCGAAAATTAAACCGAGGCTCAGCTCCGAAGAAAGTGACAAATTTTCCTGACGGTGAACGACTGAGGGGATGATTTTGCGTAGTTCTACACTTTGCTGAGATTATAGCTTTCGACTGATGTTTGAGTCGAATTTCTTGAGTTGGAGTTCGGTTAATCACGAAGATGAATTGCCTTTATGTTGATGCTTCCGAAACTAGAATAAAGGTTTGGGATTAAAGTTTAACCGATCTCGGGTCGTCTTGGTGCCATGCGGCCAATGGGCGTGCGCAAAATGGTGATTGGTGTTGTCCAAGAGTGAGACGAGTCGCATTTTGACGATAGTTAAATAATTTGTGCGATTGTTGAGTTTCTGATGCTTTCCTTTACATGGTCGATCACCCTATGTTGCGTCTTGTTCTCCAAAAGAACTAACATAGAACTGGTCTATTTCTTCGCGAAATTCTTCTTCTTGCCGAGTGATTTCATCCATTTTAGTTTTATTTCTCTGTTCCCTTTCTCCGATTTATTTTACTCCTTTAGCTGCGGCAGTCTGATATTTTGTTTCCGCATAGTCAATTGAACCAATTTGCATGCTATCTTTACCTGCTTTCTTCGTCCTCTGAACATTTAAGAAGGCCATCTATAGAATTGGAATCTTTTTCTGACGAGGCTAAATACAATCAATGTGTGGATGGTTTCCATTTTTACCTGTGGTAGAAGAATTATTTTTAGAACACATTTGTATTTTTCACTTGCAATTTAGGATGTCAAAAAGAGTGCTAGTGTTTGAAGGAATTCCTTTTTCTTTGCTAAATTTCCTCTTCCAAGTGATGTATCAATTACTTTGTGCGAGAATTTAGTAAGTTTCAGTTTAATGCTACAATGCTGATTAATCACAGGTGGAATGAAAAGGGAATTTGTTTTTTCCATTGATGCAGAAGCGGATCTATCATGTCATTTACGAGTTCTCTGTCAGCATAGTTTTTTCTGTCTCGGACGTTTTGGTCCTGAATAAAAATTCCCAATCTTAACATTCCTCTCACAGTTGAAAGTTCTGATACAGGAAGCGCCTGCCCGTTACCAACTAGAAGAATCAAATGTTTTTACTTTTTATTCAGATGCAAAATTAGTGTAATTAAAAATGTTCTTTCGAATAATATTTCAAGAAATAATACCAGCTTTCCTTATAATATATTTATGAGATACTTACTATGATTGAAAAGAGGTATCCGTCAGTGAAAGGGGCTACCAGTGAAAGGGAGTGAACACTACCATCTTCCCTGAAAACTAGAAGCAGACTGACTCGTCACTCGAGTGGCGCGCACGTCGTACTGCCACCGTTCATACAAGTGGCAACAAGAATTGAGCTGTTTACAACGCCCGTATACTATATTGTGCAAAACTAATGACTAATAAAATGTCCTAGAATTTCACTGAAATGGAGTAATTCAATTTCTAATCCTGCATTTAAAAGAAACTAGAAATGCAGTACATTTAATTTAAATTTAACTTAGTTGGGAAATTTGAGGCTACGGTTTATGTAGGTAACGGTTATTATCTTTCACTTTTCTTTGCAGTTTTCTTCTATGAGCATGAAAAGGCACAAAAATTTTGCTACACGATTTTATTTTTAGAAAGTTGAAAAAATTAACACACAGTAACCTACATACTTCACCAGTGTGCACATACATAGTGACTGTGGATAAAAGGTATGCATGCAATAACCTGTCCGGCGTTTCATAATTACTCGTCTCGAATTTAAATAGGTTTGTATATTCTAAGGATCATTGAGTTCTCCCAACCTTTATGCTTTCTACATATTTATTCGGCAGCCTAATGTTCCTAGTAGTTTAAAAATAGTCTGAAACTACCATAGCTTTATCCCCTTTATATATCATCCCTTAATTATTTTTTGGCAAATTTGTTGACAAGCCAATTCTATTGGCCTTTGGTTCATTTTAGAGATTAGTTGCACACCAACTTTCGATCCGTCATCGCTGGTTGTGGCCGATAGATTGGGGAAGTTACGCTTGGACGTTTATGTACGGCTCCTTATGGCACCCTCTCTAACAATTGGTTTACATAAATGTCACCATATCTTAAATTGTTAGCTTTGATTTTACGCTCTGTTCTCATTCTTAGATGGTGACCTTGCTCCGCTTTAGGATGCGTCTGTCTTTACTGTCGAGCGAGTTGAATTATATTCTCGGTACTAAAAATTACGCGCTATGCCAAGGCAGGCAGGAAACCTTTTTAAAGCCATATCAAAACAGAGGCTGCGATAATTTCCATAAAAGCATTGAAACATGTCTATCAAAACAGCTCTATACCTGAAGCTACGACTACTAAGTGTTAAGATGCTAAGGAGATGTTATAGTAAGTTTCTTGGACATGTAGAGATTCCTGGAAATGACCGTGTTAAAGCGTAGGACAGGCTACCTGCACAGAGAACGATATCGGATGGGCGATTCACTTTTTTACATACTAATATATGTTTGAGATGAAGGAAGCCTTTCTGTCTGCATAGGAAATAATATAGGACAATGTGTCCTAAACTTTAATATTGAGTGCTATCAAGCCAGTTTATTACCTCTCACCAATCCCCATCCTTAGATTCTGTCAAAGCATTACTTGTATTTTCAGAAAAGAAGTCCCTCGAAGCATGCGTTGGCCCTGGTTATGAATCTTTACTGAACCCTTAGGTATGAAATATCTTAAAGTGTTGGCCAACTTTTGGTGTGGTAGTTATGCATGTACCGAGAAGAGTTTGATCGCTACCGCCTGTTCATGCTACTTTGGGCAGTATACTTTGCTTCAGGTTGTGCTGGACATTTTGAAACAGGCTGGCTTATTTACAATTTAAATTTGCCTATGTTAATTAAAAGCAAAGGTCCTTGTGAGAGATTAGTCTCCCAAGAAGCAACTGAGCCTACCTACGACACTTTTGTATTTAGATTTTTGTTTTTTACAGGATTTGTTTGTCTATAGGTTTTGTTTTGTCATTTTTATAAAATAGCCTACTATTCTTTCTTGTTTCTTTCCTTTTATGTGGCCTTGTTCTTTGGGGTGGCCGCCAGAAAACTCCTCTGTAATTACCTTTCCCCACATTCCCATGCCAACATTCCTATATCTAATACCCTTCTCGTTTACAATATCAAGATGATTCATCCCATCATTATACCCTACTTCTTCCGAAATGCTTGAAAGGCGACTTTCTGACCTCCAGTGTGACCCAAGATGAGTGAAAAGACGTCAGATAGAACAATCTCCAACACATGATGACTTTACTCTAACATCACCATGGGGGAAGAAATATCACGAGGACAAACATACGCTAGTTTTTTAGACAGCGTCAACGGTTACGCTCCACATGGCCCGCTAATTTCTTTCTCCCCCCCTCCTGATCATATCCTTTTCCCGGCTAGCCCCAAAGATTCTTGGAGCGTCGCTCGCAAAGAAGGACTTCAGTTAGCAGATTTCGTAGTCCGTTAATACAAACATAGGAGGGTGTGAGTGCCTTTCAATTGGAAATCTTTCTGCTTAAGCCTTCGTCCGCAAAAAAACTATGAACAGGCTCACTCTCCACTACTAATGTTTTTGTCTATTTTCGGCAATTAGACGAAATCTCACCTTTCCCGTTCATAAAACTGAAGGGTCCATTCTAAACTCTCTCGTTTCCTCTCCTCTCTCTCCAGGAGATAATCGACATATATATAGTTCGATCTCGAGAATTGAAGAGGAGAATCCTCATAGTAATCGAGAGAAGAAGTCGAGTCCCTGAGTCAAACACTGAATCAAGAAGACAACTGAAACCGAGAGGGAATTCCTCTTCCCAGGCTATTCCTTTGGTTTCTTATAGGAGTAGGCCAGTAGTAACGAGACTCACTCTCATACCATTTCCGTCCAAAGAAATCCCCTATCTCAGTTTTCTGAATGAAGACAGAGATATCCCTCGCCATTGAGAAATACCAACGTGAATTCCGACTCGAAAAAAGATTCACCTCTTTGTCAAGTCTCATCATTTAGAAGCCCGAAATTGTAACAAAGGGATCGGAATAATTTCCGTTCATCCAAGATCCCCTTACTTACATCTTCAAGTCAAGAAGTCTCCCGCACGGCTCTATTCACCCCCGCCTCCCTCAGGACAAGCATGAGCTATTATTCCCGAATAGACTGAGTACGTGTCTCTTTCACCAGGTGAGAAGAATCAGCTTTTTTCTCAGCCACCCTCACGCCACGTAAAGCTTAAGTCCAACGCGATTCTAATCATCTCATCGAGGAGGTTCCCGTTTAAAGTCACCCAACTCCCGACTCCCTTTTAGTTGAAAGTAAAATGAATCCAAAACTTATTCGTGTCTGTTAGTTGCCATTCCGAGCGAAAGTGATTTATGAGTCAACCATCGCGTATTACTCATTATTTTTTATTAGATCCTCTTATTATAGCATTAGTATATTTAAAGTTTTAATATTTTATATTTTTATGTAATTAAAAGTATATTTTTGTCCGAGTTGTTTTATTAGATCCTCAAATGCTGCAAATGGCAATAGATATATAATAATACGAATCCTCCCTAGTTAAAGAATCAAATTAAGTTAAAGTACTCGTAGAGAAAAGGGGAACGGATTTACTAATGTACGACTGAGACATACATACATACTTGGCCGTAAACCACGACAATCATCAACTTCATTCAAAGACCTCCGTCAATCTGGACGCCGCGTTGTTGGGAGGCCAGTGTTGCTTGCAGTTTTATAGCAGACCAATCCGACTACGTTTTCGCAAATATTCTAAGACTTGAGCAATATCAGACAGGTTTCAGCCTTAGCTTCTGCAGTACTTCATGCAGCACTTTGAACCCTAGGCAACTTTTCGAATCATTGACCAGTTGCCAGAATCGCAACCCTCTCCTTTGTTTTCCCTCACATCTCCTACAGTATTTTCCTAACGGAATGCAGGAGAAACAGACCAGCTGCTTTAAAGTTCTTTAGCGCTCCTTCGTCTTGAATTTGGCCTGTGTACCAACGCGACTGCCCTATCGAACTTTCACACAACGTCAGATCAGAAATGTCGTGACACAGAGCCTCTGCATCAGCGCCAGTGACAAACCCAATACTACGATCTTTGTGATTGACTCGATCCAAGACGCCACGACTTCAGGATTTTTATAGATGTTTTGGGGCCTCTTTGCGGGAGGACCAAATGTAAAGGCTGAAGTTGAAAATCAGGAGTCGTTTTCAGCCTGTGACTCTTCTGACGATGGAAGCTCGAACTGAAAGAACCAGTGCCTCCTTGAAATCTGGCCTCTGGTTCGTCATATCTCCACTTGAGAGCATCTTCGTGATCATTTCTCCCACACCTTCCCTAGAATCCAGATTTTTTTTCGCTTGGAACGCTGCAATACTGCAGGAGATGATGTCCTCCGCTGTATCTTGAGGAACTCATTTACTTCTTTGTTGGTCATGGTCTGGAAGGAATCGTTGTTGCAACATCGAAGTGATTCTGAAGGTCATCCGGGAACATCTTTTTCTTGACCCAGTCCGACTCTTGCCACGAGTCTGGTGTTTCTTGAGTTGGTCTTCGTCGTAGATTCCTCTAAGTTTCCTGACACAAGCATCCACCAGCTGTGTTGGAATGCTGAGTCTATCCCATGCAGTGAGAACCTCGCCCTATGCTAAGTTTAGACCTTTCTAAACGGTCTTCTTTTCTACCACGCGATGGAATAGATACGACAGTACATCCCGCTTACTTAGAAGACGGGCACATGACATGGATTTAAAAGGCTCCCGAGAAGCTAACTCTCAGGGGCTTGTATGAGTACTTATTGTTATTACCTAACAAGATGAACAAAAACGAAAAGACTAAAAGTAGAGCGACTTCTAAATATCATTGTATTTTTATGAAATATCGCACACAAGCAGAAGAGTCAACACGAAAAAATGAGGTAGTGTGGAAAAAGAATCAGTACACTTTTAAAATTTGAAAATTTTACCCCCGTTTTTTTGGCACCAGTGTAATATATTTATATATATATATAAATATATATATATATATATATATATATATATATATATATATATATATATATATATATGAGATGAGTTGGTTAAGGTGAAAACTCCTTCCCCCAAAAATTTGGGGAAGAAATTCAACTTCCTTTAAAAGTTACCAATGGACTAATAGAGCAATACGCAAAAGTTTATTAAACTTAGAGAAGCTTTGGTTCGACTAACTTAGGCTATAAGTTTACAATATTATATGATTTTACACAAAAATATTAAGAGTAAGAGTGAGTAGTTCTATATTTTTTAGTTATTTTATTACACATTTATGCTAAAAATATAGTTGGAGTGATGCATGCATGGTTGATTAAGAAATTTTAGTCACGTTTAGACTCAAGTTTTATCGTAAACTGTCAAAAAGCGACGCGAGCCTAAATAAATTAATGGCTGTTGCTCTTGCCACATACACCTGCTTAATCATCAGTAAATATCTTCATGCATCTTTCCACTATTTTTATGTAAAAAGGAAACCGACGAAAGAGGCTACCTAGTGTAATTTGAGCAGAGATCATGGCATTAAAATCAATTCTTCTTCGTATTCCTTATAACATCAAGCTACTTCAATGTTCTGGTATTCAATCACATCAACTGTAACCGTTTGCTCATCTTTGATCGTGGCTAAAAACAGTCCCGCGGGGTGTCCGACTAAGGCGTTTCTCCGTATCACTGAGTCGACGACTTTCTTGAGCGAGTAGGTGAGGTATTATGTTCTCGACATCATCTCGTGCAGGTCTGGCTCCATCGTTGGACGAGGTTTTCGTCTTCATGGCAAACCATTTTGGGGCGTAGACCCGGATAATGAAGGTGACAGGATTTTTGATGTTGTTGTTTGATGCATAGATACCAACATAGAGGTGGAAGATTATGTAGGAAGTTTTCAACCATCGTGAGTTATTTAATTTTCCGGTTTTTGCACTTCTAGATGAAAGGGAAAGTGTCTTTTCCGTATAGCTTGACAAATCTGCAACAGGTTCTGCTAGTTAGTGTTCTGATCCTTCACAGTAACCTGCAGAAGTGGTTGTAATGAAGCTATTGATTTCCGTGAATGTTGTGAGAGATTTCCCGATCGGTCTTAAATTGCATTTTGGTCCTGTTTCTTTCCATCTATATGTTGTAACAGAGATCACAAGGGTACCTCGTTACCATGCAATAAATAGAGATATTTACCCCATCATATCAGGTGTCGACACCATTTGCGTCACATCAAATGACGTTCACACTATGAAGATTCACACTTTGCGCAATCAATAATCAAATATCACTTTGTAGATTCCTTTGCTTGATCCACTTAACTGCGTCACATGGAGAAAGTACCAAGTAACTGTTTCAAAAATAATGCTTAGGTGATCTTCTGTATATCTGTCTTGCTGGCCATGACCTGCCGCGTCCAGTTCATTGTTCATAGTTCTATCCTTTTGACCGTTGAAGTTCAATCCAGGCGATCCTGTCATACTGCTGTTAGTTCTGTTCAGTTTTGACGAGATTTACTTCTTTTACGTCGAATTTTAATATGATAAATGACCTTAGGGTTGGTATTTATAAACACAATCACAGTCATGTAGTACGGATAAGGTAATAACGGTTACTGCTCGATCTCAGCGCTCATTCTATCGCACGCTTATCCATGTGTAGTAATAGTACAATCATCATCATTTTTTGAATTTCACTTTCCATTCTCAAAACATCATGTTTTCAGTATACCTTTAATAGGGTGTATTCTTCGTGTCTGTTGTTGGTCTCATTATCCTTGTTTTCCTCGTTATCGCTTCCAGAATTGCAATGCTGGTTCACTTGTTCTTGGGGAATGTTGTACCTCCCGATTTAGAGACTTCCCTGCATATTTTCTTCTGTACTTTGTGGTTTTCGCCAAATCTATGCCGCCTATAATCATTTTTGTGTCGCATTTCCCTTATCTGAAAACATTCTTTATATGAGTTATACTTTATCCGATCTTTTGCAGTTACTGAGTATAAAAAGATCTACAACTTTGAATTTGCTAATGTTAAAGAGCTTACATATTTGCATTTTCTCTGAACCGTTAAAGTTGTTTCTTGTAGCTTTTGTCATTGACCCAGGTTGGGGATGGTAGCTCGCTCGATGATGCCGTGGGCATAATAGCGATTAGCGCTTGGTGACAAAGGTTCCAATCGAACTCCTTTATTCTTTTTTATTTAACAGTTAAACTAGTTTTTCCTATATATCTCTTTTTCTATATCTCCCATTTTTTTCTTAAGCTTTCAATGATTCACGAAATATATTCCTTTGCGTTTTTCTGGGTTGTGATACCAGTTTTTCCTTTCTTAGGGCCTTTAATTACATCTATTATGTATCACGTGTCCTGTATTTTTCAATTATATATCAATATGTAATTAACTTACTTTAATATCAAGGTTCACGTGAAAGTGATGATAACGTCACAAATAACCTTCTACTCTCACTTTCAAATCCACACTGAGATTGGTGGAGCAGTCGCTCATTGCATATTACCAATATTTCACTCATTCAACATTTCACCATTCATTTCCTAATCTTCTCCTCAATATCGCATAAAGGCAATCGCAATCTTAAATATCAAATTCAAACATGCAATAACAATTTACACCAAACTAAGCTGTTAATTATTAAAATACCAACATCTTGGATAACTCATAATGTCCACACGAATCGTTAAAACAGGAAATATGCCATATATTAAATCGCTGGTGGTCAATCAAGCATTGCTCCAATTGTATTAGAATTTTAGATACATGTTTCTTTAGTAATTGGCAACTTTTATCAACTCAGGGAAATTAAAAATTATGAAAATATTTTCACTCCACCGTAACGTAAAGCACTACAAATGATTGGATGTAAACAATGAAAAGCTACGAGAAGAAACCAACTATTATTATGACTATACAGGAGATCTGGTTTCCAAAAGTAGTGTCCAAAGCAAACATCAATTAAGGATAAATTGCGGAAAATTTTAATGATTAAATTATCAAAATTGATATAGACTAAAGTATAAATATAGGCAGGTATTATCTACATGATCGTATATTACCTCCATGAATTATTCTAGTTACTTCTGTTAATATCCTTTTAAGAATCCTATAGTGACTGTATAGTGCCCACTTTCTAACATCAAATTCACTTGCGAGCATGCTGTGGTTCTGAGTGCTCCTCAAAGCATCGCTCTTGCTATGTGAACTAAAAAAATATATGCATATATAATACCTCGTTCGAGGTTTAATTCCTGAGAAACTTCGGAAAACTTTTTAAATATGTATAGAAAAAGATCGGACTGATTTTCAACCCTAATTTGAATAATCAATTTCAATTTAGAGGAAATATATTGTACTTGAAAAAATTTTATTACTTAATAATTAATAAGAAAAATACCTTCATTGAAAATATTTTGAACAAATATAGGAAACGAAGTTACATCAGAAAGGGGAAATAAAGTGTCTAAGCCCCCCCCCCCCAAAAAAAGAAATTAATAAAAGTCAAGATAAGAAATTGACAATAAGTGATCATGCAACCACTAGCTTACTGTATATGTAGTTTGACACCCAGAGAGGTAGCGTCAATAGAAAACGGAGCTTATCGCAGCGAAGAAAACTTGAATAAGGCGAATTGAATGAAGAAATCCAAATGAATAAAAAGAGGTATGAAGAGCGAAAAGTGATTTCGTTCTTAAATGAGAGTACTAAAAACCTCATCAGATGTAAATTCTCAAGGTGGGAAGAAGCATTCAGAGACTATTAAAAGAAGGACCAAACAAGTATAACTGCAAGAAACAATATCAATTGCTAAGATACGTCATCACGCAAAGATGGTTATTTACTTAATAACCCAGATAAGCAGGGTTTCTGATTTCTATCGGATGCCCCCCAGAGTAATTGGTAATTGATCGTTTAATACACTACAAAATCATTTCTTGGTAATTTTTGTCAAGAAATAAAAATAATTACAAAATTTATGAGCATTGAAAACTCGAAACACATTTCATTTCACTTCATGTTGCTGAAGTGCGATCTTTATTAAGAAGGAAAAAATACCCTAAAATTGGTGTGAGAGGAATCACGACTAAAGATGAAGTTAAAGTGTGGAGATTACCTACTCGAAAAAAAACAAGTAATAATCTGTCAAGAAAGCCATTAGTCAGATCCAAATGCGATTTACTAATAAATTTATCCTAAAAATACGAATGAAATAATTTATTTGGAGACTTTAAATAAAAAATTTGAGGCGACTATATTTTTTCCTAGGAGAAATTTAATAGAAGTAAATAAACGTTGCATTTTGTTTTAGCAAGTTTTTATGATAATTTGAAAGTGAAATACACAAAAAAAAGGGCAAACCCCTTATATTAATATGCACAGGCAATGGTGCGTACATTCATTATTTGCAATGCTGTCCTTTGTTTTTCAGGATGGCTTCAGTTCGTTTTGGCATGCCTTAGACCAAATTTGTGAATATATTGCCAACTATATTGGTCCAGTTTTTTTCAATTAGTACCCGCAACTGTTAACAATTTGTGTTTATTAATAGCCAGTTGGACTATCGACATTAAATTCTATACTGAGTTCAATCCTGGCTAATTCCCGGCAAGAATCATTCAAGGTCGAATTTACTTTTAGTCAAGAACATTGCTATTGCTTTTGCTTCGTGACAAATTGCGAAATTATGTGGAAATTACAGTTATGGGTAAATAACTCCGCTGTCTTGTGGCTATCTTGAGAGAGGGAAAGGCTAAGGGAGTAAACCCCAATAAAAAATCAGGAGCCGGTTCCCTAAGAAGCCTGGACCTCTACACAACTTCGCCCAGATAACTCCTGCGATGTTGCTGGAACAATATTTATTAGCTCCAGCTTTTCCTTTGGATTTCTCCAGTTTTGTAGATAGGGGATACCTGCAGCATTGATAAAAACGGGTCTTGAAAATCCATTTACCCAGGCCCTGTATCTAGAGATTTCATTTCACGGGACGCAGCAGATACCGGTTAAAAGTATTCTGCTTGATTGGTAAAGAGCAAAAGGCAAGGGGTTATGGGGCCCCATTGGGCAGCTACACTCCACCTTAAGCTGGGAAGTCCTCAGTCAGTATGTAGTGACTCAACACGGTTCGTTAATCTCACTGGTTGAGTGGGGCTAAGAGTGCAAACCTAGAACCAGATCTTCAACTGTGCACCAAACAACAAACCAACAAGGAAGGAAATCTCGTCGCTCAGGTTGGGCACGTGAAATGTAAGAACCTCGACGCCTGCTTTCTCAGACAACCTTCAATACATCAGTAATACACCAAAGAGTCCTGTGTTTGATCAAGACCTGAGCAGACTGTAGATGGACATCGTCGCTCTCTAAGAGACCAGAATACCAGACTAATGATCGTTGAGAGAGAAAGACTTTACATTCTTCTGACAAGAAAAACCTACAGAGGGACCTAAAGAGCATGTAGTGCGGTTTTCTGTCCGAAAGAGCCTGCTGGGATCCATCATTAAACCTGCCAAAGGAACTGAGCAAATCCTGTCCCATCAGCTCAACACCCCAGCTGGACCTACTAATCTTAGCAGTGCTTATGCTCCTACATTAACCTCACTTGCCGATGCCAAGGATGAATTCAATGACGAACTGAACACAGCTATAAACCAGATCTCCGAAAAAGAGTTCAAGATTATTCTCGTCAATTTCAACGCCATGGTGATCGCAGACTGCAGCTCCAGGGCTAAATGTCTCGTGGAGTTTGGCACCGGGAAGATGAACGAGAACAGACAGTGCCAGCTGTAGCAATTTTTCCAGCACAATCTCTGTGTCACCAACCCTTTGATTAACACCAAGCACAAACACAGATTCTCTTGGAGACACCCAGAGTTCAAGCGTTTGCACCAACTCGACCTGCTCCTCAGCAGATGTCCGAAGCTGCCAAGCAGCATACTTAGACGCAACTAGCAGAGTGCTGACTGTGACTTAGACCACTCACTGTTTTGTAACAAGGTCAAGATGCATTCAAAGTGAATGAGCCGTACTAAAAGGGAGGGCCGTATGTCAGCAAGAAGGGCAACCAGGAAAGAGTTAAGGAGTTGCCACCGCTCTGGAGAAATCCCTGCCCCGCCCAACATCAGCAAACGCTCATAAGAGATGGGAAAACTTCAGATACACCGCTTATAATGCCGATGTGGACATATTTGGCAGACAAACTGGCAAGTCAGCAGACTGGTTTGAAGCCCACTTTGAAGAACTTCGACAAGTCATCGAGGAGAAGAGGAACGCCCTGGCTGCATACAAAGCTAGCCAGCCCATATGTTGTTTTACATTTTCTTTCAAATATTGTAATTGCCAAGGTCATCCACAGGTTAGGCAGGAGTTATTAAATGTTTTGATTTTTGTATGTTCATAAATCATAATAAGGGAGCTACAAAGAGCTACAAGAAGCTACAAGGAAAAGAAGTACCCTAGAAGACCTTACGATCCATTCAGAGAGGGTACCTTTGGACTATCCATTGAGCAGGCACAGTTATGCTCAACGGCTTACATGCCTAGATGGCCACTTTTCATGACTTTGTCCAGTCTTAACTTGAACTGATCAACAGAATTGCTGTTGACAACTTCCACTGGAAGTGCGTTCTAGCTACCACAGATGCTGCTGTATGTGCAACATTTACAACGCAGATTGCGGTGGTAACGCTTCAGCTCAAGTTTATAGCAGTGATTTCTAGTTCTGCCCTCAATAAGTTAGAAGACATCAGTGTAGTCTACATTAGCGAAGCCTCGAAGTATTTTAAACATTTTGATAAGCTGACCACGCAGTCTCCGGGTGTTCAACGAGAACCTATCTAGTTCTCTTAATCTATCATAGTAACTTTTGTGTTTGATAAAGGGAATCAGTTTCGTTGCCCTGGCTTGCACGCGTTTCAATCTCGTTATATCGCTTCGAACCGAAGGACTCCAAAAATTTTACGGCATACTCAAGGTGCGGTCAGACAAGTGTATTGTACAAACAGAGTACTATTTCCTTGTTTCAAAATCCAAACTGTCACTTTATATATCCTAACATCCTTTGGGCCTTTTCTCCGCCTCTATGTAGTTTCGAGAACTTGATGTTAGTAGTGATTGTTACACCCAAGTCCTTCTCGGTATCAGTGCGGTCGAGAACAGTGCCCTGCAGGATATACCGTGATTGGGGGTTTCGGTGGCCAATATGCACAACTTTGCATTTGTTCACGTTAAAAGGCATTTGCCACGTGTCAGCCTACTCTCCAATCTTCCGGAGATCTTCTTGTAGGCAGGCAGTGTTTACTTCCTTTGCAACGTTCATACTAAGCTTGGTTTCGTCAGCAAATTCAGAAATCTTATCAACCACTATCCATCTCGCTAACATAGATGATGAACAGTAGTGGTCCCAGGACAGAAACTTGTGGTACACCGGTAGTAACGAGCACCCACTCAGAAGCCTGTCCATTCAACACTACCCGTTGCCGTCTGGCGCTTAGCCAGTCTTCTATCCAACTTGCCTTATTTCCATCTACACCTAGCGCACGCACTTTCCGAAGGAGGCGGCCGTGTGGTACCTTATCGACGGCATTTTGAAAGTCTAAGTAGATAACATCCACCGCCTTATCCCGATCATGCTCACTAAAAACGAAGTGGAAGAATTCCACAAGATTCGCTCGGTATGACCGGTGCCTTCGGAGCCCATGCTGGGAACTCCTCAATCGAAAGTTGGACTCGAAATATGACGTCATTTTGTCCACCAAGATGTTTTCCATAAGTTTACCGACTATTGAGGTTAAGCTAATAGGTGGGTAGTGAAACGGCTGGCTAGGGGGTCCTTTCTCAAAGATAGGATGTACCTCCGCTTCAGTCAAATCTCTTGGAACACATCGGGAGCGGATTGACATGTTAAAGATTATGCTCAGAGGTTGTGACACTACATAGTGAAATTCTTTCAACACTTTAGGTAGAAACCTGTCTGGACCAGGGGACTTATTCGACCTTAGATCAGTGATCTTTCTTTTCTATTTCCCCTAGGGTGAGATCCATTTCCTCTAGTTTTTTCCCTGAGTAAGAAACCATGGGCTGGGAGATGGGACCCAATTCTCCAGTAGACACTGAAGAGAAGTAGTCACTGAGGAGGTTAGCATTTTCTGCATCTGAGTGCTTTAACGCCCCCTCCTTTTTCACTAAAGGGCCAATCTTACGATGGATTGGTTTACGGCTGTCTACATAACCAGAAAACTCATTGGGATTCTCCTTGCAAAGTGTTGCACCTCAGAGCTCCTCGGCACGCTTTGCCGCCCTTATGCTAGACTTCACCCTTATAGCTAGCGACTTTTCGTCAACAGACCATATTTTAACAACTTACTTGTTAATAGCAATGGAATAATTTAAATATTAGAATAATTATTCCTATGTTGTCATTTTTATATATGAGAATATATATATATATATATATATATATATATATATATAAATATATTGAGAGAGAGAGAGAGACATGTACGAGAGGCGGTCAATATGTTTTGCGAATCGGTAGGGCACAACAGAGGAAAGGGGATGGCTGTTTGTAGGGGTGTTAGGACAAGTTATGACAAGTCAGGACCTGCATCCCTACGCTCCTATCTCGTCTATTTAAGAAGCAGTAGCTGATCGCAGATCGTCAGGCACAAATTTTTCAACAATGGAGAAGGTTGAGCACCGCGCATTGATCAAATTTTTGACCAAGGAAGGCAAGAATGCAAAAGAGATCCATGAATGCATGGTTGCCTTGTACATTGACACCCCCCTTCTTATGCAACCATTGCTCGCTGGAAAAGTAAGTTCCGCCATGGTCGCGAGTCCCTTGAAGTTGATCCCCGTCCATGACGCCCTTTAGACATGACCAACGAGGACAATGTGGCACGTGTGGAGAGGGTAATGCTCGAAAATCGACGGGTGAAGGTAGAAGAAATCAAGCGAGAACTTGGAATATCACATGGAAGTGTTATCAACATCATCCACGGCAATTTGGGCATGACCAAGGTCTCTGCCCGTTGAGTTCCTAGAAACCTCACTCCCCATGATCAACTTCAACGTCGTAAAAGTCCACAAGGCCAGAGTTGCCCAAGCTGCCCTGTGCGAGTGTGGATTCAAGGAGCTCGACCATCTCCCCTACAGTCCAGATCTGGCCCCTAGCGACTACTTTTTATTTCACCAGCTCAAGGCTGCACTGCGAGTACGCCAGTTTGGAGACGATGAAAATGTTCAGCTCGCCGTCCAGGAGTGGATTGAACAGAAGTCGGGAGATTTCTGGTTGTCGGGAATTCGAAGCCTCAGGGAAAAGTGGCGCAAGTGCATTGAAGTCGAGGGTAGTTATATTAAAAAATAATAAAACACTTTTTTTCATATCTCGTTTCCTTATATCCGAATTTGTATAACTTTTTGACTGCCACTCGTATGTTTTTATATGATAAAATTAATAAACTAATAAAAAATCGCATTATTTTTAGTATATTTTTATTATTTTTTTATACGTCAAATATACAAAAATTTACTCTTACAAGCAATTTTATTAAAAAATACATCACTTGCTGCGAACATTTAATATTTAAAATGATGTTCCTTGTTTTTCACAATTGGGGAGCTTTTGTTTATCAATATCAGATTGATTATTGCCCACAAATTCTCTATTGGGCTTAAATCTGGCAAATTACCGCACAAAGCTCCTAAAGGTTCCATGTTATTTTCAGGTAAGAACGTTGTTCGTATGCATGCATCGTTTAGAAGATCTAAAAAGTGGAATAGAGCTTCCTCAGACTATATTACTTTCTCCTCTTCTGAACAGTCCATTTTTTTATATTTTGTTCAAAAGTGGAGCCTATCCGTAATGTTATTTTTTGTAAGATGGAGTTCCTTTGTAGCACTTAACGACTTAAGACCTTCGTCGAATTGTCTCCGCTTCAGTGTTTGCCCTGAAAAATTTATCCCTACTTATTTCTATTAGTCAGCAAGCTTGGCGATGAAAGCATCACGATTCTTGAGCTTTGACCTTACAAGTAGGCGATCTTGGTGTCTATTTGAAGCTATTTTACACCCAGCAGACTTTATCTGTATTGGGAATCCAGTCTTTTTAAAGTCAGTGTATATATATATATATATATATATATATATATATATATATGCAGTATGGTGATTAATAATTATACTCGATAACTTGACAGCTCATAATGAGAAAGTTCTGGAAGTTGGGAGCCAATGACACTGTGACTTGCTGATGTTCTAGTTACTTTACTCATTTTAGCCTTGTAAATAAATAATATTCAGAGACAAGAATTATAATAACTCTATACAACCAGCCCCACCCAACATAAAAAATCCTTTTCATCATATTTTGGCCCTCAAAGAGGGGGTGTTACAATTTTTTCAGGTTTATTTCGTCTTCATTTCCAAATATTGGATGGTCTGCTCTACAAAAAAATAGCAAAAGGATTTTCTGAGCAAGAGCCCAATAGGAATTCCTTTGAATTGTTTGCCATGTAATGGCTTCACTGGTAGGTTTAAACATTTGCAAAAGATCGATCTGCCCCAGGAAAGAATTTGTTGTGAAACCAGATGGGGCCATAATGACACACGATAAACTCAGTGAGGACAAACCAGTCATTATTTAGTTTTTCTTTTGCCACATAAAGTCGACATATTCTGTTATCAGTGCTGAGCCATCTTGTGTAAGATATTGGCCCTGGTTTCATATGCAGGAGATCATCGTCTCTTCACACAACTTCTAATAGCACTGATTTCTATACAAGTGAGTGGGCTTCCGACTAAGCTCATTCATATCTACATATTAAATATTAACATTTCGTGATATTGGTAGAGTTTCACATGTGGTTAAGGCTTTATCAAATGGTCTGTACCATTGGGCTTCACTTTCTGTTTTCACTAATATATCCCCGGTGCAGGATACTTAAAGGAAGCTCATTTAGATGCAAGCTGCAAATGATCAACCATAATACACAATGTACTTGATATTCCAGCCCTCCTATGGCTCCATTCTTGTAGCCAGAATTAATTACCATACTGTTAGCTTCCACTGCCTTTATCTCATATTTAATATCATTTTCAACAACCCATTTAATCAGTCCGTTTGCAATAATTGCACCTGTTCCTTGTTCAATAGTTATATGATTTAAATAAACAGTATCAGATTCTTATATACACACAAAGTGATTTTAAATTTCTTTTGGTCCATACTTTTTGTTATTTTTCTTCTTTTTTTTTAGTGCTGTCTCTCTCCTTCCATCATGAAACGAAGCAGTAATTTTATAAACACCCAAACATTCAGATTCGGTAAATTTCCTTCTTAATTTCCATCGCACCTTCCAGACTTTATGATCGTCAGTTACATTTGATCGGTCTTCTAAATGTATAATACCATAGTCGAATAGGGCTACACTACTAATAAAAGCAGCTGCTCTATTTGATAAATAATACCAATCTGCTTCATGACGATTGTTGGTATTAATATGATGTAGTTTTCTGTACTCGCAAAGACTTTCTTCCATTCATCATAAGAAATATCAGAAGATGAGATTTTTTCATCCAAGGCTTCGTCTGAAATTGTAGTTTTCTGTTTCCTCTCCTCTTTTAGTGACTCTTCTTGTTCTGCTCTTTCCTGAATTCGATATTCTCTGATTTTCCTTTCTTTAATCATTTGACTTGTTTTACATCAATTCTTCCAATTTTCTTGTAACGCTCAGTTCTTGGGGGTATTAAGTAATTCATGCTCACGACGTGGCACTTTCATGTATTTTCCCAGTTTCATTTCAAAAGTTAAGAATACTGGCAGCCTGATATATCAATTTATTTACCAAATGATGAGATAAACTTCTTACTCTTAGTGGAATTCATTCCTTATTATAATACCGCTGACCCTTCTTTCACCAATCAGAGCAATTTGGTTTTAACATTCTTGGATGGCTGAACTGGAATACTGGACTTTTTCCAAATTTCAGTAAGGGCCTTAGATAGTTCAAGAATAACATCTTCTTTCGACTTGTATTTATTGTATTTTACATACTGAATATATCTTCAAACCCTTGTTTTGTTAGTAGAAAGTTCTGTAACTGTAAGATAAAGACACTGTGACGTGTTGATGTTCTAGTTTTTTACTCATTTTAGCCTTGAAAATGAATAATAGAAAGACTCGTTAGCATAAAACAGAAATAATACATGTGATACGTGAATCTATAAGATACATTCATAAAGATGAATCCATATCCCTTGATAGGAAATTAAATATCCTGTAAATTCATCATATATAGATTAATTCATAGTGACTTCCAAGTAGTTTAAAAACAACGAATTCCTTAATCTAAAATTGTCTAAACTTCAAATATATAAAGAGATACAGTGAAAATTTTATTTCGGTCCGAAAATTACTCATATCTAGCTTCAGAGACTAATAGTATAATATCTGCATAGAAACAGCCTCACCCTACGAAAAGGTAATTGTTTTACGATTTTTAAATTTTCTTTTCGTCTTCCCCTTCAACTTTGGTTGGTCTGCTCTACAAAACCTGAGATCTGCCTTAAAATTGGTTACGACACAACGCCCTAGTGATCACAAATAAAGAACTAGCAGAGTACAACGCTGCCTTGGAGGTAAAATCCATTTAGTCGCCTTGATCGAATTAACATCGGGCATTTAATCCTAGCGGAGCAGAAGACTGGCTTGAAAATGTGGAGAAAGTGGTCGTGAAAGTCTGGGCCACTGAGTTGGAGTCAGATATTGCGGTATTTTTCTCCTTAATAAAACCTTTCCCCAAATACTTTTTACTTGTTCACACACTGCATCCAAGAAAAGTTTTCTCGTTAAGTGAAGAGATATTTTCCCGCCATAAAGAGCGCCAAGCGTCCTTTTAATTACATCGGAACCTAGCATTTAGATAGACGAAATTCCCAATGAGCGAAATCTTTAAGGCGACGTATGAAGCTTATGTCAAAGGGACGTTGTCTCAGGTTCCATGAGAACAAGGAAGTAGATGGCGTGGAAAATGGCCAGACGTTTGAATAATAGTAGTTAGGTCCAAAACGATGATGTCGCAGGGAAATAGCTAAAGTGCCTCATCAACCAACCTAAAATCATACGCTCTCAATAGATAAAAATCATATCTCGTTCTAAAATGCTGACCAGCGCGCTTTCCAAGCCCCAATAGGCGATTTCTCTGGTGTTAGCGGTACAGAATAAAAATAGTTTAATGGAAGATGGATAACTACCATGAGGTTTATCTCACCCAAAAGCAGGTTGTGAATCCGGGCAGTGATAGGTATCCATATTCACATTAAGGAGACAAATATGTACCTCATCTATCGGATTGGCAAAGACAAGACCTATGAACTTGATCGTGCTGTCCCGCCAAAGGCTCCGACTGCTCTTAAAATCCCACAGCCGGAAAAAAGGGCATGGCTATTAGTTGCAGTGTGTGTCAGAAGTCACACACGTTGAAGTCAGCAGACATTGGAATCTGCTCAGGAATAAGAGTATAGTCCTTATTCAATATTAGCTGCAATGCCATTGTCTGAATGGAGCTATTTAAGCAAATAGAAGAATGGAAACATCATGCTTGGTGTAAATCACAGATATTCCTTTTAAACCTCCCCCAGTGGTGGTGGATTCGTAAAACACATATACTCCGAAAGGGTGGGAAAGATCATGTTCTTTTGCAGAATATAGCAATCGAAGAACTAGAGGAGATGTAACACCAAGGCTCCAATAAATTCACTTGGAAAGCAAAGCAATTCAATTAAATGAATATGCCTTCCAAGTGTATATTAACGTAAAAGTGGGGGACCCCTCTATGAAGAGCAGACCCTCAAAGGAATGGACTAAAATTCCCGGTGGTAGAACTCCGTTGGATGTTTGTCTTATATGCTATGAAGGCGCTGTCTGGCCTTCGAGGACATAATACAGGAGATGCATATGGCCACGATAGTCTTTTCTTTCCTCCACTTTAAAACCTTTTAAGGACATGTGGTTTTGGAGGAGGGTTCTTTATCTGGAATGGTACTAGGTCTCCTATTTGTTAGGCCCAGGCTTAGTTATGGAGCTGAGGGCAGAAGTTATTTTGCTGCTGACTTAATTTAAAGCTAAATGAGACCAAGCTTTATCATAGGAGCGCCCCCGCCCCCCGGTTTGTGGTGTGCGAGGAATGCGTAGACAAGTTCAGAATCAGTGGGCCACGTTTCTCAGAGAAAGAATGATGTGGCTCTCCACATTTTGCACAATTTGACCTTTACGATAAGGATTTATCGTTTACTATCTTTAAAGTAACCCACACAGACTTCGGATCTACTTGAATTTGTTGGCTCAAATGTAAGATTCGTGTGCCAAAGCGGGAGCCTGAGCAGCTTTGTGGCCCTATCCCGAAAGCCATGATGTGATAAGGATACCAAATTGCACGCAACGACTAAGTGAGCCTGTCACGATCGAACGAAATAAAGATTGCATTTGTGGGTCTCGTGCACTGATCCCCTGTTTTCTACTTTCCTAGCCAGCTCTTCTGTGATTTCTTAGAAGTAGTAGTAATGAGTTCCTTCGCACAAACCAACTTTTTCTTGAAATTCATAATAGAATGTGGGGTTACTTCTAACTGTGAGTTATGGGGTTTCCTAAGACTAATTGTAATGTCCACCTCGGAAATTTTCCTCTCAATCGAAAGAAGGATCACGTCCATGAAACGGGTTACCTCTTGTTCTCTACCGATTATTCTACATATCTTGTGCTACTTTCTGATATAAAATGTTTGCTTTGGTCAACATGCTGCCATAGGTAATTTATTACTAGGAAGCTTTAAGCCAGTTGGTTCGAAAATGTCAGGTAGTTTTTCAATGGAATATCTAAACCTCATCGACTCACTACATTAGTGCGTATGTTCTTTTCTATGGTAACTCCCCCCCTCCCTCCCGGTGGACCACTGGGGTCGAACGGGTCGGTCAAACTGTATTGATCATATCGGTGAATAAAACAGTGCTGCTATTTCCACTTATCTATGCTCTTTGCGATCCGCAAATTTATATATCAATGTCATTGACGGATTTAAAAGAAAAATGTTATTCATAGTACGAAAAGATCTTCATTTTAATAAGAGGCTTTAAACTTTTGTTCCCTAGGATTTAAGGTCCTCTTATTTGTCTAAGTCGTACTTTTCATCAACTGAGATAAGAAATTTTAGATTGATGCCTTTTGCAGGGTGATCGATTTTCGCTAGAAATCGTTTATGCCGTCCTATGTCAAAATTCTTATTCAAATCAATTTTCCATAAGCGTATTTGAACAATGATAATTAAGTGGCTACGGTTATTCTTATTTAAGTGTAAAGGTGAAGATATCAAATTTGACTATTTTATCAATTTTTTCTACTTTTATTCAGATCTTAAAAATATTAAAAAAAATTTAATCAAGGATGTGAACCTAATTTTTACATTAACATCCACTTTTTAAAAATATTTCTAGAGAATATTTTTTTAAATTGAATCAAAAAGGGAAGATAATTGCTATACATTATTCAGTTATATCAATATCTGCCTCGAGACAACACTTTTTAGCCCTTAAGGGAGAGAATGGAGGGAGGAGGGAATGTATTAAGTGCTGATGCAACATTAGATAGCTTATAAACTTCTTAAAGAGATATAATTATATGCAAAACAGTTCAATTATGTAGAAATATATATGCCTATACATATAAAACAAATTTAAAATGTTTACTTATATAGAAATAGGTATGTAGATATTTTATGATAACGAGTGTAAGTTCAGAGGCGTATTTCCCGAAAGTTCCGATCATTTTTTTAAATATATTGTTATGGTTATTTTTTTAAAGTATATTTAATTAAAACGAACTTCTTTTCACTGAGATTTATTGACAAGTAAAAGATAGCTAAATATCGATAACTCTTTTACGTTCTCATTGGCAAAAGAAAACAAAGTTATTTATTCAAAGAGAATTATTTAGCTGTGATTATGAATTTTGTCTCTGATTTTGCCAAAAGTTCTGTTACACTCGTTTTTTTTTCTTTTATGAAGTTTACATGTGTAAGACAAAAAGACAGGGTAAAAAAACTTAAAGTTCTACTTTTTCATCACGTTTCATTAAAACGTCGCTTCCAAAACATCCCCAACATCGGCAACCGGCTCAATATCAATATCATGATCTTCTACATAGCTGCAGGGATGCTCAGGAACGGGGAAGGAGTCAATGCTATGCCTTTTTCTAGATGTAAGTTAATTACCTGTGAGAAAATATACGAAAGTTGACCGAATATTAAAAAAATGACTGCATTCGTGCAGAAAAGGAACATTTCGTTGGCAATAGTGTTCAAGGCTATAGACGCAGAAGAGCAGGAAAGGGTCAAGGTGCATGGACAGACATCTGCTCACCGACCGTATGCGAAAACAACATCTGGAATGCTGTCGTCGCCTTTTCAACGACTTGAACTTTTATGGCTTTAGAATTCTACATTTTTCTAATGAAATAACCTTTAGAGTCGATCTGGCCATCAAAAAGCAGAAGTATCGCGTAAAATCCTTCGGCCAAGACGTATCCGAGGTCAGTTACATTCCCACAAACAAGCATTCAGGGTCCGTGAAAAATGCTCGGCGTTGTTGATTATAATGGCGAGAAGATGCCACTGGTGTAATTGGCGGCCGGATACTGGCTCTCTGCGATCGATTGCAGGGATGTTTAGCCGTCGAAAGCCCTGAACGGGCTGAGAAAGATTACGATTAAGGCGAAGTACGCCTTTCAGGATAACGGTTCTCCGGTTCACACGGCCAAGAGCGTGCAAGAGTTGTTGGGGTGAAACATAAACTTCTATTGGAAGTAATTTTGTCACACCAGTCATCTTACTTTAATCTCCTCCACTACATGGTTTGTGCGTATCTAGAGAGCAAATTTCACAATGTCCGCAACAGCACCATCAAAGAACTGAAGTCTTCAGTCAACCGTGTTTGGGCCAACATGAACGCGTTCTTGCAACAAACGGTGACCACGTTGATTAATTCTACAATCTTAACATTTATTCATGTTTTAAAAAATAAAAAAGTGTCTAACTGCACTACAACTATCATTTTTTACGTTGTTGTGAGTATCGTAAAGATTAAAACAAAAATTTTCCTAAAACAAACACTTAATTCTTTCACGTCTCGTCCAAACTTTCCATCTGAGCTTATAAGAAATTCCTCATCCATTAGGATTGGAACTTAGTAATATCCGTATTATTTAAAGATCCGCCTATTTGTTTTAATCCTGTTCTTTCATTAATGTAAATAAAAAAATTTTAGTTTACTGATATTTGCAACTCGGTTGATATTCTTTCTTACTTTGGTTAACCTTTCATTTTGAGAGGTCTAAGGTAAATTGATACACATTGTACACGAGAAAACAAAACAGTGGCGCACTAAAGGAAGCAATATATTCTTAGGAGAATTTACACAATAATTTAACGGTATATATTTATTTGTGAAATCATTCTAAATGGTAGCATATCCTTTCACAACCTTCTACAGGAGGAACCTAAACTGGTTGCATGCTCTGATTATACAGTCTTTGTTACTGGATGAAGTTAATTACCAATAGCGGCCCTCAAAGATCCTAAAGTGGTATGAGCAGCTTTGTTGATATCCTGCTCATAAAAGACCAATACAAAAGAATCTCTTGGTTAGCAGTCGGGAGGGCTAGACGAAAGAACTCTAGGGGCCATTTTTGAGGGACGTTAGTGAACAACCAAGCTTGTGTCTTCTATTCCTCGACTGCAAGATTTTGCGACATTTTGCTATATTCCAGTCCTTTCCGCTCTTCCCTCCATTGCCTTCTAGAGTGTTTTAAAGAGAATATATATGGTCTAGCATTTTCTTATTTTGCCTATTGACAATGCTAAGTAAAGGCCTGTGAATTTGAATGGCGCGGTATAAAAACTTATTTGATTATTTACATACAGACTAATATCAATCATGTCATAAACAAGAAAAAAATATCTTAATAGAATTACGACCATTAAACCTCTTTCAGCAACATAAACTGGCTTCAGAAATAAAAGAGTTGCATGAAAGAAAGCTGGCGAAAAATTTAATGTATTTGATGGAGGCTTTCGTGTTTAAGGAGAAGAAAAAGCTAGAGAAAACTGCAAATGGAGAATTTGAGTAAAGAGTGACTGTATAATGGATGTTTATAGTGTGATGGAGGATGGAAACACGGTTGTGACTGAAAGCCTTTCGATTTAATGGGAGAATGCACGTAAATGGATTGAAATTAACTCAAGAATAAAATATACAAGAGTAATGGTCATTTCGTTCTAAATGTTGATAAGCTGCGTAAATGTGGGTGGATTATTTTAATAATTGTCTAAAAGATAAATGGCTGATCAAGTATCGAAAGACTGGGATGATAGTGTGAATGATAGATCACCGTGGGTGTTGTTCATAAAAGAGCAAGCTTGCGTCTTTCAGCTCGTGCTTAACTCATGACTGTGTGTTATGTACAAGTACATAGCACCTTATTACTCTAACAGGCCATTTGGCGTGCACAAAAGTTTTGTTGCTTTTGTCTTAATAGCGAATGAAAGGGTGAGAAGGAGTAGGTGCTTAAGTAGATTTATATACACCGAATCTAGCTTGTGAAAAAGTGGTATATAATAAAGATTATAGAAGTTATTAAGTAGTTATAATATTTTTTATTGTATTAGAAAATATAATAATGAAATCTTTTGAAATTTTATATAATATAAATTTCATGTATTTAATGTAGGTTTGCGACTCTAATATGTTATAATGTTTAAACTACACCCAAATTAACGAGGCATAAGTAGAAAATTCTGGAATAAAGCAGGTTTTTCCCTACACAAAGATAAATCTTACTTGATCACGGATCATATCTAAAAATATTAGAGCTATAACGGTTCTCTATAATGCTTAAACGGGAGTCAGACTGCTCAATTCGCGGTCCTATATACTTGCCAAATTATCATCAACTTAACTTGTCCAAATGAAAGTGAGAATTCGCTTTGTTTTGCAATAGATATATGGATTAGAATTGACTTACATGAGTGAATATAAATACCTACGTGAATGCCTTCAGCTCTCTATTAAGATTTTTTAACATAACTAACAAAATATACAAGTCAAATATAAATATTAGTTACAATGTATATTTTCCTTCGCAATTTTTATATATTATATATGTCTATGAGCTAATACTATCATTATCAATAGAACTTTAAAATTAGTAATATCATATTTTAGAACACAACTTTTTCTTTCAAAATTTTAGAGAGAACGATTAGGTCAGCTCATAATTTATTGGAAATACGATATAACCGTAGACTTATGTCACTTTTTCAATAAATTATAAACTGACCTACTCGTTCCCTCTAAATGTTCGAAAAAATCAGTTATTTTAAAATATATGATATTGATAAATTAAAAGATCTTAATTATTCAAACGTCCCCAGTATAAAAGCAGCGTATATAATAGAATGGAGAATGGCTTGAATACACTAGGCAGCGCGTTGTAAAAGAACATGGTTTATCATAGATTTGGTTTACTGTTGGCGTTCCTCAGAGATCTCTTCCTAGATCATTTTTTGTTTGATATATATTTAATTCTTAAATGAACAATAACGTTCAAGTCAATGAAAAGTTCCTTATTCCGCTAGAAAAGTCCTAGAGTTCCTCAACCCTCTTCAGGAGCGTTACATATACAACTCAGCAACAATTCATTTCTCTAAAAGGAGAAATTTCAAGAAACCTTTTGTATAAGCTAACGTTTAACTTTAACGCGTTAAGGATTTTCTATTATTACTCTTAACAGAAAAATATATAAATATATATATATATATATATATATATATATATATATATATATATAGATATAAAAAACTAACAAAGTAGCGCGTGAGTAGAGCAATCAATGCAAACAATCCCACAGGAAAATGAGAAGAGGATTCTAAGTACTTTCGAACTTGTTCAGTTCATTCTCAAAGAATAACGAAAACTTTGAAAAAGGTGGTAATTATATGAGAAACAACAGAGCAAAGGTTTCGCTATGGAAAATTGCTTATCTACTGTTCTTTTTAATATATAAATATGGCATTATTCGAAACTACATTACTCCCCACCATTTTCGATTTTCCCTTGTTTGGTTCCGATATATTGATAATATTATTTGTTTGTGGCCTTCTTCTAAGGATGTTAATGGTTTTCTTACTGAACTTAATTTTATGGTTACCTCTATTAAATATACTATTAAATTTACCCTCTGAGTCCCTTTCCTTGCTTCTCCGCCTCTTGAATAAGTTAAAATTTCTGTCAAATTTCAGGAAATGTTGCTTTATCAACTGTGGCAGTTTTTCTGGTATACTTGTGGGCTTTCAACTCAATGTACATGATTGTGTATCTCTGTATTAGGCCTATGAAATCAGTATCCATAAAGTAGTCCAAACAGTTCATTGGTGTTGGCTGAAATGTGTGACGCCTAGGGCATGCCATCTGCATGGCTAGGAGAAGATTACAAAGTCCTGTTCTTTCAGATAATCTGCTGACCTGGTCTGTGTGCCACACATGTCCATTGCAGCCATTAATGGTTTGTGCCCGCAGTTTAACGCGCAAGTCATCTGGGAACCTTCTGGCAACAGAAGTGAAAGCTGAATCTGATGTGGGGGTGGCTTGATCAGTTGCTGTGGGATGAGAAACACGTCTATGTCGATGACGTAAAATGATCTTCTGAGGTTTCTGTATCACTTTCACTTTCATCAGTCCCATGGAAAGACTGTTCTTCAGCGTGATCAATCTCACCTTCATCACCAAAGTCTCTTATTACCACATCATCACTTGTATCTTCCATTTTTGTACATCTCTGAATACATTTTTTTTATCTAATTTATTCTGAAGATTATGGAGTCTGAAAATAAAAATAGCAAAATATTTCATATGTTCACCAAAGAGGAAATATTATCTGCTTACAAACTACAAACATCATTTCTCATTTCCTTTAGTCAGTTATTGTTATTAGTCACTATTGGCATTTTCATGTTTCATTTTCAAATCAATTTTGATTTCACTTTTACTGTCTAGAACCCCTTTTCCAATCTGACACCCATTCATTTACTCTGCAAATAAATAGGAAAAAATATTAATTGAACATGATTTGTGGAGAAATGGCTACATTAAGCATCCTGTAGGAGTATAGGTACATTCAAGCCCCCCCCCCCTTCATGAGGAGAAGCGTGGGAAAGGTAGCCGGCTAAAATGCTTACCATGTGTGATCTCCCCGCCGCTGTGGGCAGTTGGAGCTAACATATGTTTGAAGGCGACCACCTAAGGTCCTTAAACGACGCTCTAACGATCGAATTACCTACGAGACCCATAAACCCGTGGTTATGGAAAAAAAGCGGTGCGAGTCAGAAGGCACGCCAAGTAGCGGTGCGGTTGCGAGCCTATAATTTGCGAGCTGACTTGGGCACCCCAGTGCCACCTCAGGAATTCTCGCTCTCCCCAGATGCTAACTCACCATTCGCTCCCCCCCCCCTTTTGCATCTGTGGCCTGGTCACTTCCCCCTTTAGATGGGGCGGCAATCCGCCTATAAATAAGCCCCGCAAAGAAAGAGAAGGGGATTATCTGAAGTCGATACGCCAGAATAGGATTAGGTCGTGAAGATCGATCCATCGGCCAGACAAGAAGATTATTAGAAGTCGATTCGCCAGTAGAAAGATTAGTAGGTAAAGATCGATCCTTCAGCCATACAAGACTATTTCCGTGAGAAACGATAGGATCAGATTGAGAAAATCGATCCCCCCTTTCAGGGCCGTATTAACCTAAATAGTCAAGTTTTATATCGGTGGCATACCGAAGAAGCCTTTTAAGTCTGCAAAGAATTCCGACTGAATAAAAGCAAAGCCGCTCACACTCGAGTGATTCTCACATCTCAAGCACCGTAAGAGTGAGAGGAGAAGAACCCTGCCCCAACGAGCTCCAGTTCTTTAATTACGTTGAAGAATCAGCCCATGTCACAGGCGACAAAATTCCACTAGCGACCACCACACTTCAAAGCCAGAGATAAGTCCTGCAGCGACATCCGACAATCCCTAATACCTACCTGTAAGTTAACAATAACATTTATATCTCTATTGCAATAGTAGAAGTTTAGTACGTCCCACGTTTTAAAGGAGAGTAGAAACCATTATTCTTGAACCTAGGTCATATGTGTTTGTAGATGACAGTACGTTAATTTAATGTTTTATGCTAATCAAATAGGGTCGTGATAAAAATACTAATTGGCAATTGGCATGTTTACTGCAAGCCTACTTGTTTATGTCTTGTCATTGAAAATTCTTTGAGGCCAAATATAGAAATGTGTTTACTGTTGGTTTGTAATATTTAATTTAAAATACATGTTTATTTTGGTAGATTCTGGTGTTTCCTCTTATCCTTATGTGTTTAAAAATAGCTCTTCCTTAAGGACTAAACCACTAAAATAGCACTCTTAGAACAAAGCCTACTTCACCATAGAAGTAACTCACGCCTCTTAAAGCATACCGCTACTAAAAGGGTGTCAAAGAGTAGAGGGATCAAAACAAAGGGTCATTCTACGACATGATTATAAAGGTTGAAACTAATATATGACAAAGATATTCACACCATGAAAGGAGAGAAACCTCAGAAACGTGGGGTATTTCAGACCCTGCGCAACTCACACCTTAATTAAGGAGGGGTCTGACAGACCCAAAATCTCTATAGCACCGATATAGAACCAGATCCAGGAAAGCCACCCCCCCGTAACCTGAACTACATAACTAGTCAGGAAGGTATGTACATGGGAGAGCAGATGTCTAGGGCTTATATTAAGATAAAAAAAAAATGTGGGGTCTCTCAGACCCTATGTTACCTGAGGAGGGTTAATCAAAGTGGACATTAGTTGTTTCCATTACATTTAGGTGGTTTCAAGGAGATAGAATTTATCACTTCTTTGCACGAGGCGAGGAGGTCACTCCAACTAATATCGACCATCTCTCTGCTTTTACCAATTCGATCGAATATGTGTGTAAGAGGGTTGGGCTTGATTATATCTTCCTTTTTGGTAAGCGGCATAGTGCAGTGGTTTCCAAAACCATGGTCGCGACCCAAATGAGGGTGGCAAGGGTACTCCTGAGGGTCGTACGATACCTAAAAAAATATAAATAAATAAAAGAGAGGGAGAGAGAGAAATATTAGAAGTAAATATAGTGCAAACATAATTATTAACATCATAATTGTAGAATATATATCGTAATTCAAACTGATATAGGAAAATAGTTGCGAATAATAGTGTACGATAAATAGGGGTAGAACAAAACATATACGGTTATGATCAGGTCCAAGACTTGTACTGTAGGCCAAGGTGGCTGGAGCTTGACTCAATCAGTTTCAACAGAAAATTCATTTCTAATTTGGCTTTGTTGGTGAAAATACATGTGTATCATTTAAGATTTATTCGCATGTTACTTTTTTATTTGCTGTAATTGTCAACTCATTCAGGACTAAATAATTAATCATTACTAACTCTAAAATTTAAGAAGGCGATTTTGGGGGGTATTTGAATAATAATTTCAACTTGGTTTGGTTATGACTAATGTTTTTTATCAAAGTTATTTCTAATAATTCTTTTATAATATCAAAAAACAAACTGGTGAAGTTCAGAATTAAATATAAGTATCGAAATTTTCTGAATTTTATAAATCCCAAAGAATTACAAATTGTGAAGTTCAGAAAATTTATTTATATATATTTTCTTCTTCTATAACTCTATATTTTATTAACGTGATATTTTGAAAGGGGAAAATTTAGTTTAAAGTTCCTTTTTAAAATTATTATGATGGCGAAGTTCAGAAAATTTATACAAATTTAACCATGGCTGCGTTTATTTAGATTTTAATTTTTACTCAGAGTAGCGAAGCGCAATTTCCCTCGTAGGGGGGATTGTGAAGCCATTGCCTACTAGTCTAATATAGAGGAAACAGCTTAAGCTTCTGAATTTTTACTAATAAAGGAAAACAAGCTATTTTTGTGTCTGGTGTGAAAAGTTGGCAATTTATACTTGTGTGTTTTACGTCTGAAGTAATCAACATTGAGTATATAGGTGAGCATCTATGTCATTTCATGAATAACTAATTTAGAACAGTATATGGTATATATATATATATATATATATATATATATATATATATATATATATATATATATATATATATATATATATGAATGCAATTACCCGCAGAAAAAATGTAAAGGTGCTTCCAAGTACTTTCGAACTTTATTCAGTTCATTACCAAGGATAACTACAATAGAAAATAATATAATAAAGGTATATATAAGCTAGTAAAAGATAGCAAGGTCAAACCGAAAGGCAAGAATGAGTCAAGAACAGAGGCAAAAGGGTTAAAACGATTAATGGATAAAGCGATAGTCTGAAGAGTGAGATTTGGAGGGACAAGAGAAGTAAATTGAAACAAAGGGGAGAGGGACAATAAGAGAGAAACAAAAAAAATAATGTTATTACAAAATCTGCGCAACAATTAAATTGACAAATCGGGTTCCCACAAAAATGAAAATTGCAACAAAAAAAATAGGAACATAGGTATTTTAAATCTAATTTCTTTAAGAAGGAGTTTTTTTCTTATTCATAGAACTCCTACTGGTTTTAAATATTCCATCTATTACAAACCTACTAATTCAAACTCATATATTCATTTTTACTCTGCGCATAGTCTTAAAATCAAACGTCCCTTTTTTTTCCTCTATGTTTTTACGGGCTTTACGAGTTTGTAGTCCTGAATATATGGATTCTGAATTCTACAATATCTTTGAAATTGGCCATAAACTATGTGACCCTTATCCCTTTCTTCTAAACTGTCTTCCCTCTGTAAAAAAGACGTTTTATAATACAGTTCCTGCTATCCCTTTTAATGTTAAAAAGATTTTGGTTTTACCATTCTTTGTTGGTTTCAATGACCATTCTTGTCTTTTAAAAAACTGTAACATTCCAGTTGCTTTCAAATACGAGTCAACTATAAGAAACATTCTAGTTCACAATAATTGTAATAATATTGGGGGAGTCTTTTCGGTCGAAGTTCTGTATGTCTAAGTAAATATTTTGGACAGACACCAAAGCAATTATCTGTCCGTATTAATCAGCATAATTACAATGTTAGGAGAGCTGTAAATAATAGTGCGTTTTCTGCGCATATGTCCGAAAATAACCACTTAATTAATTGGAATTCATCGAAAGTGATTTTTCGCTCAAATGACTCAATTAAAAGAAACCTCGTTGAATGTTCATGTATAGGCCAATTTAATAGCTTTACTATTTCCCCTTGCCTTTTTAAAATTGATGTTTTTAGGACAAAACTCATTCTTAATGAAATAAGCTTTGACTTATGTTCCTAATTTTTGGGGTCAATTTTCATTTTTATGGGAAGCTGATGTGTCAATTTAATTATTACATTGATTTTGTATTAACATTATATTATTTCTTGTCCTCTCTCCTTGTCCCTCTCTACTTCGTTTCAATTTACTTTTCGTGTCTCTCATAATCTCCCTCTTTACACTATGCTTTAGCGTTAATCGTTTTAACCCTTTTGGCTTTGTTCTAGACTCTATCTTGCCACTCGGTTTGACCTTGCTACCTGTTATATCTGAATCTTGATGTGAATTTACCCATCCCTCTCCTACTTCCTCATTGTTGTTTCTTGTGTTAGAGGCAGTCTATTCATATATATATATATATATATATATATATATATATATATATATATATATATATTGCTCATTTCAGGATGAATTCCGAGGGAACGATGGTTCAGAACAAACAACAATTGGCGTATGAACCTGATTTGCTGAAATAGGGCTTGGATAGATCAGGGAATGTCCACCCTCGCTGTTTTCAGTGTCTGCTTGTACTTGCCAATGAAGCAATAAAAAAAATTGAAAGGTCAATTGTGCTCAGCTCATCCAAAGTTTTATTGAAAAACGATTAATATACTCGAAGGCTGAGTAAGAACAGATAAAACGAAGCCGGATTGATGTTCCTTCAGGCTGAGCATTTTCTATAGACAAAGCTTCCTCGTATTCTATGAAGTGGCATGGTATATTTCACGATCTTTAAATTCCCGCAACATTGTAGAGGAGCAAGCGAAATTAGCAGCAGTCGCAATGGTGAAAACTACTTGAAGAGCAGATGTAGCTAAGAAAATTGCGTCTGTAATGCTTTCTAACAAGAATATCAAACGTCAAATTGATCTCATGTAATTAGATTTTTTGGAACGATTACTGTAGCACTAAAATACAGGTAAGTTCTTATTACAGACAACTTTACCTGATGGTTTTTGTGAGGTACAGAGGAAATGACAGAATTCTTCAGAAAATTTCTGATCTGTAATTCCCTGGCAAACACCAAAACAGAGAAAACATATTTGTTATTGTGGACATTTCTTTCAAGAGAAATAATATAGACTAGTTAAACTGTTCTGCTATTTGTACTGATTGATCGTCATCAATGATGGAGAGTCAAATAGATTTTGTCACTCGTGTTAAAGGAGCACATATTGAAAGCAAAATATTCACTGTTCCATACATCAGGAAACATGGCCTCTCAACGTCTACAGTCAGAACTCCATGTTGAGCTGAATGATGTAATCCAAATTGTGAATTTTATAAAAGTTAGAACTTTAAACTCGCTCATTTTCCGTAAATTCTGTGCAGAGCTTGGATCACAACATCAAGACACACTTTTACATTCTTATGTTCTTTTTGCTCTCAAGAACATCTTCTTGGGTGGGTTATTGAACTTAAAACTGAAATGTAATTTTTTCTTCAAGAGAAGAAGTATAAGCTAGCTGACTATTTCAAAGATGCTGCTTATGTAGCAAAGCTAATATATTAGAGGACATCTTTACGCAGTTTATTCAATTGAACTCAGAAATGCAAGGACGAAATGAAACTATGGTAGAAACCATTGAAAAAAATTACATCATTCAAAAAGAAAACTGCAATTTGGAGATAAAAGTTAGCCACCGGGGAAAGAGCCGCTTTTTTTTAGAGCTGAGTACAGTGCTGGAATATCCATCAAAAATAGAGCCTGCTAACATTAAATTGTTTTGACCTGATGATTTCTAGAAGCTTCAGGAGGAAATGGGCAAATATTGGACCAGAAAATTTGATATATGTCAATACAGCTGAGTCATGAATGTGTTCGATGTGAGCGTCGGTGATTTTCGAAAAAATATCCCAGGAGAAGAATTTTCAGCTATTGTGACGATAGAGACTAAAGCAATGAACCATCTGGATACTTAACATGATCTGCAAGGTTCTCTATCCATCAATATCAAGCCAGATCTAGAGAAACTTGTCCATAATATGAAGGAACATAACGGTAGTCACTAAAATACTTTTTTCAAATTTTAAATGAAATATAATTGAAAAGTTAAAAGCAGGTGCCAGCCAAAAGTTTATTTTCATTGCTTGCTTAAAGTTCCAATGTTACATTAATATGAAAGTGTGACTTTAATATCCTTCAATCAACATAGACATATAAAAACATATTGTTTATTCAATGTTACTAAATGTCCGTAAAATATATTGGATAAAACTACATGTATAAACACTGAAGAAAATAAACGATTCTTATTGTGACTTCGTCTTCGAATCCTTTCATTGAAAAATATATGACTCGCTCTGAATTCGAATCCATATATCTATTAAAAAACAAAGCGATTCCTGACTTTCATTTGGACAGGTTAAGTTCATGATAATCTAGCAGGTAAATAAAACCGCAAAGTGATGGTTATGACCCTCTTTAGGCATTATAAACAACCGTCATGGCTCTAATATTTTGAGATTTATCTTTGTGTAAGGAAAAACCTGCTTTATTCCGGAATTTTATACTTCTCCCCCGTTAACTTGGGTGTAGTTTGAACATTATAACATACTAGAGTGACAAACCTATATTAAATACATAAATTTTATATTATATAAAATTTCAAAGGATTTGATTATTATATTTTTCAATGCAATAAAAATGTAATAACTACATGAAGACTTCTATAAACTTTATTATATACCACTTTTTCACAAACTAGACTCGGTGTCTTCAAATCTACATAAGCAACTACTCCTTCTCAGCCTTTCATTCGCATTTAAGACAAAAGCAACTGAAACTTTGTCCACGCCAACTGTCTTTTTAGAGTGATAAGGTGCTATGTACTCTTACATAACACCCAGTCATGGGTTAAAGCACGAGCCGAAAGCCACATCATGCTCCCTAACATTAATACCCATAGTCATCTATCATACACACTATTATCCCATCCACCTGATCCTTGATTAGCCCTTTATCTTTTAGTCACTTATTAAAATAATCAACTCACATTTCGACGGTTTATCCTTATTTTAAATAAAATGGCCCTCACTCTTGTATATTTTATTCTCATGTTAATTTCCAACCATGATTACATTCTCCATCGCACTATAAACATCCATTATACAGTCGTTCTTCACTCAAGGTCTCCATTTGCAGCTTTCTTTAGGTTTATCTTCTCCTTATTTTTGAAGCTATTTTATGTTTCTGAAAGAGGTTTAATGGTCGTAATTCTATTAAGATATTTTTTTCTTGTTTATGACATGATTGATATTAGTCTGTATGTAAATGAGCAAATAAGTTTTTATACCGCACTACTCAAATTAGCAGAACTTAACATAGGACTATCGATAGACAGAATAAAAAATGTTAGGGAGAAAATATTCTTTTAAAAGCACTCTAGATGGCATTGAGGTAAGAGCAGAAACACATAGCATAGAGCATAGTGAAGCACAACTTGCACACGAGGCATAGAAGACATAAGCATGGTTGTTCACTAAAGTCCTTCACTACAGGACCCCAGAATTTTTTCGTCTAACCCTCCTGACCCTTAACCCAGAAATTATTTTGTATGGGTCACTTTTGAGGAGGATGTTAACATACGTGCTTATAATATTCAGGATATTTGAGGGCCACCTTTGTTGATTTAATATCATCTGGTAACAAAGAATATAACGAGGGCCTACAACCAGTTTAGCTCCTGCTTGTAGGAGGTTGTGAAGAGATATGCTACCATTTCGAATGAGTTCGCAACTAAATATATACCGTTAAAGTTTTGTGTAAATGTTCACGAGAATATGTTGCTACATTTGGTAAACAACAGGGTTTTTTTTCGTGTACAATTGGTATCGATTTACTTGAAACCTCTCTAAAACAAAGTTGAAGTAAGAAAGAATATCAACTGACTTTCAAACATCATTAAACTGAAATGATCTTATCTACGTTAATGCAAGAATAAGATTGAGAAAAATCAAAGAATCTTTAAATAATATAGGTATTACACTAAGCTCCAAACCCCATAGATAAAGAAACTCTTATTAGCTCACATGAAATGTTTGGACAAGACGTGGAAGAATTAGTTTCTTGTTATCGCAAAGGTTTTTCACCATCGTTACAATTCACACAACAAAAGATACAATGATAGTTGTGATGCAGTTAGACACATTTTTATTGTTTGAACAGATTGTAGAATTAATAAATGTGGCCGCTCTCCGCAGCGAGCACGCGCTCCAGGCTAGACTTAAAAGACGCGCGCACGTTGCGAACAAAGGCAAACCTCATATTGGCTTAAAAACAGTTGACTGAGGACTACAGCTCTTCAAAGTTGATAAACCGGACATTGTTAACCTTGCTATCTAGATCGGCACAAACCATGTAGTAGAGGAAAGTAAAGTTAGGCGACTGCTTCAAAAAACTTTCTTCCACCAGAGGTTCTTGTTCGACATCAACTACTTTTGCACGGTCTTGGCCGCGTGGACCGGAAAACCGTTAGGCTGAAAGTTACCGTTCACTTTAATCGTAATCTTTCTCCGCCAGGCCAGGAGTTTTGTCGGCAAAACATCCCTGCAATAGATCGCAGAGAGCCAGTATCTGGCCGCGAACAACAACAGCCGCATCTTCTCGCCATTCGAATCCCCAATGCCGAGCATTTTTCCTGGGCGCGAATGCTTGGTCGTGGAAATGTAACAGACCTTGGAGACGTCCTGACCGAAGGGCACCACGCGATTCTTCTGTATTTTGCTGACTAGATTGACTTTGAATGTTTTTTTTTGCTAGAAAAAATGAGAATTCAAATGCTATAAACGTTCACTCGTTGAAAAGGTGAAGACAGCATTCCAGCTGTTCTCGCATACGGTCGGTGGGTAGATGTCTTTTAATGCACCTCTACCTTTTGCTTCTCTTCTGCGTGATAGTCTTGGACACTATTGCCACCGAAATGATGCTTTTCTACGCGAGTGCAGTCATTTTGATATTTGGAGAACTTTCGTATGTTTTCTCATAGCTAACCAGCTGAGAACTTAAGATTTTCTACAACAAGGTCGATCTTTGATGTCTTCCACGTTCTTGAGACTCCCTGCAACTCTGTGACTCTGTGTACGATCATCATGCTGACGTTGAGTTGGTACCAATGTTGGACTTGTAATGGAAACGACATTTTAATGACACGTGATGCAAAAGTAGAACTTTGAGTTTGTTGGCCGTATCTTTTTCTTTTACACATGTAAACTTCTCAAAAGATAGGAAAAACGAGTGTAATCGAATTTTTTAAAAATCAAGGATAAAATTCATAATTGCAGCTAAATAAATCTCTTTGAATAAATAACTTTAGATTCTTTTGCCAATGAGAACGTAAAAGAGTTATTGATATTCAGCTATCTTTTAGTGGTGAATAGATTTCAGTGAAATGAAGTTCGTTCCAATAGAATAAACAGTAAAGTATTAACCATATGAATATATTTCATAAATTGATCACAATCTTAGGAAATACACCTCTGAACATGCAGTCATTATCATTTATAAATGGACATACATTTATATAAATATTAATCTTTTTATATTTGTTTTGTCTGCTAGAGGCACAGATATTTCCGCATAATTGAGCTGTTTACATCGGGGTACATCTCTTTCAGAATTTTCTAAGCTATCTTTAGTTGAGCCATCACTTAATACTTTCCCTCCCCCATCCTTCCAGGCGCTTTAAAGTGTTGTCCGAGGCAGATATTGACATCACTAACTCTATAATTTTAGAAGGGGATTTTTTGAGTATTTGAATAATAATTTCATCTTAGTTTGGTTCTGACTTATGTTTTTTTATCAACGTTATTTTTAATAATTCTTTTATAATATCAAAAAACAAAATGGTGAAGTTCAGAAATATATATAAATATCAAAATTTTATGAATTTTTTAAAAGACAAAGAATTACAAATGGTGAAGTTGGAAAAATTTATTTTTATATATTTTCTTCTATAACTATATTTTAGCAACGGGATATTTTGAAAGGGGGAAAATTTAGTTAAGAGTTCTATTATAAAATTATTATAATTGGCAAAGTTCAGAAAATTTTAAAGTTTAATCTTAGTAGAGAAGCGCAAGCTCCCCCCGTATGAGGCAGTAGCGAAGCCATTTCGTTCTAACTTAATAACTTAAAGCAATTATCTTCCCTTTCTGATTTAATTTTTAAAAATATTTTTTATAAATAATTTTATAAAAATGCATGTTAATGCATTTTTGATTAAATTTGTTTCAATATTTTTAGATCCAACAGAAATCTAAAAAAAAATGATAAAATAATCAAATTCTATATTTCACTTATGCACTCAAATACATTGCAACCTTATTTACTCTAGGCTACGAGTGCTAAGCTGTTGATTAATCGTAGCCATCAAATTATCCTTGTTCAAATAAGCTTGTGGAAAATTGATATGAGTAAGGACCTTAAATGATAGAGAACAAAACTTTAAACCCTCTCATTACAATGGAGATCTTTTCGTTCTATCAATAATATATTTCTGTGAAATCTGTAATTGACATTGATATATAAATTTGCTGATCACAACGAGCATACATAAATAAAAAACATCACCTTTTTAGTCACGAATATGATTCAATATAGTTTAAGCAGCTTGTTCGGCCACAGGGCTCTACCAGGAGGGGACAACAGAAAAAGACCATAGGCGCTAGTGTGGTAAGTGGATACTTGTTGAGGTTTGGCTCTTTCATTGAAAACTACACGGCATTTTCGAACCAACTGGCTAAATGTTTCCTGATGATTCTCTACTGACGGCAGCATGTTGAACAAAGCTCACATGTTACTTCTGAAGGTAGCCCAATAAATGATGATTTTAGAGAACAGGGGGCAACTCGTTTCATGGATATGAGCCTTTTGGTCTCTAAGAGCTGAAATTCCAAGGTGGACATTATAATTAGTCTTTGAAAATCCCATAGCTTACCACTGCAGGTAACACCGCAGTCTATTATTGTAGAGGAATAGTCCCCCCCCCCCCTGTTCATTCGCGGGGCAGTCTCAAGGCGGTTACCGCAAAGACATCCGGCCCAGGCATCGGTGAGTCAAAAGGGTAACCGCAGCGTGGCACAACTCGGTGCCATGAAAGACCCTAAAGGTCAAAATTTAAGATCTCTCCCAGGAGAGTGAGATCCAGTTTCACGTTAAATAAGAAATCGGAGACGTGTTTCTCCCAATCTCGAAGGCTAACGAGGAGCCGATGTTTGACTTCGTGTGAAAAACCCTTAGCCAAAAGAACTCTCCTTGGGCCGTCCTCAAGCCCCTCCCCCCCTTACCACTCCCCCAGTGGGGTGACGAGGTATAAATGAGGAACTCTGAGGAAAATCGAGGAGGTATACCTCAGTCTCTAGGTGATGAAGTCTTCGGATCAAACCGAACTACCGAGACTGTAGAGGTAGAGTACTTGGCTCGTCAGACCAAGAAGTACCCTGCAAAAGAGGCAAGGCTACCTACCTTAAGGGGCTAAGAAGAAGCTCATCCTCGAGCTAGTCCCAGGTTATCAAACCAAACGATAAGTTAACTTTGTTAAGTTCAACTTACTCTCGCCAGAGAGAACCCCATATCCTGGTGCACCTTTAGCACCTGGGGTATTCCTCGTCCTTGAGCAATTAAGAAGAAAAAGGAAAAGGCTCCCCCTCGAGCCCGTTACTCGGTGGTCACAACGCAGTCCAAGTTAACTTGATTTAAGAACCAAGTTTGACTCACTCTTGCCGGAGAGACCACGACTGCCTAGGTGTTGCATAAAGCACCGTATTTGTTCTCGTCCTTGAAGAACCCCCCCCCCTCCCTGGAAGAACGTGTGCACCCCCCAGCTGCAACCCTCGCCAAAACGACCGTGTGATATTGCCCAGCTACATCTGGCAAGTCGGCACGCGTCGTGAGTCAATAACATTTCTAAGGCCCTTCAAACTCCAGATGAGTCCGTAAGCCTAATTCTTATATTATTGTTGTGTGTAGAGAAATTAAATAATTTTTGTGGGTCAAACTAATTTAATTAATTCTGGTTTATGATAATATTATCGCTGTAGTAATGTTTAGATGTTGTGTATTCAATGGTTAAAGTTAAAATATAAGTTTATTTGGGGATTATTTTGCGTTTTTCCTATATATCCTTACGTGGTTCGGAACGGCTCCGTTCGTTCAGATATTCAGATATCAAAATATATTAGACACTCTTAGCACTCTTAGAAAAGAACAAAAAGGGCGGGATTCTACGACATAAAACAAAGGGGTGTCAGGTTTGTAGGTTGTTATTAGAAAGAACCCAGCAGTGTCTAATTAAGAAAGAGCCAACACGTAAAGGAATATCAGGATTAAGAGAATAATTGACGAGAGGAAAATTGGTAGAGTTGGGGGTTGTAACAATCTTAAGGTAATTGGTGGGCCTAGTGGTTAATTTGTTGTCGGAGTGGTATTTCAATCAGCATAGTAGTGGGATTAAGGGTAAGTTATGCTCAGCGCTACCTGGTGAGTGGTGGCATAGTTACCTGAGAATACAGCAAGGAAAATTTGACGGACCAACACAAAATGGATCCGGTCGAAAGATTCAACCTACAAGCCCAAATTCTGGGATTGAAAGGCAAGGATATGGATGCCTACATCCTTGAAGAATGAGAATACAAAGAGAAGAAAAAGAAGAAATAATAGAGTTTGATAGAAAGAAGGAAAATATAAAAAGAGAGGATAAAAGAAAACGGGAAGCAATGGAAATATGGATGAACCGAAAGAGGGAAAAAGCCCGAACACAGCGGAAAATAGGAATAGAGGAAAGAAGATTCTCAAGAGGAAGTAAGACAAACGAAAGAATAAGACAGTTGAAAAGAGAAGCACAAGAATTCGGAATAAGGATAGAAAGGGAAGATGAGGAAAGGAGAATAAAGATAAAACGAGAAGATGATAAAAAAAAATAAACATAAACCTGGAAGATGAAGAAAGAAGAACCCAACGGGAAAATGAAATAGCGAAAGCAGAAAAAGAAGCCGAGGAAAGGAGAATGAAGAGAGAAAAAGAACGTGCTCAAGCTGAAAGAGAAGAGATAGAAGAAAAGGGAAGATTGCTCGCACTCGAAAGAGCACCTATCGAGAATCTGATAGAGGTCGAGGAAGTTGGAGCTTGGCTTGGACCTAAGGAAGAACCTACAAGGAGAACCCAGCCAAATGGGGTTATCAGGAAAGAAGTAGAAAGTAGGGTCGAGGTACGAGCAGGTGTACCTGAGGAATTACCTAATAAGAGAAGTGAGTCAAATGAGTTTACAAGGAAGGAGGAAAGAGGTCTATTGCGATACACCCGTGTAAGACTAATCAAATGGTAGAAGCGGATGAGTATCCCTTACCCCTAGTATTCTCCTCCACGAACGGAACGTCCACGGAGTTACCGCTAAATCGCCAAGTCGTAGTGAGTGCCACGCCCATTAACGACCTCGCAGGAAAAAGTTTTCTCGATCCCCAAAGATCGAACCCAGACACGATCTTCCCGTGCACCTGGTTAAAGGAGAGCTATGAGACTCAAGTTCTCATCAATTATGCCCCGCTGCAACAGGCCACTCTTTCCCTATGATGTTTAATTTAAAGTTAGTCAAGTACCATAATATGGGTAAGTCGAGTAGGTTGAAATACCGCTACCATTTAGTAACATACTGGGGTAGACTCAATAACCCGAACGGCCGCCTCAGCGCGGTAAAGTATTGGTATTAGAGCACCATTTTAGTATTATCTACATCAAAGGAGCCGATAAAGGACAGCTGCTCTATAGGCGGAGACGAAATACCATTGAGGGTTATTTCAGTACCTAATGAGCGTGAAACCGTGTTTTCATTTGTTGTTCGTGTTAATATTTATCGGTAGGATTTAAGTTCTCAAAAACTTAGAAATGTAAGGAAGTAGCTGGTTTTGTTGGGTTTTTTTTGCGGGTAATCGACGAATTAAGGTTTTTTTAATTTTTATGTAAAATTGTATTGCGAGTAGGTCTAGTTCGACACATTGCCTGTGTAAACGCGCGCGAGGGCGCTCATGTGTAAGGAAACTTAATGTAAGAGAGGGCTCAAAGAAATATAACTTTGCTAATCTCGACTAGGTTGAGTAAGTTGTTTTGAATTCCCGGGATTCTCCCCCCCCCATTAAGTTCTTCGATGGGAGGTGTATGTAGGGGAATAGTCACTCCCCCCCCCCCCCGGTTCACTCGCGGGGCAGTCTCAAGGCGGTTACCGCAAAGACATCCGGCCCAGGCATCGGCGAGTCAAAAGCGTAACCGCAGCGTGGCACAACTCGGTGCCATGAAAGACCCTGAAGGTCAAAATGTAAGATCTCCCCCAGGAGAGTGAGATCCAGTCTCACGTCAAATAAGAAATTGGAGACGTGTTTCTCACAATCTCGAAGGCTAACGAGGAGCCGATGTTTGACTTTGTGTGAAAAACCGTTGGCCAAAAGAACTCTCCTTGGGCCGTCCTCAAGCCCCTTCCCTTACCACTCCCCCAGTAGAGAGACGAGGTATAAATGAGGAACTCTGAGGAAAATCGAAGTAGTATACGTCAGTCTCTAGGTGACGAAGTCTTCGGATCAAACCGAACTACCGAGACTGTAGAGGTAGAGTACTTGGTTCGTCAGACCAAGAAGTACCCTGCAAGAGAGGCAGGGCTACCTACCCTAAGGGGCTAAGAAGAAGCTCATCCTCGAGCTAGTCCCAGGTTATCAAACAAAACGATAAGTTCACTTTGTTTAGTTTAACTTACTCTAGCCAGAGAGATCCTCATATTCCGGTGAAACTTAAACACCTAGGGTATTCCTCGTCCTTGAAGAATTAAGAAGAAGAAGGAAAAGACTCCCCCTTGAGTCCGTTACTCGGTGGTCACACCGAGAAAAGAGGAAAGGAATCGGTGTGAAAAAATGGTTGAATCTTTCACAAAAATAACATTTGATCGAGCGTTTTATTAAAAAGTCACAGAGAGCTCTTTAATGATAAAATAGTAACAGATTGACGAAGCTCAATTAAAATTTAAAGGCGCTCTAAATCAGACGTTATTTACACATTGTAAATATTGTAAGCAAGACGATTAATAAGGTAAGCAGAAAACGTGCTCTTCTCGTAGTTGATTATAAAAATGCGTGGTTGCTGTTCTTTCGCTCTTCCACATATATAAATCGTGGTAAGGATGTTTATTAGAAACTTTGGAGGCAGTCTTTAAACTTGTCAAAAAATCGTTGAAATCATTATAATGTCTTAGTAACTCCAAACTGAATTCGTCGAAATTGATAGAACATAACGCTTTGAAGGCAAGGTAAGATCTGTCGATAGTTTTATTTTAGGCCTAGATGTTATGCTGACTTTAGGACTCTTGCACTTAAAACATGGTTGTAAGCAACCTATGTATCTTATTAATAATCTGATCAATTTGAGATAGAGAGTTAGGTTTCCACTGAGTAAAACCAAATATACATCCCCATGAAATAAAATTGGACAGCAGAATTTTTATTATTCTATGGGTATGTCAATTAATATGTTCGTGTATGTTGGAAAGCAAAGTAAAATTATAAGTTTCATTATAACATTTGCGAAATATTTAAAATAGCGATGCTATCGAAAAGTTCAAAATCATCCTACCATTATGCTGTATTTTACAGTCATAATGTCTTCACATAACGCATCATAATTTTTCATTAATATGGTAATCCATTACAACAATATGTGATAAATATATGATATTGGCGGAAGTTACTTGATACTCACCCTGCATGAAGAGGGTCTCAGCTGTAGACAAATTGCATGGTGGATTAGTGAATCATATTCTGGTGTTGAAAAGAATCCGAAAAAGATGGAACTTCAAAGAACAACCTCGTTATGGAGGACTCAGTGTCACTTCCCAAACTGACGGCAAGTTTCTCTGTCACATGATCCTTTTGATAGTATGAAAATCGAACTACAGCTGAAACATATATGGGCAGAGGTAGGTGTCATTAATGCATCAGTCAGTACTCTGCATCGCAGAAGGAGTGCACAAGACTTAAAGTATTCTGCAGCGCCAGCCAGAAGCCGCCGATCAAACTTATCAGAAAATACGTCCACTGCATGGGCACATGCTCACCGCAATTGAACCATAGGTCAGTGGTAACGTGTCATGATATGAAGAATCAACGTTCTAGTTTTTCTTGACTCCAGGCAAAGATAGAACATGCAGGATACCAGGAAAGCACTGTGATACAGGGTAAATAGTGATAAGAGTAAAGCATGGTGGCGCTTTGGTAAATGTATGCGGCTGAATATCAAGTTCACGTGTGAGTCGTTTCCCTGTTTCTAAAGTCACGATGAATTCAGCTCCAGACATCACAGGAAATGCCCAAATGTGCCATTCCAGCAGGAGACTACTCCATGTCACAAGTGGTTATGGGAGGGAAATATCACGCAGATGGACTAGCTATCTCAGTCAGCGGATATGAAGTGACTGGAAAAACTCGGGAAGAACATGGAGAGGCCCTAATATGTCATCAGCACGCCTCGTATGAGCAACTGAGAAAGTTGTCAACGAGAAGTGCGTCAAGATAACACCCATCAGGTGTCGAAGAATAAATAAACTCACCAATTTTAGGTACTCTCAACTTACTACAGAGCTTCTCATATCAGTTTCGTGTTGCCGTAAATTTCACATAGCTTCGTATACTCATGCTATAATTTGCTGATGTTACATGGTTTGGCAAATTTTGTTGAGTTCCCCTTGATTGTTTGTGGCATAGTTAAATTATTTGCTATTTGCTCTTCCTTATTCCACTGGGCTTATTTATAAATCATCTAAAAATGAAATTTTTATGAAACTTCACTTATTTAATTTGGTAAAATTTCTGAGGTGTCCTAAACCCTTTTGCCGTAACTGTACGTCTGAGAAAATTCAATGTGCAGACTTCTTTTGTATTCTCTCTTAGTTACCACAATTTGTGCCTGCCAAGCTGAAGAGCTAGGGTGGATGAGGGTTTCACCTGGCAGTCATTAAGCTCGATTCCAATATCTCGCCAGCATTTCGCGTTGAAGTTATAAAACATTGGGAGAAAAGGTACTAAAAATTTGCTAATCGGCATATATTCAGGCAGCTACTCGGGCCTTTTGTAACAAGGAATCGAATAGCTCTATATCAAATGCAGCACGCAAGACCCATTCTTCAAGAAAGTACAAGACAGTGAAGCTTAGTTAGGAAAAAGGTATAATAATTTTATCCGATTTTTTTATACAGCACTTTAGGAAACATAGCTAACATTATTTCCATTAACAATTACTCCTACAATAGCCATTCCTATACTAAACGGGTTTGACCGCAGCGTTGTATTTTCCTAAAAGAATTTGGTATAATGAACATTTTTGTTGCGCTTGTAGCAAGGTGTATCGCGAGAAGGATAGTATTTTAGAGCTGCCATTTTCCTATAAAATATGTTTTTTTAAACCTACTGGCAGATATATTCTGAATCAGAATACTTAGAGCCTAAGAAAAAAGAATTGAAACCTCAGTATCTTCATTATACTAATATTGAGTTGGTAATATCCGTCTCAGAGCTCTTTTGTGTCTGATCTAATTCACGAGACATCAAGCGTCCTTTGAAGTTCCGAAATTCTGTTTTTAAAGGACATCGACGTTGATCATTTGAGTACAGGACACTGATGAACGACTTCAATATAAATTCTTATTCATCCTCTCTGTCACTGAAATGTTTCTCTATGTAATCTGTAGCAGGCTGCTTAAAATCCTGAAATAATTATTTTAATGGCCTCTATACACTTTGAGGACTACCTGCCTAAAATTTCGCTACGTTACCAAGTTTGAGGTTTGACCTAAAACAACTGTTTTATATTAAAGATAAAGTCCTCACTCTTGTAGTAGTAAATGTAAGTTTAGACAATAGAGACACGTGATTCGTGATGATGTTCAATTTTTCCTTATTATGTCGAGACAAAGAATTCAGGAAATTGCCTTTGAAGTGATCTGGACGCAAAAAATGTATGCTGAATAAATAGTTGTGGAAATGAAACAAAATATTTCAATACTTTATTTTTTAGCAATATGCATCCGAAACTCTCATTTCTTACGTATAGAAAAATATAGAACAAATACATGAACATTACGAAATAGATTTAAAAATATCTTATAATAATAATAATACAAATAACAATGGAATTTATCGGAATAAATAAGAAATACGACATATGCCTTTTTAATTTTATTGTAAAAATATTTATAAATGAATAGCTTATAAAAAAACTACATTTTTAAAGGGTGGGATAAATTGTTTCAAGATAAAATTAATTCTTAAACTTTTTCTACCATTCCAAACTTGAAAATTTGAATTTCGTCTTTTGCTCCTTTTTATTTTTAACTACTATTATTTTTCTTTTGTCAGTCTACTATATTTTATCTCTAACGAATCCATTTGCCATATTCTTTTTCTACAGAAATAGATTGCAATGAAAATTTTATTAATATCGCACTGCAACACCCAGACAGGCATAGTCTGTTCATTACTGCTTTAAACTAGCAGAGGGTAACTATCCCTTATTTCGCTTTCTTTGTCTTGGATAATATCGGAGTTTGTTTTCTGTGGCCTGTTGCCATTAGCAGTGACTATTTAATCCTCCGTTAATTAGAGAATTTTGGAGGTAAATACTTCCAGTATTATTTGCTACCTGAAGCTAGGCTTTGAGCATTTCACGATGTCTTTGTTGTTTACTTTGTTTATTTATAGATAATTTTAGAATAATAGAATATAGTTTATATATGTTGGCCTCTGAATTTTAAATGAAGAGCCTAAATTAATTTTACGGTGCTCAATTAACATCGCTTCTCGCGGTGAGGAGAGAACTACGGACACATACATTACCATACACACTATCTTTTTCATCAACTTCCTTTGCACAGAGAACAAATCAGTATTTCTTCCTTTTTGCTACCTCTAGATGAAGTTTACATATCTAGGCTTTCCAGAAGCAGACGAATAGACTGACCTTGGGCCAGGATTCTTTCTCAGATTTATAGTTAAAAAAACCACTACCGATCATTAGACACATTCTTCTCACAAGAAAGCTCCAACTCTGGTGCCTTCGGGATTGCCAGTGGTTATCAATCAGATTTATATGTGAATTTCATTATCCGGTAGAATATTATCCATTAATGAAAAGGGACAGGTAGCTTAGCTAAGTAAGTAAAAAATATTCAAGCTTATGCAATACATACTTTATTCTCATTTAGTTCCTGACTCAGGTGAATATACATATAGTATATATGCTAGACAGCACTATGCTATGCTTGACTAGGGTATAATAGGATAGTATAGGCTATACTTGTGTAGAATAGTTAATGCTAGTCCAGATTATACTATGCTAGGCTATGCTAAGCCATGCTAAGTTATACTAGGCTAGATTGGATATACTATGATATGCTATGTTAGGCTAAAGTATAATCGGCTAGGAAAGGCTATGGTCTGCTATGCTAGGCTATGCCAAGGAATAGTGGGTTAGGCTACGATAAGCTAGCTAACCAAGGCTATAATAGGCTAAGCTATGCAAGGTTATTCTAGTCTAGGGTATGGTATGCTATACTATTTTAGTATATACTAAGCTAGGCTATAATATGATACGCTTGGCTATATTATGTTATGTGTGGTCATAAATCAGAATTTAGTGAAGGGCACGCGAGCCTTTGGTCAGCAGACATTGTTTAAACTAAGGATATCTTAAAAATCCTACAAAGCACAATAAAACGAATCTCTAACGGTCGCTTGATGCTATTGAATATCGTAAGTGAAAAAGTATGTAATCTATGACCTCATTTCCTTTATATATTACATCGAGTAGCATTGCGTGTTTCCTAGAAGACCATCAAGGAGATCCTTAAAAGAATCCAGGAGTCTGCTCACTTTATTCATGATATTACCTAATTTTCGTGAGAAGAAGTGCTTGAGAAGAAAATTCATCATAATGAAAGCCTACTAGATAAAATGAATAGGCACTATTTATGAGAAGAAGCAATTAGGAAAATGAAGCCTGGCATTAATTAGACCAACCTAAAGTTGCCTTTTACTAGACGTATAATATTGAGTAGAAATATAAAACCAACAGATCATTTGAAAGAAATTCGTATTACCGAAAAAGGAATTTACTTTTTAACTATGGTCATAAATCCTTTCAAAATTATCAGTCTTAGGAGAATTATCCCTCTTTTTGCTTTTAGGGCATAAATTCGTCCATTTAACCCCCCAAACTGCCCAAAATCATAATTCCTTTGAGGCAAATGTTGAATATTTTTAACAATTCATTTTATTAGTCAGTATTTTATTTGGTGTCCGTCTCTCTTCATTAAACCGATGTGATTTCCCAGTTCTTGTTTTGCCATACCTCCCTTCAGGTGGGAGCATTTCACCTCATCCTGGATCGTAGCTAAACTCTGGTCTCTCTCTCTCTCTACATTACTTTCTCAGACGTCTCCGATGAATCGTAATGCGTTTGCCGAGGCCCTTCATCCTCGAGGATCTAAACGGAGACGCTACCTCTAGAGTGAGATATTCCTGTGAGCGATATCTGTTTCAGTACTTATTTTATGGTATTTTATTATGATCACATTGGAACCAATGTTGTTTGTTAAAATATTTTTACATTTTTTACATTGTTGCACCACCGTGGTACAAGAATGGCTTCTTTAGTCAATGCTTGAATAGCCCATTACTCGCAGGGAAGTTCCCGAAGAGTTCATAAGAGAACTCATGTGTTACGTGTTGAAAAAGGAACTTTTTGCCGTTTGTGTAAAAATGTTCAGGAAAAGTACGGCGGTAATGTTCTGAACGAGGTAAAGTGCCAACGGTTGATAAAAAGTTTCAAGCAGGTAACTTTAACAGGAAGGATGTGCCTTGCTATGGTCCTACAGTCTCCCTTGATGATAAGCAAATTGCAGCAGATCTAGAGAAAGAATAACAATACATCTGATTATGATTCGTCAACGATCTTAATTCCTTATCTTCTCTACTCTATTGGCATATAGAAAAAAATGCCATGATATCCAAGTTCATCCATGAAAAAAAGGTACAGGCGAATTAACAAACTAACTAAAAAATATTAATTTCTTTCAGCAATATCACTTTCCTAGGTGTTAAATAATTTTCAGCTCTCTCTTAATAAAGGCGGAAAAATCTAAAATATATATAAATGTCTATTTAGAACAAAACCTTTCCTGTATCGGCGTTTTTCTGTGTATTCATTCCATTTTTCTATGACTGAGCCATCTTAGAAGAAGATCAATTCCTTTCAGTACCACTGATGCATATAAACAGCTAAGAAGGCAAAATTTTGAAATAGTATAGAATTATTAACTAAAGTAAAACAAATATAATTATTATTAATATAAAACGCTTCTTTGTTTTGAAGGGCTATTACTCTTTATTATCTTTTTTCCCCCCCAAACGATTTTGAAATAAAATATGACCCCATTAATATACAAGCGTAGTTCGCTTTTGTTACAAATACCTCGAGACTTGGTCACATATACATAAGACATCGCATAGAATAGTGCTGTTCTTCGATAAAAATTCTAAAACTTTCCATAAAATATATTTATGAATATTATTCCTGGAAAATCAAAAGCCTTGGCCGAAAGTCTTTGAAATTAGGTTTAAATTAAAAGATTATATTTATAAACCTTAATGAGAGTAAGAGGCAGAATCAGACATGCATTCGACGCTATCAGCAGGGAAAATACCGACGACTCAATCTGGTTTCATGATGCAGTGAAAACAAATTCAAATTTATTAAGAAATACCTTTGTAACATCTTAAAAACTCGGAATATGTTAATTATACTATATATTTACCTCTTAATGCATTATAGACACAAGGATGCTTGCTTTAAGATCAGCAATTTACCTATTTTTTGGTTATAAAACCTCTTTCATGATATTTTTCTTATTTTATTTGTTGAAAGAGAAAGAAATAGATTTACCAACAAGGATGTAAATGGAAGGGGCAAAACAGATTATAGAAGGGAATTAATGAACAGAAACAAAAACAACATGAAAAAGGATAAGGATTGTACGGCCTCAAATATCTTTACATCAGTACTTGTGTAGTGCGGCCATTTAGATATCACGATTATACCTAAGGATTAACAATTTCTATAAAATTATTTTCAAAGGGAATTCACCTTTCTATTTTTACCTAATTATGGTATCATCGCTTTTGCGTTTGAACTCTTAAGTGCAATATCTTATAACACATCAAATGTAAATTTGATGTTAAAACATTCGACAGTAGGTAGTTTGGCTTTAAGCGACTAAAGTGGTTGTTGCTGGTACACCACTCCAGTCTTTACGACAGTACCTCTCTAAAAGCTAAGCCAATGAACAACTTTCCCGTTTGAAAATCAGATATTCCTTCGTAATTTGTTGTTCCTTGAATATCATCAAATGATAATATTATCGAATGTTAAAATGCAACCAAAACTAAACGTTTTTTGTTGTTTTACATTCACCTTAGAAAGATAAATTGGCATGTTCCCTTAAAGGTTAGTCGGGGAATTATTGAAAGTTTTGAAGGTTGTAAGGTTAGAAAGCAGGATAAGTGAGAGCACGCGACTTTGGTCAGCAGACCTTATTCAAACAGTTGCCTTATTTCTACAACCCTTTTCTTCTCTATTGATCAATCTTTCTACATAATTTAGATATATACCAGGACAATGCAATGTAGAAAATACTATGAAATAATAAACAGGCAGAATAAGAAAATGAAAGGAACTATCACAAAAACAAACAATGTTTTAGCTTTCTTTATTTCTTTGTATTATTATACACGAGATACTTAGCGATTCGTCTTTACTTCTTCCTTTTCTTTTATCCAAGGCGTCACGGCCAAAAGAACTCGTCAATTTAAAATATAAAAAATGTCTATGGTGTCCATTCTGTCTTACTTGATGTTCAATCGACTTACAGAATTATAACTTTACCTCCTACGCCTGAGTTTTCCAGTTAAATACCGTCATAAATTTTCCTATCTCCATTAATTTGTCAAAATTATAGTTCAGTAAAATTTTCTTACCTGTGTTGACCTGCCTTTGTCCTTAAATTAACTAATTCAAAGCATCAAACATGCTTGGAATAATTTTAATAATAATGACGTTGAACTACTGAACAAAGATGTAAGTTAAATGTGTTACGATTTTTACTGGAAGGGCAAACTTCAGAAACAAGAGCTACAGATGACTATTAAGAATGATAGGACACATAGTTCTTTGAGATTCTTCAGCAAAGTGGTATTCGTTTAATTCAACCTTGTACTTGTTATCATAGACGATTGATGAGTATAATTTTTTGAAATTTACGATTGGTATTTTGTCGGAAGCAATTCTATTTTAGACGACCAGATCAGCAAAATATTTAACGTTTCATTATAATGTAGAGTAAATATATGGTTATGGGTCGTCATCTAGAAATATTAAATCCCTAACGACAAAACTAGATAAACGAAGTACTTAAAGTGCAAAAGGCTGTAACCTTGAAACAATAGAAAATCAAAACCTATTCTAGAAATCAAAAATCATTTATAAGCCTTTGTTTTTATCTCATTAGTGATCTTAAAAATTCCCTTAACCCTTATCTACTCACGTGAAATAAGGAGCGCCACCACTCATACTAGTATGTAACATTTTGTAACAAGCTTGTTTCCATACATTAGAAATTTAATTATTGTTTCCATAAAAGATATACATTAATTATATATTTAATTATTTCTGCCTTTCTATGTGACATTTCGGTAGCTAATGCATTCGGGTTTCTTAACGTGGTGTCCACCTGTGGACCTATTCCACGGGCGATTCTTTTTAACAAGTTGGACATTTCGTACTTTTTACCAATCTCCTGTATGCTGCGCAAATAAGCTTGCTACATTTGTTACAAGAGGCCCTGCATACCTTTTGCCTACTGTACAGCTTCTCACCCCTGTAGAACTTGTTTGTTCCGCATTAGCTGCTTGTAACTGGATTAAGAGAAATACTAAAAGCTCCGCAGCTTCTCTTGTTTTTGAGGGAATTCCTTGCTTTTTCTTTTAAATCGGGCTTCTGCACTTGGTCTTACAAGTAGTTTTGCCAATTTTTCCAGGAATAACTTCCTTTGATATTGGGCTTTCTTTGTCGGAAAATAAAGAAGGCATTGTGAACACATACATCCAACATATTATAAAATAGTAGCAGAGGCCAGCGAACGGCTTTCCTTCCGCATATGAATTCTTGCATGTTTTCAGAAAATTGGTCAACTCCTTTTTTTCCGAAATTTTAATCTAAAATTAGAGCAAATTCATTAGCTCTCTCAGTCTAACTCTCACCCCTGACATGAGTAGAACTAAGTCGAATAACATTCTTGCTTTACTTCGGAATATAGGAAACCAACATGATGTTGCTTTGATAATAATAAGAAAACGCACTTGGATGCCCTGGTCTTTTGGTCTGCCTTAGGGGTTGAGGAATCTCTTCTGTTTGACCTGATTTTTCTCAACAAAATAAGATTCTTTTCTAAAAATGCAACAGGTAAATCATGCGGCGTAGAGAAGTTGTCTGTAACGATCTCACGTCCAGTTTTTTCGAAGGGAGTGCATAATTCAAGCACAACATCCTTTGCAGGATTCCGATGTACTCCTTCTCTTTTCTACCCAATGTAAATATTGGCATTCAGCGCATACCCACTATTTGCTTTACATAACCCAAAGATTTTCACCCCATATTTGCTTGACTTTGTCGGAATGTATGTCTGTAAATGCACAACGAGGAAATAAGTTCTCTCGGCCCCAAAACAAGAAATAAATAGGTCCAGAGGAAGGCGTTTAAATATCTGCGAGGGTATAATAATGCAATAAATGATTCAATTGTATTAAATGAATACAGGGCAAAAAAGGATAATATTAAATACAATGTAAACGTATCAAATAAATACAGTGCACAAACAGGTGCATTAAGTATGTAACAGGATTAAACCACCAACGACAACACGTCGTTCAAAAAATAATCACTGCTACTCCGGACAATTGGTACAGGAACGCAATATACCTCTTCGTCTTACGTCCTTTATAAATAGCTATAGGTCTCGATAACGAGAACCTAAAAATGGGGCGTAAGATGAAAATAAATATTCCAAATACCTGTGACGGAAGTAGCTAATCAATACACGGATGACGGTTGTCCTGGGAACCAGGAGAGTCGTACAAGCCCAAGCGTATTCTGACTTCCTGGTGAAAGTGAGAGAGACAAATGGTGAAGTTCAGAAAATTTATTTTTATATATATTCTTCTATAACAATATTTTTTTGCAACGTGATATTTTTAAAGGGGGGAAATTTAATTTAGAGGTCCCCTTTTTAAAATTATTATAATTAGCGAAGTTCAGAAAATTTCTAAAAATTTAACCATGGCTGCTTTTTTTTATTCGAAATTTTAATCTTAGTAGCGGAGCGCAAGCTTCCCCCGTAGGGGTAGGTGGCGAAGCAATTGACGGGTTGAAGTATAAATTTAAAAAGTAATGGCTTCGCTAGTAAGATTAAAATTTAAAATCTAAAAAATGCAGCCATGGTTAACTTTTTATAAATTTTCTGAACTTCGCCTATAATAATCTAAAAAGGAACTCTAAACTAAATTTTCTAAACTTCAGCATTTAGTAATACTTTGGGTTTTAGAAATTCACAAAACTTCGATACTTATATTTATTTCTGCACTTAACAATTTTCTTTTTGATATTATAAAAGAATTAATATAATAACTTTGATAAAAAACATAAGTCATAACTAAACTAAGATGGAAATATTATTCAAATACTCAAAGAATTTCCCTTCATAAATTATAGAGTTAGTGATAATGATGTGATGATGAAAAGGCACGTTTTTCTAAAATAATGGAGAAAAAAACGGTGACTACTTCTCATTGTAACTTGAGTTAACCCACTTTTTGCCAAGTTACTCTTTTACGAACGTTAGAATTCTTGAGAAAAGATAAAAAATTGCTATACTTTAATTCCGAAGAAATAATTAAATGTAGGAAATAAGTTTTAATAGACAAAAAATAAAGAGAAACACAAACAATCATTGGGAAAACAATATATATGCATATATCTATATATTAATGCAATGTCCCGCAGGAAAAAATGAACTTAATAAAGTTCGTAAGTACTTTGAATCACCATTTCATTTTTCTTGCGGGACATTGCATTCATTTGCTACCCTCACGTGATACTTTGTGAGTTTTTCATATCTATATATCTATCTATCTCTCTCTCTCTCTTTTACCTATATATATATATATATATATATATATATATATATATATATATATATATATATATATATATATATATATATATATTTATATATATATATATATATATTATATATATATATATATATATATATATATATATATATATATATATATATATATATATATATAAAGAGAGAGAGAGATAGAGAGAGAGAGAGAAAAAAAAAATGGAAATAACAAAATAACAATGAATATTCTTTCGAAGTAAGTGAACTTTTTGAAAGAAAAAAAAACATGAACCCTCATTAAACAAGAATAGCTTATACAAAATTTAAGAAAGGTAAATGAAGTTAGGAAGAAGAAGAAGATGCCAAAAACAAAATAATGAATTAAATAAACAAACGCAAACGTGAGGCTGACATAATTAAGTTTACGATATTGTCGACAGGGTAGTTGAAACAAATATAATGAAAAATATGTAAAACAATCCTTGTTTGTACTAGAATAGACAAACATGTTAATTTAAATCTTTAGAAAAAAAATTGAAAAAAATGATTAAAGAAATCGACTTACAAAACCCCAAGAAAAATAGGCGATTGTGGACTCTCTCATTCCTAGAGCAAAGTTAAATTCAAAATCATAGAAATGTTATTCAGTAATTGATTGTAAAAAGTGAGAACACTGGGTTAAATCTGGCAGAGAGATGTAAAGTTTCCTTATTACAGTTAAGAACAGTCAGATGGGGACAAATCAATGAGGTAATGCTCAAGGAAGAGAGACGTTTAGGTTAGGATGATTATCAGGTTTCATAGTGTAGTAAAATTCAAAATAATATCGCTGAAGTGAAGCAATTGCAGTTCTTCATAGAAAATTTAAGAAAATAAACTTTATTAAGGTTAAAAGATAATAATTGAATAAATATATATTTAAAGAAACAAGACAGTGATGAAGCTACGAACGAAACCAAATGAAATTTCCATAAAAACTTAAGTCAAAGGCAAAATATTTAATACATAACGAGTATTTATTGAAATAACACACCAATATGCAATGAAAAAGACAATTAAAAAAAATATAGCATAATTTCTCGGCCAACGAAGATCGCTCAATCGATCCCAAACTATGATAAAATGAAACAAATAGAAAAGTATAGTCTAAAACATCTAATTTTGCCAAAAAGTAATTTAGTTCTTCCAGGTGTACAGTTTCCGTATATTTGTAGAGAAAAGAAAGGTACTGAAATTAATGTTAGAAATATCAATGAAAACAGCGTATTGGGATAATCCTGAATTAGTGTGGTGGCAATAAGCCGACTTTGATCTTTGAAACTAGAATGCAAACTTGTTTAACTTGTTTATTCACATAACTGTCGGTTACTCCTAGGGATATTATTAGCACGTTTAGATTCTTTTGAGCAAAATGTGACTCTTTGCGCGGATTGTTCAGTACGTGAGGGTTCTGTGTCCAAGGGGGGCTGAGAAGGTGTTCCAACAGCTCCCAAGTTCTATAGTTGTATCTGAGGTCTACCTATTTGCTTCTAGGTTCGGCAACTGGTTACTCACCAAATATTGTGAGCTTTCTTTGGACATTCCTGCGAGTAAGGCGTGGTGGTCGGAGAAAGTTGCACACATATGCATATATGCAACATTTAGGTAATCTTCCTTTAATTTCTGAGTTTCTCGGAACAATATCTGTAGTTGTGTGTTACTCTCTCTTTGGCAAAGATTGACGGCCAAAGATTCTTCACCGTCACTTGTGCAATAGAACTGATTCTGCCAATTGTAACAAATCTAGGTTTCCTTGTTCAAATTTTGAGCTGTAACTCCAGCTATGGATTTTTAGGCTTCCCTCACTAACATAATCACCCACCAACACTACATACGTGTATAATTAAACGGAAGCGAAAGAAGAATTCATAGGTGCTCCTCTTTACTGAGGCGAAGAAGAATCACTCGAATAAACCTGTAGTCAGATAAGGAAATTGTTGCTTATTCTAATGAGATTGGTGTAGGCGGTTCCTGCGGATACCTCAAGAAATTTTTCCGGTAACACGGTTCGATGGTGCCGCTTTATCCAGCTGGCTTCTGGTTACTTCCTAAGGGTTTACGTGCATTTGACTGCCCTTGACAATGGCCGGAGAAATCAACTTTTTTACTCTTATTACCACTATTAATATTCCAATCTAGGATTATCATTCAAATTTCAATATATCGATTTATTCGATATATGAATTTTATTAGATTGCGGCTGTCGTAAAAAGATTTAAATTATTCAACGATGATGATGATCCAAATCATTATTACATAATAACTTATTGGTTGAGTAATCTCTAAGAATCATAATAAATTATAATTGATATTTTATTACATTGGTTAGTTTCAATCTACTTTCCTTAGACTGAGGACAAATAAATTCCGTTGTTTACAAATTACCATTTCGTTTAACCAGTAACGGATAAGGGAAACCTAATGATGATTAAATTATGAACTAGCTGTTTAAAGTTCAAATACTGAGTAATGGTGTGTCACATGAAAAAAAAATTAAAGGCTTGCATTATTCTTCTATTCCTTGGGTATTCTTCTTTTTGTGATAATACTTGCTCAAATAAGTAAATCCCCAAGTCAAAGAATACTGAATAATGGTAGATTGACTAACTAAAAAATGTTTAAACGTATGAAGCATAAGTAATTCGGGATTTAAAAAATCATACCTATGGCAATTTTTGGAAATGAACATTAGTCCTCTAAAAGCCAATAAAATGACAGTAATTGACGAATGACACCGGGAAGAAAGAAGTAACAAGTAACAAGTGTTAGAAATAGTGAAAAAATAAATTAAGCTCAATTGAAAATGGCAGATTATGATTTGTTAACTTTCTTTCACTTGAATTCATTTAAATCCTCAACCCTGTAATCCGTCCCTTTAAAGTACTTTTTGAAGTATTCAAAATAGCATGAATACCTAAAAGACACTTAATTCCAATTTTTTTATATCTTTCTTTGCACTCTTGAAAGAAAGAAGGAGAGAGAGATAGATAGGGAGAGAGAGAGAGAGAGAGCTCTCCTCTCTCTCTCTCTAAGCAACATTATATTAGTCCCAGATCGGTGGTAAAGTCCCTATGGACAGCTTTGCGGCTTCACCATGTAAATACTTGTGTAAGTAGATAGTGTATATCTCAATGTATTTCCAAAACTTCATCCATGTGCTCTCAGTTTTCTAGTAATCAAGAATTTTAATTAAGAGCTGCGTTTTCTTCGCGTCAAAACAAAGTCAAGAGGGAACATTTACGAGTCTTGGTTATTTAGTATGGCGAGCGAAGCATCAGCCATTAGGAAGAATGGCAAGTTATAAGGCGGCCTTGACAGCTACAATAGAGATGCCAACCAAAATACTTATTAGGTTCAAACTCTTAGGGCGACCTGGGAAATTGGGAATTTTGAACATTATGGGGAACCATTTACGACGAGCCTAATTCTCTCTTCTATTGGACTTTCAGTAAAATTGCGTATGTTATAAAAAGAAGGAAGAAGTTTTTGCCGCTGCGTGTCTAGGGTTTAATTAAGGAAAAGAAAAAAATAATGGTATTATTTATGTTTTATTTCACTCTTAATTAATTCCAGGAGAGAAAAATATAGAGTTTGCAGCGATGTTTAGTCTTGCACTCTCCATTCATTGAAAAAATGGTATTTAATTATTTAACGTTACAGAATATAGATTGAAAATTTTACATAGTCTATGAATATTTCATTGCATTATTTATATATATATATATATATATATATATATATATATATATATCCTCGAAAGGACCTGGAAATGTAAAGAAACGAGGGAATTAGATTCAGGACACCTAAAACATTGGATAAAGCTGATTATTAGAATCGATATTATTACTGACCTTGTTCTACGGGTAGAAAACACAAGTGGGGGAGATTGAAAGTGCGAGTGAGGCAGGAACGAGAAGATCTATACTAATTGGTTGGTTTTAAATGCGTCAGACAAGGCTTGTGATTGGTTTAAGAGAAGCGTATATCGAATATGGTAATTATAGTGGGTAAAGGTTATTGGATTGGATAATTTCTTAGATGGGGAAAGGCAAACTGCATTTTGGCGAACGTTAGTAGGAGCTAGCAAAGATTTTAGCATGTACAATACTCCCTTCCCCCTCTAAGAGAGCTAGGCATCCCGTTACAAAAAAAAATATGCTGATACGGATATCTCTCAGTTCTTCTGACAACGCGAACGGTTCATGTGATGATCCTGGTAGGCTAGCTATGATTGCTGAAAATGGCACAAAATGTTGGTAAGGCAACGTCACAATCGAAGAGGGAAGGATTTATGGTAATCCGTTCGGTTGTCCTCTCCGAGGTAGCATCTGACGATATCTGACAGTTATCTGGCGATAACTGCCACTATGAGCCTGGCTTGTTGGTTGCGGGGTGACCAGAGGTGGAGGGCTGTTCTCTTGGCTCTGAAGCTCTAACGACGGGGTTTCCTGTGACAAAAGAGAAAGCGTCAACAATCTTGAAGGAAATATGGGCGAGGTAGAGGTGACTGGGGTTGAGGTTAGATAATGATGAGTTAATAGAATCACTGCACCATTATTCGATATAGTTGAATAAAATGTGGACTGTTTAGGGTGAACAGCATCAATAAACTTCTGTTTTAAGCGATCCAGATTAACAATATCCTGCTTCGTGTCGTGTGGCAGTACCTATAATTTCGATTTCCTAGAGATGACGATAAGGGTCCATCATAAACGGGTTTCAATAAGCAGCGAGTTGGATCGCGATGGAGAAAGACATGGGAACAAGTTGACATCTCTTTTGACACAAAAGGTTTCTGGTTAGCAGGCCCTCTAGGGGCGGTAGGCTTAATCTCAGCCATCTTATGTACAAAATTATGTACATAAGAAGCACGGTAGAGGTGAGAAGGTAGAGATAGGCCGGAAGAAGAAAAGAATTGACCAGGAATACGAAGTTGAGTACCGTAGACAAGTTCCGCTGCAGAGCAGGCCGAGTCCTCATTCAAGGATGAACGTATACCCAGGAGAATCAAAGGCAGCTTGTCCACCCAGGGGATGTTATGATGAGTGGGTTCTTTGAGGGTTCTTTGCAACCGTTTCACTTTGGCGTTACTTTGGGGGTAGTAACTAGTGTTACGTAGTCGAAAGGAGCCAAGCACTGACATGAGTGCATCCCATTGGTGGGATTCAAATTGGCTGTGATTGTTGAGTTAACACCAAAAACTCTCAACCCATCATGAGACGAAAGCTTGAGTGACAGCGGAAGCTCTAATGTCCGATATAGAAACTACCTCTGATCAACGAGTAAAACGATCGATCATGGTGAGAAAATAATTGCAACTACGAGAGTAAGGCAGATGACCTACTAAATCGACGTGGATGGTGTCAAACCGTGTCGAAGAAAGAGGAAATGGACCAGAGGAGCTTTTGTGTGACGATGGACTTTGGCGTGCTTTCATGGCAGGCATGAGCAAGACAATTTGGCCACATTGGCATTCATACCTGGCCAAACGAAGCGTTGCGCAACGAGCTTGCGTGAGGCATTTAAGCCAGGATGACGGAGTGCATGAATTTGGTCAAAAATGTGCCCACGGTAAGCGAAAGGAATGAAAGGATGAGGGCAGTCAGGCAATGCATAGTCTGCTAATTCACCTTCGCATACAACGAGTTGAGGAAGGTAACGCAGTGCTTGTGTGTCTTCATTCTCTTTCTGTGATAACGCTATTATCACATTATTGTTCGGCGCAGTGCGAGAGAGTTGCGTGCCCGAAATTGAAGAAATGCGAGAAAGCATGTCCGGTACGACGTATGCTAAGCCAGGAATGTATTGAATGTCAATTATATGTTTAGATGACGAGAATTGACTGCAGAGTGCAAGGAAGAAATACTATCACTAGAAAGTGCACTAACCAATCAATGGCTTGTGGTCCATGAAAACCGTAAATTCACGACCTTCCAATTATTTTCGGAAGTGGCGGATGGAGAGACATATGCCGGGCAGCTCTCGTGAAAAAGTGCTCGATTTCTTTTGTGAAGAGTTAAATATTTTGAGAAAAACGAGAGAGGTTGCTATGAGTTACCAACCCAATGTTGTAAGGTTGTACCTACATGGGTGGTTGAAGTATCTGAGGAAACGCATATACGTGCCCCTGGGCAAGGATGGGCCAGTGAAATGATGGAAGCCATAGCCTCTTTAGAGCGAGAAAAAGAATCTTCTTGGTAGTTGAGAGGCGATTGTAGAGCTGTTGCATTATTTTAGAAACGTCAGGGATAAATCTATGGTAAAAGTTATCCATATCACATAACCCACACAGTTGCTTGAGTGATGATGTTGGGGGAATTCCCGAATAACAGCAACTTTGTCCTAGGGATGACGAATTCCGCCAGGAGAAACATGATGTCCATGAAAGGATAGTTGTGCGACAACTAAGAGACAATTAGAAGTGTTGAGTACGATACCATACTCTTCAAGTCAAGTTAAAACCTAACGAAGCTGAGATAGATATTCTCTAAAGACGAAGATGCTATCAGAAGGTCATCTATGTAACAAAAGACGAAGAAGAAACCTCTCAGAACCTGATCCATAAATCGTTGGAAGGTCTGACCACAGTTACGAAGAACATAAGGCATTCGGTACATGACGAAGTAACCAGATAGCGTGGTGATAGGCGTCTTTATGATGTCATCTGGGTGAAAAAAGATCTTGTTGAAACCACGAACCAAATCAAGTCAAGAAAAAATTGAACAACCGAAAAGAGCAGAGTTGAAGTCATACAAATAGAGAAAAGGATTTATACCAGGGATACTACAGGCATTGAGCCGCCTCTAATCATCTACAGGTCTGTACTCGCCCGGAGTGGATTTGGGTACTATATGAAGCGGAGAGGCCCAAGGAGAAGTAGAAGTGCTAGATATGCCAGCTTCCACCATGAAGGTAAACTCTTACTTCAGTAAGGCGAGTTTATCTGTCGCTAGTCGAGGGGGGCGGAAGAATACATGCCCTCCAGTCGTCTTTATCCGAGGAACCTCTCTGTTTCATAGGCATGACCTTTGAGGATGGGATACTAATACCAAGAAATTCATTCCTGTAGAATGCGCTGAAGTTGCTGAACTTGACAGAGAGGAAATAACTGTGCGACGGGAAAAATGAACTCAAAACTGTGAGCGAAGTATTGCTATCGACAAGCTTGCGGTTACGAGAATCGACTAAAAGGGCGTGGGCAGAGAGAAAATCAAAGCTCAAAATAGGAACGTCACCCTCGGCAATAATAAACGTAGATTGACAAATCTTACGAAGGTTGAGAGACAACTGAAGGACACGCCTTCCATTGGTCTTTATATCCGAGGAAATAGCGGCTTTAAAGAAAAAGTTCAGAGGAGGAACCAGCTTTATTTTTCAGTGACGCTCGAGTAACAATACATTGGCACCAGTGCCCACTAAATATGAAAAATGAGAGAGTAAGTTTGTAAGAGGACGAGGTTGAAGGTCCACCTTGACCCTTTATTCCGTCGATAAGAGGCCACGTGGACTTAAGCAGGATTTCAAAAAGCGAGACAGCAAAGAAATTCTCGTGGTGGAACAGCCTGCGACTGTCGGCAGCTGTGTTTGCTTACGCCGGCCTATCCCCCGCTGAGCCAGCTTCACTGGGAACTTGATGCCCCGCGGACATACTAATTCCCCGCAGACAAGAGTCTTCTACTAACTTCCCCATGCCTTATGGCAAGGATTACCGCCTAAACAAATGTCTTCCCTAGGCCTTATCTCGTCTGGTAGATAAAGAACGGTGCCATAACTTTCCCTAGACTGCCATGCCCTGGAGGCCTTCTAGCGAGCAAGCCAACAGAGTATTTATTCTGTGGTCTCCCGTTACTCGAGAGAGAGTACTGCCCGGTTTCGGCAAGGAAACATACCCTTCGTCTCGAATCGAACCTCACAGTTAGATGTTTTCGTCGGCTAGACTAATTGCTGCAAGTTTTGGCCATAGTCAATAGGCAAATTCGTGAAGCGGCATTTCCTCGGAGAATTGCGCATCCCACTCATCTCCTCCCATTTTCAAGAATACTTCAACCCCCTCGTTCGAGTTTACTAATTTTCGCATCCAAGGGTATCTCACCCCTAGTTCAAGAATATCTTGACTCAACTTTCAAGAGTAATTCGCCCAGTATTCCAGATCACCTCACTCAAGCCCGACTTAATCCAAACCCGCCGTTGAGATTACTTCACCCGTGCCGCAAGATGATCTCATCCCGAAGATTCCGAGCCCTTGCCTCCCCATCTCCGCCACCCTTTTTTGTCATTATTTTCCTTTCTGACTGAGTCAAGCATTTATCTCCTGATCGTCTTTTTATTCATGTCATTATTTTCTTTGAGCCCCAAATTATTTCTCACTTCATCCCTATGTACATATTTCCTTATTTATCTTGTTTTTGTTGCAATTAAACCTTTATTTGGGGCTTTAATATTTCAATAACCTTGGTTGAAACTTAGTATTTAAAGAATCTGTCGGCCAACGATAACGTAATCACTTAGATTTCATAGAAAATAAACTTTCCCGAACCCAAGGAGGACATACTGTCCTACCTCATTAGCTCTGCGCAGCTGGACATCCGAAGGTTGCTGGCCACGTAAGTGTAATTGCCTTCACCGCCGGTAAGGTATACACTTACCTTACCACGAAAAAGTCGTAAATACGAAATGGTGGATCAACCTGAGGAATTGCAGGAACAGCAGAGGTGATAGACCCATTGATACCTTGCGTTTTTAGTTTAAATTAGTTGGAGAATTTGAATTATGAGAATGAGAAGAGTGAAAGTGAATTAGAGCATAAGATTCAGAATAAAAACTGATTGTTGAGGAGATGAAATTGGTTCATTAACGGTAGATAGAGGAGATACTGGTTGTAAATATGTGCATGGTTGTAAAAATTTTACGTCTTGTGCACCATATTTGTTGTGGTACCAGCACCAATTAGTTGTTTTGGAGAAAAATAACATTAGAATGAGCAGGAGGAAATTGTGAAAAGCGAGCATTAGATTGAGAGTGACACAAGGATGAGTGGTAGTATCGACAAGGCTGCGTACAATGCACAGCGTTGCTACCATATTTCACATTGTACCAGCATAGAGTCCTTGGTTGAGCGTGAGAAGATTTAAGGGTGGAGAGGTATGCTGAAAAAGAATGATTAAAGGAATGCTGCACCTCACTTCTTGTGCTGCAATGCGCTCGTTGGTTTCGTCTTCGAGATGCCAAACGGTGCCTGTCGCTCCTTCGACCCTTGTGAATGTGCTCTCGCGCGCTTCCACATTGGAGTTTTATGTTTTGTAACTCTCTTTCTATCCCCTCCAACGTGGCGGCTAATTCCGGCGATGAAGGAAAAGAGGCGGTCCGCGGGTCCAGCCTGTTATCGGAAGACTCTGGTGGTAACCACACCTTGTCCGCTGGATAGGAAAACACACGTGCAAGATTAAAAGAGCGAGGGAGGCAGGAACGAGGAGGTCTCCAGTGATTGGTTTGAAATGCATCAGACAGGGGGTATGATTGGTTGAAGGGAACCATATATCGAATATGGTAATCGTATTGGGTAAATATTGTCGGAATTTCGTACAGATCAATTTTACGGGGTGAACTGCATAATTTCTTAGATGGGGAAATGGCAACTGTATTTTGGGGAACTTTTATATAAGCTAACAAAGATGTCAGCTGCTACAATGCTTTAACATATTTTAACCCTAGTCTCGCTTCTTTGGCTTTATTCGATGCGCCATAATCTTGTTTGTTTTTGTATTCCTATTATTTATGTTTGGTTGACTTAAGTAGTTTCTTTGACTTTAATAGAGTCACTGAAGATGTTCCGATGTGTGCAACGAAACGTCTGCCTGAAATAAATGTCGTTTTTCCATTTACTCAGGAGTTTTCATTTTTCTGATATATATATATATATATATATATATATATATATATATATATATATATATATATATATATATATATATATATATATATATATAAATATATATATATACATATATATATATATATATATATATATATATATATATATATATATATATATATATATATATGACCCAGAATAACACTAAGGAAATGAAAATTGCTTCCAAGTAATTTCAGAACCTTTTTGATAATAAAGACGTAAATAATCGCAATCACATTGAATTATTCTTAGTGATTTATCCTGTCATTATTTCGCTAAAATAAATACACATTAAAAAAATTCATATAAATGAATATAAAATGAATATAATAGACAAAAGGAAGCGAAGGAGAAACAAGAAAATAATTCGAAAAATAAAAATGATTAAATAAATGGGCTGCGAAATGGGAACTATGCTTTATTAAGCTAAGAGTAAAGAGAAATTTCAGTCAATTAATTTCACACTGATAGAAAATATTTGAAGGTAGAAAGATATTATTGCTTCGATTTTGGACTAAAACGAGTTAAAACTTTTTTCCCTTTTTTTCACCTATCAACCTAAACAGAATTACAAGGAATAGAGTCTATTCACGGTGTCTTATATAGGATGAGTTGGTGAGTTGCAAGGATGTAGTGGTTAAGGAAAGGGAAGTTGATATAAACAAAGAAACGATAGAGCTGAGGGAGTTACAATACTCACCGGCTAGTAGAATAGCAGACAGGAAGTGAATGATAAAACGGACAAGATGATTTGATGCTCTCTCTCATCATCATACTCTTGTTGTGACCTATGAGGGAATTTCTGGAATTACCTTTCCTGGGCTCTCTGGTGATGTTAATTCTGAAAGAACCTGACCTCCACTCTTCTTTACATTATGTACCAACGGTTTTTGTATTATCGGATTTGGGTGACCTCTTCCAATTACTGAGGAAGGGTTATTTTCGACAGAAGAAAGAGGATTAGAGCGTCAAAATTAAATGTTTAGTCAAATTCTGTCGGGAGGTTCATAGGGGACATCAGTCTCAGTCGATAGTTTTATTTGGAAAAAAATTGATTACCACCGTGCAAGTTTGTTCACCTCACTGGCTAGTCGATGAGCGTGTTCTTGCGCCGACCAGGGCCTATTAATTGTATTATGTGTGTGTATTCAGTAAGCTTGCCTACCATAGCACTAAAATTTGTGTAGAAAATAATTTACAAAAAAATAACAGGAAACGCTTTGGCCATGCTTTTTGCCTACTACTACTTCAAGATCTTTGGGTAGTGTTTCAGGATGGTATATAATCCTAGGCAGTAGTTTTACTAAATGAGCAGAGTGAAACAAATACAAGCGGGATCGTGTGCTGGAAGTCGCGTGAGTTGGAAGGTTGGCTGATAATTGACAGCCTGATTCGACGGGAGAGTGTTTGTATAACCATATGGGTAGAGATTTTGAGAGCGGGACATCGAGGCTGAAAAACGGTAGGCTTCGAATGATTAGTGTATATTTATTCAGGGCAAAACCTTTTTAGGCTACTATACTTTTTCGTATAGGAAATTTAATAGAACTAATCAAACGTTGTACTTTATTTTAGTATCTTTATATCATTATTTAAAGGTGAGCTTAGATTCAAGCGATTATATATCTCACTATATCTGTCAGGCAGTCGGTCCCGTTTTTATCTTTTGGGGGGGATAATAATATTGTAACTATTTAGCCGATTTTATCGAAGTCTGAATATCTTATGTTGATATACTCGTACATTCTCCTCCAAATGATATAATTACCCCCGTCCTCCCAAGATTGGCCAGGGAAGTATTTGGTTTTGGCAATAACATCATAGCCGAGTGGATACGGCGTCGGCCTCCGAACGTCGCGCTACCGGGTTTGATTCCGAATCCTGGCATGAGCGGACACAAACGTCAGCACACGAAGAGATCTGGCTACCGATTGGTGGACGCGCTGTGCTCACCCCGTTTTCCGGTGGGTAGATCTTGCACCTCACCTCACACATAGCCAATCACAACAGTGCGTTCTTTCCTCTCCCACCTTCAAAGCACAACACACACACACTCTTTTTGCCATAGAATCCTGATGATAGGTATCTTTATCCACGTACCTCTGACGCGGAGCAGGTTCCTCTCCCAAGGTGACGAAGGCTTCCACAGAATGCTGTTTAGTCTCAAAACATAATACTTCCTGGCACCTCTCCCCAAAAGAGGATGTGCCCCTGGGTCCCTCCGAGCCGACCAGCAATTGGCATACTGACCTTTATGTAATTTTTTTTATCCGATCGGAGATCCTACTAGTATTATGGAAGGTTTGGCGCTGACTCCCTAACTAAAATCATAACTATTCTGTGATTCTAACGAAATTTGAAACCCTTATGTTGCTTTGCATTTTCTGGTAAATAATATAATTTACAAAGTCCTGCCAAGGTTAGCCAATTGATGCGCGCATCAATATTTACAATGATGTCGCTTGTAGTTCAGAAGGGTTTCAATTCCTGTCGACTATCTGGAGGCCAAATTTTCCATAATATCTTTAAAGATATTGCCTTCATTGTGTTAAATAATCACCTGCAACTGCTAACAATTTGGTGGTCTCTGTTGATCAACTGACAGTTTAATTATAGCCCTCAAATTCTATATGAGGTAATTCAAGGCCTATGGTCTAAAAATTGAATGTTATTTTCAGACAAGAGGTATTTTTAAGGTTTTTAAGAAAATGTGGTGTTGAAGCACGTTTCAGTACCATTTTGAGTTCATGGCAGTGTTCTTGGGATAATGCTACAGTTCTATATGATGATAATCGTTCTCATACATCGAGGATGATGATATGCGTCACTGTGGGTACGACATACGACTAGTGATACCACTTCCATATTCCTCATCCTCATAACTAGGGACCTTGCAGAAGATCCAAGCAAGGAGAATGGAGCTTCATTAAAAAGAACCTTCGGGTCCATCTCTTTGATGAGAAGAGCCTCCAAAATCTTCAGGCGGCGGAGATCCGAGTTTTCTTATGAGGATGGTAGTATTTTTAACAAGGAACTTTCTTGTAATAATTTAATGTTGTTTTCATTATATTGTGCTTAGATCCCATTTTCTTGCAAGTGCATTGCTAAGCCTCGGCTAAAGAGAATGATATTCATACCTTTATATTGGTTGTTTTGATAATGTTTAGAGTCTTCTTGGGAGCAGGCAAATTTGTAGCTTTTAGGATGGATTCTTTTTCACCGAGGTTGTCTTCCATTAGTAGGTTGCCGAGGTTTTATTTTTCTAATATATTCTTAGAGATAACTTATTGCATTTTGGGGGATAGTGTAACTTTTTTTAATGTTTTCTAGTATTCCTTAGTCTGTTTAGGGGGAATTCCTCATTTTGTTTTTGCAGGAGGATGGTATTATATCTTTTTCTTTTAAATTTTCTCTTGTATCTCGAACTTTGTGTTGAAAATATTTTTCTGTAATTTGTCAAATTCTCTATTGGAATAGCCTTTGTTTGTTAAGATTTGCTGGGATCGTAAATATTCTTCATTTTTGAGCTATGCATGTGTAGGCTAGCTCGGCACAAAGAGTCGTTCACATGTACGGGCTGGCAGCTGAACAAAGGCGCCTTGAGATATGTTATAGGGCGATTAATAAAAAGTGGGATAGTGTAACTTTTTATTATGTTTTCTAGAATTCCTTAGTCTGTTTATGGGGAATCCCTCCTTTTAATTTTGTTGTAGAGTGGTATTATATCTTTTTTTTTTTAATCTTTTTCTCTTGTATCTCAAACTTTGTGTTGAAAATATTCTTCTGTAATTTGTCAAATTCTCTATTGGAATAGCCTTTGTTTGTTAAGATTTGCTTAGATCGTAAATATTCTTCATTTTTGAGCTATGCATGTGTAGACCTGCTCGGCTCACATGCACAGGCTGACAGCTAAACAAAGGCCGCTTGACATATGTTATGGGGCGATTAATAAAGAGTGCGATTTACGTTTGACTGGGTTTTGACTAATGGCTTGCTAAGTTGCAGTTCAAAGGATATATAAAGAATAATACCCAACTATAATTTATATATATATATATATATATATATATATCTAATAAAAGGGAGCAATTTATATATATATGCAAAAGAGGTAAACAAATTACTTAATAAAGGTAGTTAAAGGAATTATGTGAAGATTAACGAGGTAATCTTGGGATGACCATACAAGATCACTTTATCTTCCAGTGCGGGTGAATTGGAAGGGGGTTGGGATGGAAGACAACGGCGCCGGTCTTCAAGAAGATACTTTGGGGATCCTGACGGGCAGGACTCGAAGATGGAGGTGGATTACCTCCTGATGAAGAATGAATTTTTTTCTGCTCCAGAGAAACGTAATCTCAACTTGAAGCAATTCTGCAGATCGGAATGGAGTCTTATTCAAAAAGGAACAGGAATCTTCAAAGGGTGGTTAAGATGAGAGCACCGCCCAACTCTCCGGAAAGAAGGGGGCTTGATATCTTTTCTCCGAATATGTGCCAAAGCTTAACGAAGGTAGATCTGCTGGTGAGATCTTCGACGAGGTACGACTCGAATACAGGTTACAGGGCTTCACAGAAAACAGACAGGCACTCTGAACGGAGTGAATGGAGGGCTTTGAATCTCCTCAAGAAATGGCAAGCTTCGAGTTATATAGCCAGGTGGCTGGTCCGATAGATGCCTCAGGGCCTGGCGGTCCATAGAGAATTATTGGCGCCAGCCTATTCAAACACATTTCATGATAACGATTCGGTCCAGACGGTGAAACTTGTCTAGTGATATGGTAGTAGGGGTGATGTGGATGCGCACGGTGTTATCGCAGGGAAGGGGGGGATAAGTGGCGTTCGAAAGCAAACACAGCTGTGAGGGGTGATCCAGCGAGGGACTGGTTCTTTCTCGAACTTTCTAGAGTTCTCACGCTAGGCGCACGTGGTCTTGAAATAATAGAGGGGTATTACTGAGGGTGCTTTCTCTCACGGTGGTCATTCGAGGGCATCCCCTCACAATATACATAAACAAACGACATTGGTATTCAAATAATACTCTGCTGAGAGTAAAAGTAATACAAAACAAAGGGGAAGGCATTTCCTACCAAATGCTCAGGTAAATTGTCGGTGAAAACTTGTATATTCACTCTGTAAAGCCGGATCTCAAATAATCTCTGAGGTTAACTAATAAATCTCAGTTTGAATATCATATTTTTATTGGTAGATAACATTTTACCTTCAACGAGAAACAACAACGGTACCAAACATACTTCTCTGAATGACATTTTTGTGTGCTCTCTTTAAATCAGATTTCCATTTTCTTGTCCAACTGCAGATATGTGATCTAAATATTATTGAATATTTTATTAAGATAATAAATCTTCAAGCCATGAAAATATACCAGAAGTCCATTTGTGATCTTCTAATATTTTTATTTTAATTTTAAAACGGTCTATACTACGAGTTTTTTAAAGAATGGGGAGGCGTTGGAGCCACCATAAAATGGGGAAAATTATGAGAGGCAAAGCCCCTTTCAAAAACTGCTAATATAAAAATTAAAGAAAAAAAGATAATATTAAAAAAATGGGAACAAGTGACGTCATCAATAAAAACAAAAGACGATCGAAAAGCAAGCCCCATGCAGAGGCAAAACTTATTTATTTTGTTATTATGTATACCAGACACCATTAGATAGCGGTTCACTTGCATTTGTGGCCTAGAAGTCTAAGTATTCAAAGATTGTTAACTTTGGCTTAGAAACAAATTCCAAATTGGTACAAATGTGATTCTTGTTGAGATAGATAAAAGCAAGTTTGGAAAATCAGATATAATAGATGTAGGGAAAACACAGGTATTTAGGCATTAGACGAGTATAGAAAAGAATTTGTTTGCCTATATTGGACCTTTCAACAGATACATTATTACCAATATTACTAAAATATAAGCAACAAGTGGAAAGCCTTCAATTCATTAACAGTTAATGATTCCTTAAATTTCGTTTACACTCAAATTGGAGCCCACACGCTAACTATTGCAAGAATGTGGAAGGCTGTCAACTCTTTGGTATTGCGTCACATAATAAGAAGGAACTTTCTAATAAATACTTTGTCAGATATTTATTTAATCATGACGTTCCACCTAATAAAAGGACGCATAGATTTTTAAAAGCTATACCCCATTTATATTCTCTTGTAAATCAAAGGTAAGTTTCATGTTTGATTAATTATAAAACTAGATATTGTTAGGTTAGGTGAGGTAAAGTTAAGTTAAATAACGATAGGCTAGCTAGGAAAAACTAAAAAAAAATACATATTGGCACATTTCAAGAGCTTTGATCAAATCTAACCTCATTTTTTCCACACGAACGGAAGTCTGGTAAAATCAGTACTTCATTTTTTAGACTTTTTATACATTTGACAAAGAAAATGAGGTCAGATTTAAATGAAAAACAACAACTTAGGGTCCCCTCGGTTAATTGTCACAAAACTTCAACATAAGGGGAAAAAACAGTGCGTTCATTATTTATACAACCATAGTCTCAAGGCTAAAAGTTTTGACAGTAATATATATTTTTATTTTTTCATTCGTTTTTAATATTTTCGTGAGAGTAAAAATTATTGTAATATTTAAATAATTGAAGGTTTATTAAAAGACTGGCATTTAAAACATCATAGAAAACTACATACCTTCGCAGAATCCCAAATTGTGCTGTGGTCTGCTCCTTTAGGAGATGAGTTTTAGTTCTTTAAGCTTTTTTTTCTATCAAAAGGGTAAAATAAGTAAAAATATGGGTAAAAGGAAGATGTTATGGAATTTTATTATTTTGGGTAATAATTTATGTGTGAAGACATTTTAGAATCCTTTTTAATCCGAGAAATATTTCGCTCCAAAAAGATCCTCTGCAGAATTACCTAAAATGCAAGGAAATCGTTACTAACGATATTGCATCATGAAATTCAAAGTTTAGGATCATTAATTATTTTAAAAATACTGATTATACTCCTGTGAGGATGTCTTCTAGATGCCCATGAGCTTCAAATGAACGCGGATATTGCCACCTGGTAAGGTCCCAACTCAATGAGTGGGTTGCCTCCAGTGCTAAGCTTCAGTGCAGACAATGAAGCGGGAACTTATCGAAAAAGATCTCTAGTCAAGAATGGCTGTAAAGTAGGTTTACCTCACTTACTTAAAAATATTTTACGTATAGAATCTACTTTTCTAGAAAATATAGAGGTTAGGTTGATAATGACTGCCACAAAGGGATATTCTTTTATAAAACGTCCTTCTGCTTGTTTGGAGCTTCTGGAAGATCCCTTGTTAGGATAAGAAAAAGAAAAGTTCTCACGAGTCCCGTGTAGCCACCCCGGTAAACCATCCTAACTCTCTATGAGTGGAACTGCTTCTCACTTAATGGAGATAGACCAGTAAATTTTTTGGCACAAATCCCTGCCATGAACTCCAAATGGTGCCAAAACGTGCTAGATCAGCAATGTTTCAAGACAGTTGAGACAAATTTTCCGTAGGATAACTGTATTTATCAGAATCTTGGCCAACCTTTTCCCAAAAGAAAGCAATATAAAAGTTCTGAGCTTAAAATAGTAGTAAACTTTCTTTAACCTCGCCTGGAAATTCGCTAGATTTTAACCTAATTGAGTTATTTTATGCGCCAATCAATCTGGCGAGTGATTTAACCTCCGGTTTTCAATGGTAAGTCCTTCGGGAAGATAAAATGAGGCATAACATGGTTTCCGAGAGACCCATATACCACTATAATCTTAGTCGAATGATCAAACCCTTTCCCCAGCACTGTACTCTCGTCAGATTAACAGGGAAGCACTCAGAGATCTTAGCATTGGAGTTACCGAGCTGAATTACAAGCAGAAAAGCTAATACTTTCCAAATATTTGAAAATTGATTTCAGACGATAAACGACTGAATCTACTGAGATAGAAGGAAGAGAGAACTGGCAGCAGCATACTGTTAGAAATGCATATTTAAATACAGTTATTTGCCTCAAGTTAATACAATCTAACGATGCGAAAAGCAGAATTTTGAAAATTAGAACTTTTTAAGGAAAACAGCGGAATTTTTCAACGAAAGAGCCTAAAACACATTAATGTAAATAGATAATTAGGTTACATCTGCAAATTATTTACTTTAAAATTAATCCTCATTTTTTTCAAAATATCTAAAATAGTCTAAACTTAATACGATGGTTCTTTTGTTTAGCGTATAAGACTAATACGTTGTTCCTTAAAAGAGAGTCGTACCGTCAACAACTTGGTAGAGAAAAATCTCTGTACAGCTTATCGTACCTCTAACTTCAGTTAGTACCATAAAACACAACTGGAATTCAACTAGTTCATCCACCTCTGCATTGTTCTGGTCACCCTTTGATCTTAACAAACTAGTAGCTTGAAAATTTACTAGAACAGTATGTGATGAACCATAGTCTACTCTTACAGGTTGGAGAGTGTAGGAAGATCTGGAAACAAGTCGAATTGAAGTTAGCAAAAATATAATACGCATAGCGACGCGTAGGTATAACCTGGCTTCTCGTACTCCAATAAAACGCCACTTCCAAATTAAACTCACTCAAAAGCTCTCTGAGCGTTTGCAAATAACATTTAAATAGACTGCCAAAGTTCTAAGAACAAATCCTTTGGTCGGATGAAAGGAAAATAAACACTTCGGTCGCAATTTAATGAGCAGTGTTTGGAGAAAGAATTGTGCAGCTTACGCAACAAAGAAAATGATCCTTATAAATCAAATTTACTAGTGGATCAATCATGGTATGTGGTTGATTTTGCTCATCAGGGTTTAGAGGAATGATGGTAATTGAAGGAAGAATGAATGGCAAAATGTACAAGGGAGTTTCGGAAAAGAATTTGTCATCTAACGTTGGTGCACTGAACTCGAAACCAGGGTTGGCTTTATAACAAGACGATAACCCCAAGAATGCAGTGAAGCAAACTAAGAACTGGTGGCATACAGGTCGAATTAATGCTTTAGAATGGTCAAGTCAATTTTCTGACCCGAATCCCACCGAAAATCTGTGGAGGGAATTGAAACTCAGGGTTAAGAATAAGAGCCGGGTAGAATTTCTAATTTAAAAAAAATATGCTTGGAGAAATGGAACGAAATCAACACCTGTAGAAAGATCGTAGAATACTACGCAAAGCACTTAAGAGCTGTAATTAACAAAAAGGGTTGTGCAATCAAGGACAAAACATGTTATATGAATGTGTTGTAAGCTTTTGCGTAAACAATTTCTTTATTATCCTTATAAAGATTTTCCTAGTCACCGTTTCACTTTTCTGATCATTTCATATTATTTATTTCATAAAATTCCACTTTGTTTATAATTATTTACATGCGTTAACTCTAAGTAAGTAAATTTGCATTTCTAACAGTGTGTTGTAATGTTTTGCGGCCCACTCTTATATATAAATTATGACAATTTATTTAGTATATATTATTTTATATATGAATAGATTTAGAATTTGTAAAGAAGTATAAGTTTTTATTTTTCTGGTTAATTTTGACAAAGTTTTCATTTAATTTTCGCCACAAAAATGTCTAAAATTTATATCGATAATTTTATCATTAATATATTATCCAAATGATATTATATTAATTTTTTTACCAAATTTCATTAACGCTTGTTTTCAATTTTTCAGATATCGTCATCTGAAACTTTGAAAGCATGTACTGGTATCTTTAATCAGCTTCCCACCCTCCTTCACCCGTGATCATTATGTTTTCTGATTGCTCAAAATCTATTTTGGAACGACAAAGCTTCATTTCTTTTTCCAAGGCTTAAATGTCATTTTAAAAGATATAAAAATTCTTGAAATACAGGAGAAATTGGTATCAAGTGGTTTAAAGAGACCGGTATACTACGTGATTAAAAAGCAGAGGACAGGCCAGAAAGTCCTCAAAGGCACTAGATTATGCAGTTCATCAAAGTGACATCTCTCAAAAACCGACACCTTACCTCTCCAGAAATTTCTCAGCAATTAAACAGAAAACGTAGAGACAGAGCGTGTTGGTTAAGCGAAAGCAAAGGAATATCTGGTATCCTTAGCAATAAAGCAAATAGGTTGAATAAGGCTAAATATCTTTAGAACTGGACACTAATGACTGTAAATGTGCTCCTTGTACTGATAAGGCCAGATTTGAACATTTTTGTTCCAAATGTTGGACTTTATTTAAGGAGACAAAATTTGGGGTAAAGGGCTACACAGTTTAATATGTCTACGGTGAAGTGAACAAGGAAAGAACCTCCAAACTCTCATCTGAATAAAACAACAATAATACCATCATTTTTCTTTAAGACTGCGATCGCAAGCGACTACATATAGTTAAAGCCGTCCATATATAGCAAAGAAAACAAACAAAAAACAGCAAAATAATCTAAAGTAGTTTTCCTCTCTTCTGATTGTTTGAAACCTTTTCGCTTAAATTCACATGCATTTGTCTCAATAGCCACCTCTTTGGTCATTCAACTCCTTTATACACCCTCACTCTACTGTCTCTTGGTAAATCAACTCTTTAATAGGGAACTACAAAAAATAGTCTGCATTATAATAAGAAGATATTTATACGCATATTCTGAGATGCAACCTCTTTTGAAAGTAGAAGAAAGGAATGCACTGAATGGAGAGATCTCCTATTTTCTTTAAGAGAGGTAGTATTCTCAACGTAGTGTTATTTTTATTTTGCTTTAATATGCCTATTTATGTCTTCATTCTATTTTGCCGTCACTACATAACTTGGTCACCTGAAAACTTTCAGAGGCACTGGTTGTAGATGTAAAAGAGCTCTTATATGAGATCTATTTAATGTGCCTGTAGAGGGAAATTAGTTCGGGGCCACGGATCCTAAACAAGTTGCATAACTGTTGATACGACTAGAAATACACTGATGAATCTAGCGTTTTGTGTACAGGTTATTGATGACCTACATCCTGGTAGGTATAAAGTATGAAGAAGAAAATAGAACCTACTGAATTTAACAAGTGAGTTCCCATATGGCTAAGAGCGAAAAGTATGACAGGAAAAACACCCAAATTCGTAGATCCAAAATTTTCTGACCTGAAAATACCTATAATTAGAAGCGTAAAGCCCCTGTCAGATTGACATTTATTTACTTGGATAACCAGGACATGGAGATTCGCCTTTCATCAGTTGGAAGTTGGCTAAAATGAAATTTGCACACAAACCGGAATTCCTAAATGAGAACAAGAGATTAAACACCTGACAATCAAGTGTAAAAAAATACAGGTAGAGAGATAGAGCTATGCGTATGGCTAATGAAAAAATGTAGAGTCCAAAGGAGAAAGGGTGACCAGAGTTTGGCAAAGGTAAATATAAATACTCAGATATAGAATTAACAACATACTTGAAAGGATCCTATGCTAATATGTAATGAAAAGCTGGTCTACCGAACGGTAGACGAATGGACCTCACATTACACTCGATGTATACTAGGGCTATCACGTTACCAATCAATTAAGTGATCCCTCATTTCAGAATTTGCAGATCTTTTGACTCAATTAAGAGCGTCTTTCCTACAGGAATGGACCAATGCAAACAATAATGAGAGCAAAAACTAACCTCAATAAATGATTACGAACAAAATTTGGATATAAGTATCAAAAGAGGGAAATTTATAATTGTCCCAATATTTAAGATCTAAGCCAGTAGATTATAGTGGAAGAAGAAAGATATGGATGCAACAAAGGATGCTAAATAGTTTGATTAGCGAAAAGAGATCAGGTTACTAGAGACATGTAACGGAGATATTTAATAAATGAAAGATGGTACTCTAGGTACTCTTTAGTTTTCGAACACTTAGAACGAAAAACAAAAGCAAAATCTACAAAGCAATAAGCCAAACTTCATTACTAGACCCTATTCTAGCTATTTGCGCTATCTCTAAGAGTAGGCTACAGAGCTGAAGAGGATCCAAAATAAAGCACTTTACTTATAAATTACGAGAAAGACAAAGCCTAATAGCCAATGAGTATCGCACAGAGAAACAAAGTTTAAATTCCTTAGCAAAGTTATAAGGAGAGAAGTACGAAAATAAGTGAAAAGATACAAGAGGAGTTGGAAGAAAACTTCACATTCAGATAGAGCACAATCCTGAATGTCACATCAACTTTTCCCAAGCAATGCAGCAATATTGAAGAGATAAGCGGACAAAATATTTAATTAAATGAGAAAATACGATTATAGAAAGAAAATAGGGTAAAAATAATTCTACGAGCAACTTGAGAACAATAAAATAAAACTGAAATATGACCGAAATAGAAATTCGAGACGATTTGAAAGAAAGGAATGAAATAAAACCGGAACTGGCTAACAGAAAATAAAATAAAGTATAAATCTAATTTAGAATCAGAAAGATTTGAAGAACACAAATAAAGGGACGGAAAAATGCCAAGAATTATCCAAAAATACAAGAAATTACTAAATATATGTAAGTAATTCCCCTGGAGTAAATAGCAAGAAATAATAAGTTATAAATGCTACTAACATTTTAACGCATTATAAATATCGCCAATCTATAATGAAAAAGAGACCATGCAAAACCTGAAACACAAAGCTTATATACATACTTAATTTGGGGGTTAATTTTAATACCTTGTCAAAGTATGCCTGTGAAGACTCGCACGTGCAGATAGCCGACCCAAGGCCACCTGCGATATGCTCTGGCGCAATTAAAGGATTGGTGGACTGACTCCTTGATTCTTATACAGAGTGCAATTTAAGGTTGACCGAAATTTATCAAATGGCTTGCCAAGTTGCAGTTCAAAGGATATTTAAAGAACAAGACCCACAAATATAATTTTAATATAAAGAATAAATGAGGCAATAAATATATATACAAAAAGAGGAACAAATTACTCGATAAAGATAGTTAATTGGATTGTCACAATTTATAATATAACAGAGTTAAGCAAGAGCAGCAAAATTAACGTTAACTTGAACAAGAGATATTACTTATGATTGGGCGGGAAGTCAATTCAAAACTGGATGCTGGTGATGATTGACAGGGTGTAATCAAGGGATTACAACACAAGGTTGTATACCTTGAAGCGTGGTGGTGATCTGAGGATTATTCCGATGGGGGCTTCCTCTCACGCTCATTATTCTAGGGCATCCCCTCACACGCCCCCCTTTTCGAAGATGTCATTTTCCTGATACGTAGAGGAGGGAAAATGGCATCCCCAAACATGGTAGGAGTAGTGTATGGGAAAATTGTTTACTTGGATCTACAGGTGTACAATAAGAGCGGGCATTTTAATTGGAGTCGACACAGCAGTCACCAAATAAAAGAAAAACTTTCGTTTAATTCCTAACGCAGGATATATTTACTAGTGAACAAAAATAAATAAATAAATACAGGAAATTGTTTAATGGGAGTCACAAAAAAAATCAATTTAAATAAAGATTCATTATGAAAAAGGTAGTGGAACCATATTCAATACATAAAAAGAAAAATACAACGAGAATAAAAAAATATATATACAAGGGACAAATATGTACAAAGAAAAACAAATATTTACAAGGAAACCAAGAAGCATAAATGTACACAGTTAGTACAGAGTTCTAGGATAATTAAAAAGGGGCTAGTACACAGAATCGATTATATATACAGTACAAGGCTTAACACAATTTACTTTGCAGCGGGAAGATCCTCGACCGGATTCCTACTTAGACAGTCTGCAACACACTTTTCTGTCCCTTTTATGTACATCATTCGGAACTAATATTCAATTAGAAGTAAATTCCAACGCATAAGTCTTCCGTTTTGGCCTTTACAATCTTTTAAATAAGCCAATGGGTGATGATCGGTTTCGATCAAGGACTCTTTGCCTAACAAATATGTTTTCAATTTCCTCACGCTCCAACACGATCGCAAGAGACTCAAGTTCTATTACCGCGTAGTTCCTTTCGCGTGATGAGATCTTCCGGCTTGCGTACGCAATGGGATAACTATTGCCATCTTCATACTGGGGTAGAACAAAACCGATGCCTTCACTTCAATCATCCGTTCCTGTTCCAGACGGTTTGCTCGTGTTCGGGAGTCTCAGTATGGGAGCTGACGTTAGTTTTTCCTTCAGCTGATGGAAGTGGGCGGTCTCCTTTTGGTTCCAAACGAGGGGCTCCGGGGAACGTTCTTTTAGCAGGGAGTTAATAGAGACGCTAAAGCAGCGAAATGCGGGACATAGCGTCTGTAAAAGGATGTTGATCCGAGAAAAGAGCGTAATTGTTTTATCATACGCGGAATGGCATGTCGCCGATGGCCTTCACCTTTTCTTGCTGGGGTGCCATTTGATTTTCACTAATGTGGAAAGCAAGGTATTTAATGGTGCCGTAGGCAAAATAACACTGACTGGGGCCTATAGTAAGGCCGTCTTCACGAAGCCTGTTCAACAGGGAGCGTAGGGAGATTAGATGTTGGTCCCATGTGCGGGTGGCCACGTAAGCTTTATCAAAGTGAAAGGAAATGTCATTCAGCCCATCCAGTATCCGACGCAACTTGCGATTATTGTTACTACAGGTAGTAACTAAACCTAAAGGAAGAGGCCTAAACTGCATAAGGCCTTTTTCTGTCGGAAATGCGGTGTATTTCCGGGCATCTGCATTAAGGGGGATTTGATAGTAGGCCTTACACAAGTTTATCTCTAAAAGAAACTTAGCTTCTTCAAATCCATGTATGCTCTGGTCTATCAAAGGGATAGGTTTCAGCATCTAAAACTGTTACGGCGTTCTGTTTTCTATATTCTACGCCCATACGAAAAAACTGATCTGGCTTTCTGACCATAAAAATGTGTGAGCAATAACCCGACGTGGAAGATTCAATGATCCCTAATTTTAGCAAGTTTTCTACTTTTGCGTTGAAATTAGGACCCAAGGAACGGGCAAGGTGTATGTTTTAGAGCAAATAGGCTCCTAGTTGGTTAGGGCTATATCATGCTCAAAATATTAAGATAACCAGGCTTCTGGGAAATTACATCCGGCAATTCAGACAACAAAAGGGCCAATTGCGTCTTCTGATGAGGTTCCAGCTGGGGATTTAAATTGAGTTCCTGGGCGGAGCTTTCAAGGGAACTGGGAAGCGAAGGGAGAGGATAGTTGTTTGTAGACTTAACACATACGGTTTCAATTAAATTAAGAGGCTCCAAGGGATAACAGGCTTCAATTACTGCCTCTTCGTCGCAGGCAATTATATTATTAATGCAGGCGCGGCGATGGTAGTGCTTAAGCATATTTACATGAAACATTTTTTCCCTGAGGGAGTCTATATTACGTAAACCACGGGGCCGCGTGCTTCTAAGATTGAGAAGGGACCTTTCCATTGGAAAAAGAGCTGATTTGACTCCGTGGTTAGGAGGAGCAGCACCTCGTCACCGGGCTTGAATCACCTTTCTTTTGACATAACGTCAAAATAAGTCATATAATTTTCTAAGATTAGGTCCGTATTTTTGTAAGCTATATCAGCGAATTCTTCGAGCGGTTCCTAAGGTATAACAGGTAAAAATACGAGGATTTGATCTCATCCAGGCCCGGATTGGAAAATATTTCATTGAATATGCTAATCAGGTCTCAGACGTTTCGGCCATGCAAAAGCTCGAAGGGGGCAAATCCTAAAGTTCTGTAGGCGATTTTTCTACAGGCAAACAGGGCAACCGGCAGATATCGATGCCAATCTTGGAGCTGAGCATGGCATAAGTTTTTTAAAGTGGTCGTCAGAGTACCATGTAACTTTTCACAGACGCTGATGTCAGCGTGGTGAATAGTAGAGGTGAATAGGGGCTTGATCATAAGGAGCTTGCCAACGGATTCCATTAGCTCAGAGGTGAACTATCTACCTCTGTCAGACAAGATATCCTTCGAGAAGTGGACGCAGGAAAAGTTAGAACTCAGGGCCTCCGCAAAGGTCACGCTATCTATCTTTTTAATGGGAACCGAGTCGGGGAATCTCGTTTCAAAAACAACAGAGTAAAGACGTACGATTGCTCTTCGCTATACGGGGGGTGAATTGGTCCAATTAAATCTATGGCCAGTCTAAAGAAAGGCTCCAAAACAATTGTGGTCTTCTGTAGTGGGACAGCTGGAAATCGTCCTTTTTCGGTAGTCTTCTGACAAATGTCATACGACCTGCAAAACTCAGCAATTTCTTTGGCATTACCGGGCGAAAAGAAATAACGGAAGATTTTCTGGGATGTTTTATTTTTGGCTAAAACGACCAGCCAGTAATTTAGCGTGGGCGAATCATTGGGCTTGGGGAACATGTAAACAGGGAGTACATAACAAGCGAGTTGGGGTTTTATCCTCAGCCGAACTGGAGCAAAAAAGGAGTCCGTTACTAATGAGGTAGGCGACTTTCCTTTGACCACGGGGAAATACTCGTTCGTCATTTCTCACCTTTTCCCACAAGGGCTGGAGGGTGGGGCATTCTTTCTGAGCGGTTACAAAAGTTTCGCTTTAAAGGGCTGAAAATTCTAGGGCATAAGGGGGTTCTAATGGCACGGTGAAAGCATTGTCCTTTAGCGCCTGGGCCCTCGTGATGACGAGCTGTGGGTTTGGATTAGGGGAGAGCTGCGAGCTCTGGACGACCAACAAGGCGGATAACTTAATTGGGGCTGCTATCACTTCGGCCCAACTAGTAAAGTTTTTATATTCGAGATAGCAGCGGACCACGGGGAACCGATTTGCACGTCCCAAGTAGTCATGGACTACTACGAATTTATCGTGGTTGGGGCCCACTGGAGGGAGCAACTTTCGTGAGACCACGAAGCAAGTACAGGCGGTATATCTTGCGAGGGTTGACACTTTGCAACCATTAAAATTTCCGTTTTCGAAATCATTTAACCGGGGGAGCTTTTGGTGAACAGGAAATTGACTTGCTGTGCCGGAGTAATACTTGTTGGAGAAGTTGCTGACATTTCAGGGAGAGCGGGTGAATAAGAGAGAGTGGCACTTATTTGGTGGATTTGCTGATTAGGAAGAAAATGGAATTTTGAGTTTTGGGGACAGTTGGCTCTTACATGACTAGGACCACCGCAGGATAAACACACTAGGGGCCTTCGAGGTTAATCCGACGCTTTGGGATTATTTATGAGGGGCTTGATATCCCTTGATACCCTGAAGTAGTGGTACTTAGGTTAAGAGGGATCATGCACCTTTACAAACTTGGGCGAGTTCTTTGGGTGAAACCTGGAGAGGTTAGCTTTATTTTGGCTGATGGGGTATGAGGCTTCTTCGGGCCTTTCGGGTATAGTGGTGGCTTGACGCGTGCAAGTCCGCTTCTACTATACATTCATTGAAGGAAGACAAGCGTCTATCTTTCACGAATGCGTGGGTTTCGAGGGTAATGCAGCCGTCAACTGATCCCGTAATATGAAATCAAATAGGGACTCGTAGTCGTGGTTGACTTGGCCTGACTTGAACCAGAATTGAAAACTCCCCTTAAGGGTGAATTCAAATTGCGTTAGGTTGGATAATAATTCCGACTTGATGGTGTAGTAGTCGTGGGTGGCTTCGAGGTGAGCAAATTAAAAAATCCCGAAGGTGGGTATTGAGGAGGGCGAGTAGTCGAGTGACTACTCAGCTTCAATGTCCCAGTGGTTCATATCTAAAGTTTTCTCAAAGTGAGGTAAGTAGGCACTGAAATCCTTGCCGTCCTTAAACACTCGCAAATTTATGGATTGGGATGAAGTATTTAGTCTTCGAGCTAACGTAAACGATTTCCAAATGATTTCTGTTAAGCTCACGCTCATGCTGACGATTTTTTTCCCTTTCTTCCATTTCTCTCTACTCTCTTTCTCTTCTCTCTGCAACTGCTCTTTGTTCTTTTTCTCTTTTTTCTTCAGCTTCTCTTACCTCTCTATTTACTGCCCTTTCATTTCTTTCTTTATCTTGAGTATAGGCAACTAGGTCCTAGCCTGACCTACCAAGGAGATCTCCTTGCTATCAGAAACGCTCAAATCACGATATCTTGCTAGAGTAAATGCACGTCTGGCCACTTGGCGCGTCCAAGGAACTCAGGGAAAAGATTATGGGGCTCTTACGATCGCAATCAATAAAGAAAATAAAATAAGTGATAATTCAAAAATTGATCTCTATATGACTAGTAATTATAGGCCCTTTAATCCTGCACGGGGATTAGTAAGGGTTTTTAGGGAAGATCGTATCTAACAAAAACACACACAACGAAAATAGGCTGGGAAAATATTGGTCACCACAAAAAAAATTATCAATCAAAAGGAAAAAAAATAAGAATTTGTTCCACTAGGAATCTTTGGATATACTTGACGAACTTGGCAAACTGGTGAACAACTTTACTGGAGGGAAAACTTAAAATTAAAAGGGATCCTTCAATACAAAATTTTCCCACACCTGACACCATATTTTAATATAATGATAATGATATATATATATATATATATGAAATGAATAACTCATAAAGTAGTACGTGAGATTCGCACTGAATGCAATGTCCACCAGGAAAAATGAAAAGGTGCTTTCAGGTACTTTCCTACTTTATTCAGTTCATTCTCAAAGAAAACTACCAGATAAAATAATATAATAAGGGTATATATAAGCTATTAAAAGATAAAGGACCGCTTCTAAAACAAGAAATCATCAATGAGGAAGTAGAAAAGGGATGGGAAAATTCACATTAAGATGTAGCTAAAACAGGTAGCAAGGTCAAACGGTGAGGCAAAAAAGACTCAAGAACATAGCTTCCTCTAGCCTGCTGGCTTCTTTACATATGTTACCTTAAAAAAGTTATGACTGATACCGTTTTTTTGGCATTTTACATAAAATTTCGGAAAAAATGTTCAATTCCACAACCGTCGTCAATGGTGTCTGAAGAGTAAGGTTGCTATTACTCGGTTACTCTCCGCACAGCATTAATTAAACTTTGTACACCTCTTCTTTTTCTTTTTTCATGCCAAAAGGTTTCACCACTTCTTTTTGTCTTCTATTCTCGATTCTGTTATTGAGATCAACCATTAATACTCTAATATAATGAGGTTTTTACTCCCAGATTTAGAACCTATTTAAAAAAAATAATATTACATCTCGTCATCTGCATGACTCTTAAACTTCCATATATAAATCGCTTCCTCAGCATGTTTCCCCGGAAGGACTCTATGTGACAAATATCCTACAACAAACTTAGCCAGTTTGTAGGCGATCTCAAATAGTATTTCTCGTTAGTATCCCCTCTTTTTACTATACATAAATTTAATTTCCTCTACTGCACACAGTTCAACACCAGTTCATCTTGTAGTTAAAGAAACTCAATTGATTATTGAGCTCTACCTCTCTCCACTCAACAAGGGAAAAGAAAATAACTGACCTAAAAGTTAAGAATCGAAGTGGAAATGAAATAACTGCAAATAAAATTATGAATTTACAAATATATATGGAGTTGGAACGAAAGTAATGTCCGATTTTACAGTATATGTATATTAAATATAACAAAAATTATGAATGCAAATATATAATGATAAACAGAACCTCCTTTGCTTTCTAGAAGCTTATTATATTTGTCAATAAGCTTTTAAATGCCACGCCTGTAAGATTCTCTAGGTTTTCTCTCAAAATCTGAATCGAACTCGTTTTCAACTTTATCGCCTGATGTCAACCTAAGACCATCTAAATGGTTGTGTAATCTCTTAAACAAGTAAGAATCAGAAAGAGCAAGGAGAGTATTATATGGAGGTTGAAGCATTATTTCCCATTCGAGCTCTGTGAGGAAAGCCATTATCGTGATGGAAGATGACATTCATTTGTTGAGTAAGTAGGGTCGCGTTGGGCCCAATGCTGCTTTTAAATATGGCGCTAATTGTATTAGAGATTTTCATTAATTTTTTGAGGGATCTCTAATAGTAGCTAATGGACAATTCCTTCAACATCCTACCATACACTCAATATATAATCTCTTTCGGATGAATGCCTCATCTCGGTTGTTGACAATTTCTGCTTCCTCGACTAATCCAGAAACGGTGGCGTTTACCATTATGATAAAGGACCCGATTTTCATTACAAGTTAAATTTTTTATATACAGGGATTATAAAATTTGGAAATCTATTAATTTAAAAATTTATGCTGTAATTCCTACTGCCCCAATCGCGTAAATTAGTTATCTCCTACAAACTCGAAAATCAAGGTTAATAATTGTAATGTTGCTTTTAATTCACATCTTTCTCATTCAGATAAATTGTAGTCAATGTTAACATTTTTAATTTATTTTATGTGTGTACTCATTTAAGTATTTTTTACTATGCTGATTCACTATTTTTCATTTTTAATTCTTCAGTCAAACAATGTTCTATTTCCACATATTATCTATATTTGTCTAGTTCTAAAGTGCAAGTTATATTTGTTGGTTTAAATTTATTCTTATTGGTTTACTTTTCGTCATATTATTTTACTTTGACTCATTTTCTCTTCCTATTTGACCTCTTTTTCTAGCTAATAGGTTGTTGAATGTAGTCTAATACACCTGTATTAACCTTTTATTCATTGTCTGTAGCCACTGAAGATCGAACAGAGTTTGTTCAGAAAAATCCAGCATAATAAATCCTGAACTCTACCATGGTGTATGTCTTCATTTTCCTGCTATATATATATATATATATATATATATATATATATATATATATATATATATTGATTGCCTGCTTCTTCATTCACCTTGAGGACAACCTAGACCCGTTCAGCGGGTACCTGCACCCCAAAGCCCTGCTGGAAAAACGAGCACTAATAGTTTGATATCTTGTTGTTTTTTTGGTAACACTTCAGATTCGGGGCGCACGGTAGATGGCGCTGTTAGTCGGATACAATTTTGGGCTACAGCATATCTCTTATGACGTCAGATGGTAGTGTCAGATGTGACAATCACTGCGTTATATTTTTTTGTTCTTTTGGGTATTTGTAACTCTTAGTCTATTATTTACTAAATATCTGCGCTCTGCTCGTTTATAGTTTTTTTATAAGTTAGGTAAGGTTTCTTGATTTTTTTTTTTTTTTTTCGTAATTTTTGTTTACTGCGAATGATAACAGCTTCTTACTGGCAACATCGTAGTTTATAAATAAGACCCATTTTGCAAATGTTTTCTTTCGTTATTGTGTTTTCGTGCTCTCCATGTGCTTCTTTGTTATTCGAATTCGGGTTTACTTTGTATGATCGCGAAAAACTTTTAGATTATCTAGAGGCGCATAAACTAATCAAGAAACCTATAAAAGTAAGAATTGTTTGTTATTAGTTTAGGTTTTTCTGCCAGTAAAAGCTGTTGGAGAGAAAAAACCCCCAGTAAATTCAAGGGGACTGCTCGTGGTGGAGATATTACTCCAGGGAAACCACCCTGCGATGATCTGGACGACGCAGCCCCCCAGTATATACTTATATACAAAAAAATATTACGCCGATATTGTTCATGCTGTAGCCCAAAATTGTAGCTGACTAACAGCGCCATCTACCGTGTGCCCCGAATCTGAAGTATTACAGTTTTTTGGGGTTAATACGGCGAATTATCTGATAATTTCTCATTCTGTATATGCTATTCGCCTTTTGACATTCAAAGAAAGAGATTAAGGTTTTTGCGGTTAGTTTATGTAAAGCATTAAATGAAACTGCCGGCTGCTTATCGAACCCTAGGGGACAACAAATGCGGTTGTAGGGTGCCTTAAACGGCGGGTTGAGTCATTTATTACTTTAAACTAACCTTTCCATATGTTATTTATTTTTACATATAAATATATATATATATATATATATATATATATATATATAAAACCACGTTAATAGGACTAATTTCATATGCGACCCAGGTTTCGACGGAGACATCTGTCATTGTCAATCGCTAGTGAACAAGTGAGATACAGAAGTTGCTTAACGTAACAACACACAAATCAATGGCGCTAAGGTGGATTATGCGGAAATGTGTCGACATTTTTGAGAAACGGAAGTATGAATCTTCTGCTTATTACGTTATTAGTATTGAATTGGCCGTCAGAAGTATTATAGTTGGGAATTTCTTTTGTAAGTGCCGATTTAATTAAGAGTCGATGTATATAATTTTGATACTTATAAACAATTTTAGCATTATCAACATCAATTTGATGATTTTCATTGGACATATATAGAAATAAACTCGAGGAGAGGGCACCACATCGCATATCGCATTTATGTTCATTCATTCGATTTTTTAAAAAAAACCTTACTTGCAATGACTTTCCGACATCTTTTACCACAGGACTCTCTTGATTCCCCGCAAAATGATGTGATAATATTGTTCCATTCGTTTTTCAATTATTCATAGAGTTTATCTTGTGTCTTTGGATTTCTCCTTCGCAGCCCATTTCCAATAATCTTCCAAACATTTTCTATAGTGTATAAATGGAGACTTTTAGGGGGCCTGTTCATGAGATAAACCCATTTATTACTTATAAAATCTTTGATCCTCTTCGTACTGTGGTAGGGAGCATAGTCCTGCACGAAGATAGGAGGTTGAACTGACAAGGATCGGAAATGTGAACGAGCATGTTGTCTAAGAATCTGCTTTTAGATTTCAGCATTGCCATTCCATTATAGGCAAATAAGTGGGCCAAGACCACCAGCAGAGATCATTCCCAATTCCATTACACGGCCTCCTCTATATTTCATTGTCTTCTTCACAAATGCACGAGGTATCCTTTCGCCACATCTTCATTGGCCGTACATCCCGCCATCCGAAGCATTCACATTAAACTTCGATTCATCGCTTAAATGAACCTGCGACCAGTGTTCTTCGGTCCAAACGACATGTTCGTGACAGTAAGGCATGCGTTACAGGACATGCCTAAAACGCATGGGGGAGAGAATTTGACGTTATCGCAGAGGGGTAGGGCAAGGTGCGTCCCGAATAAGCAAATACAGCCGGGTCAATCTTGAAAACCAACTGCATGATGGATCATTTGCAGTGGCATAGCTCATCGTTTGGGATAATTATTTTTTAATTTAGGCCACTTTTTTCTTGGTTGATACATTATGAGCGCTTTTTATTCAGTATATTCATGAGAGATAGGAATGAAATTTACCTTAAGGGGTTCCACCATCAGCCACACACGAAATACCCCTAAAAAAAGTTTTCTCACTCGCAGGCAAACTCCTAAAGTTACCATATCAGCAGTTTTAACCTTTTAAATTACACTTATTTTAATTTAGTGGGAAAAATCTACATAATTTCTTTTTATGTAGGTGCATTCACTCTTTCCTTCAGCCTTCATATGCAAACTCACCAATTTAAAACCTAAGCTTCTAAAACTATCTTATTTGGCTGAGCATTTAATGGAAATTTTCCGAATATATTATAAAGTTAAGGTATTATAAAGTTAAGTACTGGTCCTATAAAACCAGCAATTGACTGCTATATTAATTATTATAAGTTGAGTTTGAATAAATATCTCGGATAATGAAATACGTATGTATCATAGAGAATTCACCTAATTCCAGATAAGGGAGCTTAGCAAATAGTACAAATACATCTTTAAAGGTTTAAAGTTCTAAAGAGAGCCCTTTTAAAAGTTATAATATGTAATTGTAAAATAATATAAATGAGCAAATATTTGGCCTACTCTCTATCGATCCCGTAATTAAATAAAAATTTATCCAATGATAATCCAAACTGAAATGTACAACTGAAGGTACACTTCCTCAACCTTTCCTCAACTGAAGCCAAGACCGGCAATATTTCTTACCTGAGGTGATTGCTGTTTAATAACCAAGGTGAGGTTGTTTAGGTTAATTGGTTCTATTATATAAGTAACAGATACGAGTATTTCCTAGTTTACACTGTAAGAACAGATTACTTTTTTTAAAAAGTATAAATCGCAGTTATGTGTTTCGTAGGTTAGATCAAATTGATTTTTTTAGTTATATGGTTTTTAGTACACGATAAGAAGGTGCATGCTGCGTTATATTTTTTTGTTCTTTTGGGTATTTGTAACTCTTAGTCTATTATTTACTAAATATCTGCGCTCTGCTCGTTTATAGTTTTTTTATAAGTTAGGTAAGGTTTCTTGATTTTTTTTTTTTTTCGTATTTTTTGTTTACTGCGAATGATAACAGCTTCTTACTGGCAACATCGTAGTTTATAAATAAGACCCATTTTGCAAATGTTTTCTTTCGTTATTGTGTTTTCGTGCTCTCCATGTGCTTCTTTGTTATTCGAATTCGGGTTTACTTTGTATGATCGCGAAAAACTTTTAGATTATCTAGAGGCGCATAAACTAATTAAGAAACCTATAAAAGTAAGAATTGTTTGTTATTAGTTTAGGTTTTTCTGCCAGTAAAAGCTGTTGGGGAGAAAAAACCCCCAGTAAATTCAAGGGGACTGCTCGTGGTGGAGATATTACTCCAGGGAAACCACCCTGCGATGATCTGGACGACGCAGCCCCCCAGTATATACTTATATACAAAAAAATATTACGCCGATATTGTTCATGCTGTAGCCCAAAATTGTAGCTGACTAACAGCGCCATCTACCGTGTGCCCCGAATCTGAAGTATTACAGTTTTTTGGGGTTAATACGGCGAATTATCTGATAATTTCTCATTCTGTATATGCTATTCGCCTTTTGACATTCAAAGAAAGAGATTAAGGTTTTTGCGGTTAGTTTATGTAAAGCATTAAATGAAACTGCCGGCTGCTTATCGAACCCTAGGGGACAACAAATGCGGTTGTAGGGTGCCTTAAACGGCGGGTTGAGTCATTTATTACTTTAAACTAACCTTTCCATATGTTATTTATTTTTACATATAAATATATATATATATATATATATATATATATATATATATATATAAAACCACGTTAATAGGACTAATTTCATATGCGACCCAGGTTTCGACGGAGACATCTGTCATTGTCAATCGCTAGTGAACAAGTGAGATACAGAAGTTGCTTAACGTAACAACACACAAATCAATGGCGCTAAGGTGGATTATGCGGAAATGTGTCGACATTTTTGAGAAACGGAAGTATGAATCTTCTGCTTATTACGTTATTAGTATTGAATTGGCCGTCAGAAGTATTATAGTTGGGAATTTCTTTTGTAAGTGCCGATTTAATTAAGAGTCGATGTATATAATTTTGATACTTATAAACAATTTTAGCATTATCAACATCAATTTGATGATTTTCATTGGACATATATAGAAATAAACTCGAGGAGAGGGCACCACATCGCATATCGCATTTATGTTCATTCATTCGATTTTTTAAAAAAAACCTTACTTGCAATGACTTTCCGACATCTTTTACCACAGGACTCTCTTGATTCCCCGCAAAATGATGTGATAATATTGTTCCATTCGTTTTTCAATTATTCATAGAGTTTATCTTGTGTCTTTGGATTTCTCCTTCGCAGCCCATTTCCAATAATCTTCCAAACATTTTCTATAGTGTATAAATGGAGACTTTTAGGGGGCCTGTTCATGAGATAAACCCATTTATTACTTATAAAATCTTTGATCCTCTTCGTACTGTGGTAGGGAGCATAGTCCTGCACGAAGATAGGAGGTTGAACTGACAAGGATCGGAAATGTGAACGAGCATGTTGTCTAAGAATCTGCTTTTAGATTTCAGCATTGCCATTCCATTATAGGCAAATAAGTGGGCCAAGACCACCAGCAGAGATCATTCCCAATTCCATTACACGGCCTCCTCTATATTTCATTGTCTTCTTCACAAATGCACGAGGTATCCTTTCGCCACATCTTCATTGGCCGTACATCCCGCCATCCGAAGCATTCACATTAAACTTCGATTCATCGCTAAAATGAACCTGCGACCAGTGTTCTTCGGTCCAAACGACATGTTCGTGACAGTAAGGCATGCGTTACAGGACATGCCTAAAACGCATGGGGGAGAGAATTTGACGTTATCGCAGAGGGGTAGGGCAAGGTGCGTCCCGAATAAGCAAATACAGCCGGGTCAATCTTGAAAACCAACTGCATGATGGATCATTTGCAGTGGCATAGCTCATCGTTTGGGATAATTATTTTTTAATTTAGGCCACTTTTTTCTTGGTTGATACATTATGAGCGCTTTTTATTCAGTATATTCATGAGAGATAGGAATGAAATTTACCTTAAGGGGTTCCACCATCAGCCACACACGAAATACCCCTAAAAAAAGTTTTCTCACTCGCAGGCAAACTCCTAAAGTTACCATATCAGCAGTTTTAACCTTTTAAATTACACTTATTTTAATTTAGTGGGAAAAATCTACATAATTTCTTTTTATGTAGGTGCATTCACTCTTTCCTTCAGCCTTCATATGCAAACTCACCAATTTAAAACCTAAGCTTCTAAAACTATCTTATTTGGCTGAGCATTTAATGGAAATTTTCCGAATATATTATAAAGTTAAGGTATTATAAAGTTAAGTACTGGTCCTATAAAACCAGCAATTGACTGCTATATTAATTATTATAAGTTGAGTTTGAATAAATATCTCGGATAATGAAATACGTATGTATCACAGAGAATTCACCTAATTCCAGATAAGGGAGCTTAGCAAATAGTACAAATACATCTTTAAAGGTTTAAAGTTCTAAAGAGAGCCCTTTTAAAAGTTATAATATGTAATTGTAAAATAATATAAATGAGCAAATATTTGGCCTACTCTCTATCGATCCCGTAATTAAATAAAAATTTATCCAATGATAATCCAAACTGAAATGTACAACTGAAGGTACACTTCCTCAACCTTTCCTCAACTGAAGCCAAGACCGGCAATATTTCTTACCTGAGGTGATTGCTGTTTAATAACCAAGGTGAGGTTGTTTAGGTTAATTGGTTCTATTATATAAGTAACAGATACGAGTATTTCCTAGTTTACACTGTAAGAACAGATTACTTTTTTTAAAAAGTATAAATCGCAGTTATGTGTTTCGTAGGTTAGATCAAATTGATTTTTTTAGTTATATGGTTTTTAGTAGACGATAAGAAGGTGCATGCTGCTTTTATTAGTATTTTTTTAATGTGTTTGTATCTTTTTTTATATTAGTGATTGTTTCGTTTTTTATTCAATATTCTAAGTTAAAAACCAGTCACCAAACCCAAAAGCTTTGAAGCTCTATTCATTAGACGAATCTTACATATGAAGATTAATTTATCCTCTTTCACATAACGATAAACCCTTCCACTAAAATGAGTGATTTGATTATGTAGATTTAGCAGATACTGGCAGGTATTGATGCCATTCTTGGGACTGATCATGGCATAACTTTATCAGAATGGCCTACAGAGTGCCATTCAAATTTTCACAGACACCGTTAGCGGTGGGGTGAAAAGGGGAGGTGAACAAGGACTTGATCGTAAGGAGCTTGCCAACGTGTTCCATTAGCTCAGAAGTGAACTGTCTACCTTTGTGAGACAAGATCTCCTTCGGGATCTCGTTGAAAAAACAAGAAGGAGGACGCACTAGTGTCCTTCGCTAGACGGGGGTGAATTGGACCAATCAGATCTATAGCCACTCTTAAAAAAGGCTCCGAGACAATTGGAGTCTTTTGGAAGGGGACAGATGGTATTGATCCTTATGCTGTAGGCTTCTGACAAATTTCCTACAATCTGTAAAACTCGTAAGACTCTCTGAGCCAATTTATTGTGAGTGTAATGACCAGCCATTAATTGATCGTGTGCGAGTCGGAGGACTTGGGGAAAATGGAAACAGAGGATATATAACTAGAGAGTGGGATGTTTATCATCAGCCGAACTGGAGGGATAAAGGAGTCCGTCGCTAATGAGGTAGGCGAATTCTCTTTGACCACGGGCAAGTTTATGTTCGTTACTTTTCTTTTTCCCACAAGGGCTGGATAGTGGGGTATTCCTTTTGAGCAGTTGCAATAGTCCCGTTTTAAAGGGGTGCAAACTCAGGGGCAAAAGGGGATTCTAATAACATGGGAAGAGCAGTGTTTTTTAGCGCTTGGGGCATCGTGATGGTGATCTCTGCGACGGGGTTAGGGAAGAGCTGCAGGATCTGGCCAATCAACACGGCGCAGACCATAGTGGAGGCTGCTATCACTTCAGCCAAAACCAATGAAGTATCTGCATTCGAGATAGCAACGGACCACGGGGAACCTATTTGCACATCTTAAGTAGTCATGGACTACTGCTAATTTATCGTTGACTGGGCCCACTGGAGGGAGCAACTTTTCATATACGACGAAGCAAGTACGTCCGGTGTCTCTTACGAGGGTTGACACTCTGCAACCATTAATACTTCCATTTTCGAACTCTAGCCCACGGGGAGCTTTTGTTGAACAGGAAATTAATTAACTTGCTGTCCAGGGGGACTGCTTGTTAGGGAAGTCGCTGGCATTTTAGGACGAGCGGGTGGATGGAGAGAGAGAGGCACTTATTTGGTGGATTTGATGACTAGGGGCAGAACGAAACTGGGAGTCTTGGAGATAGTGTGTTCTCACGTGACCGGGAACACCTCAGAAAACAAATTATTGGCCTACGATGGTAATCCGACGCTGGAGGATTATTTATGAGTGGCTTAATATCACTCTATTCTGGCGGGGGATAGTACTTGTGTTTAAAGTGACCAGGTACCTTCGAAAACTTTGGCAAATTCTTCGGGGAAAATTATGGAAAGGTTAATTTTACTTTTGGGAAATGGGGGATGATACTTCTTGTGGTCTTTCAGGTAAAGATGGTGGCTTGATGCGTGCAAATCCGCTTCTTCTATACATTCCTTGAAATATGTCAGGCGTCTGTCCTTCACGATTGCGCGGATTTCAGAAGGTAGGGCAGCCATCAACTGATCCCGTAAAACGAAATCAATTAGGAACTCGTAGTCGCGGTGGACTTGGGCTGAGTCCAACCAGAACTGGAAAGTTCTCTGGAGGCTAAATCCAAATTGACACAAGGGATGGCCTGGAATTATTCTTGCCTGGCGGAAATTTGACCTATAGTAATTTGGATTTATATTAACAGCCGATAATAATTCAGACTTGAAGGAAGAGTAGTCGAGAGTAGCCTCGGCCGGGAGCGAAATAAAAATTTCTCGGAGGATAGTATTAAGGAGAGGGAGTAGTCGAGCAACTCCATCGGCTTAATATCCCAATGTTTTACTTCGAAAGTTTTCTCAAAATGAGTTAAGTTGTCGCTGAGATTATGGCCCTCCTTAAACACTGGAAACTTCACCCAAGGGGTTTGGGGGATTCATTTCTTGCGCTGATTGAAAGGGTTTCCAAATGATTACCTCTAAGTTCACGCTCATGCTGACGAATTCTTTCTCTTTTCTTTCTTCAGTTTCTTTTTGTTTTCGTTTTACTGCCCTTTCATTTCTTTCTTCCTCCTGAATATATGCCACTAGATCCTTGCCTGACAACCCAAGGATCTCTTCTTGTTGACGGAAACGTTCAAGTGAGGACATCTTGCTGGTGTAAATGCGCGTCCAAGGAACCTACGGAAAAGATTATGAACTTTCACGCTTGTATCAAAATCCTAACGGAGATTTTGTTACGCCAAGATTGTGCGCAATGAAGAAAATAAAATAAAAAATAATTCCAAACTTGATGTCTATGTGACCAATGATTATAGGTCTTTAATCCTCCATGGGGATTTGTAGAGGGTTTTAAGGGGAGATCGTCCCCCCAAAAAAAACACACACAACGAAAATAAAATTGGGTGAAAACGGTTACCACAAACAATGCTCAATAAAAAAAGAGGCATACTGGTTACTGAACAACTTAAGTTGTTGGTACCTTGGAAAGAAAAAGTTTTTTTTCAAACTAAAATATAACCCATCTTTACCTGTCACCAGATAAAGATAAGGATGATGATTTAAAATCTGGGGGGGAAATACAAAAAGTACCCAAATATACCTGACATAAGAAATGTAAGTGAACATCTGTTTAGTGACTTCAGTATCCTTTCTTTAACCAACCCCTTGGTTGCTACAAAAAGAAATGAGTTTTCTCAATTTAAAAAGTTACGCAGTTTGAAACATAACTTCTTACGTAATGTTCCCTGTGCCTTGTAAACACCACTGCTGGAAGCCATCTACAACAGGCTCAGAAGAAAACTACATCAACTTAACTGCCACCTAACAGAAAAATTAAATCGCCTAATAAGTGATAGTGTAAGGAACAAAAATTATCATGAAAATTGGGTTGTGAATTTATCGGATGAATCAATTCCTACAGATGTGAAGAGGGCCTTAGGATATGGATTGTCGTATTCATTAAATAAAAAACCTCAAAGTGTCGACATGGCTACTGCTTTTGCTAGATAGGAAAAAATAAGAACATAACTCCAAACCACATAGACATTGCAAAAGGTATTGTTTATTCAGTAGTAAGTAATATGTATACAAACTTACACAATTTTTCGAAAAGATTTAGATCAGCACTTAAATCCTTAAAAATGGACCAAGAATTGCACATTACAAAAGCTGAGAAATATAACACGTTTGTAAAAAAGAACAGAACAACCTATTTGGAAAAAATGTCCACCTTATTATCCGATAGGTCTACATACCTTCCGTTAGGTATGGATCCCTTAGATGACGTAATTAAGTGTTTCAATAGAGATGTAAAAACCACTTTAAAATAACACAAATCAATTGTGGACTCTGTCTCTTCTAGTGGCTCTTCTTTACACTATTTGTGTTGGCTAATAAAAAATCATAAACCAGGGAACCCAATAAGACCAATCATAAGTGTCTCTGGTTCAATCCAATATAAACTCTCAAAATACTTAGTAAATTTACTTTCCCCTATCTTAGGAAATATATCTCCTTCGCATATAACAATTCCCTTGACCTTTGCAATAAATTAAGCAATATGAGAGTAACATCAGTTCTGGGACTGGTCAGTTTTAATGTCACCTCATTATTCACCAAAATGCCCATTGATGACTTATTAGACTTCCTAGCCTTTATTTTGAATGCTTATGACCTCCCTTTACCAACCAATGCGATCTTTGAGCTTATTTGTTTATGTATTCAAAAATGTAAATTTAGTTTCAATGGCAAATTCTATGAACAAGTGTTTGGTATGGCTCTGGGTAATCCCTTATCTTCCTTATTGTCAAATTGGTATATGGAATTTTTCGAAACTAGGTTGATCCCTCCTCTTTGGTCTATTCAAATTGTTTGGTTCAGGTATATTGACGACATCCTGGTAATTTTAAACAACAGTTTTGACATCGGTAGTTTTGTTTTAATCATCAACTCATTGGTTCCGTCAATTAAGTTCGCCGTATAAAAGGAAGTAAATAAGAGCCTTATATTTTTGGATGTCCTAATAATTAGGGAACCACATAGATTTAAATTTACTGTTTATTGGAAACCGACAAAAAATTTATCTCATGTCATTTTTATTCAAGTCATGCCAAAAATATAAAAACTGCTGGGTTTTTTTCCATGTATCTTACGGCTCTTCGAATATTTAGTTCCGACTATATCGAGAAAGAATACACAAAAATTGAAGATATTGCTACTAATTTATGCTACCAAAAGTACTTTCTAGTAAAATGTATGAATATAGCCCCCCAAAAATTTCAGAATTGTAAATTAGAGACAATAGAACCTCGTAAAAACCTATTAATTTTACAATATCATGATAATTTTATGTCTGTAGTGCCTATTCTAAAACAACTTAATATTAAGGTAGCCTTTAAATACAATTTTACATTTAAAAATCCCGGAATAAAGCATAGCCCAAATAATGATAAATATTTAATTTACCGAATTCTATGTTTGGATTTTAATTTATTCTATATATGCCAAACTTCCAAAAATGTTTCCATAAGGAGCCAACAACACAAAAATGAAGTAATTAAGGGTTATCTGAGTAATGCCTTAGCTGTCCACAATTTCAAGATGGGACACCGAATTAACTGTTCAAAAACTCATACTATAATCCATAGTAATGCTTTTAAAAAGAGAAATACCATGGAATCATTTTTAATCTCTCACACAAAGGAGAGTAATCTCAACATTACCCCAGGGCTGTTTTCGCTTGATCCAATTTTATAATTTTTTCTAAAATCCGACTTATCTGATAGGATTAAAATGTGGACCTCATAGGTAAATGTGCTTTGTATAAATGCTGGGTGTCTTATTTTTCCTACTATTGAGTTTGAAAATGTCGAATAGACGAAAGTACCTATTCCAATCTGCCTTCATTCAGTTTCCTTCCGTGGTACATATTCATATTTATAGTTATCACGCACTAACTTTCGTGATATTTCCCATTTATATATATATATATATATATATATATATATATATATATATATATGTCGAGGTATGCCTGTGTAGACTAGCTCAGCGCTTAGAGTCTAACACAAGCACGGGCGGAGAGCTGACCAAAAGCGACATGAGATATGTGTGGGGCGATTAATAAACAGTGCGATTTACGTTTGACTGGGTCTTGACTAATGGCATGCTAAGTTGCATTTCAAAGAATGTATAAAGACAATATCCCAAAATATAATTCTAATATATATATAATAAAAGGGGTAATTTAAGATATTACATCCATTTCTTATTAATAGATTTTCACAAATTTGATTTCTGTGTTCAGTTATTCTTATAAAAATAATTTTGGGTATTTAGAATTCGCTGAAAATTAAATGTTCAAAACCATCGCCTATGTCTTCATATTCCTGCTACGAGTAAGGTTCCCAAGGAACGACTACATCACTAATATATATATATATATATATATATATATATATATATATATATATATATATATATATATATATACAAAAGGGGTGAACAAATTACTAATGGTAGTTAAATGAATTAAGTGAAGATTAACGAGGTAATCTTGGGAAGATCATACATTATCGCCTGAGCTTCAAGCGCAGGCGAATTAGAGGAGGAAATGGGGAAGACAACGGTGCAGGTCTCCAAGAAAATACTTTGGGGTATCCTGATGACCAAAACTCGAAAATGTGCTTTGATTACTTCGTTATGCAGAATGAGACTTACTCTGCTCCAGTTAGACTTACTCTCAACTCGAGACGATTCTGCAGATCGGCAGAGAGTCTCAGTCTCGAAATTACGGAAATCCTGAATGGGTATTGGAGATGAGAGGGCCGCACAACTATCCGGGAAGAAGGGGACTCGATAGCTTTCCTTTGAACTTGGGACAGAGCTTGACGAAGGTAGATCTGTTAGCGAGATCTTCGATGAAGTACGACGAAGGGTTACAGTGGTTTGCCGCAAACAGACTGCAGTCTGAACGGAGTAAATGGCGGGCTTTCATTCTCCTCGAGAGATGGTCAGCTTTGGGTTAAATGCCAAGGTGGCTGACCCTATAGAGGCCTCAGGGCGTTGTGGCCCCTAGGGGACACTTCGCGCGAGTCTAAGCAAACACATTTCATCATAACGCGTCTTTCCAGACTATGAAATTTGCCTCGCGATTCGGGGTTAGGTTTAATGTGGCTGCGTACGACGTTATCGTAGGGGAAGGGGGCGTGTTGCGTCCGAAAGAAAACACAGCTGTGACGTTTGATTAAGCGATGGAGCGATTCTTTCTCAAACTTTCTAAAATTATCAGGCTGGCTCACGTTGTCTTGAAAGAATAGAGGGGTATTTCCGAGGGTTGTTCCTCTCACGGTGGACCTTCAAGGTCATTATCTCACACATTCATATATTATAACCTCGGAGAATACCAATCTTTCGGGTAATTTGACACACGATTGATATATGGAGGTGTCTTTTATTGTAGAAATGCTCGCAAAGGGACCATTTATATATCCATGTAGCTCTATTAGTAGAATCATTTAGCTGCCATCCACTTTTTGAAGGTGTTGAGTCTATAGTCACCTTACTCGGTTTCTTATTGTTTAGTTACTGCGCCGAAAATATAATTATCACTTTAGTGTTCGTTCTATATTTTGTTGCTTTATTTTTGTATTATTATTAATATTATTATTTTAGATAATGAGCACAAAATTCTTGTCGGAAAAGCCTAGCTACCATAAACTTTGAAAACAAGCTCCCACAGTACGGTGTCCATATGTCAAGTAAGAAAGAATAAATGCTAGAAAAAAGAAATTTAAATGTGTGAATAAATAAGTTCAAAATTATTAAAATCAAATCAATATTAAAATTATGAGGCAGTAGCACCTACCCTTAATCTAGCATTGCAACCTCGTTTCAAGATATTAAGATCTTCCTGCATAACTTCTGCAGGAAGATCATTAAACTGCTTTACCGTACTTGGCCAAAGGCAACGCTGAAACTGAGAAGTGCAGCAGCGGGGAATGCATAGTGCATGCGGATATTGTCTATCCGCGAACCTTGTTGTTCTAGCAAGAGGCAGGGGCTCAGGAATTAAAAATGATAGTGGCAATTCCCTACTGAAGTAGTATTTATGGAATATCGACAAACATGAAATCATCCGTCGATGATCCAAGTCATAGCTAACCCCATCAGGTAAAGGAACCTGCCTCCAGGTACAACGCTATCTAAGATAGACAGATCTCTGGCAGATGCCTATATCTGGACTGGAGACAATACTCAAGAATAGGGAAAACAAAGGACCTGAAACAAGTGGCATTAATATCTTCATTATTATAGATGTATGAGGCCTTACGTATAATACCAAGTTTTCGGGCAGCATTAGCAGATACATTTAAAAGATGCTTCTCAAAAGTCAAATGAGAATCATAGGTAATGCCAGGGATCGTTAGGGATTCTGACTCAGCAAGAAGTCTATCTCCAACACAGAGTCGAGGATGAGTCGGCTCATTGGTACGAGATTGACTAACTAAGAGGGTCTTAGTTTTACTTGAATTAAGATTCATACCCCAACGAACACGCTATTTCCTAATTTTTTTAAAAATCACGATTCAATTTAGACTCATAGCAACTTAGTTTCTCATTGCTGGAGACCTGACTACTCCAACAAGTGTAGTATCATCTGCATACTAAACAACTTTGTTTTGGAGACCTTGTACCAAATCATTTGTCTATACTAAAAACAACAGAGGCACAAGAACACTACCTTGTGGAACTCCAAACAGAACACGTCTAGGTTCAATAAAAACTGCATCTATGACAACACGTTGCTGCGGATCTATTAAAAAATCGTTAAGTAGTCCTAGGATGTAGCCGCTTATTCCAAGGTTTTGTAGTTTAAAAGCAAGTGCTTTATGGTTAACATGATCAAAAGCAGTACTAATATCAATCTAAACTAATTTAGATTTAATAACCTTGTCAAGATTATCTTGCATACTACAAGTCAAATCTAAAAGGGCATCACAAGTACCCAACTGCCTTCTAAATGCATACTGACTTATGCCAATAAGCCAGTTGACTCCAGGTATCTATACAAGGGTCTAGATGTCAGTTTCTCAGCAACCTTAGCGAGCACAGGAAGAATTGAAATAGGCCTGTATTGAATACAATCGGCAGATAACATGCCCTTAGGAATAGGCACAACGTTGCTCAATTTACGATTATCAGGAAAGGTGCTTCGTCTAAATAAAAATCTATATAATCTACTTAACTTAGATGCTAAATCGGTAGACATCATTTTAAAAAATAAAGGGAAAAATTTTTCAGGATCGACTCCGCCTCAACTGTCAAGACTGTCAAGTATATTTTTAACATCCCTTGCACGAAAAGCAAACTCAGTCAAACGAGGCTCAAGATGGAAAATATCAGGGAGAGGAATTTCTTTAACTGACTACTTGGCTTCAAAAGCTCTATGGAATGCACTAGTTGTTAGCTTTCTAGTTGGTAAAAGTAGTGGTGGAATGGTAGAAGTGTTAGAATTAGAAATAGCTAATTTTAATTTAGTCCGCCACAAAACCGGCTGACTGATTACTGCCAACTTACTCTTCAGATTATTATTATATAATCTCTCAGCCCGATGGTAAACTCTTTTGGCCTTACGCCGAGACTAAACAAAGATCTCAGAAGTTTTCTCGCGTCCGATTACGCCTCCATACATTAAATTTTGTTTGCTTATCATGGTAGGCTCTTCTACAGGATTCATCAAACTATGGTTGGTCGTTTGTACGAATCCTGATAATTCTACTGGAAACATGCCTGACAAAAAAAGTAGATAACATATCATTCACATTAGTCATTGGATGTGGGTCAGATATTGCATCCGAAATATTCAAAACTCGACAACTCTCTTCACAACCAACCAAATCAGTTCGAGATTTAAGCCAAACTCTTTTTTTATCGTGGCATTAAGGATATGCTGATTAACAACTATGTCCATTCTAATAGAACAATGATCTGATGTACCAAATTTTCACGGATCTTTGCAACTATCGCAGCTGGAGCATCTGTGTATACAAGATCAATTCTTTTACCTGAAATATGGGTGGGTTCCTGAATCATCTAGAGAAAATCAGCAGCAGTGCAAATTTCATACGCTGACCTACCATGCCGATCAGTTACATTAGAATTGAGCCATTTTTCATGCTTTGCATTACAGTCTCCACTAATTACAAAACAAGCTTTCCTATCTGTTGATTGAGCCAAAGCAAAACCATCGAAAACACAGTCATAAATAGAATCATCATGTCCTGGGTTACGGTACAATGCATATATATATATATATATATATATATATATATATATATATATATATATATATATATATATATATATATATATATATATATATATATATATATATATATATAATATATATATATATATAATATATATATATATATATATATATATATATATATATATATATATATTATAATATTTATTAGGTTAAGGAATAAGTTCTTGCGTTTTTTTATGTTGTGTTGATTTAAGTTTTGCTGACGTGATTTGTGCACATATTGAGAAACAATAATAAATAATGAGAGCAAAATTTGCAGAGGTTAGGCTATGTCTCTTAACAGCGTAGCCTATTACGTTTTTGCTTAAGCTACGTCTTAAAGTTGAGTAATAAGTCATTGCGGTTTATTTAAAAATTGTTAATTTAATTTTTGTTCTGTACCCTCAAAATAGAAAGTTAAGTGAAAAAAAGGCGCAATTTCGGCACTTGTTGTTATTCATTTCCAATCGAGACTAGAAACAATGCAAACGCAGCCAAAGCTCGTCGCGATATTTGTGCTGTATAAGGAGAAAATGCTTTATCAGAAAGGACAGCTCAATGGTGGTTTTCACGTTTCAAAAACGGTCATTTCAATCTTAATGACGAAGAACACTCTGGTCGCCCCATTAAGTTATATGAAGCTTGATTGAACGATCTTCTTCATGAAAATCCTCGTCAATCGACTAGAGAATTGGTTGTACAATTGGAGTGTGATAAGAAAACTATAGTGAATCGCCTGCATTCGATGGGGAAAATTAAAAAACTCTGTGCATGGTTTCTGCACACTTTAAGCGAAAGCCAAAAACTTCAACGCTTCACGATTGCCGCAGGTTTGATTGCTCTTCACAAGGCTACTCGTGATATAAGGACAGATTTCTTCACCGCATCATCACTGGCAACGAAAAGTGGTGCTTTTATGTCAAAATGAACCATCGAAAACAATGGTTTGGCCCCAATAAAAAAACACTTTCACGATTAAAGCAAGGACTTTTTCCACGAAAGATAATGCTGTGTGTGTGTTGGGATTGTGAAGGCATCATTATTTATGAGCTCCTTACGAACAACGAGATTTTCAATGCAGAACTATACGTTCAACAAATGTACTACAAATGTACTGACCTCATCGACGTTATGGAGTCCTTTTGCAACACGACAATGCTCATACTCACATTTCCAATATGACAAAAGACGCTATTCAAATGCCCTAATTGGGAAATCCTGCCGCATCCTCCATATTCGCCAAACTTCGCTTCATCGGATTTCCATCTGTTCCGATCGTTCTCCAACAATTTGCGTGGCGTTTCGTTGAATACTAATGTGGAATTAAGAACCTGGTTATACGAATTCTTCGAGTCAAAATTCAGTGATTTTTATTGCAGAGGCATCGAAAAACTAGTTGAACGTTGGGAAGAAGTAAATAACAACGGATAGTACATTATTGATTAAATTGCATATTGATATCAATTAAAATGAAGTTTTTCTAAAATTGTTAATGGTAATGAACAAATTTGATAAAAAAGCGAAGAACTTATTCCTCAACCCATTAATATTTTACAATTGTTTACTAAAATGAATCGACTATAAAGTAGCAGCTCCAGAAATGTGTATTGCTGCTGTGAAAAAATTCGCCAAATATTTATGGTATTGTCAACAGTAACTGCTTTATTTGTATTCATTGACAATCAAGCCTACTAAACATTATGAAACTATGCCTATTATAATGATGACTATATAAGAAAGATGTAGAAAACAAAATATATGATACGTTGTTGAAAGTGAATAAATATTTCATCCTTTTTAAAAATATATGAATCAGACTTTATTTTAGCAGAATCGATGTCAAGTTTCTCAAGATTTTAAATAAATACAAACTTTCTCGAATACTGGCAGCAACATAGAAAGATGAAACCAACGTCCATCGTGTTTGGAAATATTGAAACCCCGTCCACAAGGCCACTAAAAGAAGCCCCAGCATATTTCCTCCTACACAAGTTTTGCAAACTACCTCCAGCACCTCCAAAATACAACCTAATAACACGCATTATCATCACCTTCAACAAAAGACCAATGAATACTCAGCCACCAAACAATATTCTAAATAAAATCACTACATCGGACACATATTAGTCCTAACGCAAGTAATGTCAGTCCATTCCACATTACTCTCACAGGACAAACAGAATAAAGCTCATTACCTCACCAAGATGCACCAGATGGGACCAACATACTGATAACACTGAATGCCTTGACTGCCTGACCCTCAGATATGCACACGACAACTATATTATCTCTAACCTCAAGGACCAGTGGTCCCGCCATTACGACGTGGTAGCTTTCCTATGGGAAGCCCACCTCGAAGAAAAGGGGTAAAGGACTGAAAGGTTAAGTGAACGTCAGCCATTTCATTCCAACAAATGGGCTAAGGACTCTCCAAGACTGTTACACGGAACATGCTCTTGGGTACGATCCTGCCGCATTGTCTCAACATTGAGCGAATTTTATCACTTCTCTTTATTCAAGATTGCCTTTTTGTTCTCTTATTTATAAAGATGTCTAATACGGAAAATCGTTTGGCCACCTTTCGTCCTTTCTTCAGGCATTGTTTCCTGCTAATCTCCATTTAAGGACGTTGATGCTTTTACTGTCTGATTTGTGCTTTAAGGTCATATCTATTAATTAAGATTTCCCTATCATGTATCATTGAATGTTTCGTTGCGTTTTCTTCAATTTTTAATGTTCTTTGATTTTGTGTCCAAATTTATTTTCAATCAGTTGAGACTGATAAGGTAAAGTGATTATATACTTTGCGTCTTACACATAACAAATTCAGCTGACCAAAAGTCGCGTGCTCTCACTTATTCTGATTTATGACCTTACTACCTTCAAAATTTTCAATTACATGGCAATTATATCATTCGAAAGAGAATGGTAAACAACATAAGGGTTTTGAATTTCGTTAGAATGCGCTGAATAGTTACAATGTTATTACCAAAAAATAAATAAAAAAACAAAGACCGACCACTCGAAACCGACCGACATAGTGAGATATAGTCACCCAGGGCTAGTCTTGCACGCGACTAGAAAAACGTCCATAGAAAAAGAAATAGAACAATAAAAGTGAAAAATAATTTTGAAGGGTCTAATATTTATAACAGGTAAAGAGTGAAAAGACATGAGTGAGGGAGATCAAAAAGGAAAGAAATTGAGCAAAGGAAGGAAGTAATATAAATATAAACATAAATGTACACATTTACATACTTCGAAACAACAAATTACAGAAGAACTTGGAAGCCGCGATTTCTCTTTCCCGTTGGATTATTTACATACCTATGACACATATTTTCAACAATGGCACTCTCGCTTTTTTCGAAGCTACATAGGTTGTTTGCACCACCCTTTTCTCGCATCGCAAAGATCCCCACCCACCCCAACGCATTATTAAATGCACAGAAAGATCAGATTGAGAATTACTGGTGGGGAAGGGGAATTGTTTGGGTCGTGATTGTGGTTTTTCAATCCAACCAGCGTTGGTAGACCCTGTGTGACACGAAAGGGCGGTTGGCACCCATTTCCCATCAGGGTATTAGGATATGAGTACCCTTTTAGTGACCCCAGATGCCCATCTTTCGGGTTACAGATTAGAGGATAGATCGGGTATGTTGTACTTTAGAGGCTGAAAGGAAAATGAGGGTTGTATTGAAAATGTATATGTGCTTGCGGAGCTACCCAGCCCCGGGAGCTATGTTCCATCCTCTCCGCCAATGGGCGGCCTGAAGATGAAGCCGCGAAACGTCTTGAAGAAGCGCACACTGAGATCAAACCCCACCTCTGAGTCAGAGATACAACGCCGTATCCACTCTGGAAAGGAGAGCTCAGCTGACTAAGTGAATAATGCGCAAGATTCCCATCCCTAGGGATCGGGTATATTCTTCTAATTTCTTATTCACTCAATGATGATAACTTCTTTTTTTATGCACGAATGATCTTGGAATCTAAATTTCTAATTCAATTTAATATTCTCATTTACTCGAGAGAGATGGCTTGCATGCATAACAGATTTTTCATCCCCCAAGATACGTGATATTATTTTTAAACAAACTCACTTTTATCTATTTCTCTCCATATATATTTATATAGAAGGAGGAGTATGAAGACCCACGGAATAGCTCCAAACATTTATTTTCCGGACGTTCCGGTCATTAACAATGACCATCTTCAGGAGATTGAACTTTAATATGAATACAATAAATTTTTTAAGAATTAGATGACAATATTGCAAACATAGACCAAACAATTCAATATTTGTTACAATATGAAAAATAAGTCAAACTCAACAAGAGAGGAGACAGAAATAAAACCAGAATGCTGAGTAAGTAGCTAAATATAAGTTAATTTACAGATATATGATATTGAAAAAATATGTTAAAAACAGTTGAACGAAATAATCATTTAATATTATATGTAAATATAAGAAAAAAACGATGTTAAAAATTTTAATACCCTTCTATTATTTGATATTATAATTTAGAATATGCTTTCACAAATAATTATTAACAATTCTAAGATCTACGGGTAAACTTGTATAAAAAAAATAGGTCTGAGTATAATGTTCCCAAAATGGGAACGTTGGACACTACTGGAACCTTTTTTCCCCAATATTTCGATCAAGCTGGTTTGATGTGATATTATTTATTTAAAACTTGGAATATATTGAGAAAACACGTTTAGTGTGCCCTCTCTTCATAGATTCTGCATCGTTTTATTGGTAACTTGTTTCATTTCGTTAGTTTTATTCCATTTACATTGTGTTTATAGGCAGAATTGATTTTTATTATTTAGATATCCAACTAAGTGTAACAAAACCAAAAAATTACTAATATTTTAATTCAGTATACTAATGTCTCTCTGTAGGCATGCTTGTGTGTGGACACTTGTCAATACGCTTGTGTGTATGCACATGTGTATGTGCATATCTAAAGATCCCGTGCCCAACATGTGAATATTCACTAAAGTAAATAATTATCTCTAACTTCAATTTATGTGAATGCAGCATAAAAATGCTTACCCACTGAGTTATGCATTCATATATTTATAGTTTGTTTGGGTTTTTTACAGAATGAGGAGAGGGAGTCCACGATTTCGATTTCTCGATAATGCAAGATAATATGCTGAGGAAAGGAGTAACGCTGATATTGTGATTATTCCACCTGAATCTGGCAATGGGGCAATTGGCAGCGATGAAGAAGATTTCGACGATGATCTGAATCAGCAAAGTTTTCCTGAAAAAGTATTGGGGAGTTTATAGTTCATGCGTGTATTGATGAAGATTCAGATGAGCAAGTTGGGTCGTCTGCTGCTACAATTAGGTGGAAAAGCAGTGATAAGGTTGTCTAAATATTTGTAATGCACCTCAAAAGGTTGGAGAAAACTATCTAGGAAAAGATGTTTTCCATATTTTCTTTATTTTTTTCCGAAGACATGATAAGCTTCATTACTGAACAGACAAATTTATTTGCAAGACGAGATAAGAATGTTCCAGCTTTCAACGTAAGTGAAGTTGAATTATAGAATTAGAAATGTTCTAGGTTCGGTTCTTTTGAGTGGTTATCATTCTTTACCTTCTGAAAATTCATATTGGTCTAGTAGTGAAAATATGGAAGCTCCAATATATTCAAGAACAATGAGCAGGGATAGATTTACAAAATAAAAAGGCATATCCACATCGCTGATGACAACAAATTATCTGAGTCAAAAGTAGCTAAAATGCAGCCGCTTTTAGCGATGCTTTGAACAAATTGTCAGCAATTTGGGGTATTTCACGAATCTTTGAAGATTGATGAGACTATGATCCCTTACAAGGGATTACATAGTGCCAAACTATTCATAAAGAATAAGCCCGTTCGCTTTGGCTTTAAATTATCGAAGATGTGTGGTTCTAATGGCTATCCAGACAATTTCTCTATTTATTGCGGAAAAGAAGGATTTGCATCATTACCTTTAGGGTATCGTTACTGGATTAAAGTTTGGATCTTGTTCAAAACTATTCAAGGCATTTTTTTTTTTTTTTTTTTTTACAAGCCACAAACTCCTAAGTAACTTAACTCAGAAAGGAATTCGTGCTTGCGAGACAGTTTGAGAAAACAGGACAGGGCATTGTCCCCTCCTGAGCAACAAGGAAATGAAAAAGAGAGAGAGAGAGAGGATTTTATGATTTAAAATCAGATGGGCGTTAGTTCCGTCAAATGGAATGATAGTTCAGTTGTTAATGTTGCAAGCAACTATTACAGCATAACTCCTATCCAAAAAGTAGATAGAACAGTAAAATAGGTAAATAAAAAGCTATTACGCAACCCTATTTAATTAGCGTGTACAATAAAGGAATGGGCGGGGTAGACGTCTTTGATAGTTTATTATCTTCTTACCGACCGCGCTTACGATCTAGAAAATGGTGGTGCAATTTGTTTTCACACATTCAAAATATGTCGGTGATAGCAGCATACCGATTTTACCAGCATGTGAACCCTTTCACAAATATGACTCACCTACAATTCAGACAAGAAATAGTGAGAACGCTCCTTAAAATGGAAAAAGAACGATTACGGTGCAGTGGGCCGAATGCTCCGGCATGCATAGGCTCAAGATTTGATGGAATCAATCACATTCTGGCACCAGCCTTGCAAGGTAGATGTATAGTATGTTCAAAGAATACTAGCCTGCAGTGCGAAAAGTGCAACAAAAGAATGCATAAGATGGGATGCAGTGACATTTATCATAAGCGGTAAATATATATCAAATAGGATTTAATATGCACAGCTCATTTGTTTTATGGAAGACCTTTAACTAAATTCAGCATTATAAGTTTAGTATAAATGGAAAAGTATTGTTTTCGTTTATTAATGGTTATGAATTCACATGTATATTTACATCCAGTATATGTATTTATAGGCCTAAATTATACATAAAAAAATTATTTTCTCTTCACCAAAGTTGCACGATATATTTTGCTTACATATATATATATATATATATATATATATATATATATATATATATATATATATATATATATGTATATATATATATATATATATATATATATATATATATATATATATATATATATATATATATATGTATATATATATATATATATATATATATATATATATATATATATATATATATATATATATATATAAATAGCAGGATAAACTGATTAATGAGCATTATAATAAAATAAAAGGATTAGTTTGTTTCGTACTTACATACATATATCTACTGTTTATTGATTTTATAATTTCATTATATTTATTTCACTATCATATATTTGAATTTTTAACTTACTTTAAACTGTTTTTTTTTGCTGTATGTTTTCCTTTCGGATTCCTGCCCTTTTGATTTTACTTACCTTTCATTTTTCATTGTTCGCCCGGCCCTTACACTTTTGTCAGGTATTCCTTTAAAAACAAATTTCTTGTATTCCTATTGAGTTTAATTCATGTTTATTTTTCATATTTGTTATTACCTGGAATATTGTTTAATTAAGTTTCAAATTTTCCTTTGCTGGTCAATCTCGTATTTATCGATCGCTTTATCCCTCGCATTCACCTGTTTTTAACATTTTTTTCAATATAATATATCCTAAATTAACTTATATTTAACAACTTGCTTAGCATTCTGGTTTCATTTCTGTTTCCTCTCCTGTTAAGTTTGAGTTATTTTTTATATTGTAACTAATATTGAATAGTTTGTTCTATTTTTGCAATTTTGTCATCTAATTCTTAAAAATTTCTTCTATTCGTATTAGAGTCCAATCTGCTGAAGTTGGTCATTGTTACTGACCTAAACGTCCGGAGAATAAATGTTTGGAGCTATCACGTGGGTCTCCATATTCCTCTTGCGAATTAATTTCCCAAGGAACGATTCTATCATCGGTATATGTATATATATGTATATATATATATATATATATATATACAGCCTTGGCCAAAAGTATTAGGCCACGCTAATGTTTTGGGGTTCTGCTATCTCAATGTTAATGAAACACGTGTACATGGTGGTTTGTAGTATATTACACAATATACATTAGTTTAATATCTGGTTGGCCCTCCTTTAGCGTTAACTACCGCTTTTATATTGTACTCTACGTATGTAACCAATTTTCTGTAAATCAACGTCCACAATTAACTTATTTTCCTTTTATTATTTTAGTGTTTGATGCTAAAATATGTTGTAGATACAGTTAATAAACAGTAAAATGCCTAAAACAAGGGAGTTGAGTGAGAGTGAGTGAGGTCAAATCGTCGCTCATCATAAAGATGGAATGTCTCAAAGGCAAATTGATCAGAAGATGAAATGTTCTCGATTTGTGGTGCAAACTACTCTCGAGTGTTTCAGAGAGACAAAAGATGTGAAAAAAATACAAAGAACATGTAGAAAAAAGGTTACAACACCTCGTAATGACAGATCCATCATCCGCCAATCACTCAAAAGCAGGAGATAAACATCGTCAGAGTTCTTTGCGGACTTCAACGAAGCAGGTACATGACAAATTTTAACCAGAACTGTTAGAAGAATGCATGTAAATTACAGTCTGATAGGCTGTAAATCCAGAAAAGGCCATGGATTTCTGAAGAGAGTATGAACAAACGTCTTCAGTTGGCCAAAAACAACTCAATTTGGACCAGAGAGCAATGGTCGAAAGTCGTATGGTCTGATGAAAGTAACTATGAGGTAAGATAGTACAAGTATTCACTCAACATATAAACTCAAAATACCTCTGTTTTTTTACCAAAAATATATAAGAAATATCCAACATAAGGATAATATTATCGTTTATGTTTTTTACTTAGGCTTTCGGCACATCTAGTGCAACTTTCGTGCGTCGCAGGGTTGGGGAAGCATTTTACGCTGAATGTCTGGTACCAACCGTAAAACATGGGTGTGGTTCTATCATGTTGTGGGCCTGCATGTCTGCTACAAGACCCGGAGAAATGTTTTTATGTGAGGGAAGGATGAATTCAGCTACCTATGTTTCCATGTTATCGGATCGTTAAGAGCCATCAATTGCTAAATTACATCCCGCAGTGTCAAAAAAGAGTGTTATCTTTCAACAGGACAACGCTCCGTGTCATGCAGCTAAGAATACTCGTCAATGGTTTGAGACACAGGGTATTTTTCCCATGGAGTGGCCAGCTCAAAGCCCCAATCTAAATCCGATCGAACACCTATAGGGAACTCTTGGTAAAGCTACCAAGAACACAACAATTAAAAATAAAGAGGATTTGTACCAAAAACTTAGAGAAGAATGGAGTAAGATTGCGCTTAGCATCGGCAAAAACTAGTTGATTCTATGCCTAACCGTATAAAAGCGGTAATTAGAGCTAAAGGAGGGTCAACCAAATATTAAAACTAATGTATATTGTGAAATATACTACAAACCACCATGTACACGTGTTTCATTAACATTGAGATAGCAGAAACCAGAGACACGGGTGGCCTAATACTTCTGGCCAAGGCTGTATATAGTGGGGTGAAAGAAGTATTCGTAGACATTCAAAATTAAATTTTAATAGACGTGCCCACCATCAAACATCCTGAAATTTACACAATAAATGTATATTAACGTAAAGTTAAAAGTTCTGTACAAAAAAAACATGAAACAGAAATGATATTCTTAAAAATTTAAATTAAGGAAACCAGGAGTGAAAAGGTATTTGTACAAATCGATATTTGGTCATTAATACTTAGTTGCTTAACCTTTTTTGCTTTCACCGCCTTCAATGGTTTCCTGTAGTTCTTTACTATTGGGCTACAACATTTGTTTGTGTATTTTGGCCTATTCTTCTATGCAAATTATTTCCAGCTCTTTGATGTTCTTTAAACCCTTCAATTGGATTTCGCTCTTCAATGTTCACCAAAAGTTCTCTATTGGATTCAAATCTAGTGACTGATTATGCCACTTTAGAACGCTTATATAAATTATACGGAACCATTCGCGAGTAGCTTTTGCAGTATGCTTCACAGCATTATCTTGTTGAAAGATCCAACTCTCTCCAAACGAAATCTTCTCTACTAAAACGAACAGATGTTCTTCTATAATGTATCTGTAAATTGACGAATTTTTTGTCTCATTTATGATGTGGATATTGCCGGTTCCCTTAGAGGAGAAACACCCTTACATCATGATGCTACCCCTCCCAAACTTCACGATAGGGATGGTGTTCTTACGGTCGTAGGCACCGTCATCCTTTCATCAGCCAAGAGAGCCAATGTTACGACCAAACTATTGTAGTTTTGACTCGTCTGACCACAGGAGAAATCCCAAAACTCAGATGTTTCTCCAAATGTTCTCTCTTCACCAGCAGATGTGTCTTCTTTAGCCTGTGATACCTAAAATCATGTCGGTTCAGTTCATTACTGATGGTACACTTTGTGACCGATGTTCCTGACCCTAGTAAGTAATCTTGAATTGCCTTACGGGTCACTATAAGGGTTGCTCCATCCTTTTCGATTATTAGTCGAGAAGCTTTATGGGAACAAATGAAAGGATCACCTGAACGTAGAAGGTTGCCGATGCTTCCCACCTGTTTCAACTTAGGAATGACAGAATCAATGGTGCTAAAAGGTATTTTCAGCTGTTCGAATATCTTTCGCTACCTCAGCCCATCAGAGGGAGCTTCAGGATCGTCTATTTCTAGTCATTGGAGAGTTCTTTATACTTCACCATGGTAACTTCTTTACTGCGGGACCGTGGACTGCTGAATGGCATTCCAATTTTTCTTGAGCTCTTGGTAACTGCAGAGCATATTATTGGAACCCTCTAGAAGTTTCTTTGCTCCGTCATAACTAATAGTATGTCTCTCATGTTCTCTCAAAGATGAATTTCGTTAGGTTTATGTTTGTGTACAATATTTATTTTATCACTGTTTCCATTAATTTCAATTTTCATGAATATCAATTCTGTTTCATGCTATTTTGTCCACAAACTTTTAACTTTATAATCATATGGCCTATTGTGTAACTTTAATGAAGTTTGATGAGCTTGAAGTCTATTATAATTGAATTTTAAAGGTGCAGGAATATTTATTTCCCCCCACTGTATATATATATATATATATATAATATATATATATATATATATATATATATATATATATATATATATATATATATATATATATATATAAACTATTTAGGACAAGCTAATCTATTACAATGTTATAATATTATATGTGATCAAAAATAATATATGTATTACTGCGTCGCCTTATATTACTTTTATGTTCATAAATTATTTTTTCTAACCATCATTCAGGGACTCTAAATATAGAACGAGCAACAGCCAGTTAATTTACATGGAATTAAATATGCGCCTACCTCATATGGTTGTTTCTTGGGATTGATCGAAGAGAAAGATTTGATGAAGGAAAAGGGTATTTAAAGTGCTTCGGTTGAGAGAAAGGACAAACTTAGCAATTATTTTTTGTTTATGGGGAAGTAAAATTACGGATAATATATATATATATATATATATATATGTATGTATACTTTAAATTTTCTCCTCCTCCTAAAGCTGAATTAACAGTCATTTTCATAGAAATTTCCTCCCATATTTGTTCCAAGTGCGCTCATGGGAAAATTAACTTAAAAGAACGTGCAGCGAAAGTGTCGTCTCGACAATTTCCTGGAATTTTCTTAGCCTTTACTTATTGAGAGAAAGTCTTACCGAGATTAGCGAAAACGTGGTTGGGGGACAAAGAGAAGGGTAAGAGAGACAAATATATTGGAAGGTAAAAATGTTAGGCTAGAATAATTTTAAAGGAAAGGATTTTTAATTCGTGTCAGATATGTGCATATGGAAAATATTCAGTATAAGTATATTACTTGCTTCAAAATGTCGGTTTTTATTCTCGTGTAATCATGTAAATAAATTATTATATAAATTATTTAACGATTTCTTATATTTTTTTATTAATTACTATAACAAAACATATTACTGTCAAAAATGATGTTTCTCTTAATTTCTTAATTATTTAACAGAGCAATTTTTGAATCGATCGTCGAGATTCTCGCAAAAGATGAATATAGGTTTAGTATTTTATAAAAGAAGATTGAATTATACCTACTAATAGTACTAACAGCTTTTCATGAGCACTTATTTCTAAAAAATATTTATAAAAAAGGCTTCATTACCAATAATTAATAAAGTTTTAAAAAAGTAATGTCCAATTTTACAGTTTAAATTAAAAGTGTAAAGTCATGACTATAAAAATATTTCCACAAAACATAAGTCCATTGCATATTAGAACCTCCTTCAATCTATGAACAAGCTTATAAATGCCACGCTTCTGAAATGATTTAGGTTTTGATGAATAATGTGAACCAATTTTTTTTTCAACCTATTTCCCTTATGTTAACCTAAGACCATCTGAATTGTTCTGTACTCCCTTTAAACAAGTGAAAATCAGAGAGAACAAGATGATAAGAATATGGACAATGAATCATATTTCCCATCCTAGTTCATCAAAGAAATTGCTGTAGATAATAAAAAAATTGTTGTTTGTTGGCTAACAGATAGTATTTGACAATTTTTTCAATATCTAACCATATACTTAACATGAGCCTTTGGAGATGAAGCCCTCCTCTCGGTAGTTAATAAAATTTGCTTTCTTTATCGATCCACGGACGTCGTCCTTTAATAGTATGATAAATTATCCATTTCTCTTCATCAGTAACAAGCCTACCAAAAATGGTGCCTGAAAGTGTGTAAAAGCAACTACACGCAGCAAGCAAAATACTTTTGCATATTTGCCGTCGGCAAATATGCCGACTGGGAACTTTCCAATCCTTTTCAGTTAGCGTAGTACAACATTATTTTAATCCTCCCTCGAAGATTATGTTCATGGGATTCATGATTGCATAATAATACTTATTTTTACTATTTTTGAAAAGTAAAATGTAGAGACCTTTATTTTTGTAAGACAAGGCGACGTTACTGGAAATGGCTAGCAAGAACAGTTGTGTTATACAGTGTAAATTAACCTGGGGTGCAAAAACATTCGCTGGTGCATTCAACGAAGGTTTTGAAAACATTTGAATATTGGACGTGAAGTATGGGGTGAGCAGTTTTGAACCTGTATGTGAAACTCGCTGAAGGCACGGTTAGTGCGACCCACAAGCCATAAAGAGTATTGATAATGTGAATACGGCATCCAGTCACAGGTTTTTTTGAAAGCACACCATTTCAAATCAAAGGTGAGTAAGAAATTCTAAAAAAAATATGCCCCTAAAAGATAGTGACCTACGAGGGGCGGTCAATAAGTTTTGCGAATCGGTAGGGCAAAACAGAGGAAAGGGGATAGCTGTTTATGGGCGTGTTAGGACAAGTTATGACAAGTCAGAACCTGCAGCGACACACTCCTGCCTCGTCTATTTAAGAAGCAGTAGCTGATCGCAGATCGTCAGTCACAAATTTTTAAACAATGGAGAAGGTTGAGCACCGCGCAGTGATAAAATTTTTGACCAAGGAAGGCAAGATTGCAAAAGAGATCCATGAAGGCATGGTTGCAGTGTACACCGACACAAGCTGCCCTGCGCGAGGGAGGATTCGAGGAGCTCAATTATCCCCTCTACAGTCCAGATCTGGCCCCTAGCGACTCCTTTTTATTTCGCCAGCTCAAGGCTGCACTGCGTGGACGCCGGTTTTGGCACGATGAAGATGTCCAGCTTGCCGTCCAGGAGTGGATTAAACAGCAGTTAGGAGATTTCTGGTTGTCGTTAATTCGAAGCCTCAGGGACAAGTGGCGCAAGTGCATTGAAGTCGAGGGTAGTTATATTGAAAAATAATAAAATATTTTCCTCATATCTCGTTTCCTAATGGTCTGAATTGCAAAACTTATTGATCCCCCCTCGTACGCCTGTTTTTAAAAATACCAAGGAGTTAGTTCAGCGGAGATATAGAGAGAGAAAATTGGCGGTGATAGGCATGAATTTATTACCCGATACGTTATGTACAATTTTTTTCTGGTAAATCGATAGAAATTTGAACGTGTGTCTAAGGGTTAATAATAACCGCACTAATATAGGTTATCTGATCTTGGACATACTCAGTAAGAGTTTAGTTTTAGTGCGAGTAACAGCATTCTCGCTACTCCCCTCTCCGATGAAAATGTGAAGTAGATTATGAATTTGTATATTTACCCGAGGCGCCTCGTTTACAAAGTGAAATGGCGGTATGACGAGCCTGAGTATACGAGAAAAGTACCTTCGATATTGCACAGCAAACTTCGCAACATTTTGATGGTTCTTGGCTTGGTAAGCAGCGTGGGACGCATTATGTTATCTTACATCCTCATACAAACTTTTAAAGCATGTGTCAGTAAAACGTCTTTTCCATTCCGCACAGTTATTTTGAGATGGAAGTGAAAAAATCAAAATCTCTTCTCCTGTGCGCGTGACATAACAGGTTCGACATTACCACACGTCTCAACTTCAGCTGAAGACCTTCCACAGTCGCGGAGAGGCTCAAGAACCGGGAATAGGTAAAATATATACCTTGTTCAGGCAGACCTCAAGTTATTAACTATTTGGATATGAGAAAGTCCTTCGAATGTGCTCCGAAGATCAAAATAACAGCGCTTGGGAAGAATAATATCTCGCTGCCCACGGTGTCCAAGTTCATCATAGAGGAGAGCTGAAAGAGCATGAGGTCCTAGTAAAGATTTCTACTCACGGACTGTAAGCAAGAACAACGTCGAAAGCACTGTAGTCACGTTCTTAACAACTAGAAACGTCATATTTTCTGATGAAAAGACTTTGAAGAGCGATTCGTAATCTTCAAGATGAACGACCGCGTGGTAAACTTAGTCAGGACATGTTCGTGGTCTTCAACGTGACCTTGACCAAGCAGCTCTCATCCGTGATGGTGTTCGGCTTCGTGACTTGAATGGCGAGCAGATTGGTCCGCGGATGGTTACACGTCCACCGCCGCCAAATACTAGCATATCTTGAACCGAAAATTCCTGCCCTGTGTGAGAAAGGTCACGAAAAAAGGAGACTGCGTCTTTTAGTAGGGCGATGCCCCAGCCTACATGGCCAAGACCGTAATGAGTGATTAAGGTTAAACATGAACTTATGCTTGAAGGACTGTTGGTCCCCTAGTCACCTGACCTTAATCGCCGTCGAAAACAATGTGTGCACGCATTTCGATCGCAAGGCTTGCAAGGTCACTACAGCAATGTCTATTTACGAGCTAAAATCTTCCTTGAACCGCATGTGGGACAGCATTAGAAATGACTCTGTCCGCAAAGTGTGCGCAGACTTCAGGATTTGCTGAAGCAGGTACTCGCCACCGAGGGCGGCCATATTTATTAGAATTACACCATAAACACATATTTATATATTGAAACAATTGAAATCTGCCTAACTGCATCAAAACTATCATTGCACTTTTTGTTTAGATCCTGGTAACGAACGTAACAAGACTTTTATAATACCATCAATTGCTGGGAATATTACTTCATGGTAAAAAGTGCTCATAGATCTCCGGGTGTCATCACTGACACCGGCTTTGTATTCAGACTTGGTGCTCAAGTCAATGACTTGGGTAAACTGATGTTGAAATTTTTTCAAACATCTTAGGTTTGCAAAGGAGAGCGTTAATAATTTGAATTAGACAGTGTAATCTTTTATTTTAGACCTTTAATTGACTACTATTTTCGTCCTAAAGGCACAAAAATTATAATCCTTCTGATTATCTAATTTTTATTGGCCTTGATTATGGCAAGTGGAAGTAACCTCGGAAGTGTCCTTTGAAAGAAAGATGTTACCTTTAGAAATCCAATGCTTTTTTCAAAAGGAATTATTTGTTCTCTATTTATATACTTTGCCGTTATTCTACCAAAGAATATATCTAAATGTGATGTATACATTATATATATTGTCTCATCTCCTGGTATAGTATTGAACACAATTCTGGGTGGTGTTTTTTTTAAATATTCTCAAATATCCGGATTCCTTTTCTTTGATTCAACTAGAAAGTCGTCTCAGTGATAAAATAATATTATCAAAGAATCTAACTTTGTCTTGGGTAAAATCTTAGCAATAGCAACGTGAGACTCTATAACTAATTAACCTGCGGTGTTTGTATTTACTTTATTGGCAAGTATTACCACCAATACATACTTTGCTCGCGTCATAAAATAATTTTTATTGGCACAGTTTTAGAAAAGAAATAAAATTCACGTTGGTTATCACTCACTTTATTGATTATGTCCCTCTCCTTACCAGCATGACCAATGCAAAATCAAAATGGCGAGGGATTACGATCATTAAGGCATTTCCTATCTGCGCCAGGAAGATTATTTGAAAACTAATTCTTGTTTACAGGAAAAATGTTAAACAAGAAAGATTTTCTAAATGCAAATTTTCCTTAAATTTTTCGAATAATTTTGGCTCGGGTAAATAATAGCGTTGGAGATCCTACTTAGTATAAACTGTAAGCAATTTTTTACACATAGGACACACATAGACTTAACACCTTTTCCAATGAAAACAAAATATCTGAGCATTTTTTATCGCACAAGTACTTTCGTTGCAATTTTATTTTAATACAATAAAAACAAAAGGTTTCGGAACAGAAACAAATAAACATTATGCAAAAATGTTCCAGCTGTAGAGATTAAAATTTAGAAACCAACCAAATTCTAATATTTCCAAAACTCAAATTAGCATCGGCCAGGGACGGATATTTGGTTAATGATCTTTATGCTAATTTACAAAAAGAGAGAAATGGTTTGTTGTAATTCCCGCTATATTGATCTGCTAGTGTTTTTTTAATAGGGAAAAATTATAACATGTGTACTTATTTCTAAAACATACGAAATACAGTTGCATTAATAATTCTTAGTAATTTTATAGAATTACTTTATGAAACGGATTCTCTCGTCTGTGTTTTCCTTCTCATTCGTGAAGTTAAATAGCTGAATTATTTTGTAATAATTGATGGAGAAGAAAGAAATTGACTCTATTACATATTATTGAAAGCATTTAGGTAGAGTCAGCCCTTTTTCGCTTACAGACAATGAGTAGGAATATTTTAGACTCAAATTAGGGATCTTTTCTGCTTGACGGCAGGCGGATGTTTTGTACCAAATTTTAGACAATAATGCAGTTTTGAGTGCTGAATACGAATATAACATTTATTTAGTGAGTTATTAGAAGAAAATTTCCATAGTTTTATGTGCTATGACGATCAGTACGAAAGCAAAGGGTAAAATGTTTAAAACTGCTTTTTAGCCCATTGACTAGCTATGTAGGATGTTTAGTCATAATATAATATTAGCAAACGATTGAGAGAGCTAATAATTCTTAAATATTTTGAATGTTTTGTACTCGGAGAAGCTACCTTGGAACAAATTGTTTCCTTTGCTTTAAAGGAAGTTCCGCGCGGTAAAATAAACCTGGTACCAATCTAGTGAACAAATGACACATTTTGAGTATTTAAAGCGAACACGATGCAAATGTGTAATTCGTAAGGGTTTTGATAATTTTCAGCATAAAACTGCCAATATTCAAGTAAGTATTCCTGGAATTAAATTCAGTTGCCAAAGCAACGGATATATTGAGTGATCGGAGTGAATTTGGAGGAAGCAGAATGTATAATATTAACTCTAGAGAATTTCAAGGAATGAGATTGTAAATTTGCCTATTTAACAACACCCGTAAATATTTAAATATATGATATAAATGGTATAGACAAAACAAAATACATAGCAGATAAAAATTAAAATTATTCATTTCCATGTGAATTGCTAATGAGTGTTAATTTACTTCTATTGCATTGCATACATATAAGACATTTACCACAAGCTTTGTGGAGACAAATTATATAAATTGTTATATATGCTTTAAATCACATTTTAAACTAAACTAGAACATTCGATGGAAATTATAATAACTTTTAGTTGAAACTTCCCGATCAATGGATAAGTAGGCTTTGATTAGTGTCGCTCTTCGATCAAGAAAGTGTGGCGCCCTCAAATGGCAATTTGGAGGGATTAATTACACTGGGGACCAATGTATTTGGTGAATTGACAAAAAGTACATTTTCCTACCCAATTCAAGCATACGGAATTCAAATCTGAAATCAGATTCTCTCTAAATACTACAGATTTTTCATAATATCAATAACTATTATTATACAATAATTTTCATTTTACTACGCCTGTCATCATGCCCTGGTGATCGTTCGAGGTGACTATTTAGGAAATGTAGCTTCACACTCATGTTGCATCCTAGATCAATTTATGCTAAAAGCATATTAGTAACCAGATCCTCGTAGCTATGCACTTTTTGTTTCTTAAGAGGTTACGAACAACGGCTGAAAATGAGAGCCAGGGTGCCTTTTCTTTTTTATTCATGCTGTTCACGAATCTAGAACACTCATAAGTCTTCGGATTTTGGAGACCATCAAATACTCCTGCTTTTATTTTTTCGTATGGCAAAGCAGGAAACGCCGACACTATGCACTGAAAACAATCATTGCCAGTGCTCAACGCCTTGATATACTGCTTCATCAACTCCCGTTTGAGATGAAGTGGAGGGAAAATGATCTTCTATTGGCATATTATTGGCTCATTAACAATGTTTGGCATTCCTGCTTTCAAATTTTCCCGAACTAGCCAATCTTTCGGGGACCAGTGTTTCTCACGTGCTCGCCTGCCCCGCAGACAGATAAAACATGGACAATTTGTATATTCCTTCTGCTGGCCAAGGAAAAAGTTGACCATCTTAAGGTATACACATATGATCCATTTGTGTTCATGGTACTTAAATAAATCGATGACCATTCCTATGTCATCGTGAGTTTCTCGCAGATGGACAGAGTGACCGAGAGGAACTGCACCAATGTTATTGCCATTATGCAAAAGGACCCAATTGAGGCTACTTGGAGCTATCCAAAAACAGTCTCCACTCAAAGGGGCTATAGGTGAAAAGTCCCAACTCGGTAAACAGAGCAGGAACATCGTGGAAATATACAAATTGTCTGTCCTCAGAGAAATACTTAACAAATGTACTCTCCCTTGTTCGGCCATATGATATCCGTACGGACCTGTCGAGTATATGTCTTTCACTCAACCTGGAGGCTAACTGTTCTGCAGCTTTCTTGGAGAGCGCCAAATCACGTAGCATGTAAATCAAATCCTCTTGATGGAAACAGTGAGGAGCTAATGACTGTTTAGCATTTGATGATAATCTGCAGACTCTAAAACCATTTCGTAGACGTCAATGGCAGGTACATCATTTTCATCTTCGGAAGAAGCATATCCCCTAAAAACCGGAACTGGTACAGACTCAAAATGAGGTTCCTGGCCGGATCGCCGAGGGAATGTTGTGGTAGTCGATCTTGTGCCGATTTTTTTTGCCAATTCCTTTATTATTCACCAGACAGAAATAAAACTTCGATACATGATCCTTTGACTCTCGCCACACCATTGGGATTCCAAAAGGAAGGCCATTTCTCTTCCCTATCGTCTACTTACGATGATTTTCTACACAACTATGGAAAACAACATGTGGGGTCTACTTTTTATCTTGATCGCCAAGAGAAACATCAAAATATGCCTTATAAGTGTGGATCACAAAGTTTGATATATTACGCCTTTGACGAACTAGCATGTAACAGCCACATATGTAGCAGAATGTATCTGGAACATTAACGCAATTTTCTTTTGACTAAGCAATCAATCTAACAGAAGACCTGAAAAAAAGAAACAATAATATCAATATTTTGCACAATAACACTTATTACTATCTTACTACTATGTACTGTGAAGTATTTGCTTTCTACAAGCACCCTCTCTGTCCGTCCGGAGGGCAGTTTCCGCGGAAACGAGAAAATCGAAATTACAGAATAACTACAGCATGTAGGCAAATATAGATTATATATTTGAAATCAGCATGAAAAACGAATTAAAATTGGTAGATAAATCTAACTCACCAGAAAATGTGATTAAAATGTTCCCCTGTGTTAAGAGCGCTAGAGAAACAGGCATTTGTTTTCCCTTCTCGATGTATGCATGCAGTAGTTTGAAAAATTGTATGACTCTCCCGTCTCTGGAAAGGCTCGTTTTATTCTAATCAGATTAGAGGAGGCTTTAATATTCCTTGCTTAAAGAAAAATGTTTTCTTAAGGGAAGTTGCCTCCAGTTAAACCGGAAACAGGATAGAATTCATTTTTTAGGCGAAATACAGAAGTAGTTTCCTTTTTTTCTTTCTAGCAGCGACAGTCGAATGTTAGGCCGCAAAGTTCCCTCGTCGCTTAAGCATATATTGTATGTGTGTACAAATGATATTGGCAGGCTGATAAACAAAGGATGTGTGTAGGAAAAAACACTTTCATCACATAAAAATCATAAAAAATAACTGCTGCCTTTTTTCTAGCATCTGAAGATATTGTATTAATTTTAGCTACAAGAATATATATATCTTTTTAAAAGGAATTTTACATACGCATTTAATTTAATCTAATCGTGCATGTAGGGGAATAGTCACTTCCCCTCCCCGTTTACTCGTGGGGCAGTCTCAAGGCGGTTACCGCAAAGACATCTGGCACAGGCATCGGCGGGTCCATTGCGTAACCGCAGCATCGCCTATTTTGGTGCCATGAAAGACCTTAAAGGTCAAAATGCAAGATCTCCCCCAGGAGAGTGAGATCCAGTTTCACGTCAAAATAAGAAATTGGAGACGTGTTTCTGCCAATCTCGGAAGGCTAACGAGGAGCCGATGTTTGACTTCGTGGGAAAAACCGTTTGGAAAAAGAACTCTCCTAGGGCCGTCCTCAAGCCCCTCTCCCCCTTACCACTCCCCCAGTGGGGTGACGAGGTATAAATGAGGAACTCTGAGGAAAATCGAGGTAGTATACGTCAGTCTCTAGGTGACGAAGTCTTCGGATCACACCGAACTACCGAGACTGGAGAGGTAGTGTACTTGGCTAGCTAGACCAAGAAGTACCCTGCAAAGAGAGGCAGGGCTACCCACCTTAAGGGGCTAAGAAGAAGCTCATCCTCGAGCTAGTTCCTTGGTTACCAAACTGAACTTTAAGTAACTTATTCTCGCTAGAGAAACCCCGTCTCATCGATCCTCTCCCTTGAAGAAGACCCTCCCCGAGTTCAGTCCTCGTCCATAAGGAAATAAGTAACGAGGGAGAATAGCTCCTCCTCGAGCTCGTTACTTGGTATTCACACCACACTCCAAGTTAACTTGATTTAAGAACCAAGTTTGACTCACTCTCGCCAGAGAGACCACGACTGCCTAGGTGTTGCATAAAGCACCGTATTTGTTCTCGTCATTGAAGAACCCCCCCCCCCCTCCGGAATAACGTGTGAACCCCCCAGCTGCTACCTTCACCAAAACGACCATGTGATATCGCCCAGCTACATCTGGCAAGTCGGCACGCGTCGTGAGTCAATAACATTTCTGAGGCCCTTTAAACTCCTTATGAGTCCGTAAGCCTAATTCTTATATTATTGTTGTGTTTAGAGAAATTAACCAATTTTTGTGGGTAAACTAATTTAATTAATTCTTGTTTAGGATAATATTCAGAGTATTGCTGTAGTAAATGTTTAGATGTTGTGTATTCAATGGTTAAAGTTAAAATATAAGTTTATTTTGGGATTATTTTGCGTTTCTTTTATATATCCTTACGTGTTTCGGAACGGCTCTGTTCTTTAAGATATCAGATATTAAAATATATTAGACACTCTTAGCACTCTTAGAAAAGAACAAAAAGGCGGGAGAATTCTACGACAGTGCAATACTGAAAAAAGCTTCAAAAGCTATAACAATTGTACGTTTTTGAATCTTGTTGCTTTTTTTCTATTTAAAATAGAGTTTATTTCGTCTGTTTTTAATTTACCATTTCTTGAGCTAGCCATTTTTGATTTTAGTTTCGTTACACTTAAATTTTGGGTGCTTTTTTCAATTTATGGCTAATAAACTTTTCTTGACGACAACTAGATCATATTAACTTTTACAACTTTCTTTCCTATAAAGGTTACCAAATGTCAGGGACATGTTTTTTATTTCAATGATCCACTCAAATATTCTTTTATTATTATATGAAATTCAAACTTCTTTTTTCTCAAATAGACTATCATAAAATTGTGAGAAGGAAAATTATTTAGCGGTGTTCTTGATAAGTGTTCAAGAAGCACGGTTCACTTTTTACTCGCTTCTAGTAAAAGTTATCTTATGCTGCATACAATTTTCTATTGAAAAGGAATGTTTTCCTTTTTAAAAATCCATCCTCTATGGTCATCCTTTGTTTCACAGTTTGACTAACTCCGATGCGAACATTTTGGCGTCGATTTTATTATAATCTTATGGATGTTATTTTCTTACTTTATCTCTCTTTAAAACCATTACTAAAATCATTCATAGGGCTATTTTGTACAAGCTAACTTACTAATAGATAAATTGGAAAAGATAATATACCCCATAGAATATAAAAGGTGCATAAAATAGTTGGGAATTTTTTATTTTCTTTTAATATCTTTCAATATTCATTAAATGCATAAGTTGGCAACAATTATTAAGCAATTTTAATCACATTTAAAATAATCAAACCATTTTTCAATAGATTAATGTCATATGAGATATCTGATTGAATTAAAATTAAGGATAAGATAGCATCATAAAATTTGTTTGGATGAGTGGCCCTTTTACATGTTTAAATTGAATCGATGCAGCCTAGCTGTCAACATGAGGCGTTCGCCGTCTGATGGAGATGAAATAGATATTTCAGAATGTACCAGCAATATTGTAGGGTGGTATTCAGACTCTACACACAAGCGCACACTCAAGAGCACATTCAAACACGTACGCAAACACACACTCATTACCACAAACATGACCATGCCCCCCGAGTCTACCTCCCCCTTAATGGTTTGTCATTAATTTGTGTGACTCATACACACGAAGGTGTGTATGATATGTTATCTTTGGATGAAAGAAGTTATACACTCCTTTTTTATATGACTTAATGAAGAAGATAGATACAAATATATCAGATATTTACAGTGACCTCCCACCATAAGAATATATATCTTCATATTCTTAGTGGCCCCAAATCAATTTTATAAAAATTCTTTTAGGCGTGATATTACCTTAAAGTGTCACAATCTAGTCTCATTTAACCAGAGGAGAGATATTGACTAAATAAATATACTCGAGGGACAAGTAATCCCTGGGGAACGGAAGAGCTTCATGAAGATATATAATGAAGCGGTCTCAACATCCTATGGTTATTTGCCCTGCTACTTCAGGCCGAGAAAACTGTACGATTTACCTTACGGACAGGAATATTTATGAACAAACTCGAAAGCGTCTATCTTTTAGAATGAGGCATAAAATGAAAAGATACGCGTATGTATTCCATACGTTCCTCTCTCTCTCTAAAAAGATGAAAAATCAATCATAGAAAGCATGGATATTGATTTTGTCAAAATGTGCATGTGAAATGTGTCTCAATTTAATTAAAGGTTATGTTCCGATGACAACAGCAGAGAAACAAAAGATATCAAGATTCAAAAGTTTGATACGTATGTTAGCTCGGTAGCCAGCTCATATACGTCTAAAAAAAACCCCTAATAAATCAGCGTGGAGGATCGTTTCTACCACTTTTACTCTCTCTTCTAGCACCTATCCTCCCAAACCTTCTAAGATAAAAAGACTTATTGTTTATCCAGAAAAAGAGAGAGAAGTACGCTCAAACATAATCCCAACACAATGAAGACTTTTATCTTTGGAGAGAGAGTTGACCTCTATCCTAATTAATTCTAAAATCACACAAGATAAACGTGTTATCCTGAACCAGAACACGTTTGAACACTATTTGAAACAGTATGATAAGGTTGTGAGCACATTTACCGTTAAGCTCAATAAGAGTAACAAGGATCAAATGCACGGTTATACAGATAAAGTACTGGAAACACTGGAGCCTAGTGTTCGTGAAAGAAGTAGATTAATTTATCCGACACTTAAAGATACACAGGGATTCAGTTGGGGTGATTACCATCGATGCTAAAAGACTTCCATTATCTAACATTATCGACTTACTCAATGTTTGGATAGAACGACGACAAAATCATCACCCACATACTTAGAAGAAGTAAAAGTAAAATTAATATCTTCTAATTTCCAAAAATTTATCATAAACAACTCGCAACGTCGGAAAGATTAGAAAATATACTCACATATTAAATTCCTCTACATCAAGTTCACATTGTACTCCTCTTTAACATCAACAGCAAAAATACTAAGGCTTTGGTGAAATTATTAATCAATTTACCGATGAACGATGGCATTTAGACAGACCAATCAAAGGATTGTCAAATATTAAGTGGCGAATCTACACAAAACAATACAGGAATATTCAAATCGCGTTAAAGAAACCCTCTCCTATCGTACTTTGTATAAGTGGCTGTCCAGATTCCATTGAATACTCATACGTAAGAAACTATGTCTCGTATCCAGGTGAAACAAATTATACAATAAGAATAAAAAATTAATACATTTTGCTTTTTGAAGATTACTAGAGCAAAATCCGGTTATGTCAGAGCAATCTTTGAAAATACTTACGGAAGAACTCGCTATAACGATAAACAATTCCTCAGTGAGGATGAGTTTGGGCTTGTGTTTGGGGAAATATACAGGTTAACACAGGAAAATCTCCCCAATGTAGATCGACTAATGAAGGTCTACGATGTAAAATAGCTAAATTGTGTAGCTAGGGCAAATACAAACAGCTTCTTTCCAAGTATACTTTCGCTATTTACTGGAAAAAGGATGAAGAGATCATTCCTATACAATTCTAAAATACGCTGTACAATGAGTACGAAGTCAATAATTTTTTAAAACCTGAAGACGAGTTTGTTAAAAAATTCGTCAGCTGAAGTGTTAACAGTATCCGGTTGAAGCTTATTATCTTTCATTCGAGGTTGGACGTGATGAATTTCGAAAACTTCTACCTACTATCACCGAAACTGAGAGTATAAAAAATGTGTCGTTTGATGAGTTCCATTGTTTTTTCAACAAGATAGGGAGCACTATGGAACTTGTGAAAGAATTTTCCTTCAGGGATCTTTAAAACTACGTATCCATTACATGTAAAGAAATTCTAATAGAATATCTATCTATCAATCAGTCTCACCATGGATGTCTAGAGGAAGGAGTGTCACCAGTCTGTGCCATCAAGACTTTTAAGAAGAACGTTTGAGTTAACCCCAGATAAAAAATCTTTTTAACTAGAGCATGATTCTTTAAAAAATATATTTATTCAAATTCTAAATCATATAAAAATATTTATGATATCATTTTTAAAAAAATTAAAGTTGGATTAAATATAGACATTGATAAACTTTATCCGTTGCATATCAACTACCGTTTTTCTGACCAAATCAACGCAGCTCTTCTGATTGAGACAATTAGTAAATGTGTACAAGGTTGGGGACATCCATTAAATTCTAATTGCAATTATGTATTTTAAACTGGATGTAAAATAAAATTCGATTTTTAACTTAATCGTAAGCTGTCTTCTATTGAATAGTTATTTAAGAGTTTAAGCTAATCATATATTCAGTTAAAAAGGAACCGCCGATTGTCATGTATCGTAGAATAGCTCTATATATCATACAGACATCTATTATATTTGATTTTAGAAGGCGCGGGTGTTTAGTTTTAATAGGTTTGGGTAGACCGAGGTCCAGTTACAAGGTCAGATGCTCGTAAGGAAGGGCTAGTCCAATAGATGCTACTTTAAAACTTGGTATTGGCTGAGAGTTCTAAATCTTACTTAGTTACAGGCTGTTGTTATACAATATGATGAGCTCGAGGGTCGGAAATTAAAGGAGTGGGCAAAAATAGACTTTAATAAATATTAATAATTAAAGTTAATATGGTACAAAAATACACAGATATATAAGACAAATTGTTCCAGTGGTCAACGGGATATTAAAAATAATAGGTATTCTAAAATGCAATAAAATGGGGTAGACCGGAATTATAAATTTGGGGAAGCTAAAATATTCGTCACGATACCTTGTACACAAATGGAGGGGATGGGCGAGACGATGGTCGTTTCCGTCAAAGCGGTGAGATGATGGTTGGGTCACTTTAAAGGGGTCCAAGGTCAACTTTCTTGTAGTTAAATATTCTTTTGAGATGACAGATGACGGAAGGGGGCAGCAGAGTCTTCGAACAGGGAGGTTGTGAGTTCTTATGATGAAAATTTCTTTGAAGAAAACGGAGGGTGAGTTTCTCCGAGACGTCAAACGGTTTGTTTGGTCGGCTATGCGTAATAAAGGGGGTATTACGCTAAGATTAATCTTTACTGAAGCCTTTTGGGATAAGACTTAGTTCTTGTTTGGAAATGGCGTTGATGAGCGGAATCGGACGGGTATTCTTACGGGGAGAAGAGCTCTTAACTAGTTCTATAGGGTGAATATTTGTTTTATCCGAGGAGGGATGCTTGGTTTTGTCCCACAACGTTTCCTTGCTTTCGGCGTATGACAACCCAAATCGAGGAGGAGTAGGATCGTCTACACTCGTGAGCTTCTCTCGCACCAATCTGTTCATTCCTTTTCACGCGGATAGATATGGACACTAGAAGTGAGGGAGCTTACCCCATATAAGGGGGGTACTATCGCCCATCGTTTAAGTCATGGCAAACGCGGCCCGGGTGGTGATTGTCTCAGCCGCTCCCAGCGTGGCTAGAAGGGGAAGGGAGACTTCTCGTCTTGTTTAAATACTCTCCTTAATAAGGGCTGCATTCCATGAACTCGATCCTATACTTTCTCACGCTTTTAAGCTTAGGAGATTGTTTGTAAGCTACACGAGGCCCATCACGTGGAGGCAATGCTTAGAAGCGACGTTATTTCTCCTATCACGTGCTTGTTTCCTCACATCATGCTTATATACATCCCCGAGTCTGTCAACATCTTTTGCTGGGTAAATCATCTATTCTCAACTGTACAAAAAGATCGCTAAAAGATCTGATAGAAAATCTTTGTTTCTATACGAAATTTCACGGAAGACATCGGATTGATTCTAGGTTATATATGTTCTGATGATGCAGGAGAGTTTAAAGTAAGAATATGAAATGCTTTTTCAGCGAATATAATATCGGGGTATATCATGTTCACTCATTCAACAAAGCTAGTCTTGTAGAGTGTGTACAATTTAAGACATAGAATGATTGGCAACACACTATTTAAAGTCATACGTGATGTTGCTATACCAGGAACAAAGATCTGAAGTTAAAAAAAGAGGTTCCTATATCAATGTATTAAATGTATTAGACCTGCCTTATAACATAGATTTAAATAGAGAACATATTGAGGGTGAGGTTTATGAAGAAGAAATACAGAAGGTAATGTATGACCCCTTGTAAGAAATATGTAGCAGAGAGGAAACTTAAAGCAAAAAGGCATGAAAAAACAAGCGATATCTAGTAAAATAACGAGGGTACCCAAAGTCGTTTAATTCATACGTCAAGGTACTTGATATCACTCCCCATCCGTGAGCACATGCATTCGTAAAATTATATAAAGATAGGAGATGAGGATGGTTTTTATCGGTTGTGAAGATGGATCGAGAGAGTTTTTATGTTACCTTTTCTTTCTCATCTTCCCTAGATGTTTACCCTCAAAAAACATGACTAACTATATAATTGAATTGCACAACTCCATTCAGTATGAAGTATGGCTTTGTGAGTTTCAATTTACAGGTAATATCTTTAATATTACTAAGCCTACACCTGCATTCACGGTCTATCGGAAAATGACAGAGGTAAATAATTATGCATCAAATACTATATTGGCAAAAAGGAAGGAAACAAATATACAAGACTTTGACTATGTTTCTGATGAGATAGGGATAGACGCCGGATACTATAAAAACGAAAATGGACCGGAAAATGTCAACTGACTATGTTTTAATGCTCACCTCACATTCATTGCTCACTTCACATTCATTGCTCAATATGAAAAGCAAAGAAAATCAATTATTTCTTCTGTCAGAAGAAGTTAGCAGTATAATGAAACGATCTATCAGAGATGATATGCCACAATTAAATAATCATATAGCATTTAATTTTGATTTTCTGGCTCTTATATCTCTAAACTTGTAGTATATCAGTTAGTAGGCGCGACTTAGTAGAGGATGATTAGAATTATTCACCTTCGTTTCGATGATGCTTCATTCAGTATAACGTTTGATTATCCACTCTATCTAATCTAAACTCTGGCGACTTGAAATCAATTAATATTTATATAAGAACATTTTTATTCTTTCCTGGACCTTTGATGATAAAACTAAACATTATGAGAAAGCATTAACAATAATTAAAAATGTCGAATGGCCTACACGTGTTTAAAAGGTTAAGCGTTCAGAAAGGACATGGTTTTGAAAACCAGTGTGGCAAAAAGCGGTGCCCTATCTAAAAAGTAATACCCGCTATCTAGGGAAGAAAGCCATTTCTGCTAGTTTCGATAACGTTCAGGATATTATGCATGGAAGGACGGCAAAGCAAGCTTTAAAGATCAACTGGGAAGGACAAAAAATACTATTACTAAAGATACTAGATGATATATTAGAAGAAAGTTAAAATATGAGTGATAATGAGAGGAACTCCAAAAAATTGAGTGTCATAAATAAGCGAAAATGGATGAATAAGAAGCTGAAGAAGAGAAAAAGTTGAAAATAAATAATGAAGAGGATGGGGATGTTTATCTCCGTATAATATAAACAAGCATACATTTCAGAGATGTTCTCGTAAAGTTATCATAGGCTGTAAATCATACACGTGTAAAAATGAATGCTCTGCATCCAGCAGGTTATATATGTTGGAAGACAGAACCCGATTTTTAACCGTTCTTCGTATCCAAACTTCTATCGTTGGGAGTAATTATCAGTCTCACTCTCCACTTAGCAATATCTCATCAGATCTTACACCCAGTTGAATAATATGTAGCTGGTAGCGGACACTATTATATAGACCCAAATGAGGTTTATCTTTATATTAAAGCAATACGTATGAATGGAAATGGAATCGAACTTAAACATAGGAAGAATATTTTGCCGAAAATAATATTCTTTACACTTTGTTCGGCAATGTTGATATTTATTTAAATGAAACATCAGTAAATTCCATTGGAAATAATTACCCCTATCGTGCATATTTAGAGCACCTGTTAAACTATACTAGAGAAGAAAAATATACATTTTTTCTAAGGCAAGATATTACTCTAGTCAAGAACGTATATAAAAGAAATATAACAAATCGAAGAAAAAATTCATTCATGTATATGGAAAACTACTCGCCGATTTCTTCTCGCAACATAAGCTGTTAATAAATGGAATCTCACTAAATATAGAGTCACCCAGAGCACCACATTCATTTACACTATTTAGAAGCCAGACCAGTTTACAAGCTAAAATATAATTATTAGAGAGTTCCCTTTACCTGAGAAAAGTCTGCCTTTCAGCATCAATTCATCGGGTGATGGACAATAGGTTGCATACATCAAACGCTAAATACCCTAAAACACAAGTTCGTATGCGAAAATTGACAATTGTGAGTGGAATATCAATAAAGAGTGTGGATAATATCTTCATGGGTAGAATACCTACGAGGATGAGAATTTGTATGGTTGTCCATTCGGCATTTTCTGGTAGCTATGATGAATTACCTTTTGAATTTAAACCTTTTAGTGAAAAACGCATCACTAGGTACATATATAAACAGCAATGAAGGAGAACGACCATTTGAGTTACACTATTCAGGCGATGCAGATCCAGTTGCTTCAAGAGCTTTTTACTCGTTGTAGTGTAGATAAATTTTGGTAGGAAAGGAGCGCAAAGAAAAATAAATAAAGAAAAGTAGCGAAACGAGTTTCGAACGCGCTTCCCGCGTCTAGGGACAGCCATTAGCAAGAGTTCTAAACCACACAGCTATCCTGAGTCCCTAAAAAGACTCATTCAAGCAAAGCATTTGAGCCGCTCGCCTGAACTTCTCGCACGCTACAATTTAAGGGAATAAGGTGTATTGGAAATGGGCAGAGAATTGGAATTATGTATGAAAAATTTCTAAAAAGGAAAAATATTTATTGTATTAACTTAAATCAGGACAAGATTACTAATTGTCTTGGAGAATGCTCCAATACTATACAATAGGGCACTTTATCAATACAGTTATGGTTTAGATTTCCATTAATAGATCCTGTCTCCTTTCTATATATGTAGAGTTTCAATCTGTTATTGAGATAAATCATCTAAAAAAATACTATTATAATCTTAATAAATGAATGTAATAGAAATAGAACTATTGTAGCGAAATAAAACTACAAAATTAGATTTTCATGGCCCTTTTGTGAGAGATATTCAGCTATGTCTACCTTGAACTGAGCCATCAGCTTATATCTTTAATCTGCAAGGCAGCCATCTACCTGGATCGCATTGGGTAGCTTTGTTTGTTCAAAATATTTGGTCTATTATTTATATACCCTATGTTTAGGGTTCCAGAACGATGTTTATATTCGTAACAACTTAGTAAAAATAAATACAATTATTCTCATCAATCCATTAATAGTTACTTTTCAGTCTTGCGGGTTTTTTTATCTATTTCATTCAGCAAATGACAATCGGTAAATCATACCGAGCTTTTATTGAACAATTTGATTCTTATAATGATCAAAAGAACGAAGAAATCATTGTAAGGAATACTTGTGGTAGAATGTAAAGAAAATTGATATTGCACACTCAATAAATTGTTGAAAAATATGTAATTGTGTAACCTATCTACATAATTGTATATAATATGTCATTATGTAACTTGGTTAGTATCAATTAAACAAGTTATTTTTTGATTTATTAATCTGTAAAAAATGTATGCATATTTGAATTCAACTGTAAAAAAAATACTGTTTCGAAAATTAATCAATTATAATCTATAGATAAAATACCTCCTCGTAAAGCTTCAGCAATTTTAAATTAATAAACCAAAAGTTATCAAAGCTAAAAAATTTACTACACATTTTGAGTATCCAAAATGCTACGAATGTCAGTGTAAATTAATTTCTACTGTAATATTACAAATAAATACTCATTGGAAAGCATTTGTACAAGTCATAAATAATTAGTAGCTAGTGTACAGTCATGGTGAAATGTTTTGTGACTACTATATCTTTTCATATAAGATAATAAAACTAATCAAAAGTTGCTTTTTTTGGCGTATTTGTATAGAATTTGAAGATGAAATATAAAAAAAGTTTAAAGCCCAAACACATTTTATTAATAAATACAGTTAATATTTATAATGATTTCCTTTGTTCTTTAGGACTGCTTCAATACATTTTTGCATGTGGAGACTAGATTTTTTCAAAATTGATGGGTTTTGTTGATCATACGCAAGGCTGAAATCGTCCGGGCATAGGTGTCTAAAACTCAAAGTTTATTTTCAAACTAGAACTTTGGTATAGCTATTACTTTGTAATTAGGACCACCCTCATAATGAAAAATAAAGGTGTAATCCAGAAATCTGGAAAAGGTGCTGATGATGCAAATTTTGTTACAATTGTGAGTTAATGGAAGTTTCTTTGGGTAAACCTGTTAGGGCTCAAGTTCAGTGAGATGGAAAGCAGCTCCAAGCACGGAGAGTGGCCGGATTCTTGAAAGTGGGCAAGACACGACTCGTGAAAGCGCTCCCATTTTCACTTCTAACCAAGGAATTTTCAGATACACCAAAGAAGTCGAAGAGAGATTCATTGGAGCTTATAACTTTGCATTAGTCTTCAAAACTCTCTTCTTTATATTTACTTCAACCCAGAACCCTATTTGCCAGGTTCTTTTGGCTGAGATGAATTTTATTTGCACCTGGTTCTTTCCGGGTACTTACCTGGAAACAATATCGGGGTTTAGTGGAAGTTCGTAGGCTTCAATTTCTTCTTTACTTGATTGTAACTAGTCTTTTTAAAGTCATTAAAGATTCTAAAGATGCAGCTCTTTGATGAAATAACTCCTTAATTTTAGGCCATTTTGGGGCAGCAATGCTTGCACGTTTTTATTTGGAAACTTAGTTTGGGAATTGAAACAAGTTATAACATTTTTTTAACAAAAATGATTACAAAATAGAATATAATTTAACATCATTATTTATTTAACTAATATTTGTCATGATTTTAACCTTTTGATTCAATAGCAAGTCTTCAGAGAATGAATCTCACCTCTTACAGAGACAGGAGCAGAATGAGATTTCGGAGTCAGAGAAGGAATGCAGTTTTTAGTTGCTTACGACTAAACAGTCGGTTGTTCGTCAGGCCCCGTTTTGGGATTTTTTTTGTAATGACATTGTAACTATTCACCCAAATATAACAAAATTTGAAACCCTTATGTTGTTTTACATTCTCTTAAGAATTATATAATTTCCAAGGTCCTCCCAAGTTTAGCCCTGGAATTATTCTGTTTTGGCAATAAGATCATAAATATTCGGCCTATTCTAACGAAATTTAAAAACTTTTATTGTTTTAGATTTTATTTCAAATGATATAATTGCCAAGGTAAGCCCAAGGTTAGGCCGGAATTATTAAAAGTTTTGAAGGTCGTAATGTCATAAATCAGAATAAGTGAGAGCACGTGACTCTGGTCAACAAACCACTTTCTCTTACACTCTATTACATATAAATTTTCACACATTATCTCTCACGCACAGTCACTCACACATTCTATCTCACACGCTGTTTCTCTCACAATTGCTCTCTCTTACATACAGTCTCTCTCTCACTCTCTTTCACACAGACACACACACCTCAAACTCTCTCTCTTGCACACTTTCATACATTCTCCCTCACACACGTCCGTCTGTTCAGTCCTCCCTGTCTGTCTTTCTTATTATTCTTGTACACATGATGGAAGCTAGTCAGTAGCAGAACCTGTCTCTTTAGTATATCGATACAAATTACGTTACTTAACAAACAAAGCAATATATTCTCAATGGAATTTGCATACAAATAGAACGTTATACAGGATGTTTTGGCTAAATAAAAATCACGCAAAATCGTAGCCTAATATAAATGCATTTTACAAATTTAAAAAGAAATATCAAATAAATTATGTCTGGGAGAGAAGGATTTAATCAATATAGCCGTCCTCAGATTCCATCGCTGCCTCAAGACGGCTCCGGAACCTGGCACATGCGATCCTTACCGAGAGTAATCCATGGGATTAAAATCAGAGGTGGTCAGTAACTGGGGCTGGTGAATTCGGAGTAATATTGCTACGGTCAGGTCTGGTTCTCTCCGGAGATATAGACGTCTATCGGCAACCCGCTCCGGTCAGATGTTGAACACAATTTCCAGAAGATCCACATAGCAGTCAAAATTGGCATAGGACTCTGCTCAAATATGTGGGGTGGTATAGTGTCACCCTTACTGAAGACACACACACACACCATCAGAGTTTGGTTGAACTTGGTCTTCATGATACATGGAACGTCGCCGGGTTTATAGGTAAGCCACCTTCCTGTTGTAGATGTTGTGAAACTGGTCCTTGCAGAAGTTCTTTTCATCTGAGAAAAAACAGATGATTCCGACCTCAACATTATGCTTCAGGTTGTTCAGGAGCTTTTCCGCCCTCGTCAAGCAGTCATCTTGAGCATTGCTGTGAGTTATTTTCCCTCTTTCACTTGTATGAGTGGTGTCACTGCCATCTTTATGCTCGTGGCTGGAACACCTACCTTTTATCGCTAAAATGTATATGACTATTCATCGATTCGTTAAATTATTCATGAATAATAAAGACATAAAAAATTGTAAAATTGAGCTTGAACAAATTTAGTATGACCTCCTTTGAATGCGTACCCTGGCACTACCTCCACAATGGCAGGTCCCAGAGTTGTAAACCTTCGTGAGCAACCTTGGTAACATGCATCTTAAAAACGGTTCAGACAAAATAATCTATGGCTTAGAGTCGGTGGAGTTTGCCAACCTTTATTAATGGGTTCAACATCAAATGTGTTATCTGAAACGCAATTATATATATATATATATATATATATATATATATATATATAAATACTCGTATATATATATGCAAAAAGTCCCACAGGAAAATGAAAAGCGGATTTCAAGTACTTTTGAACTAGTTCAGTTCATTCATAAGGAATAAAGAATAATTTTGCAAAAGTAGTATATATGTATATGAGCAATAACAGGGTGATTCCCCGCCCATGTACAACTAAAGGACACAAAATAGAAAAATATGATCAAAGACGGGTTTAGATACAGGATATGAAGGATAAAACCAAATAGATAAGGTCTACTTCTGGAAGTTCCTACTGTGAGCAAAGAATGTAGATATTTAGGTAAAAAACTAAGTAAATACACACGCAATTATGAATACACAAAAATAAGCAAGAGAAACATATCTACTTTAATAAATCAGAGAGCTAATATTTAAAATGGACAATTTTGTTATAAATAAGGCTTTTAATTACAGTTTCCAGTTTAAAGAGACCCGTGGATATATTAAAATTAGACGAAGAATTAATGAATGAGCATTCGACAATGTTTATTTGAACAAAGTCATCAGATTTGTAAATATATTTAGCCAAATTTAAATTGATAGAGTAACTGTTTTCAGATAAATAGACAAAGAAAGCACTATTACTTTCATCCCTTCTAATATTATATTTATGTTGCATCAAGCGTAGACTGAATGATTTACCGGTTGGCCCAAATTATTGCTTAGGGCAAACTGAGCAATTGACAGAATAAACCATCCCTATACTATTGTTATTATTATGAATCAACATTTTGTACATTGTAGACTGGTACTTAAATATGACAAAAATATATAACCTATTTCAGGGAGAGAAAGCGAGAAAAAGGACTCAGGCCGTTCTTAAAATGTATGCGGAGGGATTTCCGTTCTGGAAAAACGGTCTTTGCAAAATCTAGGCATTCTGCAACAGATTTTTGAGGGTAAAAAAGATCTTAGAAATTTCAACATCCAAGAATTCTGGGCTGGCGAATCGCAACCCGGAGAAACTAGAATAAAGACTTCCACGGTGCATGACGCATTTGTGTTCCTTAAGTCTCTTTGAGAATCTGCTGCTTTCGCCATTTTATACTTCATAGCAAATTTTGTATGAAATATGATATTCCAATGATATTCCGACTTGGAAGTTTGTGTGCTCCTAAGTTAAGCATCTCTGTATTCATTAGTTTACCAGCGACTGAAGATGGCGGATGTATGTGGAAAACTCACAAAGTATTACGTGAGTAAGCAATAAATGCAACAGAGCCCAAAAGGAAAATTAATATGAGGATTCCAAGTACTTTTCAACTTTATTCTGAGTTCTTTATCAGGGAATAACAAAAATATTGAAAATTGTAATATATATATATATATATATATATATATATATATATATATATATATATATATATATATATATATATATATTTATAATATATATAATATATATATATATATATATATATATATATATATATATATATATATATATATATATATATATATATATATATATATATATCGTGTATTGTAACAGTCCTATTACACTCGTTTAAACGCTCTCAGCAGTGGACATAGTGATTGTTGTGATGCAGTTCAACACTTTTTTTATTGTTTTAACATATAATATAAATATATGTTTAAATTGCATATTAGTTAATGTAGCTCCCCACGACATCTTTGGTAATGCTCGGCTTCGTATCATCGAATCGAGAGAAGATGCTGCTAAAGTGACTCTGGGCCTTGTTTAGGACTCACTGTGGTAAGAAAGTCCTGTATTGGGTGAGGTAGATCACGAAGCAGGCAGAGTAACTCTTTCAGTAGTGCTCTGTCTCACACACTTAAGACCGTGGCTGGCTTGTTGGGGTCGACCGTGAACTTCTGGTGAACGGCTTTTGTAGTCCCTATACTACAGCTTGTGTGCGAGTGTCGACGGAATTGCCTCTAAGTTCCGCTACAGCTATGTCGACAAGCTGAAGTCCTTCGAAAACTCCCTATGTGCTAGCATGGAGAAGAACTACATCCGCAGCATGTGTGAGCCCTTCAGGTCCCGCCATGAGCACGGGCTCGCCACCTATTTCGTCCATTTTGATTAGTATTACAATGTAAAAACATATATATATTTTACAACAATAAAAACCTCCGTCAAAACTACAATTTAAATCTCTCAATCTAGGATTTGTTTGCCTACCTAAATGCCATGTTGTTGGGAAAACTTTGCATCCTGTCTACACTATCATAAAATTACTTTGAAAAGAGGTTAGTTTTACCTAGTCGCATGAATGTAGATTTGCTGGGTGTTTTCCCTACAATTTCAATTTGCTGACAGAAATTCCTTTTTTGTGGTGGGGGGAATGGGTCATTCTATAGACACCATTCTCTTAACAGGATTGAGATAAAGAAATAGCCCAAGGTAAATACATTAAATCACACTAAAGTAAAAATAAAAATAAATGCGCATAACTTTGGTTTGAAATTAGTATGGCGTGAATTGGAGATGGTTCCTAGAAATTATCTGTCTATTGCATAATTACTAATCCAAGACATATCAGCATTTTTATCGCCTGCGAGTCTAGTCACGAGCGACCTTACATTTCACTATGTGGGCCGGTCGGTCGGTCTCTATTTTGTTTGTTTTTTGTAATAACATCATAACTATTCGGCTGATTCAGACGAAATTTTAAAATCTTATGCACTTTTATATTCTCTTTTGAATGCTATAATTGGCAAAGTCCTCCCAAGTTAGCCCTGGAATTCTTTTCTTTTGGCAATAATATCATAATTATTCGGCTGATTCTAGGGAGATTTGAAACACTGATGTTGTTTTACATTCTCATTCGAATAATATAATTGCTAAAGTCTTCCCGAGGTTAGCCCTGGAATTATTTTGTTTCAGGCATAACATCATAACTATTCGGCCGATACTCTGCTAGAATACAATAGGCTATAATTTGCTAAACTCTGCTAGGCAGGCTTAGAATATGCTATACTCTGCTAGGCAAGCCTAGACTAGGCTATACTATGCTAAGCTATTATAGGCTAGGCTATACTATGCTAAAGTATAATGTACAAGGGTAAGATATACTAATTTAAGCTATAAAATGCTATGCTAGGATAGCATATATTATTTTAGGCTAGACAATACTAAGATATTCTTGTCTAGGGCATAATAGGATCTATAGGCTATCATTGTCTAAGATAGTTAATGCTAGGCTAGGTTCTACTATGCTAGGCTGAGCTAAGCTACGCAAAGCTATACTGGGCTAGACAGGGCTATACTATGCTATGCTAGTGTATGCTAAAATATAATAGGCTAGGGAGGGCTATGCTCTTCTATGCTAGGTAATACTATGTTAGGCTACGATAGACTAACTAACTAAGGCTATAATAGGCTAAGCGATGCAAAATTATTTTAGTCTAGGGTATGGTATGCTATTCTATTCTAGGATATACTAGGCTAGGCTATAATATGATACTCTTGGCTCTATTATTTTAGGTGTGGTTATGTTATGATGGGCTATCACAAGCTAGCCTATAGTATGATAGGCGGGGATAGGCTAGGCTATCTTATACAAGGATATATTGGCTAGGCTATAGTAGCCTATTCTTGATTGGCTATATTAGGCTAGGCTATACTAGGCGGCGCTAGGCTAGTCTCTGGCATGCAATGCTAAGCCATACCTGAATAAGCTATGCTAGGCTATAGTAAGCTTAGCAACACTACGCAATGCTACGCTAGGCAAGGTTATACTACGCTATACTATTATAAGCTATGTTAGAGTAGGGTCTACTAACTAGGCTAGGCGATACTAACCTACGATATGCTTAGCTATAATATGATACGATAGGCTGGTATATACTATGATACGATTGGCTAGGCTATACTAAGCTAAGGTAGAATAAAGTAGGCTATACTCTTCTAGGTTATACTAGGCTAGGCCAGGTTAGGCTCAGCACAGAAAGGCTATTAAATTTTAGGCTAGTTTCTTTCCAAATTTAAACCCTTATGTTGTTTTACATTCCCTTTCGAAGGATAGAATCACCAATGTTGTCCCTAGGTTAGTCCGATAATTATTGAAAGTTTTTTAAGTTCGTAAGGTCATAAATCATAATAAGCAAGAGCACGCGTCTTTTTGGTCAGCAGACCTTGTTTCTTGTCATCACAGCTCTATTAAGTGAACACACTGTGGTAATAGCCTGCTAGATTAAAACTTATTGAAGTGTTGTTGTCACTTATCTAGCAGTGAAGATTTTAAGGCCGTTCGTGTTTTCAGTCATGCTTTTGCAGTCAGCTACTTTCTTCTCTCTATTTTTTTAAGGCTGAAGAAGATGCAACTTACGAACAACTAAAGAATGCGGACTTCTATTTTAGCCAACCAAAGATTACCGACATTTTTAGTCTTCCGAAGTAAAATGTATTTTAAAACTTATAATAAAATTAACTTAACCTGACCTTTTTTTAACACCAATTATATTTAAATGATCTCAGTCAATCCAAGTTTATGCGATTAGATTGTCTTCTTCATGGAGAGGGATCCTTTCTTCTGAATTGCTTTCCACTCAAAGAACTCTTGTTTGATAAGTGAAATCAACTATAGGAAATAATAAATTTGTCGCTACATGAATTTCTAATTGTTCCGAAAATTATGAGTTCGGGGTTATCTTGCTCTATCATGCAACCCACACATATTAAAACTACAAGTCCAATTAAGACAATATCAAGGTATTTCGCTTTTATTTCTTTGGATCGATTTTGTTCTTAACACTTTTACACTTTTATCACCTCCAGAAAACCATTTGGAATATCGTTCAGCAAACATGGTTTCAATATTTTCTCTTTTCGTGAATCCAATGTTCTAGGTTCTCCATTCTTATGTTGAATTGGATTTCCCAATTAAGTGAATATTTTTAAACTTTTAGCATTTCTCACCAAATTTAGGTCATTAGTAAACTTGTATACAATGCTAAAGGAATCAATACTCATATTATACATTATATCTAATAAAAATAATAATAGGCCTAAAATAAGTCCTTTGCCGTTATCACTTTTTACATATCTATTGCACGTTATTTTGAAATTTGTCCCATAAAATTAAAGGCATTTTACTTTTATTGTATTACATGGATGATATAAACAAAACTGAATTTAAAAATGCTCTGAATGCTGTGTCAAATCTGTTCCATAAATAATTTGAATTTTTCATCAAACATAATTGTGATTCTATAAGAAATGCAAAATATGAATTATCACCTACCACAGATCAACAGAAATATTTTTTAATTAATAAAATATAACTGATCATGTAATGTTGCATTTTATAATTCTTACATCATATTCGAATTTATTATAATGATCAGCACATTGCGATTTTTACACTGCGAAAGCACCTGAGTCTATTTTCATTTGTGACAATCGCTACTTTTATCTCCAAATAAACTGATGGCTTTAATAACAAGTTCAGTATTTACGATATCAAGTACTCCCTAATCGATTGTCTCTGTAAATTTAACACAGTTCCTTAAAATCATCAGATCAGTATCACCTAGATTATATCTACTTACATTGTTTTCTCTTTGACTGTAAACATTAATGTAGCTCATAATTTTTACGAGGATAATGGTACCATATTTAAGTAACTTTCTTATTTATCGTATCAATAGATTAACAAGCATCTCAAAAACTTCTAATGAGAGTAAAGTTTATTAAGTTTTAGGGAACAAGCACGTGATGGCACAAATAACGTTTTGTTTTTAAGAATTGCCTCCACATGATGGACCTCATTGCAGTTTAAAAGCATTTATCCTAGTTTAAAAGCATGAGAAACGACAGGAGCTGGCTGAGGAATGCAGTCCTTATTAGCCCGAGGATTTAGCCCAGTCGAGACTCTCTCGCAACCTTCCCACCTTTCCAGCCATTCAGGGATCGCCTGGGGCGAACGCCAGCCGAGGTCTCGTTCGCATTACTCAAACGATGGATGATAGTCTCCCACCCTTCTATGGGGTAAGCTCCTTCACTCCAGGCGTGCATATTTACCCGTGTCGCCAGGAACCAAGGAGATTATGAGAGAAAAGCTCACGTCGAAAAGACGATTCTACTCCTCATCGATTCGGGTTGTCGTACGCCGAAGGTAAAGACTCTGCGGGATAAGTCAAATATCCCTCCTGGATTAGGCAAATATCCACCTTGGATAAGTCAAGTATCCTCTTCCTGGATTAGTCAAGAATCTTCTCGCTGTTAAGAACACCCGTCTGACTCCTTGCAAGGTCTCCATTTCCAAAGAAGAACTCAAGTCTTGTCCCAAAGGCTTCATTGAAGATTCATCTTCGAGTAAGACACCTTAATTACGCACAGTCGTCAAATCAATCCGTTTTGACGTCTCAGAAGAAACTTACTCTCCGTTTTCTTCGAAGGAATTCTATCGGAAGAATTCACAGCCTCCACCGTTTATGGCTCTGATGAACACTTTCCCCCCCTTCCGTCATCTCAAAGGAATATTTCAACTCCGAGCTAGTTGACCCAGGGTCCCGTCGAAGTGACCGCAACTTCTATTCCCCCTCTTCGCCAGACACGTTCATCGTCTTCCCCCTTCATTTGTACAAGATATCGTAATAAATATTTTAGCTTCCCCAATTTTATAATTGCCTCCTACCGTTCCCCCATTATCATTGTGTATTTACTAAGTCACCAAGTAAAGCCCAATTTTAATCCCGTCTTGCCGACTCATTTTAATTAATTTAAATACCTAATTTCATTACTTGCCCGTTGACCACTTTAACGATTTGTCTTATTGTACTTACTCCTATTTTGTACCATTTTAACCTAAATTATTTATAATTATTAAAGTCTATTTTTTCGACTCCTTTGCTTTCAACTTTTGAGCTCATCATAGCCCTGTGGTTGCCCTGTAACTTAGTGAGACTTAAACAACTCAGCCAATAAGGAATCAAAGTAGTTCTATTGGATTAGCCCTCTCTTACGAGAATCTTACCTCGTAATCTGACCCGGCCGACCATAAAGTAATAAAAAACACCCCGCGCACTCTAAAATTAAATATAATAGATATATGTATGGTATATAGAAACCTATTCTACGACATTAAGTTTTTAACCTGCAAAAGTACACTAGCTTGATTTGCTTAGACAGGTCAATTGAATAAAGTCGCTTACAGATGGAAGTACGAGGGGCGGTCAATAGGTTTTGCAATTCGGAAATAAGGAAACGAGATATGAGGAGAAGTGTTTTATTATTTTTCAATATAAGTACCCTCGAATTCAATGCACTTGCGCCACTTTTCCCTGAGGCTTCGAATTCATGACAACCAGAAATCTCCCGACTGCTGTTCAATCCACTCCTGGACGGCGAGCTGGACTTCTTCATCATGCCCAAAGCGGCGTCCACGCAGTGCAACCTTGAGCTAGCGAAATAAAAAGTAGTCGCTAGGGGCCAGATCTGGACTGTAGGGGAAATACTTGAGCTGCTCGAATCCGCACTCGTGCAGGGCAGCTTGTGCAACTCTGGCCTTGTGGACTTTGACAACATTGAAGTCGATCATGGGGCGTGATGTTTCTAGAAACCCAACGGGCAGAGATCTTGGTCATGGCCAAATTGTCGTGGATGATGTTGATAACACTTCAATCTGATATTCCAAGTTCTCGCTTGATTTCTTCGACCTTCACCCGTCGATTTTCGAGGATTATGCTCTCCACATGGGCCACATTGTCTTCGTTGGTTACGTCTGACGGGCGTCCTGGACGGGCGTCATCTTCAAGGGACTCACGACTATGGCGGAACTCCCTTTTTCAGCGAGCAATGGTTGCATAGGAAGCAGCGGTGTGGGTTTACACTGCAACCATGCGTTCATGGATCTCTTTTGCATTCTTCCATTTTTAAAAAGTTGGGACTGACGATCTGCGATCCACTATTGCTTCTTAAATAGACGAGGCAGGAGTGTGCGACTGCAGGTCCTGACTTGTCATAACTTGTCCTAACACCTTCACAAACAGCCATCCTCCTTTCTCTGTTTTGCCCTACCGATTCGCAAAACTTAATGACCGCCCTCGTATGTAGTGTTTCTGAAACACGATCGATCTATGATATTCTATTGTGTCTTGAGTCTCTCATTAGGAACATAACTTAGTAAGAGGGATCCACATCATTGAACCTTTTTTGTGACTAATGAGAGTATAAAGATTATATTTCTATTACGACTGCATATTCTCGTTGCTTATACCTCATTATAACTGAAATTTACTCTTATAACATGCTCTGTATAGATGGTAGGGGTCTTGTATGTAATTTTATAGGGAATTTAGAGGTAGTCAATCTATATAACGGAGGTCGCATAGTATGCGTGTTTACGATGCCGAATAAGTGACAAACTCCATGTCACTCACCGACTATTGATCATGATTTTTCTATTATTCATTTTGAATTCTGCCAGGCAAAAATGACCAGCACAAATTATTTTTCTAACTTTTTAAAAATCCTCTCTTTATAAATACATATAACGAATAAAATCATTAGCAAATAAAATACCTTTGGTTTTGCCATTCTAGATCAGGTAAATTTAGATAAAAAGATATACCAGTGTGATATTCTCCTTTTGTTTTTGGAGGGCCCATACCAGTTTTGCTGAAAAATGAATGTGTCCAAATATGCAAACAGTCCAGATAATAACGGGTGTTCCAATAACTTTGACTGATTTTACATATGAGTTAGATTTAAGCGTCTAATGATATATTTCTTTTTCTTTCAGATTTAACAACTTCATTCTTTGGTGGCAATTTTAACATGGAATGATTAACAATCGAACAACGTGTTAAAGTTATCGAAGCCTATTACGAAAATGGACGTTCAAACAGAAACGCATTTCGGGCACTTCGCGAAAAATCATCTTTAGTGATGAAACCCATTTTCATCTTGGTGAAGTAGTTAATAAGCAGAAATGTCTCATTTGGGCTAATAGAAATCCCAGGATGATTTTTGAAAAGCCACTGCATCCACAAACCGTCACGTCACCGTTTGATGTGTATTTTTTGCTAACGAAATCATTGGGCCGTATTTCTTCGAAAATGATGCCAGGAATTCTGGTACGTTAACAGGCGATCGATACCTTGCCATGATAACCGACTTTTTATGGCCTGAATTGAATTCTATGGAAGTCGAAGATATGTGGTTTCAACAGAACGGCGCGACATGCCACGCAGCCAAAGCACCAATGGCTTTATTGAATGAGAAATTCCCAGGTCGCATCATCTCTCGAAACAGCGAGGTCAATTGGCCACCATGATCGTGTGACTTGACCCCTTTAGATTTCTTCCTTTGACGTCATCTCAAAAGTAAGGTCTATGCCAACAAGCCAACAACAATTCAACAGCTGAAGGATGAGATAATAAGGCATATTGGTGAGATCGAGGAGGAACTATGCAGAGAGGTCCTAAAAAATTTTAACCATCGAGTGGAGGGGGGCCGTCGAAGCCTTGGCGGTCATTTAAGTGATATTATTTTCCGTACATAATTGCCATGAATCAAATAACATGATCTAATAGTAAAATCAATAAATTTTCACGAATATCACTGTTTTATTTACTGCTAACTTCGATCCGTCTTAATGGAATACCCTTTATAAAGGATACACGTAATGAATTATAATTGGTGAGAATAAGACGGCAAGTGGGACTTTCGGTAAGTGGTTCATTTAATCAAACCTTATATTTTATAAAAAAAACGATACTTATGTGTAACCTCTTTTTTAGATTTCGTTCTTAAAATGAATAAATTGAGGACGAGAGAGCTATTCCTGAGATAGCGAAACTTGTTTCGCTATTCTTGACATGATCCCATAAAATCCAATGATTCTTCTATAGGTGCAAAGTTTTGATCGTGGATCATATAGAAATACATTAATCTTAGGATTACTTTTCCGACTGAGTCATTGTGATTGAGCCAAGAATAAAAATGTGATGAAAAGAAATTCTCATTTTTTGGAAAAAATGCTAATTTGTTTCTAAAATCTCAACTTTTACCTATTGGTTCTTTTATCATCATAATCATCATCATCATCATCATAACTAACTCTTAAATTTAAGAAGGGCAATTTCTGAGTTAATTTCATCTCAGTTTGGTTATGACTTATGTTTTATTTAATCAAAGTTATTTCTAATAATTATTTTATAATATAAAAAAATGGCAAAGTTCAGGAATAAATATAAGTATCGGAATTTTTTGAAATTTTTAAAACCCAAAGAATTACAAATGGTGAAATTCAGAAAATTTATTTTTATATATCTTATTCTTCTCTATAACATTATATTTTAGCAACGTGATATTTTGAAAGAGGAGAAGTCTAATTTAGAGTTCCTTTTTAAAATTACTATAATTTGGCGAAGTTCAGAATAATTATAAAAATTTAACCATGGCTGCTTTTTTATTGATTTTAAATTTTAATCTTGGTAGCGAAGCGCTGTAGGCGGGAGTGGCAAAGCCATTGCCTGGTTTATTTATATTGGATTAATGGAAAATTTTCCCCACTATCTCAGTTTGAGGCAAAATAAGCTGATCCACTCTAAGTCTATCTGAGATTGAAAATCTATTGTTGATCGTCGATATCCATTTATTTGGTAAGGAGGAATTTGGAAGGGGCCATCTCTGTACTTCCTATTTTGTACTGATTCAAAGTACAAAGAACAAACCAAAATCATGTTGATTTAAGCTTTGTAACACAACCAATATCTCCTACCTATCAAATAAAACCACCATCTTAAACTACCTATCCTAATCTTCTTAACATACTAAACAGCTACTAACAATCAGATACTCACATCAAGTACTAATCTTGACCTTGTGTCAAACAGCTCCAATTAATCAGATAACATCTATAACACCTCAAATCCTGAAGTACATAAGTGGCTATGGGATCACCCCAACTTCGCCAACTAATATATGGGTCAACTTGAAGAGAGCTTATTTCCCTACAGCGAAAATAAGCCACACACATAGTGCCAATAAGTAAACGACATCTACATTAACGTCCAAAACGAACAACATCTGAAGAATACCAAACAGCAATTTGAAGAGAACTTATTAATTGAGGACGGGAAATAAACTAACTTTTCTTGACTTTAAGGTACGAAACATCAATGAAACCTATATCAAAAAAGTATATAGAAAAGTTACGGGCATGGGAAGATGCCTCAACGCAGATAGTAAATGTCCTGAAAGGTAAAAAAAAAAGTGTAATAGGCTTTTCGTACGTTAACCCCACACACCTTACACCAGATTAATAAAGATGTAGTAGGTTAACCCTACAAACTTTACACCAGTTTAAGATAAAAGTCGGAGAATAGGGTCAAGTTCAGCCTTTCTGCTTTACGAGTGCGTGAGAAGTTTACAATATAAGCAAAGTGCAAATTAACTGAAATTAGGTTGACCAATAGTCGACTATCTTGGAGTTCCGGGATATCAGAAAAACGGGTAAAAAAATAACTTCACTAAAAGGCCAATAAATATTATGTTACGAGATTAAAAGAAGTTTTAGAATGAGTAATATACATACTATATTTACACGTGACTTCAGCAGCTAAGGGTAGGAGAGACGTGGTAAGGACGGTCACCGTAAAAACAAATGCACAATATTGAGCAAGGGATGATCGAACGACCTTGAGGGTAAACTAAGCCAATGATGAGGCTTACACTGGGGGGTAGCAGAGAGAGCACTTGCACAGGAGATTTGCGCGTTGCTGTTAACTCGAAGATTTGGTTCGAGGGAGTAATACTTGCCTTCGCGCAAAGTTCAAACAATAGTCTTCGGATAATGACTATTACGGGGGGAAACTTAAATCTTGCTTTCGAGTAACACGAATCGAGATTGAGCACTCTGCGCTCGAGGAGCGGAGGAAGCGGCTCGAGGTAGATTCACGTGAATTAACGAGAATACCAGGGGATTGAGGGATTCTGCGAGAATTGTGCAGAGACCAAAGGGACGCGAATAGTGGGTACTGACGGGGGCAGACAGAGGATACTGACGAGGCAGGGAGGCGTTGGATACTCGGCTGAAATTGCCTTCCAACTCTGGCACAGGAGGATTTATGCGGGTCAAATGGGTTTCCTACCCTTCGTCCGAAGGGAAGGGTTCTGGGGTCAGAGGCTTTGGCAGACGACAATAGACTAGGCCTTTTAGCGCAAGACCGAGAAGGTTCTTAAGCTAGCGAGGCGAACTTTGTCCGACTTCATATGGGTCCTTCTGGTCTATCAGACTTGTCACAGGGTTCTGTGATGGCAGGATTTTAGGTGATCGCTGCATCTCACGGCATCTCATAATTTTTGCACCTCTATTAGGGCAGGGAAAAAACGGCGCACAGGTTTCGGTTGTCTCTCTCTCTCTCTATTAAAGGGCGTGGCGGCGTGTATCTTCCTCTCTCTCTCTGTGATCTCTGACACTACTCCATCGCCAGATGGAACGTCAGGAGAAGAAGTGACATCGAAGAATGATTAGTGGGGATGAATATAACTTAAATACGTATGATAATAGCGGATAAAGTTAAGAGTACCTAGGATACATTTTAAATATGGAGTCACAATACAAAATAGTCAAGATTATGTGTGTTGGGCGAGGTTATACCATAGACATATACAAGGTTATACAATGCCACGACATGGGTGCCGAAGGATATTTTTTCTAGGATATCATTAAGTGGGACTCACTGGCCCACGCGTTTTCTTACTATATGGTTAAAGATGCCTTGGAATTAGTTTGAAGACAGATCTAACGAGTTCCTACCTAAACTATCAGCTATACAGTTAACCGTGCCTTTTAAGTAAAATATGCGGAGTTGCAATACGTTGAGGAACAAACTCCAACGCATCAAGCGACCCTTATATTTCTTGACGTTACCTACGTATGATAGGGGTTTGTGGTCCGTTTCCACTAAAAATTCTTTGCCTAATAAATACATTATAAATTTACAAATTCCCCAAATGATAGCGGGTGCCTCTTTCTCAATTACCTCGTAATTTTTTTCACGCGTATTTTTTTTTTGCTTTCGTAATCGATGGGGAAGCTATCGCCGTTATCCTCATATTGGAGAAGGAGGCATCCTATACCGTTGTAGCAGAATGCCCCTTTTCGATCACTCCACACCTGACACCACGTTTGTCGTGGTATTCTTTGTGGTCGTGATATACTTCTTTGATGGAGTAGGCTTTGTTCTAAGAGTGCTTATTTTGTTGTTTTTAAGAAAAAGCCGCTTCAACACGTAATGATAAAAAGAAAACACACAGGAATTCCCAAAATAAACTTATATTTTAAATTTAACAATTTACTCCTCAAACATAAAACATGAACCATAGAAATACTCCGAATTTTAAAATACACAAAAATGACTACAATTAACTTGAACCTCTAATATTGGCTAATTAGCTACTCACTTCAATAAACAAAAAATAGGATAATTGTCTCTACTGGAGTTTAAATACCTTGGTTGCTCTGGCGGCTGGTTTGAGTTTGGCCTTGAACTCAATGAGGCCCCAGACACAACAGGAATCTGGTAGGTCCTTTGACGCGTGCTTCGACCAGATTGTGGGAGGTCATTGAGATCATGAGGTACTTTGACGAATGTAGCTGATGGGGGTCCACACGGTATTCAAGGGGGGTCTTCAAGGGTGAGAACAATCAAGGTGCTTTAAGAGGCACTAGGTAGGCAGGGTTTCTCTGGCGAGAGTAAGTTGAACTTGGTTCTTAAACCAAGTTAACTTAGAGTTCGGTGTAACCCCGGGGTAACGGGATCGAGGAGGAGCTTTTTTCTCCTTTGTTACGTAATTCCTCATGGGCAAGGACTGTACTCGGAGGGGGGTTTCTCTGACGAGAATAAGTTAAACTTAAACAATTTAACTTAAAGGTCCGTTTGGTAACCAGGAACTAGCTCGCGGATGACCTTATTCTTAGTTCCAGTCTACCTTAAGGGCGAGGCCTATCTCGGTGTTTTGGGATACACCAGGATAGAAGGGATGGGGTTCTCTGACGAGAATAAGTTGAACTTGGTTCCTCAACCAAGTTAACTGATGAGTTTGGTGTGGCCACCTGGCAACGGGCTCAAGGGGAAGCCTTTTTCCTCTTCTTTTCGTAATTCCTCAAGGTCAAGGAATATCCCTGGGCTTTAGGATGCACCAGGATATGAGGAGTCTCTCTGACGAGAGTAAGTTGAACTTGAACAAGTTAACTTAGCTTTCGGTTTGATAACCTAGGGACTAGCTCGACGATGAGCTGCTTCTTAGACCCCTTGGGAGCCCTGCATCTCTTGCAGTGGACTTCGTAGTCTGGTTACTCGCGTATTCTACCTGTCAAGTATTGGTAGCCCGGCTTCTATCCGGGGAATTCATAGCCTGGTGACTGACGTATTCTCCCTCCTTTTTCCAAAGTCTTTGTTATTTATACCTCGTAACCCTACTAGGGTAGGGGTAGGAGGGGGGTTCTTGTGGACGGGCCCAGGAGGGTTCTTATTCCAACGGTTTTTCCCACCAAGTCTTACCTCGGCTCCCGTTGGCCTTCGCGCTTGAGAGAAACGCGTCTATAATTTCTTATTTGAGGTGAAATTGAATATACTCTCGTAGGGGAGATCTTGCTGTTTACAACCTTTCGACTTTTCATAGCGACGAGTGGTGAGGGACTGTGGTAACGAGTTTGACCCCACGATGCCGGGGCCGGATGTCTTTGCGGTTAACGTCCCGTGTCTCCACTGAGATAAGAACGGGGGTGGTGTCATTCGCGTTGGTGCGAATGACAAATAGTTTGTTCGAGTTAGGGAGGTGGAGGAAAGGGGCGGATTCTAACTTCTCTTTGAGTTTTCTGAAGCTGGGAGTTGAGAGTTGCGTCCACTCAAGGCGTTCGGGAGCCTGCTTCTTTAATAGCTTGCAGAGGGGGGCGGAAACAGTCGCAAAGTTGCGCATGAAGCGACGATAGAACGATGCCTTACCTATGAAGGATCACACTGTTTTTTTACTAGTAGGTAACTGCATGTCCACGATGGCCCGGATCTTTTATTGATGGAAGATTAAGCGATTATTCCCAATATGAATCAGGTAATCCATAGTGCCTAAAGTGAAGTGGCACTTGACAGGTCCAATTGTCTAGTTGTGTTCCCGCAGTCGATACAGAAGGGCTTGAAGGGTGGTTAAGTGTTAACCAAGTGCATCTAATCAAGGGAGGCATAAAATGAACTCGGAGCTGAACTTACCATTTTCATAAAGGTGGAGGTTCTGATCTACTTTGGGGATTGTTTCGGCATCGAATACGGTAACCGAATTTATCTTTCAAAAATCGATCTACATTCAATAAGAACCATCGGCCTTCTTTCCCATAACAATCGTCGAACAGTAGCTTGACTGCGAAATCTGCGATGATCTACACCCTTAGAAGTTTATCCACTTCATTATTAAATACTTCCCAGAGGTGTATAAGTAGGTTAGCTGTATATTGTGCTCAAAGTGGGTAGCCTAACAGGGGATCTCAGTGATGACGTCATGAAAACGACTCAGAAGCGCTTGCAGTTGGTCCTTTTGTCGAGATGGTAACTAGTCGCATATTTTAATTTCGGCAGGCAGAGAATTATTAAAGGCGAGTAAGACATGCAACGGGTATTCCTTGTCTGGCGCCACGCAGGCGACTTGGATTACGTAAAAGGGGTCCATGGGGGTAATCAGATTCAGTAGTGGATTCTTCGTCGAATGCAACCATCTGGTTGATGCTCGCGCGCCGGTGGTACCGCTTGAGCATATTAATATGAAAAATCTTTCTTTTCGGGGGGGCTTTTTTAATTAAAAATATTGTAAACTAAAAAATACATTATCATGAATCTCATCTTCAAAATAAACACTCTAAAAAGATGATCCATTAACGGTTAGAATTGTGTAAAGAGTGGGCTGCCTTGAAGGCATAATGGATACCAGCGAGATCTGACCAGAACTGTTCAAGATGGAGAAAGATTCTAATTTTGAAATTCTACTTTCTCATAAAACACAGAGGTCATATAAAAGGGAGTTAGAGTGGATAAGTAGGGAAAACGACCAGATCGCAATTCCTACGTGATTTCCAAAAAAGAGAAGGTAAAGAAACTCATATAGTTTGCGTCAGTTTCTTTCATCTTGATAGACAAGATAAAGGGCGCAGTTAATATTAAGATTGAGAAAGGACGCAGAAGCAGTGAGTGGCAACGTTGTTGGCGTGGGAAAAAGCAGCAGACTGAGTACCACAAGCACGAGTAATCGTACAAAGCTGCTCCTTATGCTCGAACTTATTTCCTCTATACTCTCAAGTATCCTCCTCACTCTCCCCATCAGCTTTTTGAAAATAACTTCCGCTTTTGATTCTCCTTCCTTTTCATTTATGCGCCAACCATTAATCCATTTCAATTTTCCAATAGATTCCTTCTGCTCCAATGGCATAAAGCAGTCGGTAAATGACTTTTATGACCTGACTTAATGGATTCACCATCGAATAAAGAGGATTCTTTTGTTCACGCATTAATAGGTAAATCATTAAACTCTCTTCGATTTGTATCCTCATTTTCTATATTTTCTTTTCCCACGGAGCAACATTCCCTTCCATAGCATCCGAGAATTTATCTCTTGCTCTAATTAAACTATCGGCCACGAAACTTCTGTTCGACTTTGTCGTAACAAGAAGAAAACAAGTTACATATTGCCAAAATTTTTCTTTTTAACTAACTTTAAAAGGACTTGTACCACATAATTCATAAACAAACAAACATTAAAAATAAAAATAACAAAAATAAATTATATAGCAAACGCGTTCCTTACCTTTCGAATATTTCAACTGAAATAATTCTCCTCTTCTATATCTTTAATTATAGACTATATTTGTTACACTCTTTGCAATTGCAAAGTACATATATAATAATTAGATTTTTTTTACAAATATAGTTTATGTAACTTTAACTCTTAAGTAAAGGCCATCAAATATATTTTGGCTTTAATTGTTTGCAAGTTATTTATGTTTTTATGTCCGACAAAGTAATTCGAGCAAAAAGTTGGAAAAAACTTTGAAAGTTGTCTTTCAATTCCTGCATTTATTTCTTGGTGATCTGAAATGAAATTTTCCTATTTTATATTATGTGGTGATATAATGAAGTGCGCTTATTCTATGTTCTCCATATGGTTTAAGAATACATAGTGTGGAAGATAAATTTTGATCCTTATTTATGAATATCTAAAGAGGAAATGCAAAAGTGGAGAAGAAATATAACTGATGATCGATCTCCAAAGGTTTATCTAAAGTTGTTATTCTGTATACCAAAGCGCACTTTTAGCACACTGTGTTCAGAATATTGGGGACTTTGGGAGTGCATGCGCAATATATAACCTTAGCTCTTAGCCTTATGTCTCAATCTTAAGTCTTAGAAGATATGATTATTTAGCCTGTGACTCTCAACTGTTGGCGCACTGCCTGCCTGTGGTCCCCCTACCTTTAACTGAAGGTACGTTCAACAACAATCGAATGCCGGGCGGTGCAACCCACCCAACTCCACTGCTTTGTGGGAGCCGTTGGAAGGTCCAAGGCTTCAGGAGTAAACCTGGAGATCAAATCTGCACGGTGCTCGTGCATGAGGGGATAGTCCAAGGGGAAACTTTTTTTGGCTGAGTATTGTAACTTAAACCTGTTCCAGTCGTCCTGGATCATTACCTTGCCACTGAACTCAGCAGGGGAAACGGAAGATAGTGGACTAAAGAATGCACACCTACTTTCTACCTTAAACATCATTGTGCAAGTTATTACTTCATGCATTGATCATTTATCCACACATTCTTGCAATACCCTATCTGCAATGCTGCCATACCCCGCCATGAAAGACAACACCAACAAATACAAGGACCACATATCTGCGATGTCTGTAAAAAAGGCTGTGCAAACCTTGGGGGACTCTGCATCCATCAACGATCTTACCAAATACGATAATCATCAACCAAACATCATAAAAATCATCCATGTATGGAGTGACGTCCTCATAGGTGACGATGGACAACATTAAGCAAGTAAGTAAGTTCAGATTATTATATAGCCCCTACAAGTTTAACCGGTAAGGAATCTTTAAGTTGATTTGAATTACTTACGGTTCCCTTGCAACATCAGAATGCATACCTATATATATTTACGCAAATGTGCAAAGCAAGAGAAAGGCTTCCTGCCCAGTTTTTCCTCTTCAAATATCAAACGGCTAAAATAGGCAATTTCATTTCCGGTTTCCGTTTTTCCTGCATGCCAACTTCGAATGAACATGTTTGCCGTTAAGCTTGTACAAATTTGAAAGGGAAGAACGGGATTACTTTGATCTTATTCCCTTCTTCCTTCTGAAACTTTCATGCCAACAATTCCCTGAAGTAGGGGAAATCGTCGATTTTAGGAAATTGGGTAAAATAAAACTCTTTTGCAATTGAGCAGGAGTTAGAAAAGTTACCAAATTTTCGCATCAAGCATACGCAAACTCTTTTAGCAAAGAAAACTTTCTTCAAATCCGTTTAAGCGCAGTATTCCTTCGATAAGTTCTAGCAGTATGTAACGCTAATATTTCTCTCTTCCTAATCGCTTCTTCCAATAATTCAAGGTGACCGTGATCAAACCCTCTTTATTCCCATTCGAGCGTAACTACAAACCTTTTTTTTCATATAGGGAAGACTAAAGTGCAGTGATTTAGTTCTACTCTAAATATATCTACTTATCCACCCAATTATTTATACCTCCTTTGCTGTTGGGAATTATTATCAATCAAGAACTTCTTATCTCTACACTTTCATCTAATTATTAAAGTGTTATAGGTTGGCTTAATAAATTATGACTATTCAAAATTTAGTTATAATAAAGCCACAAATTTCCATCTCTTTTCTTGCGTCTTCCAGAGCAAGGGTGAACCTAAACTCCACAAATTGATGTTAAAGGTAAGCTTCAATAGGCCTTTGATGCGAGACTCAAAAAATAGCAATTAATAATCTTCATAGCGAGTATATTGATCAAGAAATACCTTATCTATCATCTACTATATGTGCTTGATGCTACCCTTTCTAAAAGAAATATTTCAAATATAACTCCATTAGAAAAGTACTTAATTTGGATTAAGATAATTAATTCATCGAACCTTGGAATCTCACTCTAAGATAATAGGATAAAAAGATTTAGGAGGGTTTGTCTAACACGATTTTTTCCTAAAAGCCATTTTCAATTTAGACGGTAACATTGTGAAGATCCGCTTCATTGTAATTTTTTACTAAACTTTTGTTCATAGCTTCTAAGAGGTTATTAAATTTACATGGAATATTAAAAAATATAACCATATAAACAAACTGGCAGAATCTCCTAATTACACATCAAACAGGCTATTAAAATTATAGTTTTATCAAACTATTTATGAAGTTACTCATTTGAATCTATCATACTTCAATCAAAATTTTTTCGGTTCAACTTAACTACTTCATGCATCAATGTCTGCCGTTTTTAACATTTTTATTTTCGGCTCAGTCTCAACGCGTTTTAATTAGAAGATTTTTTTCCATTTATAGTAAAAGGAATACACAGTTTCTGTCGCACATTGTTTCAATTTCCATGAAAGATTCTCACCTCATCCATTCAATTATTCATCGAATCATCGATTGTTACTCCCACAAGCACATGTTCTTTTCAAACGAATTACTCCCTCAAATTTCTTTTAAACAGGGAATAATCTGTGAATGTAGCCGAACAATTTGGTTTCCTTTTCCGCCCAATTAATGAAGTGAATGAGAAGCTGGGTTAATGTTTCTTTCTGGATTGTTTGGCGCTTAGAAAAATATTAAAAAGTTTTTCATTTAATCTTTTTAAGAAAGATGGAGCTAAAAAGCTTTGAGATTAAAGAAAAGGGATACATAAATTCCAACATGAATGTTGAGAAAAAAAAAACAAGACCGTATGGCTAGTGTGTTAATTAAAGTAAGAGATAAAACAAGGGTGTGGGATTTGTTCATAATTGTTAAATCTATTACTTGATAGAATACAGAGAGAAAGTCGAACGGGATGTAAGAAAAATATGTGATTGATAAAAAATGGTTGTAGAAGGATACTCCTTTTTTTCCCCTGCTTCGCAACGCTTATCACCTTGCAGGAAGCCACGTGGTTAGAGAGACCCCACCTGTCCGAGAGTTACATGAGGAAGCAAACTTAGAAGCCCCCCTCCACTATCGCGTCATCCAAGCGAGTGTGGATAACATCCCTTACGTGATCAGAAATTCCAGCACTTTGCCCCAATAGTTACACAATTCACGATCACCCTAAATTCACTAACTCCAAATTTATCGCTTTTCGGAACCACTGATAGCCACTCGAATTGTTAAGTCAGAGGATACCTTTTGGAAAATAGAAAAGGGGTGAATAACGAAATGAACAACATATGGAGATAGATATACGTATTAACTACTCAAGGGCAAAATTACAAGCTTGTTGGTATATAGAAAAGTCCTCTCTAGTTCCCGGACTGAGAGATCAAGCACCAAATTAAATTGTTCCCTAGCCGGTAATAGATTTCACAGGAATCAAGCAGATTTTAATAATTTTAAATTAAAGCAACAAAATACTCAATAAACTGCTTAAATAAATACCATTTAGAAAATCTTAAATTATAAATATAATAGCCTCCTCGGTTAAGGATTTCAGAGAAATCGAACAAAACAGGTCGAAATCAATCATTTAAACCCTTTCAAATATTTACAGCTTGAAGCAGAAATATTGAGTAAAAAATTAACAAGGCGTAAAGGAATTTAGTGACCTTAATTAATGTTCAAGGAACAAATACACGCACAGGAAGCTAAAGTTCAAATTAATCATACGCCTGTTGGTTACTGATTTACTATAAATAAATCGAAGTTTTCGAAGATTAAATCCTAGCGAAATCTCTCCAATAGACAGTAAATATGCATTTAAATTTAATAAACGTGTTATGTTTTATCAGTGAAGAGAAAACACTCAGATTCTAAACAGTGGGTGACCAACTAAGCAGGAATTAATTAAACTGATCTTCGAGGAACCTAGTTTGTATTTATTGTTTCGTTTCGTAATGAAAGAAGAGAATTAATTAAGTTTTTGCCCAATTAAAGAGTAAACTTGGATATTTTTCAAATTCCCTTATGTTGGTCAAAGGATTTGAATGGAGTATGTAAGCAAAATCTTAAATGTTATTTTCTGTTCATGGTGGGTCACATTCTTCGCGGGTTGAAACTGCTCTGTGGTAGGCTTAGTTATATTCGCATATGCAGCGTTAGTTATTTCTTTTTTTTTGAAGTTTTTTTCTTTGATTATTTTTCGATTAATTATTTTTAATATGACCTGCCGAATTCTGATGTCTCCCACCACAATCAATACAATTTTTAAAGTATCCCTGCATTCGCTCCAGGTATGTTTATCTCATATTTTAAACATTCCTAAGTTACTTTGGTAGGAAACCATTAGATGTGTGACAAACTCGTAGCACATAATCCAAGTGAGTACGCTGAAGAAGTCAACGTTTAGGAGTTTTGTGGAGGGGAATGTCAAGCTTACAATGAGGGCAACATTCTCTTTCGTCTTTTTGGCAACATCAGTCTCTTTAAAAATACATTTTAAGACGTAGTTGTAATAAATTATTACTTGCGCTATTTTGAAATTTATTACCGTGCTTTAATTCACCCATCTTTTTTATCTCTATTACTGAAATTCTATCTCAATGGATGCTTCTGTAATAGATTGTTTTTAAGGTTTCTACTATGGTAGAGTCTTTGATTTTAGCCTGAGTTTAATAGTAAATTTAATCGCTTTCTATGGTAGAAGTCTATCCATATCTGTCATAATGATGAGGAAAGCGACCTGTTAAGCAAAATCCCTCATTATTTAGTTGTTCCAGTGGCATTATTTCGTCCACAACTTCCACACTACAAACAATTTTAAACTTAAAAATATCCGTTTACGGTGAGCTTAACCTAATATTTACAGGCTATGTTCAGCGATAACAAAGTGTAAATTTTCCTAGGGGCTCAAACCTATTGGAAAAGCTTGATATCTTAAGGTGGCGTGACAGAAATCATATCTGCCTACCTTATCACTTGTGATAATAGTCTTCGCTTTCAATTTTCTACTTTGGCCAAGCACAAGGTTTATCCCATCTCTTTTGCGCTTCCAGCAGCCTAAGATTTGTTATCCGCAAGGTTCAACTTGGCTTCTGGCTCCACCGCTAGATGGTCACTTGTGCGACCTGATATTAGGGTATTAGACGTCAAACCAAATTGGGAAAAGGAAAGATTTGAGTTGGTCTTCTCCGTCAACAACAGTCAATTATGAGTCATGAATATGGCTTCAATGGGAAAATCTTCGAAATTTTAGTCATTTATTTGATTTTCATTTTATAATTTAAGTATCCAAATCCTAAAATTATTTTATCCAATAATGTTCAAGAATTTAAATAATTAAGAGCCCTTAAAGCGAATCAAAATTTATTGTCGGTCTTAGGATAGAAGTCGAAGCAATTTCAAACTTAGGGTGTGTAATAAATTTCTATTATCCTTGAGCGTCTATTTCTTAAAATAAATATATTAGGCGATAAACTTATTCATATATATCGGCAAAAAGAAAGAGGAATCCCAGAAAAAGGACGGATCTAATTCCAAAAGTAATCATTTACAGGCACAATTAACAGTTTAAAAGTTTTAGTTTTACCCCCTGAAATTTTATGACCACTACCTTACATTGTAGAATAAAGTGAAGATATAAGAAGGCATACTATATTGACCTACAAATATCCTATTTGGAAGGGCGAGTCTTCATTGAAGTGGTCTAGACTATTCCTTGCAAAGAAACGAACTAAAAATTTGTGAACCATGAGATTTAGTACTTCTTCTTAGTGCTTTGTAACATAATGTTGAGAAAATATAATCTCACTAAAAAAACTGGCAATCGTTGCACGCCTGAGATTAAAATGTCTTTGTGTAAAAATATTTCTCGTGCTGTACTTAAAATATACGTAAATGGGTAGGGCTAAGTTTCTCCAAGTGTTGGGGTGGTACGTAGCAAAAACCAACCATTTTTTTTCCTCCTCGCTCTTCCAATTGATAGATCAAATTTGTCTCAGATAATTGTATAAAGCCGAGAGTCAGCCGTAAATCTTTCCCTCCCTTGTAATGGGTAGGGTTAATTTCAGTTAGATAATTTTAAAAGCCGACAGTCCCAACCTTTCGGAGGAGAGGTCTAGGGATATAAGATATACGTGGATGAGTATGGCTAAGGTCCTCCTAAGGGTGGAGTTGTGTGTAGCAAAATCCGATCATCTATTTTTCTCCTCGCCCTTCTAATAGATAATTCTGATTTGACTTAGATAATTGTTAAAAAACAACAAAGTTTCGCCTAATTATTTTTGGGGGGTTATAAGTTATACGTCGATGGGTAGGGCTAATAATATTATTTTTTAAAATGGCCGTAACATCTAATTCTTCTCCTCCTCCTACTAACTAAGGTTATCATAAGCAGTTTCTTTACTACCTTTCGGGAGGCACGGAGCCGATATAGCCAACACCTCTGACTACCACAGAATATACAGAACTTTAAGAGATCGACATTTTACAATCATCTCTGGTACTTTCCGCCTTCTCTACCGATTGCTATCAGTCGTGTACATGAGGTCCAGTAATTGTAATTATGATAACTCCGGGAGCTACGAGCGAAGGGTCGTCTACAAGAAACGCGTTTGTCACTGACCTTTTTTTTAGTCATTCGGTATTACATTGGCCCTTTTCAATATTATTTCAACACTAAGTAAAACCTATGCTATAGCAATTTTTTTTTGTTATATACCGTCTCGCCTTTAATACAAAAAAATTGTTTTTTAAGCCGTGCATCACTGGCTATATCGTTAACCTCGCCAACTAATATTTTTATTTTTGTGACAATTTAGTTTACGTTTAAGTAGTCGCCGGAACACGCCACGACGCTTTTCACTTACCCGGGTATCAAGATACCCAACAATTCATCGTTTCGAAAGATAAAAATAAATTCGATGAATTGCTGGCGTTGGCTCCGGCTGATTACGGAACCAAAATCAGCATATTTCTATGATGACAGTAGCATTTAGACCTTATGACCAAATATTTCTTGCGCTGCGCGTTATTAACAGAGCTTTTTTAATTTTTGCATTTGGCTTGTAAAATAATAATAATAAAACGTATCGCTGCATGCCAAATATTTTTGTTGGTAACAAACAATTCCGCGCGTATAAAAAAATAAATGTATGTAAAAGGAAAGATTTGAACTTGGGTAACTTGGGTTTCGCAATTTCCATTTGGAAATAGGTCCCCAGTGTCTGGTAAGGAATCAGCTTCGAAAAGCATTCAAGCTTTTTACCTGAAGACTTAGCTTCGCAGCATACGATTTGTCAATCGACAACTAGACCTAGAAATAGGTTATGAGAATAAAAGTAATGTATATGCTCATAACATATTTCTAAACACTAATAAACTTTTTAACTTGGTTCTTATTCCTGAATCAGGACTTTGTGATTAAAGGTAGAAAAGAGGAATCAAATTTTCCTTTTATTGAAGGCAACCTAATGATATACTTTCATCGTTTAACCCATCTTACATCAGTATTTCTATTTTGGGGGTTATTTAGAAGCGTACTATGGACCATAACACAAAGGATATTTGATTGGCACTTATTATTTATTTGACTTTAATAAAATGGAAAAGATAAAATAAAACATAAAAACAACTCCGAAGCCATTCGTCGGAAAACAACATATTTTCTTCGTAATAGACCTGAAAAACTTGTAGGTGTAAATTGAATTCTTTGGAGGATTCATCGAGTTACACATCAGTAAAACAATGCAGCAAACAAGACACAATGATCTTAAACCTGCCAAAGACAAACCAGATTAATGGCATAATATAACTTGACAATTCAAAGAAAAATGGAGGACAGTAAAACGAAATGTGTTCCATTTGTTGGGGGAAATAAAGGAAAGTAATTGCCCATTCCTCCGTAAACGAGAATAAGTTAACTGGATATCTTTATATAAGACTCCTTTCAGCAGAAAACTAAAATGTAAGATCAACATAACGAGAAAACTAAGCAAAATACAAAGAACAATTGTTTGGAAAATATAACTAAATCTACACAGGTATAGGTAATTCTTACATAAAACTTATAAGCCTTGTTATGTTTTCCCTAAATGCATATATCAATATTTTTAAAAACACAAATATTCTAAAGGTCAAACGAAGTAATTCCAAAACTTTAATAAACTTTACTAAACAAAACAACAAAAATGAATCCTAGAGATTTCCTCTCATTGGCAAATGAGGGCACCATTTTTACCCCTGTCTAAAGTCTTAAGTCGTTTAGTCAAAGACACACTTCAAATTTTATTTGTCAGAAATAGCTATAGCTGCTGCAAAAAAAACACAGACTGAATGAATATACTGAAAATTACCCAAAGCTTATATTAGGTTTATTTAGCAAACTTTTTTACGTAGAAGTATGAATGAGTATTGATAAGAAAAGCTAGTAAATTGCATTTATCACTTTTTTATGGTGTGCAGTTCCACACATTTAGTTTAAACACTTAGTTTCATTCTGCACATACTTTTTCTTATTTCTTTGTTCTCGTTGATAAAATTGTGCGCTCTAAAATATTTGTAAAATTAGCAAACCTTCTTTTATTGATTTAGATATATAAGGCTCACCAATATTTGTTTCTCTTAATTTTTGTGTACCTATGCCTATCTTATATCGCTTACCATTTCGTTGTTTTATCCCTCTTTTTCTTTACAATTAACTCCAGTATCTAAAGCTAATACCAATCATTTTAGATTCTTCGAGAATAACATCAGCTTTTTTTACATTGGATTTATAATAACAAAACTCATTTACTTTTGTTGTTGTGACCTTCAAAGAAAGGTTTTACTGAACATTTCTACTTATATTTACAACGGTCTTATCCAGGATCTTAAAGGGTGAGAAAAGAGCTATATATGGTTGATAAAAAAGAGGAGGAGCAAGACCTTTTTGAACTTGAAAATATTAGTGCAAATACTTTAGCCCGCTACTAAATGATGCCGAAAGAAGGATTTTACTGAACATTTCTACTTCTATTTACAACGGTCTTATCCAGGATCTTAAAGGGTGAGAGAAGAGCCATATACGGTTGATATAAAGTAGGAGCAGCAAGACTTTATAGGAATTGTAAATATAAGTGCACATAATTTAGCCCACTGCTAAATGATCGCACGATTATTGAGAGAAATATCAAGCATCAAGCAAGTTATTGAAATTACAGGAACTTTATCAATCTTCCTATTGTAGCACCTCTTTGTACTAGAGTAATTGGTTTAAACACTTTTAATTCACTGGTCTTATATGAGCATTTTAATTTAATAAAAGTGATTTAAGGTTCATTATTTATTATTTCTACTTTTACATATACTTTTAATTAAAAACTATCTGAGGATATTTTCATGATATCTGGAGTTGAAGTGGTTAATATCTCTTGAGCTAAAGACCTCCCATCTTTAACGAGGAGTTGCTAAGACAAATTTTCCATTTGTTTCTTATTCCCACTTATTAATCTTCTTGGTGCAGAAGCTCGACGTTGCCGTAAACTGCACATGTACTATTATGTCACTAACATATGCTACTATTGTTATAATGTTAAATTTCCCTAATACAATAACTGAAATAACTTAATTTAATACTTATTTAAACTTGTATATCTAATTAGGCATTTATATTTT